>OZ020269.1:99263904-99863904 GCA_963971225.1 Melieria omissa
ATAAAATCATAAAAATTGTGGCAAATATCATTAGTTCAAATTACAAATAATCGAGACAAGAGTTTGAAATACCGAAAATCGCGCTTGAGCGACAACCCATAGAGTGTCAAGGAGAGACGGCAACTAAAGAGATCGCGCGTGCACTGAAGAGTTCAATGTGTTATACCACAAAATGATTGATGGCACGTGTTGACTAAAAAAACTTGACTACTTGTCATATTCGTGTTTTAGTCACAACTGATTATGCAATTTTGTATGCACATTGCATGCGGTTCCAAAAATTGGATTCCACTTATTTCTTGAACCAAAAATAATGACAAACAATTTTGTTTATTGACCAAAGCTGCCCGCTTCTGAGCGATAACTTCTTTCAGATGGTCCAATTGATAGTACAGATCTGAGTTATAAGTTTGCAGGAGAGTAGCTAATCGGAGATAATTCCTTACCAATTTCACCAAACACACAGCAAAACCTTCCTGACCATCAAAACCATCCTGACTTGGCCAACGTTTGCAACGGGCTCACCCCCAATCGATCAGTGATCTACTTTTCATCATCAGTCACCATCCGCTTCAAAAATGATTCGATTTTGTAGCGATTCAGCAGCGATTCGCGAATCGAAATTCCGTGCATTAGATTTCTCCTTGTGGTGACTCGTCTGACACTCATAGATCGAGTTTATTTTTGTTTATTTTTCCAGCGTTATTTTTTTTTGGTAATCGAAGTAGACTCGACGATTTCCATGATTTTATTAACATTTTTGACAATTGACTTTCCAGAGTGTGATGTATCTTTAAAATCAAAATTATGGGAACGAACGAAATAAAATAATAATTCTATAAAAACAATCAAAATTAAAAATATTAAAATGAAAATAAATTAAAATAATATTAAAAATCAAAACACAAACTTTATTACTTGTCATTTATGTATTTATTTATTAGTTATGATTTATTGTTTTTTAGTTTTTATTTAATATTCAATATTTATTATTTATTATTCAAATTTTTAAAATTTATTATTTATTACTCATAATTCATTACACTGCACAACAAAATACAATTTTTTAGAGGGGACCAACAAAATATATATATGGGGGTTCAAAAATTTAGGGGTTCAAATATTTCCCCTTTTCGCACATTCTTATGGTGAATCGGCATAAGAAAACCATGTAAACTCACATTTTAGGTATATGATGCGTTTAGCAATTTTATGTAAAATACTACGAAGAACATTTTTGTGGAGCATTTTAACCCTGTAGCTCCTATTTGTATGGGTCAATTTGACCCTTTTTTGCTAAAATACCAAAAATGTCCTCTAAAACAGGAATTTTTAAGGACAAAATATACCACAAAAATATTCGTCATAAAATTCTACTATAGGTCTCTGAATACATTAAAGCTCAGAAATTAACTTGAACGTCAGAATTAAGCCAAAACTGAAAATGTGTTTAAGTGTTTATTTCGTACGTACACGTATATTTTTTTTTGGTCCCCTCTACCAGAATCCGTTGTCAGAACCTTGTGACTTTTTTTTGTGTTGTGCAGTGTTATTTATAAATTATTACTTATTATTTTATTTATTATTCATTCATATTTCATTTCATATTTATTATTTATTTATTATTCATTATTTTGGCAACCTGCCAGGTTGTCAATTAATGAAGCACCCAGGAGGCGAAATCTCTGCTGCATAGTGGCGGACAGCATTACAGCCAATGTGGAACGTTATTCTTAAATCTTCTAGAGAAAAAGGAGACATTTTAGTTAAGCTGAAATATCGATTCCCAAATCGAGTTGACCATAGAGAACCGGCCGATACAAAATTTTGTGACTGATTTTCTACATGACATTTTTTTGCCACATTGACGTACTGAATCGTTTGAGAACCATTGACAAAGATGTGGTTTTACCTCACCGATGATGTGTTGGATCCCGGCCCTGAATAATTTGAAGTTAATTCGCAAAGACCAGAGATTTTACAAAACATTAAAGAAATAAATCACACGTCATCGCACAATCTTGGTTGAGTTTCCAATGGAAATCGTTGCTGCAACCAATCGATTGTTTTCACTATGAAACCACTTTCTTGCTTTGTGTAGCGATTCATTCTTAATTATTGGAACAATCGTGGAAAAAAATCCCAAAAATATATCTGGTTCGCTTAGATATATAGATATGAAGTGAAGTGAAGGTCACTTTTATTGGAACACCCTGTATATATTTTATATTTTGATTTTTTATTTACTTAATTTTATATATTTACATTCTTACTACCCGTAAATAAGTGTAATCATTTTGAAATAAATTACAAAAAATTTTCATACTACTCCACTCCCTCTCGCCACTCTACCTAACTTTAACAACTTCCTGACTGGCTGACCTTTTCTGTGGCATTGAAATTTCCACTAAAACTCAAAAAAACTTTTACTATCCAACTCTTAGTGACTTGTTTTGTTTTAATTTTCTATTTTTAGAAACCATTCTATAATTTAATATTCATAAAGCACATCTCGAAGCATTTCACCCGAGCAAGCAGTAATAAAAAAAGTAAAAAAAAATAAAGGAAATCAAAATGCTTAATTGGATGCGTGATTCCGTGCGCCATTCAGGAATTATCACTTTTGCACATTTGTCTTCATTCTAATTTTAATTTTATTTGATTATGTGCATTTATGTATTCTTCGTTACCATTTGAGTTCGGTGTCCAAAAATTTATGCTTATTTTATGGTTTTTTTTCTAACGATTTTTGTCTCATAAAGCACTGCTAATTTGCATATTTAAATGGATTTTTACTTTTTCTGGGCCATTTTATGATGCAACAAATGTTGAATGATTCTTGCAGGATTTTCTGATTTACGGCATAAAAATTAAAAATAAAAATCAAAAATAAAAATAAGTGTTGTACATTCAGCGCTGAATTGTGGGTCACGAAACCTGCAATTTTGAATTTTTTGGTTCAAGTGATGTAAATTGTTTGTTGTTTGCTTCCCTGCACAACATTGAGTTTGTTGTCAATCATTCGGGCGGGGCGCAGTTTTGCAGCTTGATTGCTTTTGATTTAATGGATTAGTGATTAGTGCAAAACTTGCATAGAAACAACTATTAGCTCGTTAGTTATTCACTAAAAAAGATTTCCTAAAATATGCAGACACTATAAAAATTAGTTGCACTTAAAAAGTTTATATTGGTTCGAAGGATGGGTTTTATCTACTTCAAAAGATTGAGTTGTGAAGATTGGAGGAATGTTTTGCAAATAGCTTGAAAGATTGGCTCCACATTCGCAAATAATGAAATCTTTATATTGAACAAACTTTGCCACAAATTAGCTTTAAACATTTTAACAAACATGGGCTTTTGTAATAAAAAACTCATATACGGTCTGCAATAATGAAAAGATTTACAAGGTAATCACAATTAAGTGTGACGTACGAGATAATCATGATTTATTACCGAGACAAAGACTAAGACTAAGACTAAGACTAAGACTAAGACTAAGACTACGACTAAGACTAAGACTAAGACTAAGACTAAGACTAAGACTAAGACTAAGACTAAGACTAAGACTAAGACTAAGACTAAGACTAAGACTAAGACTAAGACTAAGACTAAGACTAAGACTAAGACTAAGACTAAGACTAAGACTAAGACTAAGACTAAGACTAAGACTAAGACTAAGACTAAGACTAAGACTAAGACTAAGACTAAGACTAAGACTAAGACTAAGACTAAGACTAAGACTAAGACTAAGACTAAGACTAAGACTAAGACTAAGACTAAGACTAAGACTAAGACTAAGACTAAGACTAAGACTAAGACTAAGACTAAGACTAAGACTAAGACTAAGACTAAGACTAAAACTAAAACTAAAACTAAAACTAAGACTAAGACTAAGACTAAGACTAAGACTAAGACTAAGACTAAGACTAAGACTAAGACTAAGACTAAGACTAAGACTAAGACTAAGACTAAGACTAAGACTAAGACTAAGACTAAGACTAAGACTAAGACTAAGACTAAGACTAAGACTAAGACTAAGACTAAGACTAAGACTAAAACTAAGACTAAGACTAAGACTAAGACTAAGACTAAGACTAAGAGTAATTTTTTTACTTTAGTGGTTTAACGAATCACCCAATCGTTGATAGACATGACCAAAGACCCGGCATCCTCTACGGATTATTGTCAAATTTACCGTTCAATTGATGACATCCCTCACTTTATGTTTCATTGGCCTCTCTTAGCGCGTAGAAAACTTCATTTACTTGGGTCCTCGTGCCAAGTTGAACTTTGTTAACCTTACTGACCTCACACAAATCGATTATGGGTGTACGGCTTTTTGGTATTAATCCATACTATGGTATTACAATGAATCATAGCGACTTATGTGAGAGCTTCCTTGAGCTACCAGGCTAAATTATCTACGAATCTACAGATTTTTCCCCAGGACATTCAGTAAACCCACCACACTCAAAAGATTCCATATCAAGAAGAACCAGATCGATCCAGGTAGCTCAGTTTTCTAAAAGGCGCAAGATAGAGACAAGTTGGGGTAGATAATGTGCTTTGAATTTTCCTCTGTTCCTACGTTTATGTTTACGTTTCAATCCATATGTCAATCAAGTTTAATTGGAGATGACTAAATTAGCACTATTCGGATTCCAGTTTGTTGCGTAACTTTTGATACAAGTTTTTCTGATAATTTTAGTTGTCTATAAGGAAAAGTTGGCTACTTTCAGAGCGGGCAATATTCATAAACTTTTAGGTTTGTGTAGACTACTCAACATAAAAAAGAGATCGAAATCTTTGAATATGCAATAATTGATTGAATCAGTTTTTGCTTAAATGATGCAAGAGATCGATATTGCGTCATTTTATGTGGAGATCATCAAATCATGCAGATCACACTTTTGATTTTTTCTTAAATTGAGTCTAGAAGTATTGTGGTGTATGAAAGGTTCAAAAACGCACACAGTTGGGGAGGGCGGAGTTCAAATACCATCCCCACCAAATCTAATCTCCATTATTTAAAAATTGATAGTAGAAAGTATGATTTCAAATGGCACTGGGTTCAAAAGTTGTAAAGTTGAAAACACTATTGTTGCATTTTTGACCAATTCACTGGATTATCTATGTATATATTTTTTCAGTTCATAAAACAATTTTTTCAAAACAACGAAAAACGTAAAACATCAAAACTGAGTTAACTGAAGAACAACAAAGCTCGAAGTATAACATTTCAAAAAATTAGCGCAGCTCCAAACTTCCGTTGAGTGATAGCATCTACCGAACAGTGATGAGTGTAGTGTCAGCTGCTTCTGTTGTCATCTCTTCGAAATTGCTTCGAGCTCAACTCAAAGCTGTAGGACTGATTTAATGATTGTAGGGTACCACCTCGGGTTTGGGTGGATGGTCCTGGATGTACTTCAGGGCGCGCACGATGGCCTCGGGTACTGGGGGTGCGACGGGCAGCAGGTTGCTCTGGGGCTGGTAGCCGTTCTCGTCGGCAACATAGGAGACCTTGACGTGTTCGCCTTCGGGCGAGACCCACTCAAAGTCGCCGTGCACGTTGCCGGCAGCATCGCCGGACGCGACGGCGTGAATGCCGTTGCTGGTCTCCAACGCATAGTCGTAGCCGTCGGGACGCACATCGGAGCTCAGCAGTTTGACCTCGGCAAGCTCATCACCACCGGCGGCGGCAGCGCATGCGACAAAAGCGAACAGCAACACCTGAACGAAGTAGAACTGAAAGTGAAAGCAACCACCAACAATCGCCAATTTGCGTCGCACTTACGTATTTGAACATTTTGTATGGATGGGTTTTCGGTTATGGCAGTGCTATCTACTGGACTAGAACACTCAAATTTAACTGATGGTCATTGCCTAAAATGGTGCGGCTTTTATAACGGCGCATTTGAAACGGTTAGTGCGCGACTTGATCTCGAAATGCGGCTGTGCGCATATTAATTCGGGCAAATTGTTGCTTTTGCTGCTAAACTCGTTCTAAATTTTAAATTCGCATGAGTTATGAAATTTATTACTACAGCAGAGTTGGGATGCTTTCGCAACCTGTGTGTGTGTGTGTGTGTTTGCTGTACACACATACATACATGTATTGATTGTTCGATTCTGCAGGTTCTAATGGGTTTCAATTATTATAAATAAAGGAATATGACATTATTTCAATGATTTGATGTGTGAATATAAATTAATAATTTTTAAATGATTGAAAATTAAAGTTTTTAGGTTTTGACTATTGTGCCGTCTTTGTACAGCAGTCATGATGGCCATAATTTGTGCCTGAACGATAGTGCAATGTCTTGATAAGCAAAATTTATGAACTGTTATCAAAAACTCGTTCGCCGATGCAAACAAAAAATTTAAAACAAGTAGCAGACAGTTCTTTAGAATTTCGTATTATACGAGATAATTTGTACATAATTAGAAGAATTAATTAGCACTTCATGCTGGTGGCTCTTTGAAACGTAGCTTTGAACAAGAAAACTATTTTAACTTTGCTTTCTTCATTGCTTTTTTAGTCGCACTGATTTGTGAAAACTGCACCAAAAGAATGCTGAAACCATGAGTTGTCTTAAAAATGGTAGAAGCTGCTTTTGTAGACACTGGCGGACATCTTTGAACTACGTTTTTCTGCTAGTGATAACAAAAGTGGGGTTTCGGATATATTACCTTAAGGCCAGCGCCTGGTTTAGACAGTGTGTTTTTGTTTATTTTTTTCAAGGAAGGAGTAGATTGGTTGTCAAAAAATCTTTTAGTATAAATGTTTTATTGTTTGAACATGTAAAAAAATTTTTTTCTTGTCCGCTGTGTTACAAAATCGCCGCCGTATCGCGGCGTGAAGTTGGGGTTCATTTTGCATGGTTCCCAACGTGCAGTTCGCAAATCTCGTCAGATCTGAAAAAATCGAATGGCATTCTGTTAAGAACTAATTTGTCTGTAAACTGAACCTAAATTGAGTGAAAAGTAATGAAAATTCCGGAAATGGTGGCACAAGTCGGAAAATTGTACGCTCACAATGAGCGTAATTTTTTTGTTAGTTTAACGACGTGCCTCAAAATGCTCAAGTTTACGCGAACCCATCTGAAGAGTGTGTGTGCCAATTTTTATTAAATTCGATTCATAAGTTTACGAGTAATGATGTGAACCGATGGAAAAACACTAACTTTTCAGGAAACGAGTTTAAAGTTTCGGAGGCGGGGGATTTGTAGGCGGGCGCGGTCTAATCTAATCGTAATCGTAATCGTAATCGTAATCGTAATCGTAACCGTAATCGTAATCGTAATCGTAATCGTAATCGTAATCGTAATCGTAATCGTAATCGTAATCGTAATCGTAATCGTAATCGTAATCGTAATCGTAATCGTAATCGTAATCGTAATCGTAATCGTAATCGTAATCGTAATCGTAATCGTAATCGTAATCGTAATCGTAATCGTAATCGTAATCGTAATCGTAATCGTAATCGTAATCGTAATCGTAATCGTAATCGTAATCGTAATCGTAATCGTAATCGTAATCGTAATCGTAATCGTAATCGTAATCGTAATCGTAATCGTAATCGTAATCGTAATCGTAATCGTAATCGTAATCGTAATCGTAATCGTAATCGTAATCGTAATCGTAATCGTAATCGTAATCGTAATCGTAATCGTAATCGTAATCGTAATCGTAATCGTATTCCTAATCTTAATGTTAATCCTAATCCTAATCCTAATCGTAATCGTAATCGTAATCGTATTCCTAATCCTAATCCTAATCCTTATCCTTATCCTTATCCTAATCCTAATCCTTATCCTTATCCTTATCCTTATCCTAATCCTAATCCTAATCCTAATCCTAATCCTAATCCTTATCCTAATCCTAATCCTAATCGAATCGAATCTAATCGTAATCCTAATCCTAATCCTAATCCTAATCCTAATCCTAATCCTAATCCTAATCCTAATCTAATCTAATCGGCGGCGGCCAATTGTTGAACACTCGCCGTTAGATGATTCAGTCGCCAAATTGTTTCTTCACAACTTTGAGCGTTGCGTTGCTCTGCTGTCTTGTTGGAACCACAACATGGATATATCGATGTTGTCTCAGACCAACATCCCTCAATACTGAGGACCATAACGGTGCTACTTCCACATGTGGAACGAATTAAAGTCCGACTATGCCGTCATGCCATAAACTGCACCAAACAGTCACTCTTTGTGCATGAATTGATACTTGGCGGAACACTTGTGGATTCTGTTCGCTACAATAACGGCAATTTGTTTGTTGGAATAGCCGTTGAGTTAAAAATCAGTTCCGTTCAAGCAAATGATAAACTCACAGCGTTGTTTGATCGTCCGGCTTCAATTATTGCGTCAGCACAATCTTAGATGAATGTAGGTTCTAATTCAACTAATCGGTCAGATATCAAACTGAGCTGACCGGCATCGAATCAACATTTCTGGGCCTTCGTCCATATTCGCTGGTTGGTGACTTAAAGTCAAAAAGAGTTTACTCACGCTTAAACTTTCCAACTAAGCAGCGAATCGACTGCGCACTGAAGTTATGTTGACGACCGACCTTACGGCCGAAATTTCAATAATACTTTCTTTTAATTTCCATACGTTCGACAAACGTAAAATTATACATTATAGAATGGTAAGCTTCACAACAGATTTCAGCATTTCAACCTCAAACCTATCTGGTCACATTCGGCTAGTTTTTATTGCATATATTAACTACAGAAAATGGCAACAACAGCTTAAGAGGTTAAACTATGTGCATATATGAGACCTTGAACTTTTCTATAATTGCTTAATGTTCAGAATATTTTTGCATACATTTTTTATTTTAAATTTTGATATGAAAAAAACTTGTTGCTCGAACCATAAACAGACAATTGATAGCAAAAAGAAAATCAATCAATCATAGACAATTGATTAAGTTAAAAAAATAATAAACTCTTAAAAAGCATAAAACGTTTTATGCGTATTTTGGTATTAACAATAAAAATTTTATATTATTTAGTTTTAAATTTCTTAGTTTTATATGTAAACAATTTCTTTTGAAACGTAAGAAAACAATGCCAATCACTTTTGCATAAGTTGTGACTATCAAAATAATGATTTATCAGAAGAAATTTGTGTGAAACTGTTTTAAGATTAACACTTGAAAGGCGGTGTGTTAATCAGGGCCATTTCCATTTTGACCCATTTTCCATTTCCACATCTGACTGCCAGTAATTCTTATACCATTTGTTATACCGATTTGGTGTTTCGTGACTTTTATTATAAAAGCATACAATTTAATTTAAAAGTATTCAAAGTGTTTCAAACTCAAATAAATTAATTAAATAAATTAAATTTTTAAATTTATTATTTTTATATGTAAACAATTTCTTTTGAAACATAAGAAAACAATGCCATTCACTGTTTTATAAGTTGTGACTATTAAAATAATGATTTATCAGCAGGATTATCATCAGTAAATGCAAACCAGAGCGCTGGCTTCTTATACCAGAGGTTCTAGGTTCGAATCCCAGCTCGGGCTGATAAAAGGCTCGTCTACTTCTTTCTCTATCCACATGAAGCAGATGAGAAATTCAAGCATGGCATAAGTTCGCTCTTGGCAGTCGATGGCAAAATCTCCAAGTGTGAAAGGAATACTGCACAATAATCGGATTCGATTAAACTTTAGGTACCCTACCCCTCTTCCCCAATCCGTTTGCAATTTATGTTGTAACACATGTTGAAAAAAACAGTGGTTTAACGGGCGAAATCTGTAGTATCACAACATACCTAAGTGTCTCATACAGAAGCAGCCACTGCAACCCATCCATTCAGATGTAAAACATTTATTATCATTTCTTATATCGCTTCTGCTCCCAGTCACTTACTTGGCACAACGTCAGACCACATCAGACGTCAAGCAGACAGACCAGTTCGACTGTCGACTATGCATTGTCTTTCTTGTCCATTGTGCCGCATGTGGTCTACAATATTTCAATTATTCTTTCTCGCCAATGAGCTAAGTTTACTTAAACCATTTTTAACACAAATTTTACTTTACTTTTGTAAGCAAAAAGAAACCAGTTTTCCGTATTTCGCTTCAGTTTTTGTTGTTATGGCTTTTTGGAGTTGCAAACAAGAAGAAAATTAAAATCAAAATCAAAAACAAAAATCAAACAAAAAAACTCAAAAATGATGACAATTTTTTTTTGTTGCTTCTGACCATGTTTGAATGTTGCACAGTTTTGTGAATTTGAATTGTTTAGTGTGGTGGGCGTGAAAACCTGTCGGGTGTGTTTGCGACCATTTCACGCCAGTTCCAGCAACCATAACTAGACGGCGAAAAGCTTCTCTAGCGGAAAGCACCTCAAGTGCAGCATTGAGCCGGCACAGTTGGTCGACATACATAAATCACATTACCGCACCTTTTGTTTTGGCTGAAGACGTCAGCGTAAACCTTCATTTCGGTTTAGTGCCAGCGAACCAAACTATCGACGCGTATAAATACCAACGACGTTGTGGCAGATAAGCATTAGTTGATTACCCGTCTTCGTTGACATAAGCAACCAGCACCAACTACCAAAAAGCATAAACATGTTCAAATACGTAAGTGAATAGAAATTTATAGCCACTTATAGGACATTAACTGGTGCAGCTTCAGCGAAAATGGATTCAAAAAGGATATACAATTGGCATATAGTGGAGCATAACCTGACAGGATATGGACACAGTCATATGAAAAACTTCAATATGATGAAACACATTGATATAACGGCCATATAACGGCCAACGTTATTTGTTCATACTAGCAGAAAAGTTATTGGCGCAGCCTAGAAAAGCGTTTGGGTGCTTTTTGACACTAAAACACAGCTCCTTCAAATGGATTTTCAAAATAACAGCAGCATATTTTTTTCAACTACACATAAAAAGTCTAAAATCAAAACACAAATTACACTCTCAAACATCATTTGCAGGTCATCTTTTGTGCCGCCGTTGGCCTGACGCTCGCCGCTCCGCAGTATCGCCCCCAGCACGTGTCCTCCGGCGATGAGGCACATGCCGAAGTGAAGACGCTGCAGTCGGACGTGCGCGCGGATGGTTTCAACTATGCGCTGGAGACCAGCAACGGCATTCACGCCGTCTCGGCTGGCGATGCTGCCGGCAATGTGCACGGCGACTTCGAGTGGGTCTCGCCCGAAGGCGAACACATCAAGGTCGTCTATGTTGCTGACGAGAACGGCTACCAGCCACAGAGCAGCGCGCTGCCCACACCGCCACCAATTCCCGATGCCATTCTGCGCTCACTCGAATACATTCGCACTCATCCACCCAAGGATGACTCAGCCTACCATCATCAGCCGAGCGCTGTGGCCAACAACTACCATCAGTCGTCCTTTAACAGGAAACAGGGTTAGATTCAACTGATGTTTGGATGTTTGTGTTTACTAGAGAGTATTTATCGATCGATTTATCGAATATGTAAATCGAAAATAAAACGAAACCGTTAGTTTTTTTACATATTTTTGCAATAAAAAAAAACAGTTTGTTTTATTGATGTTGACAACGTTGGTTTTAGACGTCTGGTTGAGATAAAATTTATTTGAAAGGAATTTGTGTGAAAGTGTTTATGATTAACACTTGAAAGGCGGTCAGGGGTCATCATCTTCTCATCTGACTCATCTTCTTATCTGGCTGCCAATAATTCTTATACCATTTTTTGTACCAATTTGGTGTTTCGTAAAAATGCATCACATTTATTTTAGAAGCCTTCATATTTTATTGAAGTGTTTCAAACTCAAATAAATAAATTGAATAAATTAAAATGAAAAAATAATATTAAAATAAAATAAAATAAAATAAAATAAAATAAAATAAAATAAAATAAAAAAATTAAGTAAAATAAAATAAAATAAAATAAAATAAAATAAAATAAAATAAAATAAAATAAAAAAATTAAGTAAAATAAAATAAAATAAAATAAAGAAAAATAAAATAAAATAAAATAAAATAAAATAAAATAAAATAAAATAAAATAAAACAAATTAAAATAAAATAAATTAAAGTAAAACAAAATAAAATAAAATAAAATAAAATGAAACAAAACAAAACAAAATAAATCAAAATAAAATAAAATAAAACAAAATAAAATAAAATAAATTGGTTGTTAATCTTCAAAAACAAATACATCCGAAAAGCTTTATGATTAGTTTAACTGTTTTTTTCCAGTGCTGTGAAGTGGTCCCTAACCGAACTAAATAGTTTCGAACCGAACCTTTTGGTTTGGCTTTTTGGTTCTTTTAAACAAACCGAACAGGGCTAATAAAATTTTCAAATGTCTGCACTGAAACGAACTGTTTACAATCCGGTTTGTTTAGGCTGAAACAAATATAACTGGTTTAAAATATTGAAATAAAACAATTTTTGATATATTACAACAATTAAAAATGAAAAGATTTTAAATTTATTAACAAATTTTGAAAACAAATAACTTAGAGTTTTTATTGGCAAAAAATCTCATTTTTTTTAAAGAACTTTCAACACAATGATTACGCAAAGAACACATCTAATAATAATTTTATTTGACATCCACATTGCTTTTGTTCCGTTTGGAATCCAATGTCTGTTGTTTGCAGCTCTGCCTACAATTGCAGTTATTAGATTTTTATTTAAATCACATTCAAAGATTAATTTGCAAATATTTATTTTTAGAAAAACTATGTTTGTAGATAAAGATTTCGTATACAAAACATGTGATTTGTAGATAGTTCGATTTGTAGCATTCTAAAATTTTTAATCAATATAGAAAAACAAAAATTTCGACTGCCGCAGAAGTGCGAAAATTCCAAAAAATTTTCAAAACTATAAAACAATAAATTTCGGCTAATAAAAATTACAACATTTGGATGTAAACTTGAATCCTAAATATTCGAACTTATGAACTACTCGAAAACTTGATAATTCGGAAAAAAATTAATAGGGAAAATTTTAAAGTTTGGACTAATAAAAAGTAAATAAAAGTAATAAAAAAAATAAAAGTAATACAAAAAAACAGAATTTAAAGTTCTTCAAAAATTCGAAATTATATTAGAGTTCAAAAATGTGTAATAATGAAAATGTCCGAAAATTCGGAATAATAATGAATAATAGAAGCAATAATAGAAGAGTCTAACAATGCGGAATAATAAAAAAAGTCCGAAAATTCGGGATAGTAAAAAGTTTGAAAATTCAAACCAAAAACCACTTATAAAAAGTGAGACTACTAAAAACGCCGAAACTTACTGTTTGTAAAGTTGAATTGATAACAAAATCCTATGTTTGGACTAAGAAAAATTCTAAAAACTCAGAATAATATTCCCTGAAAATGCGAACTAATATTAAAATCCAAAAGTTTGGGTAATAATAATAAAAAGTCCGAAAATTCTTAATAACAATAAATATTAAGTGCAATATTAAAGCCAAAAAGTTTTGAATATTAATGGAAAGTCCGAAATTTTGGAATAACAGTAAAATCCGAAAATTCGGAATAACAACAGGGTCCGAAAAGTCGGAATAATAATTAAGTCCGAAAATTCGGAATAATAACAAAGTCCGAAAATTCGGAATGACAATTAAGTCGAAAAATTCGAAATAATATCAACGTCCGGAAATTTGGAATAATAATTAAGTCTAGAAATCTTAATTTTCAATATAAAATTTTCAAAACTTACTGATAACAAAATTTAAAAATTCGAAGAACATCCGAGTATTCAGACACATTTTACGTTTTTATATTTAGTTTGTTAATTTTCACAATAACCGTTAGTCAGTTTTGGCTGTTTTTATAAGTCTGTGCTAGTCGCGCCTGTGTGTGCCTGTGTCATCAGAGTCACTTTGTCTAATTTTTTCCGTTTCGCCGTCCGCCAGGAATTGTGAACTAGCACACTTTACGAGTTGGGTAATTTCGTTCGTTCGTAAGACATGACCAAGTCAGTGTCGCCACAGGATTTTTATGCGCTTCACTATCTCCATGTCGTCGTAAAGCCGGTACAGCTGGAAGATCCTTCAAAGAGCTGGAAGATCCTTGAATTTTCACAAATCTTTCGGAGCAATTTCCTCTTACACGTGCAATTTTTGCCATAATAAGCCATAATAAGTGACTATTGATAGAGTTTTTGTGCGTCATAAGAGGTCTCTCCGCAATGGCCCACTGAGCCCAAAGTAGCATCTTGGTTTGCAAGAATTGTTCTTTAAGCAATTTCCAGATTGGTTTGTAGGGGTTAATGTTGTTTCCCAAGTAGGCAAAGTCTTTTAATACCTCAAAGGTGTAACTGCCAACAGTGACGTGGGTTCCAAAAATCTGAGATTCTTTGTTCTATTTTTCTCTATTCTATTCTTTTTCTCTATTCTTTTTCGGATCCACATACAGATTTCTCTTAACTGAACATATGTTAAAAAAAGAAAATAAAATTCGACTCTCCTCACTTTTCTCATTATAGATCGTTTGAACGCTGTTCGCTGTTTCTATGAGCAGTTCAACTATGCGCCATTTTTAATTTACGCTGGATCACAACCTTATTTGATGATATCCGATCCCAACAATATGGAAGTAAGTAGTTGAAATTGCAAAAAAAATACTACTTATAAATCATAAAAAAAACAATTTTTTTTTCTTTAGTCTATACTCAGCAGCACCACGCTGACCTACAAGTATGATTTGTATAATTTTCTCTATCCTTGGTTGGGCAAAGGACTGCTCACGTCCAACGGTCAGCATTGGCTCAAACATCGCAAAATGATTACACCATCGTTTCACTTTACAATTCTACAAGATTTCCTACACATTATTAACGAGACTACGGATCGTTTTATGGTTTTGCTAGATGGCTTTGCAAAGACCCAAGAGATATTTGACTTTCAAGAGATTGTTGCGCGTTGCACAGTGGATGTCATATGTGGTATGGTTTGCATATGAAAAGAGGAAGTTGAACATTTTTTATATTGATTTTATTTTAAGAATCGGCCATGGGTACACGTGTCAATGCCATAGAGGGACCAACATCGCCCATTGTGGCGGCACTCAACGAGTGAGTGTATACGAAAAATTGATGTTGTCTACGAATTTGTTAACAATTTTTGGTGTTCTTAGTGTTTGTTTTGTAATTCAGGAACGCATATTTAGTGTCTTCAAGCGTTTTCAGCCCATTTATGTCTTCAGCAAAGAGTATCGCACACAAGAGCGAGCGCTCAGAGTGTTGCGTAAGGAATTGTCTCAGGTAAAAGAGAGAAAAATGAATGATCACTAAAATGTATGACTTGAAACTGGACTTGGTTAAGTTTTTGCAATAAGAAGTTCCATGATTACGAAATCGTGGAGTTGCCAGAGAGATGACAAAAGATTACAGCACAAAATAGAAAATAGTTCATTAAGTTCAGTTCATTTGAGTTCATTTCTTGTATATCAAACATCAGTTTAATTTTATACTACAAAACCGAAATTACTTTCTTGACAGCCCAATAATATTTTTTCTGTGTCAATAGATTTCGGTTGCTGGATAAGCTAGCTAATAAAATGTTCTTGAATTGGATTTTTAGATCATTGAAAAGCGTCAAGAATTGCTCAAATCTATGGATAACAGTAAAAAATATGCCGATGATGACATGAGGCGCCCAAAGATGGCCTTTCTCGACAATCTGTTAACAGCTGAGATTGATGGAAGGTCGCTCACTTTCCAAGAGATTTTCGAGGAAGTCTCCACCTTTATGTTTGAGGTATAAGATAAACTTAAGTTTATAGTTTTTAAATTCCTAATATTCACGGTTCTCTTTCTTAGGGTCACGACACCACCTCCACTGCCATAAGCTTCATTACTTTCTGTCTCTCACGACATCCCGAAGCGCAGGCGAAGGCATTCGACGAGCAGCTGCGCATGTTCGGCCCAGATCTGACACGTACTCCCACGTACCAAGAATTGCAGGATATGAAATACCTCGAGATGGTCATTAAGGAGGCGTTGCGACTATTTCCCAGCGTACCGTTTATAGGTCGTACACTCAAAGAGCGCACAGTTGTTGGTGCGTACGTTGGAAAAGTATTCAAAAAATGCCTGCTTTTTAATCTCAAACCGACTTTTTAGCTGGTTACACTGTGCCAGAGGGTACTACGCTGCTGCTGAATATCTTCGGCGTGGGCACCAATGCGGCAAACTATCCCGAACCGTTCAAGTTCAAGCCGGAACGCTTCGAGGCTGATAGTCGCGAGAAGGCCCATCCATTTGGGTATGTGCCGTTTAGTGCTGGACCCAGAAATTGTATAGGTCAGTTGGATTTATTATTTACTAAAGTATTAGTTTTAAAATTATGTTAAACATTTTTTAAAAATATTTTTATATTTGCCCACAGGTCAGAAATTTGCCATGATGGAACTGAAGGTTACAGTTTCGAAAATGTTGCGTCATTTTCAAATATTACCCGCCGTTGATGGTCTGTCAGCGGGCATACCCGATAAAGCTGGACCCAATGTTAAACCCAACAACCCATACGATCCGCAGTTGGGTGTTTTAATTACATTGAAATCTGTGAATGGCATCAAGATACGATTACAAAAACGCATTTATTAAAATTAGTTGGGATGGGGTTTTGAGGAATTTAGAATAATTAGGTACAAATGAATATGTGTTGCTTTTGTAAAAACAAAATTAATAAAAATGTAAATAATGCATTTTTAATTATGAAAATGGTATTCAGCACCTAATTCAACGGTACTTGGATTTATTTTATTGTTGTTCATTTCTGTTTAATTGGGTTTTATTTATGATGACCACATTCAGCGCAACTCAGCAACATTCAGCACCTTATTTAGCGGCACTTGAATGACTTTTGCTCTTTTTTTTCGGCGCTGCCTTTTTTGTGCCACTGCGTGTTGAAATTTAGCAAAATTGCAATAAAAAATGTGTGTTTTAGTTAAAATATATTTGAGGTTAAATAAACATTGATTAAACAAAGCAAATATATATAATGAATAACCATTCTTTAATTAGGAAATGTCTGTATCTTTGTCATGACAATCTATTTCAGCGCAATTCAGCAGCAGTTGGAACTATTCAGCACAATTCAGCACCATTCACTGCTATGAAAAAGCTTAATTTGGACACTTTTTGACACTCTGTCAACTGTCTGTAAAGCGTTTATGATAATTTATTCAGAAAAAATAACTGTTTAAGTTGCCGCAAGGTAAAAATATAAGCATGAGCATAATGTCAATCTTTTCAGCGCAATTCAGCGGCAGTTTAAACCATTCAGCACAACTCAACCCCATTCAGCGCTATTTAATAGCATTATTAGGGCACTTACTCACACTTTGTTAACTGTTTGTATCTCTTTCATGATAATTTATTCAGTAAAAATGTCTCTTTTACTTATAATAAATTTCAGTCGAGGTAAAAACAGATGAATAAAGCAATGTATGTGATAAAATATTAAATTTTTATTAGGAAATGCCTAAATGTCATTCATGCGAATGCATTTTGTGCAATTCAGCGGCAGTTAAAGCTATTTAGTAAAATTCAGCACCATTCAGCGCCATGTAACAGCATTATAAAACCGTTTTCTTACACTCTGTCACTTGTCTGTAACTTATTTATACAAATTTTTTAAGTAAAAATTTATTTTTTAAATTTAAAAAATGTTTAAATATATAAAGCAAGGTACAATTTAATTAAAAAAGCAAATATATTTAATAAATAATCATCGTTGAATTTAAAAATGTCTGCAACTAATTTATGACAATCTATTCAGCACAATTCAGCGGCAGCTTGAGCTATTCAGCACCATTTAGCGCTACAAAACAGAGTTATTTGGGCTCTTTTTCACAGTTAGTCCAATGTTTGTATCTCCCTTATGGCCATTTGTTCAACCAAAATGAGTGTTTTAGTTAAAACATATTTAAGGTTAGATAACAATGGATTGAGCAATGCGGATATTTAATAAATAATAAATTTTTTACTAGTTAACATCTGAATGTCGTTCAGGCGAATCTATTCAGCGTAATTCAGCGCCATTTTGAGCAATTCAGCACAATTCAGCGCTATTCAGCGGCATATAATGGCATAAATAATGTACTTTTTGATACTCTGACAATTGTTTGTACCTTACTTATGATCATTTATTCAGTAAAGAGGTCTGTTTTAGTTTAAATATGAAAAGTGAAGTACAATTTAATTAAATAAGCAAATATATTTAATAAATAATAACCTTCCGATTAAAAAATGTCTGCATCTCGTTTCTGACAATCTATTCAGCACAATTGAGCGGCAGTTGGAGCTGTTTAGCACAATTCAGCGCCATAAAACAGCATTAATTGGACACTTTTTCACACTCAGTCCAATGTTTGAATCTCACTCATGACCATTGGTTAAAAAAAAATTGTGTTTTAGTTAAAACATATTTAAGGTTAGGTAACAATAGATTGAGCAAAGCAGATATTTAATCAATAATAAATTTTTTATTAGAAAACATCTGAACGTCGTTTAGGCGAATCTATTCAGCGTAATTCAGCGCCATTTTGAACCATTCAGCACAATTCAGCACCATTCAGCGGCATATAATGGCATTAACAATGTACTTTTTCACACTCTGATAATTGTTTGTACCTTATTTATGATCATTTATTCAGTAAAAAGGTTTGTTTCAGTTTAAATCTATAAAGCAAGGTACAATTTAACGAAAAAAGCAAATATTTTTAATAAAAAATCATCGTTTAATTAAAAAATGGATGTATCTTATTTCTGACAATCTATTCAGCACAGTTCTGAGGCAGTTGGAGCTATTCAGCACAATTCAGCACCATTCAGCGCTATAAAAAAGGCCTAATTGGACACTTTTTCACAATCAGCCAACACTATTTCCCGCCTACAGCCGTTTGGTCGATCATAGGCTAACTTCCTAAATGTCTTCGTGTCGTTTTCGCAGTCTTAGTTGTATGCCATTTTCCGATTTGAGTGTCACGCGTATATTCAGCACCGGATCGTATTCGCTCTGCGGCACACAATCGACGCGCGTATGATCATTTATGCCTGGCGGCAGTCCATCGACGGCGGGTAAAATCTCATAATTCCGCACCACGGCCGACAGCAACGATTTCAGTTCGTACATTGCATACTTTTCGGCTGAGTAGTAAAATGACAAAAGAGACATTAGAACGTATCAACATGAGAAGCACACAACACTCACCAATACAACGCCGCGGACCGGCGCTAAACGGTACACTTTTGAATGCTTCCAAGCCTGCGGCCGATTCGTCGGTGTTGGCATGCGCCCAACGTTCCGGTCGAAATTCGCAGGGCGCATCAAAGTATTTCTCATTATAGCCCATGGCAATCAGACACATGATGACCGTTGTGCGTTTGGCGATGGTGGTGCCGTCTGTGTGGGACGGAAAATGATGGGCAAGTGGCATTTATAAATAAAATGCGCCGCACCTTTGATTGCGGTCGGCGGTCGGCTACTCACTGATATCAATGGCTTTACGATTGGTGCGTGCAATTAATGGCACCGCCGGATACAGTCGCAACGTCTCGCGTATGACATATTCCAAGTAGAGCATCTGGTCCAAATGAGCACAATTAACGGCGGCTTTGTTGTTGGCCGTTTGCGATGTGAATGTGGCGAATATTTGCTTTTGCTCGGCATAGACCTTTTGCTGAATGGCCGCATGACGCGAGAGTGTGTAGAGTGTGAAGGAGATGGCCGAGGCGGTGGGATTGTGACCCTAAGTGTTATTAAAGTATATTAAAATATAAGTTTTAAAGCGAAGCATTGCTTTGGTTACAAAAGCATATAAAGTAGTGTTGATCATTCTGCTGGTTGTGAGTAGCAAAGTTCCCTTAAAAAAAAATAGACAAGTATTTCTGTACACAAAATTACCGCAAATATAAATGTAGACAATTCCTCAAATATTTCTTGCTTTGTCAATGCACGTCCATCCAGCTTGGCAGCAAGCAGCACATTTAAAAATGAACGTTGGTCGGTTGAATTATTTGGATCGGTGATAGCTGGAGGCTGACGCTGACGTTGCTCAACAATCTGTAATAAATAAGAACACATTTTCTTTATGAATCTAAAACTTTTGAATATGTGAAATTCTTTAGTATATTAATCAAGATACAGTAGCCATAGTTGAGCCCAAAAGTATGCAAAGCAAAGCGAAATTTCTGTGTAGTAATCAGTTCTTTTATTTTAGTATTTCAGTATTGGTGGCACACTTTTAGGCTGTTTAGCGTTTTGTGTGCTTTTTATAATAAATTCTACAACTTCAAAGCTTATTCGGCTAAATGCAGTTCAACAGTACTTTAATGCATTAATGATGTACAATAGACAAAGTTGCGCCCAAGAGTATGCAAAGCAAAGAAAAATTTCCTTTTAGTAATCAGTTCTTAAAATTTAGTTATGTAGTATTGGTTGTCTACTTCAAGGCTGTTTTTCCTTTAGGCATCTTACAAGTAAGTAACCACAATTGCGCCCAATGGTATAGAAAGCAAAGCGAAATTTCCTCTCAGCAATCATCCTTTTGAGTTGTGCAATGTAGTATGGGTGGCATACTTCTAGGCTAAATTTCTGTTAATTTAATTTAACTTTCAAGCGGTCCTGCAGCATCCAATCGAC
The DNA here is from genome assembly GCA_963971225.1 of Melieria omissa. Classification (NCBI taxonomy): domain Eukaryota; kingdom Metazoa; phylum Arthropoda; class Insecta; order Diptera; family Ulidiidae; genus Melieria; species Melieria omissa. The sequence goes on from OZ020269.1 coordinate 99,284,550, forward strand.
CGCACTTATTACAAATTGTATACACAAATTATAAAAAATCAGCCAATAAGTGCTTAATGAATAGTGTTTCAGTATTGGTGGCACACTTTTAGGCGGGTTAGCGATTTGAGTGTTTTTACTAATAAATTCTACAGCCCTGAAGCTTATTCGGCTAATTACAGTTCAACAATATTTTAATCCATTCATTATGTACAATAGACAAAGTTGCGCCCAAAAGTATGCAAAGCAAAACAAAATTTCCTTTTAGTAATCAGTTCTTACAATTTAGTAATGTAAATTTAAAATTTAGTAATTGGTTGCATACTTCAAGGCTGTTTTTCCTTTAGGCGTCTTACAAGTAAGTAACCACTATTGCGCTCAATGGTATGGAGAGAAAAGCAAAATTTCCTCTTAGAAATTATCCTTTTAGGTTGTGTAATGTAGTATGGGTGGCATACTTCTAGGCTGAATTTCTGTTAAAACAATTTACGTGCCTTTTATAATTAATTTCACTTTCAAGCGGTCCTGCAACATCGAATAGACCGCACTTGATACAATTTTGAAACAAAAATTACGAAAAATTAATCAAAAAGCTATGACGTGGCCCACGGCAATGACACGTCTCTGGTGAATTTAATGAAACAATGGTGAACAAATTGAAATTGCAAATTTTCTTAAGTGCATTATTGACATTATTGACAAGTAGGCATAGTTGCGCCCAATAGTATGCAAAGTAAAGCGAAGGTTTCCTGCAGTAATCACTCTACTAAGTTTACTATTGTACTACTGGTGGCATACTTTTAGGCTGGTTTTTCTACTAAAACATTTTGTGATCTTTTTAAACGCAATTCTATCACTTTAAAGCCCATTGGACTTTTGCCCACCAGTCTCAACTACATTTGATGCATTTAAGTTAATATTTTAATCTCTGTTCTTTGCAATTCAATCTACCATGCTCGATTTTCTCTTTTCACCTTTCGTCTCATATTGGTGTCCGCTTACCTTATTTATTACATGTTTCAGAGTACGCAGTGCAGACTTCTGTTTCCAGTAAAGTGGCGTAAATAGGAAAAGCGTATCGAAACGTTTAGCAATGCTAAAGGTGCGCTCCTGTATCACATGACAGAGACTAAAGACGAAAACAAATAAATACAATAAATAACAAATAAATAAAATAAAAAAATTTCGTTTTTAACAGGAAAAACCAATTTTTGCATGAAAAGTGCTGCGCCTGTGTATGAGTGAATGTTTTTCATATACATTTTGATGAAAATATTTTGGTTTTGATATTACTTACTCTGAGATTGCCGCATGCAGTTCGGTGGAACCATCACTGAGCGCATGACTGGCTACACCGGTGGCGTTTTCTAGGTGCAGAGTGAAAAAAAGGGAAAGGGAGATTTTCGGTAAATTGTAAATTGACATTTTTAAATATTTAAATATTTTATTTTAAGAGAAAGAAGTACACAGTTTTAGGTTCAACAAAGAGAAAGTTAGAATTGAGTTATTTCACAAATGCATAAAATTGTTTTAATTTTTTATAAATTCAGGAGAAAAGAGAGGATGGAACATTTTTAGAAAATACTGGAAATATTAAAAAATTTCATTAGTGGAGAGAAAGAAGTACAGATGTTTATAGTTTTTGGATTAAACATAGAGAAAGTTTGAGTTAGTTCATAAATGCATAAAATTGTGTAATTTTGCATGAATTTAACAGAAAAGAGAGAGAGAAATTTTCAGTGAATACTACATAGAAATGAAATTTCTACTATTTAATATTTAAAAATTTAACAGAAAGAAACATAAATGTAGACAGTTTTTCAGTTCAACTTAGAACAAGTTTGAGTTAGTTCAGAAATGCACAAAGTTTTTGCAAAATTAAAAAATTTGAAATACAAAATGTGCAGATGTCTACAGTTTTTGGGGAAAATCAAGGAACTAGACTCTTACACTTTAAAATCTAGATGAGTCATAGAATGCCAAAAGTGTCTGAAGATAATTCAGGAACACAGCATCAAACTCTTCTGGGTGTATGATTACAGTGGCCTACTGGGCAACGAGGGAGCGGATAACCGAGCTCGAGAGGAATTCAACTCTGATCTGGACCGAAGGACAATTAGGCTCATAAACGACCAGTGAAACGCTCGGCCCCACTGTAAGATCTCATGCGGGCTGTGACTGAACATGAATCAAAAGAAGACTCTGCGTCTTCTGCGGTTCAGCAATGTAGAACTTTGCATATTTACATTAGTTGTATTGACTTGCTTGAGGACTAGCTTAGTCTATCTAACGAGCGAAATCTATCTATCGAGCCAACTGTGGCAGCTGCAAGACTGAGGAGAAAATAGAGTCTGTGTGGAATCTCCTATGTAACTATATGACACTTCAAGTAATATGTACCTTTCTGTTTTTTTAGGGAATTGGACGTTTGAAGATCTGGGCATGGTGGACCTTGGAACTACTGTCATAGCTACAAGGATGAAGAGAAAACAGAGTATTTGCAGCACCTCCTATGTGAATGTTTGGTCATTTCAAACTATACGACACGGTTTTTTAGGGAATTGGACAGTAGAAGATCTGGGAGTGGTGGACCTTGGGACGAGAAAATAGAGTCTGTGCTGTATCTTCTATGTGAATATTTGGCATTTTAAATAATACAGCAACGCTTTTTAGGGAATTGAAAGATCTGGGTATGGTGGACCTTGGGACTAGTGTCATAGCTACAAGGATGATAAGAAAACAGAGTCTGTGCAGAATTTTCTATGTGACTGTTCAATTCAATGATCATTTCAAACAATGCGGCACCGCTGTTTAGGGATTTGTATGTTTCATAGTAGGCCTTGTGCCACTAAGGAATATCGTTAGGTTGATTCGAAGCTCATGTTGGTTTAACCCATTGCTGCCGGGTACTAGTTCCGCCCATACGATTTTGATAAAATTTCATACACGACCTAGAAGTGACCCAAAATGATCAAAAACAAAATTTCAGCTTTATATTTCTGCACGTTACTGAGATATTCATTAGGTATTTTGTACCCATTACGCAGCAATGCTAGCTTTTTTCCATACTTTGTGAAGTGATCAGCTAAACACGTGGATGAAAGTTGTATTTTTTACGGGTAGCTAGGAGGCTGATTTTTATTAAATTCTAAGGCCACTATGTTTCGCCACATTTTCCATCTCCGATAAATTCACGATTTTTGGAGTCTGGTAACTCTAGATAGATGGCGAAATTTGAGGGTGACTTTCACTAGGTTAAGGTAGTTCCATCTTTACCCTAACTATCCCTATCAACGGTTTTGAGAGATCTCAAACATTGACTGTTTTGTGATTTAAAAAAAAAAAATTAATTTTCATGGGTAAAATTTTTCCTATTAGGCAGCAATGGGTTAAGCCACTACAGATCATAGGATAAGGAGGAGATTCTACACTCTCTATTGGGCGTCACAGTGGGTCGTTCAGGCTTCCGATGGTACAAGTCGAGATATGTCGACTGTCTAGTCTAACCTAATGCTCAGACAGCCATATAAATTGAGTCATTTAGGTTTTTGTTTTTTTGTAATTTTTTTTGTAATTTTTTTTTTGCTTTGTAAATAATTTTTTTTAGTAATCAGTCTAATACGGTTGGTTGCGGGTGCTAGGCCTTAGTCTCGTAATCGGGCTGTCGTACCAGTCAAGAAGAAGAATAATCAGTCTAAAAGAATTTACTCGATAGGCGTTGTACATCAAATAAATAAATAAATAAATTGAGTTATCGATTTTGATTATCCCCCATCTCAATTTGACTTAATCTGTTATCGAAAATGTTATCGAAAAAATTTTGTTTTTTAAGGAAGAAAGGTTTTTTCTGTTTATGTTTCAAAAATTTCTTAAAAACATTTATTGAACATTTAGTAATTTTGTTTCAACATTCCAAGTGATGCACAACATTTTTAAATGAAATTTCAAAGCAACAAATTTTAAATTGAGTCATTTTAATTTTTAATTTTTTTTTATATTTTTTTCGTTTTTGCTTTGTAAATAATTAAATTTTGTAATTAGTCTAATAGAATTTACTGATAGACGTTATAAAATAATAAAATAAATAAATAAATAACCGAACTCAATTTGACTTACTTTGTTATCGAAAATATTATCGACATTTTTTTAATTTTTAAGAATTAAAAAAATTCTTAAAAACATTTATTGAACATTTAGTAATATTTTTCAACATCTCAACTGATTCACAAAATTTTTAAACGAAATTTAAAACAAAATAATGGTTAACAAACGTCTTTCGCCGCTGTCAATATCTCATTTCTTGCTTTGGTTCCGTCAATTGTGAATGAATTTGTTTATCGATGACAGCGCAACACAGGGTTGCATGGTGATTCGAGCTTAATTTATGGTCAATTTAGCGCTAATTGCAATTTGCTTAATGGAGAATTTTGTATGACAAATTGAGTTCAATTTAAAGACAAATTGAGGATATATTGTAAGAAAGTCCTAATTGAGCAATTAAGTTGGCTGCCTGAATAAGGTAACCTACAATTTTTGTGCTCATGATGAGAAAAGTTTTAATTTGTAAAATTTTTTCAATAGTTTTATTAACCTTTTAGCAACTTTATGAACCTTTGAGCACTTTATGGTTGGAGCAATACAATTTATTTTTAGTTTATAAAGACATTTTTTAAGACTTTAAAAATTAATGACTAATTTTTTAATGGAAAGTGTGCAGTATTTATTATTATTTAGTTATATTTTACTATTTAGTATTAAATTTATTCTATTTGAAATAATTTAGCAGTAAAAGTCCCCTCTTTGTGTTACCATCTCTTCTAACACTAAAGTAAAGTCCAAATGCCAAACCATTTGCCAAACTAATCGTACATAGTTTGACCTTTGACACTGTGTGATTAACCCTTTGAATGGTGGCAAATAATTGCAATGCGACATTTACAAGTATTTTTCCGTTTCACCTCTGAACCACAATTTCGCACACTCACCAACCACAATGTCCAGTGTGCAGGCGCTCACCAGTGGCTGCACATCGAACATGCCGGCATCGGGGCCCGCCTGCTGCGACAGGCGCTCGATGAACTTCTCGCCGGTCTGCTGCACCACCCGCAGGTAGCCGCCAATGGCCGCACGATCGAAGGCGGGCAAGTAGAGTTTCTGGTGTTTCAGCCAGCGTGCACCGGAACTGGTGAGGAGGCCATCACCCAGCCAGGGGCGCAGAAAGGAGTAGAGATGTTCCTTGTACAGCAGCGTCGAACTGGAGAGAATATTCTGCGGGAGGAAAATCAAAGAAGCTATTCAGTGAGAGGAGGGCGGTGGCGCTATTGAGATGGTTGGGTGAATGGTGTATGTGTGTGTGTGTGATATATTTAGGAAAGTATAAGTGCTGCCTTAGTTCAAATCTATTTATATTGTCGTTGTGTTACACCAAAACATTAAACCAACACGCACTCACTTATGTAATGAACGAATTGTGCGAGCGTGAGTGTGTGTGTGTGTGAGCAGTGTATATGAACATTGATGAAATTAAATTACTTGAATTTCCGCCGGATCACTTAGCATGACATGATACTGAAAGAAAACCAACGAACGGAAGCCCTGAAATTCGTATTTCCGGCAATATTGGAGAATTTTCTTTGGATACTCTGCAAGTGGAAATTATATGGAAAAAGAGGAAAGTTGAATGAATGGTGTGTTTTGTGTAAAGGAAGAGTTGTAACAATGTAGTAAGTAAATTGGTTATTTAAATTTATTTGCGTTAACAAAGCTGCCAAAGAGAATAAGCAAGACATAAAAAATATAAATAAACCAAATATGTATGGGAACAGAAAATTTAGGAGTAGGGGCCAATTTCAGTTGAGTACAGAGTGTCGATGATATTTAAAAAAAATATTCGAGTATTTTAACTTTGTACTTGGACTTCAAGTTCGACTCTCCGCGACTTTAGCATCAACATTTTCTAATTATTTTTCTTTCGAAAGCAGAAAAATATAAAATTTCCTAATAAAAACTTCTAATCAGGAGTTAAGATTCGACATAAAATTGTAGATCCTTTCCATTCGTGTATAAGTTTATATGCCCAAAATGGATGATTGGGTTCAGTTGGGCTTATAATAAAAAATATTCGAGTATTTTAACAATTCACTTTGACTCCCAGATTCATGACTTCGTGACATTAGCATAAACAATTTCTAATAATTTTTCTTTCAAGAGTAGGAAAAAATAAAATTTCCTATTATAAAAACTCCTAACCAGGAGTAATCTTAACTCATCATACATAAAATCCTGTAGATCCTGCTGGGCCTATAAAAAAAATTTTCGAGTATTAGTTCAAGATTGATCCTACGCGACTTTCGCATCAACATTTTCTAATTATTTTCCTTTCGAGAGCACGAAAAAATAAAATTTCCTAAAACAAAAAAACTAATAAACTAATTAGGAGCCCAGATTCTTTATAAAATTGTTGATCCTTTCCATTCGTATATAAGTTTATATGCCCAAAACGTATGAATGGGCTCAGCTGGGCCTGTAAAACTTCAGTTAGAACAAAATCAAAATCGACTATTCGATTAGTCCAGTTAAAAGTAGAAAGAAAAACCATAACTTAGATAGTTTAAATATATCATCCTTTAAAGACTTGAGAACACATATTGTAATGATTTAATTTCGCCTTCAATAAAAACACGTCTGGCTTCAACCCACGCTGCGACAAGAATGGCGCTTCCTTTTATTATCAACATGGCGTACACTTTTTCATCTTACAAAGCTAACGTTGCCACCTTTACACCAACTCTTATATTACAGCATCTTATCGGGCAACTCCAACAGAGGGTTGCCACGCTTATACCTAACTACTACAATATACTCTTTCAATCATCGAGAACATTTTGGTTCAATTAGACGTTGTTAACTTTTGCAGATGGGCGCAACAAGCAAATAATAAACACAGCTCCCAGCTCAAGCAACTCTGAGCTCAGTGAACAGAGCTGATGCGCCATCACGGACTTCACTTCTTTTTTAATCGTTGACGAGTAAAGATCTCACAATTAAAAAACTATTGAAACTTTTCACTTGAAAAAATTGTGGGGTTTACTTTGAACATTGTTTTAAGAATTTATAAATATGATTGGTATCTGTGAAGTTTGTAACATATTAAAAAATATCACGGTATAACAAGTTCTGAAACAAGTTCAGCTCACATCCTGTTTGCAGATTTTTACCTACTATTTCTATAAATTCGCTTGAGTTCTGCTTTGAATACTGTTCAAGATGATTCAGTACTGATTCACATATTGTTCGCAGATTTTCAATTTTCACTATTGCTATAGATTCGCTTGAGTTCTGATTGAATAACTAATCAATGATTCAAATGTCTGCTACAGAATTGTACAATATTACATTCAGAGCTGGAGTCTTCAGCTTTCATAAATGGGTTCAGCTCCAATCACTGTTTACCATCCTACAACCCTCCTGAACGTATTCCTTACCTTTCTTCCCACCTACGACCTCACGACAGTAAACTTGAAAATTATTAAAATCAGATCAGATGATCCTACAGACTTGTGAAAAGTTAAAAATTTGATGGGATCAAAGAAAGAATAAGATAGGTAAGATGAATGGACCATAATTTCTCATTCAAACTGTTGTAGAAATCAAAACTCAAGCTCCTAGGAATTAAGGAACTTCCGAAGAGACTCTATTGCCGTGTTACGAAGATGGTCTGAAAAGTTTCTCACCCTACAAGAATACAAGACATTTTCATTTTAAATTTATTCTTATTTTTCTTCATAGATAGTTTTCTTGATACTCTAAACTTTTCTCCCAGCAATGCTCGCATCTCTTGAATCCATTCAAACACAGCTTTAGAAATGTTCAAGGGAAGGCTTTTAGGCTTTTGGTCTAATGTGAGTAAACTTGTCACCCAATGCAAGGAAAGCTTTCTTGTGCATTAATCTTGAATAAATACTTCTTTGAACACCCACACTCTCACTTTAATTCGCTGGTTGTCTAGCATTATTTGGTGAGCTTCTGTGGCACATACGGGGAGGGGGTTTTTAGAGTTCAAACTATAAAAATTAGTAGCGCAAAATATGGTCCCCCAAATGAAATCTGTGTGCGCCTCTGACTTCAGTGATATTATTGCCAGTGGGTCCGAGCAGTCAATCCGAACGTTTATTGTCTTCTAAGCTGGTACGGTACAATACTAACGGCTGATGTTTATTCAAGATGTCAAAAACGTATTGAAACGAAGAGGCACTCTGTGCTGTGCATGAACGCTTTTCCAAGCATACTTTTAGGCATGCACTTTGGAGTACGGCAAATTTGCTATAATTCGCTTGCTATAATGCCGATATGGCAGGGATGGTTCGCGAAAGCTGATGAGCTTTGCTAGAACAATCGAGATAGAAAGTACAACTGGAATATGCAAGAAACTTCGGCGCGATAAGAAAACTAGTATAAAAGCAGCAGTGGCAGCGCAAGGAGTCGAGTCTGTGTTAAGCAAGCAAAGTGGTAACAAGTGTAGATACAAGCAAAGTGTAATTCTGTAAATAAAGTGATTGTTAGTTTCTGACTGCGGTTTGCGCTAAATAATTGAAGTTGTTTTATTTTCAAACACAATCCAAACGAATCTGTGAAGTAATTTTCGTAACAGTATTAAGAAAAGTTAGGAAAAAGGTCCTTTTTTCAATCTATCTTTGGTCAACTAACTAATTTCAATGTGTCAAAATTTAGCTCCAAGGCGTTTCGAGCCAATGCGAATCGACTGGAACTGTGGTCTAAACATTTCAACTGTTGCCAAAAGTTTTTAAGAGTCGGCGATCACTTGAATGGATCGATTGAAGTTGTTCATCCAATTCTCAAAATGTTGCTATGACATTTGGTTACATAAGTTTCCACAGCTTGTTATCATTGAATTCATGCGGGTATCTACTCCTCCGTTCTTGATATTATAATTAAGACTCGAAAGACCCAGTTCCGTGCTCAGATATCAGCTCGTGCTCCAGACTCTATAATTCCCAATTCGAAAACATTGATACCATCTTGGACCCTGACATCGACCCAACTGGTATCGCTAAGGACCCAATAACCTACACTTATGGATCCTTTATCATAAATTTGTGGCAGTGCTTTAACAACTTTAGCTTCAGAATTCTTCTGTTTAAACTTCCATAGCAAAATACACCTTAAATGCTTCGTCATAATAAATGCTACAACACACTCCCAACAGGACCCTGTATGCCTTCGACAACTTGATTCGGTTAACACTCGCCTTGTAGCACCTACACAACGCTTTCTGTTGCAACAATAACACAAACTCTAAACGGATATTTTCAATTTGTGCAATTTCCTTAATTCTATTTCTACTTTTGGACGGTCGAGCTGTGCTGCCGTTTGGGGCGAGCACAGTGTAAATTTAATACAAAACACAGCAACCTGAGCGGAAGCAAGCGGCACGCCTCGGGCCGTGGCTAACTGCACTTCAGTGCCAGTTGCTGTGCGGACTCAAATAAATCTAACAACAACGCAACATACGTTGCTGAACATTTTTTTTCTTTATGTTCCACAATATGTTGCAGCAACGAGTGCAGCCAACGTTGGCCACAGTTCAGTTGCACTTTATTGATTGCATTCTGGGAATGTGGCAGTGGGTGCTTTGTTCGTGTGGGCGAAAGCATTTTACAATACTTTTAGTAAACATTAGAACACACCAGCAGCTCTGCGCTCAGCAGTCGAGCTAAAGACCGGCCCCCATGTGGTCGGCTGCTCGAGAACAGCAGCCGCAGTCGAATGAATCAAAGACAGCGCCGGCAGTGCTTAAGCCGCTTAAGTCAGGTGGGATGCACTCGGCAGGGAATACACAGCAGCCGAGTAATTTTGTAAATATTTTTGCTTAGGTGTGCAGCTGGCAGTTCAAGTGTTGGCTTCTCTTCGATGAGGACTTTTCTCGATGCCATTCAACAGTGAATGTTTTCAACGAGTTGCTATCAAAAAAATAAAATAAAATAGCAAAATGTTACAAGTGAACTGAAGTGAAATGAATGATCTGAGCAGTGCTTGTCGCTGCCACATTGAAAAAGTGTAACTTTTAAGCTTTTGACGTGCAAACGTGTTGTCGCCTAAAAATTTTACACCTTCATACAAGTTACGATAAGTGTACATGAGTTTTCTTTTTATCATTAACCTATTTCGATGCTTATCAATGCTTATGGCCCATTGGGACCCCTTCTTGGAGCTGTTTGCGCAGGTGCTGTAAAATATTCATTAATGTCGTTTTTGCTACATAGCACAGTGATTCTTTCAATAGAAAAAATTTTACAAATTTATAGTCTCAGAAATGAACGATTTTGATGTCATTTGAAAAGTAAAAGTCCAACTTAGAAAGTCCCAGAAAATCTGTGCTAAAAATTAATTAGTATCTGCGCAAAAGCTGCTCAAAGTTGAGACTTTTTTCACCAAAAAATTCAAACACATATTTTCTATTTTTTAGTCTATTAGTAAATAATATTTTAATAACACATGGTTATCAAAAAGTAGCTAAAACTTTCAATACAGATTAAGAAATGATGTGACCATTTTCGCTTTTAATGTTTCCTCAAAATTTTAATTTTTAATTTTAAAATATTTTTCTAAATTTAAAATCTGAAAATTGGCAAAGAGGAAAATATCTGAAAAGAATGCGAAAGTATGTTCCTGGATTTTTTTTATTTTAAGAAGCATTCTGCTCAAATGTTTTTTCACAAAAAAATGTAAACATATATTTTCGGTTTTTTTATCTATTGAGTAAAAATTTAAAGTATACATGGTTACCAAGAGGTTGCTAAAACTTTCAATATAGATTAAGAATTGATGTGGCCATTTCCAATTTTAATATTTTCTCAAAATTTAAATTTAAAATTTAAAATTTGTAAATATTTTTCTATATTAAAAATCTGAAAATTTGCAAAACTTAGAGGAAAATATCTAAAAAGAATGCGAAAGTAAATTCCAAAATTTTTTTTAATTTAAAAAGCATTCTTTCTTTGTCGAATAATGTAATTACATCCTCCGATATCTTGCGATCTCGGAAAATAATTCAATTGGAAAAGTGGTCCAACCACTATTTTTCGACAACATTTATTTAATTCATCCCTAAAAGTATGCAATCAACATGAAAACTTGAAGAAACTGCACAAATGCAAAAAAAAATCTATTATTATCATTTTTATTGTAAAACTAAAAACTTTTCCATTTAGTCTGGTAGCTGTTATAATTTTGTTTAGTTGACTAATTCAATTATTTGAATCCTTTTTGTGTATTTGATTGAAACACTCAAAGTTTAAAGTTAAAGATTGATTGACAGTTAATTATTGTTTTATTACGTCTGGTAGCTGTAATTACTCGTTTTAGTTGACTAATTGAATTAATTGATTAATTTTTGTGTGTTTGATTTAAATATCGAAACACTCAATTGTTGCGCTAAACACGATAATATTAATCAATTAATTCAATTAGTCAACTAAAAAGAGTAATTACAGCTACCAGACGTAATAAAACAATAATTAACTGGCAATCAATCTTTAACGTTAAACTTTGTGTGTTGCAATCAAACATTCCACTGGGACTTGACAGTTGAAGAATGTTTTATTACGTCTGGTGTCCGTAGTAACTTTTGTTGTCTAATTGAATTAATTAATTGATTTTTGAAATGTCCCACATTTGCAATAGCTCAAAAAATCCCTCACTCACCATCCGGTTTTAATCCAAATTGAAATAGATTTCCCACAAATGGATATGGCGTCGGTCCTGGTATCATTTCCATAATGCTCGCTACATGATCGAAATAGTTCAATGTTTTCAGGCCTTTGAAAAACAAAGCCGTCAGACAAAGAATCGTAAAAAGTAGCAAATACATATTGATGCCTTGATTGTCCAATCGATTGTGATTTCTTCACTTTTCACTTGTCACTTCAACACTTTCACTGCACGCAATGGTCAAATTGCAACTGTTGAGGCGGCAAAATTTTGCACCAATTAAAAAGTCAACAAGTTTTGTGGGAAATTGATTAATAATTATATCAACGATAAGCCATTATCGTGGCACTTATCAAACATATATCTAATGTATATAGGGTGATGTATATAGATTCCGTATCTGTGTTATTATTTAATCGATTTATCATGGTCGAGAGTTTACTTTGCCGGCTGAGTTCGAGTACTGTCGCTACTGCTTTCAACTTCCCACTGGCGGCGGGTCTGTTTGTCTCACAGCTTATCTCAATACTTAAAAGTGCATTAACTGCACTAACAAAACAACAATAACACAATACTCTACTCACTGTGATATTGCAGACATTCAATTGTTATAATTTGTTGTCGTTGTTGAGTACAAGAAAAAGTGACGAATATTTGAGTGCAAAGTCCTTTAGCGATCGCCTGTTTTGTTGTTTGCGTATCTTTGAAAACACACAGCGTTGTATGAAGTTCTGTATGTTGTCATAAATTCTATAGTATTGTGTGTGTTATCACGAAGGTTTGTCGTCTTGGTGCATTTTATTTTAAGAATAAATGTTGAATTAAAAGCCACAAGATGACTCAAACGAGATTGTATGCGCTAAAGCAGCGGCAGTTTGACTTCAGAATCATACTTATTTTTTGGAAGAAGATCTAAAACACAATTTTTTGTATTTTTAAGAAAACAAAGTTTTTACATAATATGGCATAGTTTTCAAAATTTTGTGTAATTATAAACATTTTGCAGCCATAAATCTTAAGTCAAGTGAAGCCAAAGTTAAGTGTTAGTTTTTCCAACTATAGTTTGGATATTGATTTTTTAAATTTTTGTAAAAAACAATATGTTTAAAAAATATTATTTTTCATAAAGTTTTTGAACTCTTTTAGTGATATAAATTAAAAATATCTGCACTTATATGCACTGCTTACAATTAACTGCGTGTTGAATTTAAAGCCACAAGATCACTCAAACGAAATTGCATGCGCTTGTTTTGACGCTAAAGCAGCGGCAGATTGACTTGAGAATCATAATTTTTTTTCGAAGAATATCCATAACACAATTTTTGTATTTTTAAGAAAACATAATTCTTACATAATATGGCATAGGTTTTAAAATTTTGTGTAATTATTAGCATTTTACAGCCATAAACCATAAGTTAAGTGAAGCCAAAGTTCAGTGCCAGTTTTTCCAACTGAATCTTAGATATTGATTTTTATAAATTTTGTGGTAAGCAATATTTAAAAAAAAATATTAATTTTCATAAAGTTTATGAATTATTTTAGTCATTTAAATTTAATATATCTGCATTAATGTGCACTGCTTACAACTAAATGCGTCTTAAATTAAAAGCACCAAAATGACTCAAACGAGATTGTATGCGCTTTTTTTTGACGCTAAAGCGGCGGCAAATGGACTTGAGAACCCACTTTTTTTGAAAAAAAATATTCGAAAATACTATTTTTGTATTTTTAAGAAAACATAATTCTTACATAATATGGCATAGTTTTTAAAATGTTGTGTAATTATTAACATTTTACAGCCATAAATCTTAAGTAGAGTGAAGCCAAAGTTTAGTGCCAATTTTTCCAACTGAAGTTTAGCTATTGTTTTTTATAATTTTTATGGTAAACAATTTGTTTGAAAAATATTATTTTTCACAAAGTTTATGAACCCTTTTAGTGATATAAATTCAAAATATCTGCACTAATGTGCACTCTCTACTACTAACTGCTCCGCAAAGTTGGCATTCAGTTTAAAATTGTTAAATTGGAGAATGTTTCAAACACATGAAAAGACATTTTCCTGAAACAAACTAATTTAACTAAAATTTCATACAATCAATTGTGTAAAGCAAAATTGTTCAGAGGAGAATTATAAAATATGAAAAAAGTGGTTTCTTTTATATATTTTTTTCAATTTTTTTTTCCACTTTCAAGTGTCATAAAACTTTTGAACTTGCGCCTTGTTTTTAACTGCTTTTTTTTGTTATTTTTAATACTAAAAAAGAAACTTGGTACCCATAAAAATATCAGCACCAATGAGTACTAATAAAATACAAACATTAAAAAAAACTTTTTATAGACTTTTTTGGCAACCCCTCCTTTATTGCTTTAATGGTCTCAAAACGCTTTCCGCAAGATGATAACATTAGTGTTGGGAATAGAAAAAAGTTACAAGGAGCCATTAAAATCAAAAATACAAATAAACGCAGTCAGCTAAAAGTTTTTCATTCTCTACCATCACCGTAGAATCAAAACACTGTTTCTTTAATAATAATTAAATAAAATCAAAAAGTAATAATTTTGTATTTTTCCATAAATATTAAATAATTTTTCTGTAATTCAAAAATGTTGATACAAAATGGATTTAACCCGTTTGAAGCAAAAATTGTTTAAAAGTAAACTAGCTCTAGAACCATAACAAAGAGGCGTGGCGACTTCAAATGTCGTGTGCAGACTTGTTGCACAAATATTTTATGATTAAAATATCAAAAAGTAATATCGAGACACAGGGTTAAATTCGGGGTCGAAAGGGTTAATATTTTGAACAGTCATGCTACTGTAGGAAAAAAGAAGAGTTTCAACTCGTTCGTTGTATTTTTTTCTCCTCTTCTTCTCTACACTCATTAGGTACGTTTAAGTATGCAATAAATAAAGTTAACAGCATAACAGACACGCTGTTAGTTGCTACACTGTTCAACAAAGTCTAACATTTCTCAAATTAGCTTTTATTGTTCAAATGGGTTCAAAGACAAAAAATCCATTGCCTATTTTTAGGATCACTAAAAGCTCGAACAAGGGTTTTTAACAGCGATCGGCATTCACATTAACAACAAAAACAAATACAATTGCAAGAATAGCAAACAATAGCCGGCCTTCGTAATGCCGGCACAACAAAACGGCCCCAACCAGTCGCAGCTTCAAGTAGTCAGCTGTAACTCGCCGCAGCTAACGGACACCAGACGCGTTGTTCAATTTCGAACGTTTGTGTGAAAACCTTTAATTCAACTCGAAACGAGATGTGGCTGCTACTATGGAGTGTATTGTTGGCACCGTTCCTGGTGATTTTGTACTTGGAAGTGACCAATTATAGGAGTAGAAAAATCATAAACCGGGTTGTCGGCCCGCCAGCGCTGCCAGTGCTGGGCAATGCGCTGCAAATTGGCAAAACACCGAGTGGTAAATAGCATAAAATTGTTTATTGTTGTTCAGTTCGTTGAGTGTCCTAAACAAGAAATTGTTGCGCAAGCAACATTAAAGTATGTTGCGGCAACATGAATGCATAAACGTGTTATCACAGTTCGATGTTGATAAGTAATCAGTCCGGTTGGGGATGGCTGGATTTTGGTAATCACTGTGTTTGTGTGGGTGTTTGTTAGTGTGTGGGCGTGTGCAATGCTATCTAGAAATCTCGAGCACGCAAATGACATGTAACCATTATTCAGCTAATTTGTTTTTTTTGCCAATTCATTAGGCACTTCGTTGCGAGTTTTGTATTTCGAACGTGATTAACATTATTTATCAATGCTTCTTTTACATTCTATGCATTTCAAGTGAACGATTTCAATTCAGTTTGATAATAGAATTGTTTAATTAACGAAACGGTAGGTGGGTTAAAATATGGTTTCGTTGATAAATTTTATATAATTTGTAATGTAAATGTAATCTGTAGGTAGGTAAATGCTACCAAAAGGATCTGCGATTCATTAGTGGACCTTGAAGGGCAGTGGGAGTGAAGTCTTATTGAAAGTCTTGAGGACTTATTGAAAGTTTTAAAACGTAAAATATTAACTTTTTTGTTGAATTAAGCATTACAAATTAGTAAAATTTGCGAAAAATTATAAAAACAGACCGCAACAAACTTCATTTGACTCCCTTGGGGATTCTAGTGTTCGAAAAAAAGTTACACCCTGCAGTGTGCCCTAATGAAGTTGAATAAATCCACCAATTGTACGCACTTTGAAAAAAAAAAAATTTCGCATAACTTATGAACCATGGAGATTAATCACAAAATACCGGTTTTCACGCACGTGTAGGCTTCACAAGTCCCATCGTTAATTAATTACATTAAGTTTCTGTTTGGCTTATTTTTTATTTAAAAAACAGAAAACAAACAAAAAAAACAAAACAGTGGCTGTTCAATGTTTAAGTGCTTTGAATAACAAATCAGCTGCCAATTTTTGCTCATTTTGAAAATTACACAGTACAACAATTTTAAACTTTTTGTGTGTAACAGAGTAACGACCATATATTTCTGAAAGAGGACGTCGTACTGATAATTTTTGCCGAACAAAGTAATAGTCCAGCACGTTTGAGTTTTTTTGTAATTTGCACATAAAAGTTAAAGGGTTCCTATAGACTTTTACACGAAAAGGATAAAAACATGAAGAGCTAGAACTTTGATGTCTAATACAAAGTTGTTTGCATTACAAATGTGAATATTTTTGTGTACACATGAACCCCCCTCCCCCTCTCCTTACCGCCCTTTTTCATGTTTTTCGGAAAAATTTTTGATAAAAAGCTTCAAACACCAAAACTTTCTCAAAACTTCCCCCAAAAAAATAAAAAGCCTTAAACACGAAACCTTAATTTAATACTTTTTTTCATTAATTGCTTGCTTTGCTTGAGATGTTGAAAAAAGGTTGAATATTAAAAAAAAAAATATATTTTCCATTGAAAAATAGTTCAGGTGGTCTCCAAACAATTAAAGCCAGAGAAGTCCCCTCTTAATAAAAGACACAATTTTTATGATTTCAAAAAAGACTTTAATAAATTCGTATATATAAGTGTTCGTCAATGAACGAAAATAGTGAAAATAGAAAAAAATATTCACTTCATGAATGAAAATAGTTTCCAATCTAACTTATAATGGGTTAATATTGCTTGTCATGCCCACTGAAGATTATGAATGAGCATAAACTTGAAATTCTTTCATTTCAAAAATAAAAAAAAGTGGTTTCAATACCCCGTTCAATTCTCATATTCCATAAAAAATTTACAAAATCATTCTAAATCCATTTAGTCATAAATTCTGAACTGATGTGTGCAAGAAAAGTGGGAGTGAAATTTATTTTTGATACTGCTGGTGTCTCTAATCCAGGGGTGCCCAAAATCTTCTTATGGAAGAGCAAACACCAGTACATAAAAATTAATTCATACGCGAAACAACAACCAAACCTACGTGGAAGATAACTGTCGCCAATTTGCACCAACAAAGCATACGGTGCTGTGTGTTTATACTAGAATGCTCAGCCTATGCCGAAGATCATTTACAAAAACAAATGAACAACGAGAGCATAGGGCTTGGGCACCTCTGCTCTAATCTGACATTCCCTTCTCACATTCTATAAAAAAACTAATAAAATTATTCATTTTTACAATGAAAATAGTAAAAACAGAAAAAATATGCAAATCATTAATGAAATAAGTGTCGAGTATGACACACAATGGGTTAATATTGCTTGTCATGCATGCATGTACAATAACTTAGCTTATATGAATGTTGAAATTTGTAATAAAATTCGTTTACATAGCAACTCCACTTAAAATTACTGAGTCATAAATGCATTTATTCACAAATTCTTTACTTATGTCCAGAAAAGTGGGAATGACATTTAATTTTTACACTGCTGGTGTCTCTGATCTGATTTGAAGCGAAGTAAGGATGAAATTACATTGCAATATCTCTCATTGTTTGAGCGCTATGCTTCATGTCAACTCATTAGCTGAGAGACGGATCAAAGGACATGGTTAATCGATACTCCTTGTGATCCATAAAAACAATTCTTAACTTTCTAACCGAAAATAGTATAATACCTCAGAACTCCCTGCCAATAGTCTGTAGCCGGCAATTTTTTCGGTTGTAGACTGCCACTCATGGCAGCCTTGTACTCTGTCAGACTACAATCTATCGCTGGTTGAAGCCCCCACAAAAGGGGTCTGGCAGCCAGCAATTTTAAAGCTAAAAAATATGCGCAACAAAAGTTATGTTTTTCTAATTCAACTCTTGTTTGGTTCAATAGTTCACTATTAAAACAACTAGAAAATGGTTCCATAGGTCTTTTCTACCCAATGAATACCTTCTCTGTTTTCATTCAATTTTATTGTTATAAACCTAAATGTACGAAATAGGAGACATTACAGAACCTATGCAATCCAAAATAAACAAAGCTCTATGCTCCTAATTAGAAAATACTTTGATTAGACGTTTCCTTCGAAACAATTCCTTTTCCTTTCCCATTCAGCCGACCAGCAGTGCACTGGGTAGCACGCTGGCTTTTCATGCCAGAGGCCCTAGGTTCAATTCCCAGCTCAGACTAGTGAAACGCTCATCTACTTCTATTGCCATTCAAATGAAATAGATGAGAATTAGAAGAATGGCACACATTGACAGACAGCGGCAAAACCTTCAAGTGTGTAAGAAAAACTGCCAAAACTGTAGGTCTTCTCTCTCTCCCGCCATTCGCTAAAAATGTGTATTGTAATACATGATGGAAAAAACAGTGAAATACGTGGTATCACAATGGACATATTAGGCCTCCGAGTGCATCTATTACAGAGGCAGCTACCATAACCTAACCTAACCCAACCTAACCTTCGTCATTCTACTCCATCGTTCTACTTTTTCAACTTCGTCATTCGTCCATCCAATCCAAAAACATCAAAATTTAACAACCCGAATGTGTGTGTATTATTAATAGGAATCTAAATATATCAAATCAAGCGAAGCCATTAAGTTAATGGTTTTAAAAATCTTTATTATTTCATAATTTGTTCATAACTGCTAATAAACTTTATATATGTTCAGAGCAGTGATTTTTAATTGCTTTATGACTTACGGACTCACTAGAGAAATATTTATTTTTAGTCGACGCTTGTCTGTCTAAATTAGAATTTATAACGTTAGCACAAAAACTGAACTGAACTTTGCATGACACAACTTGAAATAAGTAATGACTGGTTTTCACTATGCCATATTGATTGGCAGCAAGAATTGGCTCGAACTGGGGTTTAGAATCTGTTTATAAAGTCTGTTTCATCTATATGACTCGAAGTCAAGTTTTGCTACACTTATGCTACACTACGCTCGATAACACTTCTTAGTTTTGACTACTTTCTGGCGTTCAAGTTGAATTTTGAGCTTTGGTGTATTTAGAGACTTATAGTAGAATTGCATGGCAAATATTTTCGTAGTATATTTTGTTCTTAAAAATTCCTGTTTTAAAGGACCTTTTTGGGATTTAAAAAAAAAAGTGTCAAATTGACCCATAAACATGGGAGCTAGAGGGTTAAAGTGTTCCATAAAAATATTGCTCATAGTATTTTACATTAAAATGCTAAACACACCTTTTACCTAAAATTTAAAATTACATGGTTTTCGTATGCCGATTCACAATAATATTGTAAGAAAGGGGGAAACTTTGACCAACCCTAAAAAAACCATTAACTTTCAACACGCCGGTACACATATATACATTTTTGTTCTCTTAACGCAACATGACATTGCATTTTTTCTTAACCAACTACAAAACATTATCAAACGTGACATAAGGAGAACCAATGTGACGCAATGAAAACCAGTCATAAATAGTTGAATGTTGAATATTGGTGAACAGGTTTCAGTTTGTGTTTGTTCAAATATGCATACAATATCTTTCGTACTTTATACATTATACATATATGTATTTACATATATTTATATATAGTTATGTATATATGAATGTTAATTATGTATATGTTTTGATCTATTAATCATCAACCAAAAGCAAACAAAGCATAACGCTTTGGGCTATGTTTCGTTGTCAAGTTTTTGAAGCGCAATTCCAATTTGTTTGTAGTTTGAACTGCCTGAAGGAATACAATTTGCAGTTAGTTTACGCGGTCTTTACGAATTTGTGGCTGACAGAAAATTTTTAATTGTTGCGCATCGTTTCGATGCTGCAAGTGACGGCTGCTCCCCTGAAATTACTTAACAAAAGTTGTCGACTATATTTGTGATTTCATACTCGATTGGATATACTGCTCGGTGTGTTTACAAACTGCGGTTGTCTACCTACATACATACACAATTATACAAGTACACGTGTACCTGTGTTTGAAGTAGGTGATTTGAAATTATTTACCAACACATTTTGCATGTCGCCGTTGTTTACATTTAAAAACCAAAGTATAAAAATGCCTTAAAAAAATTATAAATAATAATATTATATCTTATCTCTAATTCAGTTGAAAATTTTGTTATTGTACTGTTGTTATTGTTGTTTATTCTGTTTTTTTCAGTCTATAGAAAAACTGTGCCGCCACAACACGCATTAAGCGTTCAGTGCGCTCAGCTCAGTTTGTTTCTGTTTTACGGGCTGGAATGAAACAGCATTTTGAATACAAAAACACAAAAACAATTTAGTGACAAAATTTACATACGTAGCTGTCTAGAAACTTGCACTGTCATAAATGTTAGTCTAATATATGTAATTATAACAACCGAATTGAATGTCACGTTTCGTGTTCTGCTGCACACTTTTGTTGCTTTCGTGAGTAGTTGTTGCGTCAATGACGTTGCGTTTTTTGCAGTCACTGCCTCAACGTGTGATTGTTGTGGTTTTTTGTGTTTTTAATTAACTAAAATTAATCACTATTTGCCTATTACGACAACCTCTCTCGGCGGTCTTATCATTGTTTTAATCGTTTGTCGGCTGACTTTGAATAGTTTGCCCTCTGTTAACAATGAATCGCGCCTACAGAATGTTTATAATTGGTGTAAGTTTTTGTATTTGTAGTCTTACACGTTTAAATGAATTTATATAACAATGATTATTACGATTAGAAAGTCTTAATCTTTAGCACTGCAATTGGTGCTGAACAGTTGATTAGAGATGACTGCGTTGTCTAATGGAATGCTTTTGAAATATTACTGGAAATTACTAAAAAAACAAAAATACTAAAGAATTACTGGCATTGAAAGATTTACACTGAAGCACTACGAAAGTTTTAATACAAAAAAAATAAAATAATAATAATAAAATAAAATAAAATAAAATAAAATAAAATAAAATAAAATAAAACAAAATAAATTAAAATAAATAAAATAAAATAAAATAAAATAAAATAAAATAAAATAAAATAAAATAAAATAAAATAAAATAAAATAAAATAAAATTAAATAAAATTAAATAAAATTAAATAAAATTAAATAAAATAAAATAAAATAAAATAAAATAAAATAAAATAAAATAAAATAAAATAAAATAAAATAAAATAAAATAAAATAAAGTAAAATAAAATAAAATAATATACAAACATTTAGAAAGAACCTGATGTTATCCACTTTAGTCTTTGATTAAACAGCCTATTCGATTTTCTTTTCAAGAATAATTTATCCTCTATGAACTGCATGAAGGCTATGCTGCTATGTTGGCAACCCAGAAAGTATTCCACACTTGTTTTCCCTGCAGTTTCTTTAAACAGAATTGTAGGAAATTGTTGTCCAAGCAAGGAACTTATGGACTTATCTACTCAATTGGGGAATCTTGGAAGACAGTGCGAGCTAATTTTCTTAAAACAAAAATATTGTGCGGGAGATCTACTAAAGGTTGCAGATAGGTGGCAAGTATGTTCGGAAGAAACGTTCAGTCATAGATTTTAACCTCACAAAAACAATTTATGAGAAGCTGTGAAGCAATTCGTTGAATTTCCCCAGCACCTTTTAGACTCCAGGCAAAGCCATTTATCATTTCTAAAAAAAATGAAAGTGTATAGAAACAGTGGAGCACATAGAATTTCATTTTGTGTGGGTTTCGTATATAAATTTTTAACCCAATACCATTTGAAACCATACTTTCCACCCAAAATCAAACAAATAATTGGTGGTTTGAACCCCCTAAAACCCTATGGGATACGTCACTGCTCGCAGCAATATTATGTTTTTATTGCTTAATTTCTTCATTAAAAAGCAGCTAAATTAGCCTAATCGTTTGTAAATCTCCCCTAAGAATCTAATTAATCATGTCAATTTTTGAGTAGCTAAACGTTACTTGGCTAAAAAAACAAGTCAAACTTGTCTTAGTTATTTATAAATATTTTTACGCAGTAAGCTCTAAGATTAGTATTATTATTATTAAAGCTCTAAGAAGCAGACGCGAAAACTCATATGTTGATTCTCTATACTGGCTGCTTGTATTTAAAAATTTGTTTATATACATTTGTGTCGCAACACTTGTTGTCTGTGCAACTGAGATGCATTTGAGTCTAGACTAATATTTGCAATGATAAAATTCATAGATCACAACAGCTGCAATAAACAAATTGCCCTTTGATTAGTGACTCAACAAAAATTAACAACTCAGATTGAACGTAAAACGTCTGTAGAGTGTAGTCTGAAAATTTTAATAGCTTCAAGGTTAAAATTTTTTATTTTCCTGATTGTTGTCGAGTATCCAACGGTAATTGAAATAAATTCAAATGCATTTCATATATGTTTGCATAAGTTTTATTATAATTTTTACAAATGAATATGCATTTCTTTTAATATATTTCATTGAATTCAATTTTACAGAGGTCTTGAATAATCTGTTTCATTGGTGGACCGAGTATGGTAAAGGCAATGTTCGCTTTTTGATTGGCTACTATCGCAACTGGTTGGTGTCCAGAGCTGAGGATATCGAAGTAAAGAAACCATTGAACTTTGAATTTAAATATTTATTTATTTAAACATTTTTGTATCTTTGTCGACAGTTCATTCTCACCAGCAACACGCTGATACAGAAGTCTGATGTATACAACATGTTGCATCCATGGCTCGGCACTGGGCTGCTGACCAGTCACGGCACCAAATGGCACAAACATCGTAAAATGATTACACCATCATTTCATTTCAAGATTTTGCAACATTTTCACGATGTAATGAACACAAATTCGACAAAATTTATGGAAAAATTACGCACAGCTGCCCATGGCGAAACTATTTTCGACTTTCAAAACATGGTGCACTATCTGACGTTGGATGTTATATGCGGTGAGTGTGAATGACGGGGATTAAGGATTAATTAAATATATTTAAATAAAAAGGCAATAGTGTATACAGGATTTTTTGGGAGAGAGAGGGGTTTTGTACACAACTTTGAGGCAAATAAAATTTGAATTTTATTTGTGATGCCAAATTTTTGTAAAAAGGGTTTGAAGACCCGAAGCCCCCTTGCATTTATCAGTGCAGAAAGGGTATTTTAGTAGAAAGATCATTGCGGTAATTTTGAGAGTTTTTCATTTTTAAATATCTGCATTTTCTTTAGTACTTTTTTTTAGTATTTTTTTTATCGGGTTCTACAATTAGCGTTCTACAATTACAATAAGCGTGAGGTGTTATTAAACATTTAGTGTCATGTTTGAACTGTCAACATAACAGTTGGGCTGAAAAGTTCGTATCGTTTTATGGAACACACATTTTTTTGGCAAAATTTGATTTTATTATTCAACATAGTTGCCATCGAGGGCGATACACCGATTATAGCGATCTTCCAACTTTTCAATACCATTTTTGAACATTGCTCTGAAGCATCGACACGTTCTTGTTTTTTGGTCGATTGTGAGCTCGCGCGGCACCCACTTTGCACATAGCTTTCGCATACCCAAATATTCATGAACGATATATTCAACACATTCCTTTGATATCTTTAGAGTGTCAGCTATACAAATCAACCTCAATTTACGATCTTCCAAAATCATTTTGTAGCTTTTTTTGATGTTTTCGTCCGTAACAGCCTCTTTTGGACGTCCACTGCGTTTATCGTCTTCAGTGCTCATATGACCTGTACGGAATTTAGCAAACCACTTACGAATGGTTGTTTCGCCCGGCGCAGAGTCCGGATAATACTCATCAAGCCACTTTTTGGTATCAGCAGCACTTTTTTCCATCAAAAAATAGTGTTTTATTAAAACACGAAATTCCTTTTTATCCATTTTTTTCAAAATAACTAAAGTTGCTTCACTCAAAATGCTGTATCTCACAAACTAATAATCAGACAGCTGTCAAATTTATACACGTTTCTTTTGAAGATTGGTGCTACCTAAAAATGATACGGATTTTATTCAAGTGGCGCCATCTAATAGAAACGATACGAAACAAAATTGTCATTTTGACGATTGCAGTTACGTGAAAAAAAATTATTTAAGTTAACTCTGTTTTCCACGAAAAAAAAAATTGAATATATTGCAAAGACATTTCACACTTATTTCATTACTTTGGAGACATTTAAGGGAAAAACTTTTAAAGCAAAGGCTCTTAAAATCCCCAGATTGGTTTTTAAAATATAACCAGTGATGTCAGACGTAGCCAGAAAGTATTCATGGTGAGGTTTAACAATTAATTTTTTGCAGATTTTACGTGTATTTCAAAGTAAATAGCACTTTTGAAATGAGGCATTCATAAGACATCTTTTTATGACTTAATTTATTGGAAAGGTACGTCTTTTGTCGATTTCCAGTAAAAATTTCAAGACATTTGGTTCATTGAAAACAAAGTTATTGAGTCTGAAGTTACAGTATGTTTATGTCATCGCTACAAAAGTGAACTCCGAACAAAGAGCCAATGTTAGGTTTTGTTTTAACGTTAGTTGGTTAAAATGACAGACACACAGTGAACCTATTATGAGTCACAACTAGCTCATAGGTCCAATTTAAGTGTCTCAATCTTGTCGCAATAACTTAATACGTATAGTAATAGTAAATCCAAGCATTTTTGCCGGACCCATTGACGAGCAATCGGTTAGATCAGCAAGAAAGTATTTCCCCCATTAATTTGAAACTTGTTCTAGTCAAAGCTGAACAGGTACAATGAAAATAGGTAATAATTTGTTTTTCTTCTGAATGAACTTAGGAAAACTTTTTACCGAAACATTTTAATTGATTTACCAAGTTTATGGTGATGAAACTTGAATTACGATAGGGAAACTTTGTAAGTTTATGGTGATGATTGTTTAACATGATGGATGATGAGTGATGATTGTTTCTGGTAAAGTTAATGGGTAGTAAAAGTAATTTAAAAGCCATAGTACAAAAAGCAAGCACATTAATATTCGGCAACTGAAATCCAGATCCAGATTCCACGGAAACTTTGGGTAAATTCCTCAGAGATGAGCTAAAATATTCATTGAAATTCGTAGAATTGGAACGAAAAGTTTGGATACTAAAAATACTGTACATGATTTGTTTCCCCCAATTTGACTGACTATCGAGTATTGCTGACTTGTGTCTGATTTTTTTTACTAGCAGGTGTACAACTTTGCTTCCGCCGTTTTTTTTCCAAAATTAAAAGCTTTATTGCGAAAAAGTGCTTACAGATGTATTATTCAAAGTATTGTCCGTCGCTAGCGACAACTTTCTCCCATTTTTCCGGCAATTTTCGGATCCCGGCTCGAAAAAAGGAGTCCTCTTTTGACGCTATCCATGAAGCAATCCATTTTTCCAATTCTTCGAAGGATTGAAAATGTTGATCTGCCAAGCCGTGTGCCATCGAACGGAATAGGTGGAAGTCAGAAGGGGCGACATCTGGGGAATACGGCGGGTGGGACAAGACTTCCCATTTCAGCGTTTCCAGGTACTTTTTGACCACTTTTGCGACGTGAGGCCGAGCATTGTCGTGTTGGAGGATGACTTTGTCATGTCGCTCTTGATATTGTGGCCGCTGTTCTTTTAGCGCGCGACTAAGGCGCATCAGTTGCGTTCGGTAGCGATCTCCTGTGATGGTTTCACCCGGTTTTAAGAGCTCGTAGTAAATCACACCGAGTTGATCCCACCAAATACAAATCATAACCTTGGCGCCGTGAATATTCGGTTTTGCCTTCGACGAAGAAGCATGTCACCATTTTTAAAACGTTGAAACCACTCCCGACACGTTCTTTCACTCAGAGCAGCATCACCGTAAGTTTCTGAGAGCATTCGATGCGCTTCAGCTGCATTTTTTTTCGAATTGTAACAGAAAAGTAAAACTTCCCGCAAATGGCGAGAATTGGGCACATAAACGGACATTTTCGAGCGTGAATAATACGAAAACAAGAACAACTGTCACTGAAACGGCGATGACAATTCGTTAGGCACTGTCCACACTCACTTTAAAGGCATTACCATCTATGTATTTCAACCAGCCTCAGCCGGTACAGTCACCTATCGGAAAACGGCGGAAGCAAAGTTGTACACCTGATAATAAATCACATTTAATCCATAAACCATTCTTCGTATTCGCCTGATTTAACACCTGTTTGACTTTTATCTCTTCAAATTAAATTCGATTTCTGGATTCGGTGCAATTCATAAAATAATTTAAATTTGCCGATGAAAGCAAAGCCTTTTGAGGACCCAGAAGCCATTCAAAAACTTATACCGACATTTTTAAGTGTATTACAGATTAAAAAAAAACTCACACACATTGTTATTAAAGTATTATTTGGCAGTACAGCTGTATGAAATAAATTTACCTTTTTTTGACCCCTGTTTTAGGTTTTGGCCATTTTTTATAAGAATTCTAGAAGCCCATAGTTTTTTTATGGAGAGTAAGGTAAAACCATCAAGTTGACACTCCTTTTTCGTTGTGTTTCTTAACCCTTTGTTAGTCAAGTGAGCTACATTTGTTACTCATAGGTTCATAGGTTATATGGGTTACAATTTTCACTTGACTAACGCAGAGCTAAATAAATTTTGATAATTCTTAAAGAGGAAAACAGCCTTTCAATCCATAAAACTTTGTTCAAAAAGTGGTCTTTCGAAATCCCAACGGGATCAAATTTCTGTTCTCTGTAGAGTTTTAAACAGTCTAAAGGTGAAAACAACTTTTCGCTGGTCTGACAATGTAGCATATGAAGTTGTAGAAAATGATAATGAATGATGGTCTGTGGGGGCTTACAACCTCAAATCACTTTCTGGGTGAGACTTAAATAAGTTAGAATGGTGCTTAGTAAATGCTTTTATATACTTAATAGAGAATGATGGAACAGCCCAGACTAAACTATGGTAAGATCTTAAGTAGAGTGAAATAAGTTAGAATAGAACAGAACAATGACAATTTGAACTTAAATGAACGTTCCTTGTTCTTTTTCTTGGATTTGCGAGAATCCCTGAGAAACCCCTGGAGTTTTACCAAGAAACATTTTTTAAGCGAAAGTTTACACGAGTTAAGTTTTCTTTTCGGAATTTTTTTTTAGTCTCTAGCAGTGGCGGTTTCAGGGGGTGTTTTGGGAGTTAAAACCCCCCGCGAAATATTTGAATCGCCTATAAAACTACATAGA
Organism: Melieria omissa; assembly: GCA_963971225.1. Lineage (NCBI taxonomy): Eukaryota > Metazoa > Arthropoda > Insecta > Diptera > Ulidiidae > Melieria > Melieria omissa. The sequence continues at coordinate 99,311,789 of OZ020269.1, forward strand.
AATTAAAAGGCATTTTATAAATATTAAAGAATTACTTTTTGAAACCCTCCCCGAAATATTTTTCTGAATCCGCGCCTGGTCTCTAGGAAATTTGTAGAATTTTTTTTCAAATGACAAATAATTTACAAAGAAAGTATTTTTAAGCCAAATTTTACACGATTTTAGTTTACTTTTCGGGAGTTTTTTAGTCTTAAGCAGACTTTTAGGGGTTTTTTGAAATGATTTTTTTAAATTTTGTTTTAATATTTAATATTTTAATATTTTATTATTTTTTCTTTATTTTATAATTTTTAGGAGTTTTTCAAATGGCAAATAATTTTAATTTTTTTTAGTCTTTAGTAGATTTTAAGGAGTTTTTTGAAATTATTTTTTAATATTTTGTTTTAGTATTTTTATATTTTTATTAAATTTTTTATATTTTTTATTAAATTTACAAATAAAATATTTTTAAGCGAAACTTGAAACGATTTTAGTCTTCTTAAGTAATTTTTTGTATTTTCTTTTAATATTTTGTTTTAATACTTAATATTTTTATATTTTTATTAATATTTTTAATATTTAATTTTTTCTATATTTTTATTAAAATTATAAATTATCTTCTTATCCTCTGCAGACACTGCAATGGGTGTTCATATTAATGCAATGGACAATAACGACTCGGAGCTGGTGACAGCTTTCAAGGAGTAAGTTTTTTAATAAATGTCATAAAAATCGAAAAAAAAATGTACAAAACTTGTTTTCATTTTCTTCTTATTTTCCCTCATTTTATTTTTATTTTATTATTAATTTTTTACTTCAGCATGTGTTACAACATCAATATGCGCGCTTTTCATCCAATCAAACGCAACCATGCGTTATACAAATTTGCATTCCTCGAGTATCCCGAGTATTGTAAGACACTGAAAATACTGCAAGATTTTACTAATGGAGTGAGTACTGTAGTTTAAACATATATAAAAATCAATCAATCATTTCATTCAATCATTTCCAGGTCATCCAAAACCGCATTGAGGCGCACAAGAATGGCAGCGCCAGCAAGGAGGCCAACAACGACGAATTCTCACGCAAGAAAATGGCCTTTTTGGACACTTTGCTATCGTCCACCATTGATGGCCGACCGCTGACCAACAACGAAGTATACGAAGAGGTGTCCACATTCATGTTTGAGGTCAGTGAGGAGTGAAAAAGAAGCGTCAAGCAAAATTTAATTCAAACAAAATTTAAATATATTTCAACAGGGCCACGATACGACCACATCGGGCATAGCCTTCGGCGTCTTTTTGCTGTCGCGTCATCCGCAAATACAGGTGCGATTCTTAAAGGATTTTTAAATATCTATGATGTAGTCTCATGCTTTAAATTGCAGCAAAAAGTCTTTGAAGAACAGCAACAGGTGATGGGCAGCAATCTGAAGCGTGAGGCCACTTTTCAGGAATTATCCGAAATGAATTATTTGGATTTGGTGCTAAAGGAATCGCTGCGTCTGTATCCCAGTGTGCCGTTCATTGGACGTCGCACCGAGAAGGACTACAACATAAGTAAGTGAATCGGAAATCGGTCAGATTTCAAGCGCAACTAAAACATTTCGTTTCGTTCTTAACCGCTTAGATGGCACCTTAGTGCCCAAGGACACTGCCGTCAATATGTTCATCATGGCCATGGGCTACAACGAGAAGTACTTTCCCGATCCGTACCGTGTCGATCCGGAACGTTTCAGTAACGAAAGAAACGGCGACAAGAAGACAAATCCCTTTGAATATGTGCCATTTAGTGCTGGACCACGCAACTGTATTGGTACATTTTGAAAACTAAAAATCATATTGTTGCCGCAGAAATTGAATGTCGTATGTTCCTTTGAATTTCATAGCACATACGACAATTGTTTTCTCAGGCATCGATATGGGAATTTTTGTAAAATTATTTACTAATTTCATCTTTGTTCAGGCCAAAAGTTTGCACTAATGGAACTGAAAACCGTTGTGTCCAAAGTTGTACGCAACTTTGAGATACTTCCACCGCTGGATGAGCTCGTCTCCAAGGATGGCTGTGTGGAGCATGTGTTGGGTATGTCGTCGGAAGAGCAGAAGCGTCGTCCACCACCACACAAGTACGATCCCATATTATCGGCCGTCTTGACACTCAAGTCGGAGAACGGCATCTTCATACGTTTGCGCGAACGCAAATAGAATAAGTGCCAAGGCACCTTGAGGCTCATGGGCCCCCGTTTCATACATTTGTTATACTTTAAATGGATTTTATTTAAAATTAAATATGATAAAATGTATACAAATTGAAGCATTTAGTCAACTTGTATGTTTACTTATATTCAAGTCTTAAGACACAGCCACCAAGACGGTGCCCACATAAGCCTGAGCATTGAATTTCGTAGGATCGATCATATCGCTGCAATGAAAATTGGATTTTTATTAGAAAAAGTTGGGTATTTAAGTAAGTAAGCACATCACTCACCCATCGCTGTATGGCGACTGTATGGACGTGGTTATTACTTCTGCACTGGAGCCCATGTTGTAGTAATCGTTAATATTGATCGACTTGTCATTGCTGCCCAGATTGAGTACAATCACATATAGATCGCTGCCCGATTTTTGACTGCAACACAACAGACCAATCAGTTGTTGCCATTGTACATTTTTATCAGTTTCGTTGTAAAGCTTACCGCGAATAGATGATGAGATCGTCGTCTATGGCCTGAATCTGGAGTTCACCCTCATCAAAAGAGGGTTCCTTGCGCAGACGTATGAGTTTCTTCAAAATCTGCAAATGCGACTGTGGTGCCCGAGACTGCATTAGGGCATTGTTTTGCTTGTAGTCGTCGGCAACCGGTAGCCAGGTGTGATCGCCGGTAGTGAAACCTGTAAAAGGAGTAAGAATGATAAATTAATTTTTTCTAAAAGACAGAACTCTAAATTTATTGGTAGTTTCAAAGAGTTGAAAAGTTTTCAGCAAAACATTTTCTTGTAAACTATTTCTGAATGGACGCATCTAACACAAAGACACTTGAGAGTCTGACACCAACGAATCATATGATCCCAGACTCGACTGTAAGTGCTTTCAGATTTCATCGAAAAAGTTTCTTGCCAGAGATTTTCGAGTGGAGGCCCTCAGATTAAGACTGATTTTTCCAGCACACTTGCTCCGAAATAGACAAAATTGGTACAAGAAGAAATGGTGGTCTTTAAAATTGGAGGGTCCTCTAAGCTGATCCTGAGATCAAAGCACCAATAGTCTGTACGGAAGAGTTTTCAGCGATAAATTTTAGAGTTACAACTTGCAAATTAGTGATCCTAGACTAAGATAGCTTTTATAAGGTATTCAGCAGACTTGCTTGAAAATGATCGAAGTTCGAAGTTGGTTCAAGTGGAAGCGGAGGTTGTTACAATTGTAGGGTCCGAAACCGTTCCTTAGATGTCATCATCATCGATTCATACAACCCACAGCTAGATTTAAGATGCTCTCAGATTTCAATAGTTTTCAGCGACACATGTTTTTGTAAACGATTTTTGATTTTATGCCCCTAAGACCAATATTGATTTTGTATTGTGTCCAACAGACTCGCTCGGTAATTGGTACAAGTAGAAATGGTAACAAAATTATAAAATTCTACCTAACTTCCATTCCTTTCAAGTCAGAGATGCTCTCAGTTTCGAAGATGTGAACAAATTAGCAACATTTGCAGCGATTGAGAACGTTTAGCACTTGAAAACATAGGTACGTTCTATATTCTTAGAACCCTAGCTGCCATAATGTTTAAGGATCTGATCATGGTACTTGCCACCAAATAAAATGTATTGAAAAATCCATTCAAGACTCAGGGTGGTTATGGAGAAAATCTCCAAGCCGTAGCTCTTAAATCTTCTTCGATCCATTCTAGCTATGATCTTTGACAGAAAGAGAGTTTTGCGAGATCCGAGTGTGCTAGAGTTGGACCTATGGACCTAGCTATGGCCTCTAGCCGTAAGGGGGATTTGAGAGACATTAAGGATATAGAAAAAGCCTTAATGACCTCGGAGTGTACTGGACGTACAACTGTCCACTTCGTATCGGCAGACGAAAAATGTCAGCTAACTTACCCCTAGACATGACTTTTAACAATCAAGAGTTTTACCCACGTTTACGTAACACAAAAACTTGTAACGATCTTCGAATGTAGTGGACAAGCAATGACTAGAAATTTCCATCCCTAACCCAACGCACAAAATACGTATTATTCGACGCACCCCTACTATGACATTTAACAATAAAAGGATTTGAGAGATATTCAGGTAACACAAAGAGCTTTAACGGCTTCAGATCGTACTAGAGAAGCGATGACTAGAAATGTCCATTCGATCCACTTCCGTTAAATTTAATTGAACCCATCTTTAGCTGGGATCTTTGTCAGTGAGAGTAATGTGACCATCATTCAAGCAACATAAAGAGCCTAAACGGCCTCGCTGCTTACCAGAGATACGATAACTACAAATAAACACTCGAAAACTGTCACTCCACTCATTGCTAACCTCTCATCCCTAGAGTTTGCCGATAAGGGACTTTTGCTAGACATGTACTAGATGTCTCACTGGTAAGCTACCTGTCCAACCTTACGTAAGATACTTCAGAAATTTTAAAGTATACCAACGTTTCGGCTATAAAACACTTCTTTAATTCATCGGATAAGCAAGTTTCTGGCGGTACCCTCTGCAGGGAGCTTTTTAGATAGCCGGCCTCGAAAGTTCAATGGGTAGCGCGCTGGCTTCGTATACCGAGGCCTTAATTTCGAATCCTAGTTCGTGCTGGTGAAACTCGAGCTCGTCTACTTCTATCGCTATCCACATGAAGCAGATGAGGATTAACAGGATCGCTGGTCGGATTAGGTGTTAAACTGTGCCTCTGAGTGCGTTTCTTACAGAGGCAGTCACCATAACCTGACCTAACCTAGCTTTTTAGAAGTAAAGTCCTCTAACCCTACTATTTTTTAGTATTTTTTTTAGTTCAGCTAACAGCCACTGACCTGCTTTGTTGGATGCGTCCCATTGGTAGGGCGTACGCGCCGGGTCACGTGAGTAGCCGTAGTAGGTCTGCGGATTGGCATTGCACGCCTGCGGATCGACAGATTCCTCCCAGCTGATAAACACATCGGTCATCGCCAGCTCTTCGCCCTGCATAGTGGATAGTAAAAATTGTACGATCGTTATTGGAAACACTTTCAGACGCCCTTCTCCACGACTACACCACTCACATTATAGGTCACCGCATTGCCTGGCAATGTCTGCAACAAAATATTGAACAAATCCGCACGCTGCACACCGAATCGCGACGCCAACCGCTTGCTATCATGATTGCCCAGAACCCAGTTGGAATAGGAACCCTCCGGTATGGCGTCCAGCCACTTCTTGATGTGCGCCACCACATCCGGTGCCTTTGTGTCGTTCACGACATTGCTCATAAAGTCGAAGTTGAAAGGTATATGCGAACCGTTGCGTATGCCGTCGCCAAAGAATCGTATAATATTGTCGAAGCTGGTGTAGGCCTCGGTCATTAGGATTCGCGTGTCGCCACCGTGCTCCTTCTTGAACTCATCGACCACCTCGCGCCACTGGTAGGCCATGTCGAATGTTTCGGGCTGATCGTTGGTGTAGATGTGCTGCAGATGGCAGTAATCGTTCGGATCGGGGCAGTTCGCCACATTCTCTGTCACCGGTTCATCGGGGTAGTTGTTGTTGCGATCGAGTTCTTTCTCAAAAAGGTAGGGTACCGCATCAATGCGAAAACCGGAAACGCCCTTTGCTAGCCAAAAGCGCAATACGTTCTTCATCTCGTTGACCACGGCCGGATTGCGATAGTTGAGATCGGGCTGCTTGATGGCAAACTGATGCAGATAGTACTGCTGACGCACCTCGTTCCATTCCCAAGCGCTGTAACGGAAGGCGCTCACCCAGTTGCTGGGCGGCTCGCGTTCGCCGGTGGTTGCATTCACTTTGCCATTGTGCCAAATGTAGAAGTCACTGTACTCGGGATCACCGTTTACCGATTTCACAAACCACTCGTTCTCATCGCTCGAGTGATTCGGCACAAAATCGAGTATAATTTTGATGCCCACTTCTTTGGCTTTCTTGATCATATTCTCAAAGTCCTCCATGGTGCCGTATTCGGGGTGAATCTGATAGAAATCTGATATGTCATAGCCGAAATCGGCCATGGGCGACTTGAAAATGGGCGAGAGCCAAGTGGCAGTGAAGCCGATGTCCTTCAGGTACTGCAGCTTCTCGGTGACGCCTAAGGTAAACGAATGCAACGTGTGCAAGAGGCAATCAAGATCGATTCCCAGATGCTTTGTCAGCTCTTTGCTTACCATTGAGATCGCCAATGCCATCACCATCGCTGTCGCGAAACGAACGCGGATATATCTGGTAGTAGTTGCCGTTTACCCACCAATCTTTGGCGTACGCAGTGCCGCTTAGAGCCAAAACGGCCAACACCACAACCGCGGTGAATTTGTGCATTTTCACTGTCTCACTGTTAACTAGACGAAAGAAATATATTCGAATTTTTCAACTGGCCATGCGCGCATACCAACTGAAATGGCGTCACTTATAACCGAAATATAACTAATTTTGTTGGCATCGCTGGCGCTGGCTTTTATAATGAAAATGCTGTGGATTTTGCACTCAAAAGCTGTAAATTTATTTATGATAATGTTAAAGTACTGATTTATTTACTATAGTGTTGTTGTTGTATATTTTATCGATCAATTACTAAGTAAACACTCACTGTATCTATGAGGAATGCACTTCTGAGGGGACACAAAGTCACTCACAATGCGGTGACAATTCACATCCATTCTAATTGTGTGATGACAAGTTGAATGTTTTGTTTTTCTTCAAGTCAGTTTCTCAAGTTATAATAACGATCTTATCGGCAATTCTATTGTGTAAACAATTTTGAGATTTTCATTTGGTGGCTTTCGGTGCGCTACAGTTGAGTGTTGGTGGCTGTTGTTGAGAGGCAGTCAAGTCGGTTTGAAATGTTAAGAAGTTATCAATTTGTCACTTGTTGTGTTTGTTTCTTGTTGATGTGCCTCGGTGTATTAAAAGAGAAGAGAAGCAGAAGTCCAGGGTCATGTGCTTTCGTAGCTTAATTTTCTCGGCTCCCTCTCACATCCACTCATCATCAGGTGTCAGAAGCTTCTATCAGGTTGAAAGCGCTAACCCAAAGAGTTAGCATGAACAGATTCGGCTAGCGCTGACGAGTTCCACTAGGTTTATTTTTTCAGCTCTCTCTTACGTGTATTGATCTTCCGATGCCATGGACTTTTTGCAAGTTGAAAGCATTTAGGTTAGCGCTAACCTAAAGAATTAGCATGAAAAAGTTCGGTTAGTACTAACGACTCGAACTATGTTTATTTTCTTGGCTCCCTCTCACATCCGTTTATCTGCAGGTTAAAATCATTGAGTTGACAAGTTCCACTAGATTTTTTTTCTCAGCTCCCTCTTACATGTATTCATCTTTCGATGCCATGGGCTTTTATGGTTGAAAGCACTTAGGTTAGCGCTAACCCAAAGAGTTAGCATGAACAAGTTTAGTTAGTGCTAACGACTCCAACTAGGTTTATTTTCTTGCCTCCCTCTCACAATTATCCAATGATGCTTTCTTTCAGGTTGAAAGCATTTAGGTTAGCGCTAACCCGCAGCGTTAGCATGAATAGTTATGGTTAGTGCTAACGCTATTTATAATAACATATCGTGGAATGCTTTTATAGAATCTCCGTATCCCTACAACATATTCTAATTGTATTGTTTATTGTTCCATATTTCCAGACTATTTCTATAAGCATTTTTGCAACTGACTGAAAAACCAATGATCCTACAAGTTTCCAATACTGTTTGCCTTCCACTTACCGCTTTGTATCACAACTTGAAATTTGTTGCGACCTACCACTTCTCTTGTTTGTTTATTTTTTAATGAAAATACTACAACTCATCAAAAAAGTCAGTCGACATCAATTTGTGCATAAACATTAAAAGTCAAGGGAAATTTTCTCTACTTGACGAACTAAACACTCAAGTATTCTAAATTGCTGGGTGCTTTAAAGTAGCGTTTAACTACTTTGCCGTCAAATTGTTGTCTTAGTCTCTGAAATTGTGCACCAAGTTGTGTTGACTCATTTGGCTGGTGATTTGTTTTTATTTTGTTTACAAGTTGTTTCGAACACCAATGCTCGATAATTATAATAATTTTTCACTTATTTGGCATCAAAATATTTTCTGTTCTTGGAACGAGAACATTAGTTTCTATAAAAGTAAGTTCAAAGTTAAAGGACTTGAAAGTCAGAAAAAAATTGCGAAATTTTTTTTTTAGGTATTTATGTTTTTAATTTATGATTTTTTAAATTTATGGTTTTTTAAACTTTATTTTCGCTTGCGCCGACCAAAGGTCCGTGGATCTTTTTAAGATCGCGATCTCCAGGGTGGGCGAAGTATGGCCAGGTGCGAAACTTAAGGTCGTTGCTAAGGATCAAGTCCCTAGCCGGCCAAGAGCTCGCGCCTGGATCCCAGCCGAACCCTCAGACCCGAAAGTTATCCTGGAGATAATTCGGAGAAGCAACACAAAGCTGGTGACTTCCAATTGGAGGGTGATTCGGTTGGAGGAGCCGAGAGGGGATTTTAGATCCGCCATTTTCCTGGTGGATTCAAATTCCCTGGTCCCCTTGTCAGCCACAAATGGAGTCATTGGCTATGCCTTCTCCTCCATCAACATGAGGGTCTTCAAGAAAGACGGCGACACTAGCGGCGTCAAAGCCGCGTCGGAAGCACCTACTGTAGCTGACCAAAAGCTTGCAGGAAGTGCCCCCCGACCAGAGATTGCCTTATCCAACCTCCCACCATCCTCGTCCAACTCTGCCGCCGGTATTTCAGTTGTAGCCGACCAGAAGCACGCAACTGACAATGCCTATGCGGCGCAGGCAGGTAGGCCTAGGGCGTGCATATTAGTCAGCAACAAGTTGAGTACATTTCTGCTCTCGAATTACAGCAACGGGGACATGGTAGCGGCAAGCATCGAGCTCGATTCGGGAAAGCTCTTGATCGTCTCGGCCTACTTGGCACATGACCATCAATCCCTTCCAGAAGATAGCCTAACCAGGTTAGTACAACATGCTGCTAATGATAGCATAGATTTGGTAATAGGTTGTGACGCCAACGCGCATCATGAAGTGTGGGGCAGCTCTAATACGAATTTAAGAGGCGAAATTCTTTTCGATTTTATCCTCTCTACGAATCTTCAAATATGTAATAGGGGTAATGAGCCTACCTTTATTACTAGAAATAGGCAAGAAGTTCTCGATCTCACTCTTGTCTCTCAAACTGTATCGAACCGATTAAGTAACTGGAGTAACTGGAGGGTCTCTAAGGATCACTCTTTTTCGGATCACAGATACTTACTGTGGGAAATCTCGGACAAAGCTCCGAGTCAACCCCTTTTTAGGAATTTAAAAAAGGCCAATTGGCCTCTTTATTATGATACGGTTCAGTGCCTTCTCCCAGCTGACATTCCAGGACCGCTCGACAGTAAGGATGTACTTGATGAGTCAGTTAAGTCGTTCACGTCGATGCTGAATGCAGCCCTTGACGTAGCTTGCCCTTTGAGGAAGCTGTCCACGCGGAAAAGATTCAGGCCCCCTTGGTGGTGTGCTGAAATCAGTGAGCTCCGCAGAACAGCCAGGAAGTTATTCAATAAAGCTAGACGGTCATGTACGGATGAAGTCTGGCTAGAATACAAGCTAGCTCTGAAAGCCTATAAAAACAGGCTAAGAAAAGCCAAGAGGGAGTCTTGGAGAGACTTCTGTGGTAACATAGAGCTTACCACCGAAGCCTCTAGGCTCAGGAAAATACTCTCCAAATGCCCATCTAACACCTGCTATCTCCAGAAGGAGGACGGGTCATGGGCCTCTAGTAGTGAAGAATCACTTGATATTCTGCTGGACACACACTTCCCAGGTGGCTCTAAAGACCTGGCGGACCCCCCCTGGTCGGGAAACCGCCCTCCGGTCCCGGATGCCGACCTCATTGTGACTAGACAGAAATTGTTATGGGCCGTAGATAGCTTTTTACCCTACAAGGCGCCGGGGCCAGACGGCGTCGCCCCGATAGAGATTCAGGTCACCAAGAACCTGATTCTTCCATGGCTACAGGAGATCATGAGGAGCTGACTAGTCCTGAATCACATACCCAGTATATGGAGACATGTGAAGGTAGTTTTTATACCTAAGGCTGGCAAAAGCTCGCATGTTCTTCCAAAAGCCCTCAGACCGATTAGTCTTTCCTCTTTCCTTCTCAAAATCTTGGAAAGGTTAGTGGATACCCATATTAGGCAGTTGTTGGTCGATCGACCAATCTCGCCCTCACAACATGCGTACTGCAGGGGTAAATCTGTAGAAACCGCTCTGCATTGCTTAGTCCATACCATAGAGAAATCACTTGAGTGCAAGGAATTTACTATGGTATCTTTTACGGATATTGAAGGGGCCTTTAACAACATCAGATCGGAGGCCATTACCGACGCACTTGCAGACCTAGGTGTAGGTGTGCCGCTAGTAGCACTGATTGAGCAGCTGCTTCATAGCCGCGTCATAACTGCAAGTCTTGGTACCACATCTGCACAGAGATCTGTAAAAAGGGGGACCCCCCAGGGAGGGGTCCTCTCGCCTCTTCTTTGGAATTTAGCGGTGAACACACAGCTAATGCGTCTGGAGAGGGCGGGGTGCCGGGTGGTCGCCTACGCAGATGATGTTGCTATTGCGGTCTCTGGAAAGTTTCCTTTAATTATCAGGGATGTATTGCAACATGGCTTGAACATCCTAACTAATTGGGCCATAGAATGTGGTCTTAGCGTTAACCCGCATAAAACGGAGTTAGTTCTCTTTACAAATAAACACAGAATACCTGAGATTGATCCCCCGCGGCTGCTAGGGATTAATCTGAAATTTTCTGAATCCGCCAAATATCTGGGACTTGTGTTAGACAGGAAACTTAACTGGAAACCCAACGTCCTGGAGAGAGCTAAGAAAGCCAGTATTGCCCTTTATACTTGTAAAAGGATGATAGGCAATGTATGGGGCACAAGACCTCATATCGTACACTGGCTGTATACCGCCGTTGTTCGGCCTTTGTTGTTATATGGGATAGTAGTCTGGTGGCCTTCATTGGCCAAACGGTCTCACTCCCAAATACTTGCCAAAATTCAAAGGTCCGCAGAGTTATGTATAAGTGGGGCCCTGCGAACTACTCCCACTAATGCTTTGGACGTTGTGCTTAACCTAATCCCATTGGATATCCTGGGAAGCAATTGGCCGCCAATGCTGCCACCAGGATGCGCGCTTCCGCGCAATGGAGAAGTAAACGTTACGGGCACTCTTCTATTCTCAATTATTTCAAAGGCATTTCTCAGGAAGTTGACTACATGACACCCAGCCTGTTCTTTGATAAGAACTATCAGGTTGTAATCCCATCTAGAGCCGAATGGGAGCTGGGTGCGCTCCCTGCCAGTGGTGATATCCATATTTATACGGATGGTTCGAAACTGCTTGGTCAGGTGGGCTGTGGTATCTACTCAGAAGGATTAAACCTTAATTTGAAGCTCCGGCTGCCAGATTACTGTAGTGTCTTCCAGGCCGAGGTCACAGCAATCTGTGCAGCCTCCGATTGGCTCAGGGTAAACAGGATATCGGTTACTGATATCCTTATATTATCAGATAGCCAATCAGCTCTTAGAGCTCTGGATGCGGTCAAAATAACATCAAAGACTGTTCTCAGCTGCAGCAAATCTCTAAACGAGACTGCCAAGCAGCTTCATATTCGCCTATGCTGGGTTCCAGGTCATAGGGATATTCCAGGGAACTGTAGAGCGGACGAGCTCGCGAGACAGGGCACCACTGAGCAGTTAAGCCAAGAGCTGACCACGCTCGGTGTCCCTCTTCTAACATGTAAGCTTCGTACCCAAGCGAGCTCTACACACGATACGAATTTAAGATGGGTTGAAGGCAACACAAGCCTCCTTGCGCGCCAACTTTGGCCAAGCTTAAATCTTCGACGTTCTAAAGAACTCCTCTCATTAAACAGAGCCCAGGTCAGAACCATGATCGGTGTCCTTACGGGTCAATGCCTCATTGGCACCCACGCAAAACGGATGGGGCTGTTTTCGAACGACTTCTGTCGCAGCTGTATGGACGAGGAGGAGGAAGAAAATATTCCTCACTTCCTATGTTACTGTCCCGCTTTGTCCAGAAGAAGGCAGACCCACTTAGGCAACTTCTTCTTCGGTAGTCTAGATGATCTAGCTGATAAGACCATACGACGTCTACTAAGCTTCGTTAATAGCTCTAATTGGTTTAACGAGTGAGCGAAATGTTGCTTGATCTCATGTGGTATCACAATGGGCCTGGCCTAAGTGTGCTCCTCCTGGGACAGCCACACCTACCTACCTACCTTGTTATTTAGTTAAATTTACTGCTGACCATTCGCAATATGCGTGACTTTCTGTCACAACCAGATGGTCCATTGTTGATTTCCAAGTAACGCTAGTAGTCAATAGCTTTTTATATTCAATCCGGTGTTACACTTTTTCATTGTTGAAAAAAATATGCTTTGTGTCATTCAAGACACAACGACGGTATAGAGAAAATATTTGTTTAAGTCGATAGCAAGTTAACAGATGACAGCGCAACTGTTGATGCTGTAAGCAAAAAAAATTATAATAAAACCTAAAAAAATTAAATGAAAATAAAAAAAATCAATATCCGATAAAACAAAAACAATATTAAAAATAATTACACCGTGCGACAAAAATGAAAAAATTTTTTTCACACTGGAAAAACTCCATATAGGCCTGAAACTAGAGACCAAACATAGTAATACTGTGTACTCAGTTTTTCATTTCTACATTCTTTGTCCTTTTAAAAGGCCTTCAAAGGCCCTCGTTGGAATATGGCGATATGTATATCAAATGAAAGAGGAAAGGCTCAAGAATTTAAATAAAGTTGATTTTTTATCTATTTGTAAAAAAAGGATATGAAAAAGGTCCTTTAAAAATTTAAATCCTTTATATCCTTGAAAACTTATAATGAATTTTCTTAGAAAGTAAGTATGTTATTTATTATTCTCGCTTAATTTATTTTGTATCAATTTTTGTTTATAATTTTTGTACTTGATTAGACTTGCAGCTTCCTCCTTTTTTGAAATAACTTTCGAACCAATAAAGTTAGAGTAATGAAATTTTGACACGTGGTCAAGAAGATTTTGGGTTCTAACATACTTACTTTTCGAGAAAATTCGTTTTAAATTTTCAAGGATATAAAGGATTAAAATTTGCAAAGCACCTTTTTCATGTCCTTTTTTTACAAATAGATAAAAAAGCAGTTTTATTTAAATTCTTGAGCCTTTTCTCTTTTCTCTGATATACATATCGGCATATTCTAACTAGGTTAAGTATTTTTTATATTTTTTTTTAATTTTTTATCCCCTTCAAAATTTTGAAGTCCTTTTAAAAGGACAAAGGATGTAGAAATGAAAAACTGAGTACGCAGTATTACTATGTTTGGTCTCTAGTTTCACGCCCATATGGATTTTTTCCAGTGTGAAAAATGCTGTCGCACGGTGTTACAATTATATTAAATATTTATTTCTAGAAAGAAGCGAACCTAAAAGCTTGTTTGGGGTGTTGTTTAAACTTATAATTTAAAAATGTTTTTAATTTAGAGTTTAAACAAAATCAAACGCTTGATTGAACTTTGCTTATAAATATTTGAAAAAGTTGCCTAGTTTATCCAGCTGGAAGTGTCAAAGCATCACGTAAATAAACTGCAGTTATGTCACATTGTAATCGTTAGAAAAACAATGTCACAAAAGAACTTAGATCAGCATCAGCTGTTGCCATCGAGCAGTACAGATGAAGTGGCCTAGGTCTGGGCCTATATAAAACCGATCGTTGCAGCAGCGAAATCAACAGTTGTCTGTCATCCAACTGTAACCAGTCAACAGTGCAAATTAACAAACCGTTGTCACAATGAAATTGCTAGCAATTTTGCTAATAACAATTGCCACAGTGGGTCTGAATGCCGCTGCAAAGGAATGGTGGGAGAATGGCAACTTCTATCAAATCTATCCGCGTTCGTTCAAAGACAGCGATGGTGATGGAATTGGCGATTTGAATGGTCAGTATTGAACTTTGTTTCAAGTCATACTTGAAAGGATAGAAATCCTTCAGTGAATACGTGTAGTGGACTATGAGTTGAAGCTTTTCAAGGCAGCAGATGTATTGGTTTTCCTCCACTTTCAGGCGTTGCTGAGAAGCTGGAGTATCTGAAGGACATTGGCATGGATGGCGTTTGGCTGTCGCCCATTTTCAAATCGCCCATGGCTGACTTTGGCTATGACATCTCCGACTATACACAAATTCAACCCGAATATGGCACCGTTGACGATCTGCTCAGTTTGCTGGAGAAGGCGCACAGCCTGGGTCTGCGTCTCATATTGGACTTTGTGCCGAATCACACCAGCGACGAACACGAATGGTTCCAACTGTCGATCAATGGCGATCCGAAGTATCGTGATTTCTACATTTGGCATGACGGCGTGGTGAATGCAAGCACCGGCGTACGCGAGCCGCCCAGCAACTGGATATCACAATTCCGCTACAGCGCCTGGGAATGGAACGAGGTACGTCAGCAGTACTATCTGCATCAGTTCGGCGTCAAGCAGCCCGATCTCAACTATCGCAATCCGGAAGTGGTGAAAGCAATGAAAGAGGTGCTGCGTTTCTGGTTGGTGCGTGGCGTCGATGGTTTCCGCATTGATGCGGTACCCTTCCTGTTCGAGGCCGAAGTCGATTGGCAGACGGGCACTTATCCCGATGAGCCGGTAATTGCCGATGTGAGCACATGCCCCGATCCGGACGACTGGTGCCATCTGCAGCACCCCTACACCAATTCGCTGCCCGAATGCATCGATATGGTGTATCAGTGGCGCGCCGTTGTCGATGAGTTTAAAGCGGAATACGGTACGGACACCAAGATTCTGATGACGGAAGCGTACACAAGCTTTGAGAATCTGATGAATATGTACGGCGATGGCGTACACAATGGCTCTCACATTCCGTTCAATTTCGAGATGTTGGCTGATCTGAACAGTAAGAGTACTGCAGCCGATTTCAACTACTACGTAGAACACTGGCTGTCGAATATGCCTGAAGGCGTCTACGCTAACTGGGTGTTGGGCAATCACGATAATCGTCGTTTGGCTTCGCGTTTCGGTCCACAGCGCAAGGATCTGATGAACATCTTTCTGCAGACGCTACCCGGCATTGCGGTGACCTATAATGTGAGTACGAATGTTGAGAATTAACCAGCAAACATTTCAAGCGGATTGGGATTGGGCGAGGGGAGCGGACCTGCAGTTTAAGGCAGAATTCGAACGACGATTGGCAGCTTTTTCTTACACACCTGGAAGTTTTGCCATTGCCTGCCTAGATCGCACTTGTGCGATTCTTGTAATTCTCATCTGGTTCATGTGGGTAGCGATATAAGTAGATGAGAGTTTCAACACCCCGAGATAGGAATCAAACCTAAGGCCTCGGTATGAGAAGCCAGCGCGCTACCCACTGGACTATCGAAGCCCTTAAGATGGTAAACGGAATTTCCAGTTCAAAGTCTGACTCTTTTAATGACTTTTCTATGACGATCCCTGAAATCATTAAACTAAACTCAAGTTATAATTCTCATTTCAAGAAAAATCCTTCAAACAGTTTGTTATCCATGTTTTGCTATCCTTTCAAACCCAACTTTTTTTAATTTGAACTGAATCAATTATTGAGTAAATTATTGCTTATTCTACAGGGCGAAGAGTTTGGCATGGAGGATGTGAATGTCAGCTGGGAGGATACTGTCGATCCGCAAGGTTGCAATGCTGGTCCGGATAACTACAACAACTACTCACGTGATCCTGCACGCACACCATTCCGTTGGGATAGTTCGGCCAATGCTGGCTTCAGCACAGCCGCTCACACTTGGCTGCCAGTGGGCGCCGGTTATGAGGAGGAGAATGTCGCTGCCCAGTTAGCCGCGAACAACAGTCATTTGAAGATCTTCAAGCGTGTCAACGAGCTGCGAAAACAGGAAGCCGCTTTCCAGGATGGCAGCTATGAGCCAAAAGTGATTGGCAATGTGTTGCTGTACAAGCGGTGAGTGAACCAAAGGCGAAAAGCTGTAAGGTAGTAGATTCTCCTGACTGAGGTGAATGACTCGGATTCATTTAGGTCAATTGAATTCAATCAAAACCAATTTAATTTTGTTTTTTTAATTTTAAATTTTTAGAAAAGCCTCTACTGGTGATGCGTTTATTGTGATCTTGAACATTGGCGCTGACGACGCTGTTGTGGACTTGTCCCAACACTTCAATGACGTGCCGGTCGATATTGAGGTAGTGGCCAGCTCGTTGCAATCCGGCATAGCAAATGGGTAGGTTACGATTAAAAACGATATTTTTTGCATACTAACTTTTATTTATTTCTTTTTTTAACATTAATAGCGAAACATTTAACTCTGACGGCTTTATGGTGCTAGCCAACAACGCTTATGTGCTGCGCCTTTAAATTGAACTAAATTGAATTTATTTTTTTCAATTAATAAAATTACAAACAGCAATAAAAAGTTTGCATTTTTCATATAAAACAACTATAAACCAAGCAACATAGCCAACGCAGTTCCTAATTGAGTTAAAGAAAAGCTAAAAATATTAAACAAATCACTTAAAGTATTCTTTGAATGAAGCGAAATGAGTGCACTCAGACAATGAATGATTGGTGTGAGGGAGAGCAGGAGCTGTGAATTCTTGCGCGCACATCCGAATTAAAAAATCATAAAATGCCTGACAGCCTGACAATAATGGCGACTAATTAGCTTTAAAATTTGTGCAGACACAAATCTACATAAACACAGTGTGAGCGAAAGAGAGTGAGAGAAAGAAAACTGAAGGGAAATTATCGTAAAATAAATTTAATGGCTTCTAAGTTATTAATTTCATAAACAAAAACGGATGGAAAAGCGTCCGTAGGGAAAATAGATATAAAAAGTTAATACATAATATACCGAAATGCTTTTAAAAAAACCAAAATTTTATAGCACTCCAAGCAAAGCAAAAAACGAGAGCCATAGGAAATGAAGCCTGAGTGAGTGAACGCAACAAAAATCAACAATAAAAAACAAAACACACAATGCAATTAGCACTCGTGGTTGCCACGCGACAAAAATTTTTAGCACCAGATTTTTTCTAGGAAAATAGCCGAAAATGTTCTTCAAAAAAAGCAATCAAGATAAAAGCAACAAAGTACACATGGAACACAAACACACGGCAAATGTGTTTCACGAGTAAATACATTGCAGCAAAAAAAGGGGTCTTCACATGTCACCTCGCTATAAAATTATATACACTAAAAGTCCCAAAGTGCAAAAGTCATCAAACTCAATAAAAGTAACCAAGTAATCAATCGGTAAAAAGTAACCAACTGTGAAAACCATGATTGTGCCTCTCGGTTGCTTACGCTACTCTCTAAATCAGTGGGGGCCATTCTGTTACTCGCGAGTATCAGCAATCTGCGTTAAATTTGTACGTCATGTGTCAGCTTTGCTACCACTTGCGAGTAGAAGAGAGGTCATCACTGCTCTACATTAACCCATAAAAGTTATGTAATGCTGCATGCCCCGAGTTTCATGCCACAGTTATCGACATGGATGCTATCGACATTGCCAGGAATGTTTGAAATAGCACCGGGTCAGCTAGGAACTATAAAAGCAAGTTTTTTTGTGATGGAGACGAGATGAGGGATGAGAGGAAAGAGATTTTACATTGAAGACGGGAGAAAGAATGTGAGAGATGAGAGATTAGAAATAGTAAAATCGGATAGGCTACGATACGATACTATGGATACGATACGATGCGATACCATACGATAGATACGGTATGGTACGGTAAGGTAAGATAAGGTACGGTAAGGTACGGTACAGTACGAAAAGGGTACGGTACGGTACGGAAAGGGTACGACACGATACGATACGATACGATGAGATAGCATAGGACAAGACAGGTTAGGATCCGATACGATGCGATACAATACTATAGGATACGGTACGATAGGATAGGATACGATACGATACGATACGATACGATACGATACGATACGATACGACACGATACGATACGATACGGTACGATACGATACGATACGATGCGATACTATACGATACGATGACATAGGATAGGACACGATAGGTTAGGATACAATACGATACGATACAATATTATAGGATACGGTACGATAGGATAGGATACGATACGATTCGATACGATACGATACGATACGATACGATACGATGAGATAGGATAGGACACGACAGGTTAGGGTCCGATACGATGCGATACAATACTATAGGATACGGTACGATAGGATAGTATACGATACGATTCGATACGATACGATACGATACGATACGATACGATACGATGAGATAGGATAGGACACGACAGGTTAGGATCCGATACGATGCGATACAATACTATAGGATACGGTACGATAGGATAGGATACGATACGATTCGATACGATACGATACGATACGATACGATACGATACGATACGATACGATACGATACGATACGATACGATACGATACGATACGATACGATACGATACGATACGATACGATACGATACGATACGATACGATACGATACGGTACGATACGATACGATACGATGCGATACTATACGATACGATGAGATAGGATAGGACACGATAGGTTAGGATACAATACGATACGATACAATACTATAGGATACGGTACGATAGGATAGGATACGATACGATTCGACACGATACGTTATAAAACGATACGATATGATATGATACGATACGATACGTCTTTTCTATTGTTAAAAAATATAAGAAAGATGAATAACCTATATGAAAGACTAGTTGGGCCCTGCGGCTTCGCACGCAAGCTCTCTTGTTTCCCCTATATAAGTTCTGAACCCATTGTTGACCCCGCCAGAGTTTGATAAAAAAAAAGCATAAATATGCCTATAATCTTTGAAGTCAAGTGGTTCTAAAAACTGTGAAGTCAAAAGGCCCTTTAAATCATGAGTTTTCACATTTACTCCAAACAAATTCTTAACCCTTAGTTTACCACGGTAAATTTCGATTTTCAAAAATATGAAAAGCACATTTTGATTATTTCCCGATTGAAGTGATTTTTTTCTAAGTTTGAAGTCAAAAGGACCAATTAATCGTGTTTCTCCATACAAACTGTTTACCCATTGTTGACCCCGTTAGATTTTGATTTTCAAAAAAGTAAAAAACACGTGTCAAATTATTTCTCACTTAGAGTACTTTCACCAAGTTTGATATCAATGGGCCCATTAATTAATATTTTTCACAGTTTCTCCATACAAACTTTTAACCCATCGCGGACCCCGTCCGATTTTAATATTCGGAAAAAATGAAAAACACGTATCGAGTTATTTTACATTTGAAGTACTTTCACCAAGTTTGAAGTCAAAAGGCTAAAAAAAAGTGTTTCTCCATATATACTTTTAACCCGTCGTTGATCCAGTTAGATTTCGATTTTGAAAATAATGAGAAACGCGTGAATAATTTTTTTTTTATTTCAAGTATTTTTACAATTTTTGTAGTCAATAGGCCTATCGGTTCACGTTTTTTTCGAGTCTACCCTTAAACAAATCTTAACCCATTATTGGTCCAGTTAAATTTTGATTTTCGAAAAATTATAAAATACGTGTCGAATTATTTTTAGTTTAGAAAACCCCGTCTTAGCGGAGGTTCATTTTTCAAGAGATATATCTACAGTTCAAATTTCTTATTGAAGCTTCAGCGGTTTGGGCTGAGCGATGATGAATCAATCCAGCAATCAGTCAGTCAGTTAGGGCAAACAATCTATGTATATAAAAATATAGGCGGTACCACGCCCTCTTGTCCAATGCTCACAATTTTCTTCTAGTCGAATTGTGCTACTAAGTGGAAAGTTCGTACAAAGTTTCACTGATGTGTGTGTGTATTGCATAACTGTTGGATGAAACAAAATGTGCCACGCCCCTTGACCAACGCCGATCAAATCTCATCAGTAGAATGACACACCTATGAAATGACGATACATCAAATTTCAATGCTGTGCGGCTTACAACTCGGAAGCTATTCCATTTAAAAGATTTGAGTATGGGCGATGCCACACCCCCTTGTTCAATACCTACCCTGTTCTCTCTGGCGAAGGACATGATTAAATAGTTAGTTTGTACCAAATTTAGTTGATGTGTGACTTATGGTTCCAAAGTTATTGTCTAAAAATATATTCTTGTGGTGCCACGCCCCGTTTTCCCGACTTTTCTTTTTTTATAAACCTTCATGTAACAATTTCAAATAAACCCGTCGAAGGAAGTATCAAAGTTGGTTCAGCCGTTCTCGAGTTTTAAGCAGCCGAATGGACCACGATTCATTTTTATATATATAGATATATATATAGAAGATAGATGAAGGCTTGAATGAATATCAAATACACTGAAGCAAATTTAGCAATAACATCAAATACATTTGGACATACAAATATCGTTTGTGGAATTATTTCTATCTAACAACAAATGAATCAGACAGATAACAGCCACTTTAGTTTAAACTTCTGCAGGTATCTCTACAACGGTTTTTATGTATGTATGTGAATCACATGTGAAAAGTACGCCACTTGATGCGTTTAGTTAACTATAACACTTCACAGAGGTTTATAGCTCAGTTGCTTTGTCATTGGTTAGTAAATTGATAACTTGTTTACAATCTAGAAATGACTTCTGTATAGAAAGAGTCAAGAAGTGCTGTAAAGTGATAAAGTAGGAAGTCAAAACTTTGTGGCTCAATTTGTTGCTGGCAATCATGGCAAATGGTGACTGTAATGGCTTTTCTTATACTTAGG
The DNA here is from genome assembly GCA_963971225.1 of Melieria omissa. Classification (NCBI taxonomy): domain Eukaryota; kingdom Metazoa; phylum Arthropoda; class Insecta; order Diptera; family Ulidiidae; genus Melieria; species Melieria omissa. The sequence goes on from OZ020269.1 coordinate 99,332,809, forward strand.
AATTCCCGTCGGGAATCACAATGGGCCTTTGGTACTTGCTGAGAACCAGCAAGCCGCCTGTCTTACCTAACCTTACCTAACCTAGAAATCCACTCGAAAAATCGATTCCATGAAAGTGGTATATCGTGAAAAATTGCTACCTGGTTTTAAGATTCATTTTTCATGTAAAATGTTTTTCAATCCTTTGATCTTTAAATCAACATGCAGCATTGTCAAAGTAAATGTATATGATAGTTTAAGTTATTAAATATTTCAGAATTGGTCACTAGATTTTCTGCTTGAACGCCACCGGCTTTCATGTATTCCTATATAGTGTGACTCGTTCTTATAACCTTCGTCAATATACGACATTCAAGTGAAAAAATCATATTAAAAAAGCACACGTCCAATAGTACTCGTAAGAGATCTCCGATAAAAAGATAGTAGCTCGCTAATGAATTTTTCGAATGCCGATAAGTAAAGAAGTTGCTTTAGTTGCGCTTATAAAACTGCGAGCCTAATGGCTCCTGGTATCAGAACCCAAGTGTCCATCATAATGTCAAGGCAAAGCATATTAAAAATACTCGGTCTGCTGCCGCTGTTGTTGTGCGTCTTGCAGTGCAGCGCCAACCTGGATTGGTGGGAATCGGCCTCTTTGTATCAAATCTATCCGCGTTCGTTTCAGGACAGCGACGGCGACGGTGTTGGCGATCTGAATGGCATAACATCGCGATTGGAATATCTAAAGGAGATTGGCATTACTGCCACTTGGATGTCGCCCATTTTCAAGTCACCCATGTCCGATTTCGGCTATGATGTGTCGAACTTTACGCGCATCGATGACATCTTTGGCACGCTCGAAGACTTTGATGCGCTCATTGCCAAAGCGAAACGCCTGGGCATCAAAATCATTCTGGATTTTGTGGCCAATCACTCGAGCGACGAGTGCGAGTGGTTTCAGAAGTCTATAGCGCGCATCGATGGCTACGATGATTTCTATATGTGGGTCGACGGGATAGTGGATCCGAACAATTCAAGCAATGTGATGCCGCCCAGCAATTGGGTAGGTTTTTTGGCATCGAAATTTTCAAACCAACTTAAGTTTTGATGGGTGTTTGTTACAGATAAGCGTCTTCAAGCGGTCGGCCTGGACTTGGAATGAACAGCGGCAACAGTTCTATTTGCATCAGTTTCAAACGAAACAGCCCGATCTGAACTACAGCAATCCCATGGTTCACGAGCACATGTTGGACGTGCTAAAATTTTGGCTCGACCGCGGCGTGGACGGCTTTCGCCTTGATGCGATACCTTATTTCTTTGAGAAACGCCTCGAGAACGGCACATTTCCCGATGAACCGGTGAGCGGTGTGACGCAGGACCCCAACAGTTATAGGTATCTGGAGCATATATACACAAAAGACCAGAAAGAGAATGTGCAGCTATTGTACGAGTGGCGCGCGCTTATGGACGATTATAAGCAAAAAAATGGAGGCGATACAAGGTCAGAGATGATTCACCCGACTGGACAAACTCCAGTAACTTCAAAACTATAGTATCTATGGTTTAAAATTCCTTTAACTTCTTTCCACAAATTACAGAGTTCTTATAGGCGAGGCCTATTCAACCATAGAAACTTTGAGCACTTACATTACCAACGGCACCCACGAAGGCGTTAATGTGCCCATGAATTTCATACTAATGGACCTCAATAGCAACTCGACAGCGCGCGATATGGATAATTTTGTCAACAACTGGATGAATATCATGTGGACTGAACATCAGCATGCCAACTGGGTGATAGGCAATCACGACAATCCTCGTTTGGCCAATCGCATGGGTCGTCAGAAGGTTGATCTCATGAATATTATAGTGAACTCGCTCCCTGGCGTATCGGTTACCTACTATGTAAATTGAAATATCTCTGAATCTTTTGGAAGTTCGAGAATTGAAAAAATTTTATTAAATAGGGTGACGAAATTGGCATGGCAGATGTGCCCACCGAATGCACGGAGATCTCCTGCGATACTCGCGATCCGGAGCGTACGCCCATGCAGTGGTCAACGCAGCCACAGGCTGGCTTCACCCACGGACCCAACACTTGGCTACCCATAGCCGCGGACTATGCACACTACAACGTAGAGAGGGAAAGGGGCGTGGCGCGCAGCTCGTTAAATATTTTCAAAGGCATTCAAAAGCTAAAACAGACTAACGCTTTTCTGGCTTTCAAAGAGGAAAACGGCTTCAGCTATGGCGCCATCTCGGAGCAGGTCTTTCAAATAGTGCGGTAACATATGTGCGAATTTAAGTCAAATGAGCTTAGAAGAAAATAATGCTTTTCACCGTAGAACTGCTGCCCAACGAGAAGAGTATCGCATACTGGTGAATATGGGCCACAAAGTTGAAAAGTTGCACAATCTTGCGAAACGAAGAATGGAATATGTGTTGCTCAACGCCTACTCTCCCCACAACTATGGGTAAGTAGGAGTGTTAAGTGTGAAATAATCTTAACTGTTTGGCACTCTTTTGCTACAGCGATAAGGTCGACTTGAGTGCGGACATTACGCTGATGCCATACGAGGCGGTGGTGCTACGCTGGTTGGCATAGAGCTGGTATAAAGCTGGTTGACAAAAGCTATGAGACCTTAGCAAACACATAGCACATTGTATGTACACCTGTATATGTTGTATATGTTTTTTATATACAACAAAAATGTAGCGTTGTACATTTTGTTTACTTAGTATTAACTGTTAATATGTGCTATCGTTCAATTGTGATTGACTTTTAGCCACTAAACTATGGCATAATACACAATAAAGATTAGAATATAATTTTAGAAACAAATGATAAACCTTGTGTACATTGTTTTTTTAGGCAATCTGATAAGTAAAACTGATAAGTGTTATTATTCAATGCATAGCTTATCACCGCTGGGTGTGAATACCCCACACGAATATTGAAAATGCTGAAAGAACAGAAAAAAAACGATAAGCCTCCAACATTCTTACTTACATAATTTGTGTGATTTTATTTTTCTGATATTAAAGTTTTAATTTAAAATAATTTGAAATTCTTTGTGTATATTTTTCTAAAGTTATGCTTGATGCCCCATTGCAGTTTTTTTTATGAACTGCTCAGCACAACTGCTTCCTTTGGTAATAAATTTATTGAGTTTTTGGACACTTTGTCACTGAAAATAAATAAAAATAAATATAAATTTTTTGTGTAAACAAAACTTTAAGACTTCAGATAATAAACAATGCCTACCCCTTGCGTTTGACGCTCTTATCGGTGACAAGTTTGTACTCCAGTTCACTGCTAAGGCCCGGAAAAGTAGCATCCAAGTTAATTGTTTCCAATGAATCGAAAATATTCAGAAGCGAAATGAAAGTCTTATGACCGCCCAGTGAACTGAAATGAAGAGCAGAAAATTGAGTCAAAATATGAAATGCCTTGCTACGCTATGCTATGCTATGCTATGCTATGCAATGCAATGCTATGCTATGCTATGCAACGCTGTGCTATCTTATGTTATGCTATGCTGTGCCATGCTATGCTATGCCATGCTATGCTATGCTATGCTATGCTATGTTCTGCTATGCTATGTTCTGCTATGCTATGCTATGCTATGCTATGCTAGATATGCTATGCTATTCTATTCTATGCTATGCTAACTATTCTCTGCTATGCTATGCTAGCTATGCTATGCTGTGCTATGATATGCTACGCTATGCTATACTAGTTACGCTATGCTATGTTATACTAGCTATGCTATGCTGTGCTATGTTATGCTATGATATGCTATGCAATGTAATGCAATGCAATGCGATCCAATGCAATGCTATGCTATGCTATGTTATGCTATGCTATGCTAAGCTATGCTGTGCTATGATATGCTATGCTATGCTATGCTATGCTATGCTACGCTATGCTATGCTACGCTATGCTATGCTATGCTACGCTATGCTATGATATACTAGCTATGCTGTACTATGCTGTTCTATTATATTCTACGCTATGCTATACTATACTAGCTATGCTATGCTATGCTATGCTATGCTATGCTATGCTATGCTATGCTACGCTATGCTATACTAGCTACGCTATGCTATGCTATGCTAACTAACCCACTTACCGCTTTATTGCCAACACTCTGTCATTCAGCGCCTTCACCTCCACACCACCGCGCAGCATTGTGGTCTCTTTGCGTAAACTTTTCAGTTGCTTGAAAATATTCAGGTGACTCTGCGCTATGCCGCGCTGTCGTTTCACATTCACCAGCTCATAATCGTCGGCCACCGGCAGCCATGTGTCCTCGCCGTCGGTGAAGCCGGCATTCTCGTTATCATTCCACTGGAACGGCGTGCGCACCGGATCGCGCGTCAGCCGCTCGTATTCGTGTTCGTTTGACTGGCAGCCCTGCGGATCGACAGTCTCTTCCCAGGAGATCCACACATCGGTCATGCCAATCTCTTCGCCTTGGTAGTTGATACAGACGCCAGGCAGCGTAGCCAGCAGTATGTTCATCATGTCGATGCGATCTGTGCCCATGCGTGAGCCAACGCGGCTTCTGTCGTGATTGCCCAGCTGCAAAAATTAATATCATTAATGGTCGCAGCAGTCATCGGCAACGTAACTTACCACCCAGTTGGCGGTGCGTCCTGTCGGCATATTTTCCAGCCAGTTGCCAATTAGCTGTTCGTAGTGGTGCGCATTCGAGTCTTTCGTCAGGTAGCTGATCAGCTCAAAGTTGAAGGGAATGTGCGAGCCGTTGGCCGTTTCGTTACCATAGTACTGCATGAGCACATCGAGCGGCGCGTACGCCTCGGTCATCAGTATGCGATCGTCGCCACCCAGCTCGGCTTTCATTTCGTCCATCACAGAGCGAAATTCGTACACCAGATGAATGGTCTCGGGCTGTTGGACTGTGTAGATGTGCTTCAGGTATTCGTAGTCCTCGGGATCGTTGACCTGCGGGTTGCGCGGCTCATCGGGCCAGTTGCCGTTGGCATCGGCCTCAATCTCAAACACATGCGGCACCGCATCCACTCGAAAGCCAGCAACACCCTTACGTAGCCAAAAGCGCAGCACGTTCTGCAGAAGAATTTTCATGCCATGAAGCATTCAACATATGTAAGTAGCAATGAACTTGGGAACGAACGCACATTCATCATTTCGCGCACTTTCGGATTGCGATAGTTAAAGTCCGGCTGTTTGGCATGGAACTGATGCAGATAGTAGGCCTGACGCTGCTCGTGCCAAGTCCACATGGAACCGCGAAATACACTAATCCAGTTATTCGGTGGCAAACGGGTGCCGTTCTCCAGCAAGTGACCCTCATGCCACACGTAGTAATCCTTGTACTCTCTGTCGCCGGCAGCCGACTTGATGAACCACTCGCACTCGTCGCTCGAGTGATTGGGCACAAAGTCGACTATGATCTTAATGCCCAGATCCTGGGCGCGCACCATCAGCGCCTCAAAGTCCTCCATGGTGCCAAACATTGGATCGATTTCGGTAAAGTTGGCAATGTCATAGCCAAAGTCGGCCATGGGCGAGGTGAAAATCGGCGACAGCCAAGTGGCGTCAATGCCAATCTCCTTCAGGTACGGCAACTGCTCGGTGATGCCTGGGAAATTTTGGGGTTTTTTTTCAGCCAAAAGACGAGCTTCTTCAGTCAAAGCATGCTTACCGTTCAGATCGCCTATGCCATCGCCATCGCTGTCCTTGAACGAGCGCGGATAGATCTGATAGAAGGAGGCAGTCTGCCACCATTCGGTGGTCTCTACTGCCTGCGCAGCCGTTAGCAATGCGCACACGGCAAGAAATTTCAACAGTTTTTCCATAGCCAAAGACTGGCGTCCGTACGCTATGACTTCTTGTTTTGAATGAGCCCTGTGGGGGTGCCCAATGAGCGTATTTCCACTGTCGCATATTGACAATCAGCGGCAATATCTGATAAGGCGACTAATCAATTAATACGATCTATCAGCGAATTAATATGATCTACGATCGATAAAGATTTCACAGGTAGACAGCGCATTTATGACGGAAAGTACAATTCGATAGGCGGTGCTCAATATGCGATTCGAACTTATGTAACTGAATGTTACCGAAGCCAGAATGGAGGCAGGGCATTCCCACCACACTTTGAATGCATATCTGATTTCATATCATAGAATTTGTACTTATGCGAGCAATCAATTACTATGAATGATTGATTACTATGATGATTCATGACTCAGTTTGAGTTGTTCCAGTCTAACCCGAGTGGCAGACTGCATCCTTCTATAAGATCTTTATGTGTTCATTCAAGGATAGCAATGGCGATAGTATAGGCGATCTAAAGGGCCTCACTAACAGCTTGGCATATCTGAAAGAGATCGAAAGAGATTGATACCCATGGCCGATTTCAGAGATGACTAATATTTCGGGGGGTTTCAACCCCCAAAACGACCCCCTGAATCCGCCACTAGTTATTTTTGATGCATTCTGTGTGTTAATAATAGATTTGCTTTTTACGGCCAGCATTTTAACCGGCGATTACACTTATCTGACATCTTCGAATCGATTGAGGATTTTAACTTGAATGACACTTTCGATCGATTGCCAGCTGAGTTCGAGTATGTGATAAGTCAAAGAAGCGCCAGGGGTACGTTGGAATGTATTTAGAATCAATAAAAAATATTTGGCCCATTTGTTTTTAATTTAACGTTCTTTGCTTCTTGACGTTGCTGCCAAAGGAATTGCTGGTACTGAAGTCGACCGCTATTATACTAATTCATTGACGGAAAGTACTCAATTAGTTGCTGAGAACAAATATGCGTATCTTGTTATAAATATTAAGTCGGAAAGTGTTTTCGGACGGTTTGCACTATAAAATTGAATAAAAAGGCTTGTGGGGAGATATGAGTGAAAGCTTCCATTCTATTTCACTCTAAAAATGTTCATGCAAATTGTTTCTATTTTGCTGGACTTGATCCAACTAGTCCAGTTTTGTATGAGTCTTTTGTTAAAATCTAGGTGGATCCTACGTATCCACTGGTCAGCTCTCTCTAGACGAAGATGAACATCATTAGGCTCTCCTTCCGACGAAAATTTGAATGATCTCATTTCAGTCAATATTAAGAACTGTCTTCCTTCCTTCCTTGTTCATCCACAATTTAAATTGGCTGGATTACACTCTTCGATTTGCAGTCCCATGCCCAGACAAGTCCCATGCTTTAACCTAATATAACCTCAGAGAATAGAGTCTAAGAGTATACAGCACGAACACGAGCTGTTCCACGAGCGAAACTTATCTCGCGTTGATCAAAATGCTCACGAAATCACTACTGTGTGATGATTTCCATCTCCCATAACAGTTAACAATATTCTCCTTTAAATTTCGGTATCTCAATAAACATTTGCTTAGGTACGATAGTGCAGGTTTCCTCCCAAAAATATGACGAAAACATAGGTAGCTCCAATAACCCACACTCGATTCACTGAGTCATCATGGAAAAAGGAAAAGAACCTTAGACTTCACACCTGCTGCGGGTGGAAAAGGCAAGACGTCAAGACGCTCTTATGAAGCGAATGATGCGACTAATAGCAATGGTCGGCAGACTTTTTAGAGGTGAAGAGGACCCAAGGTGGCAAAGTCTAGACTCATTGTGTCATCATAGGAAAAAGGAAAGAACCCTATACTACATACCTGCCCCAGATGGGAAAGGACATCAATACGCTCTACTTTTAGTAGCAATGGTTAACAGAATTATCGGATGCACCAGAAAAGAGGACCCAAAGTAGTGAACTCTCGGCTCGGTGTGTCATCATAGATAAAGGGAAATAGACTACAAACCTGCCAGACCAGACAAGACATTGAGACACTCTTATGAAGCGAAAAATACCGCTAATATCAATGAAAACAGACAATCCAGAACCGCCAGAAAAGAGAACTCAACGTGACGAAGTTTTCTCCAACCATGTCTTCTGGAACATCCTCTTTGTTCCTTCATTCGAAGGGAGACACAGCCGCTGGGACCAGACAACCCACGATCCAATTACCATAACGATACCTACTGCTGATGCAATTGCATTCAAGGTTTATTTAGTCTTGACCAGGTGGGACCGGAACTGCGGCAGGAGCGCAGTTCCAGGGTCGGTGGCCTTGAAGCGGATGTTACTGGGTGCTTTGTTGTGATGCAACTTTCAATTTCCAGCAGTGGGTTGTCGCACTTAAAAACTGCATTATGTGGCATTCTTTCCTGCTTGAACACTTGAATTGATTTCCCCAGTCCAACACAAAAGTGGATGGCCTACCGATATTTAACTTTTCGCTGTCTTTAGACCTTTCACCGATTCACTCGATAGAGGTCCACTAAAAGTTCGATCTAGCCTGAACAAACTCTCGCAGGTGACTGACTTTTGGCGTAGTTTGAAAGTCAGATCCCACACCATCTCGGTAGGCAGTTTAATAGCAAAGACCTCTCTCAACCGACAAAACTTGAGGACGCGGAGTTATAGGTCGACGACGAAGAGAGAGACTTTGTCTCCGGTGAAAGGAGTAAGTTGAGAGTGCACTATCATGACTTGGTGTAGCCAACTGGAGAAGACACACGCAAAGCAGAAGCACCTAGAGAGATTTTTTGCAGCAGACCGTAATCGGTTTTAGACCATTGGGGACCTGGTTCTCCGATGGACTTACGGAAGTAGCGGATACACAAATAACTGATCTGCACAGTTTCCTTTCAAAGACGAAATGGTTGCCGAAAGAGCCCGTCTGGATTTATAGGGATCCTAGCAGATAGGGAAGGACACCGGTTTCAAGAATGAAGTGATGGGTCCAATGGAGTCTCCGAGTGGAAGTGCTTGCCGCACACTCTTCTTCTTTAACTAAACTTAGCCTTAGAGAAAAGTACTGGGAATACACAACCGAAAGAACACAAATACTTAGAACGGGGAAAGGTGGGAAGGAAAAAGATCCAATTTCAACTGGAATCTTAATACCAATGACGCTATTTCCGATATTTGTAGGATCGATACGATATTAGGTATAAGTGTCGAAATTAATAACCGTACTCCAAGTTATTTGAGCACAAATCTAAGTCAAGCAAATATTGGACATCGTTTGAGGCTATCATTAAATAGATCCATAGATTCTTTATTTCATTAATAGAAAGTAACATTTCACGTTGGGTGCTTAGTCAAAACTTGGGCCTACATGAATCACCCTAATCCAAACCATCTACCACACGCTACTGACTTCATTATCTCACAACCCAACCCATTTAATCCCAACAACCTAACCCAATGTTTATGAGTATACTTCAACGATTTATGCTATCGACTTCTAATCAAGCCTTTATTTACAAATGGACGTAGTAAAGATTACGTAAAGGTTACAATACCGTAGAACCATGCATGCGACCATTTAAAACCAATAGTTCACAATGAATTTCCAGCAATTCGTGTACAACAGACGCACCGTAACGATTTCGCAGTAGCCAAAAAAATGAATTTTCGTTGGTTCGTAATCGCATTACTCAGTTTGAGTTGTTTGGATTTATCGCTATCGGCCAAGTCCTGGTGGCAGACGGCCTCCTTCTATCAGATCTATCCACGTTCGTTCAAGGACAGCGATGGCGACGGTGTGGGCGATCTCAAAGGTGTCACCAGCAAATTGGCGTATCTGAAGGAGATTGGCATTGCAGCCACTTGGCTGTCGCCGTTTCTCAAATCACCCATGGCTGATTTTGGCTATGACATTTCCGATTTCAAGGATGTCGATCCGCTTTTTGGTACCATGACCGATTTCGAGGAGATGATAGCCAAGGCTAAAGAACTCAATGTGAAAATCATACTCGACTTTGTACCGAATCACTCGAGTGATGAGTGTGAATGGTTTATCAAATCGGCGGCAAGAGATCCCGAATACAAGGACTACTACGTTTGGCATCCGGGTAAAGTGGTGAATGGCGAACGTCAGCCACCAAATAATTGGGTGAGCGTGTTCTATGGATCGGCATGGGAGTGGCACGAAGGTCGACAGGAGTACTATCTACATCAGTTCCACAAAAAGCAGCCCGATTTGAATTTTCGCCGGTGATGCGCGAAGCAATGAATGTGAGTGGCATGAAGCGCCAGGGACAAACATTGACAAAGGGAGAGAAAGAGAGAGATTGTATACTTGTGTGTATTTGTTAGGATGTGTTGCGCTTCTGGCTGGAAAAGGGTGTTGACGGTTTTCGTATAGATGCCATCTATCATGCTTTTGAAATTGAGCCCGACAGCAATGGTAACTATCCGGACGAGCCGGTGAGCGGCTGGAGCAGCGATCCGCTGGACTATGGCTACTTGCAGCATATCTACACAATCGATCAGTGGGAGACTCCTCATTTGGTCTACGAGTGGCGTCAGTTGTTGGATGATTACTGGAAAGAAAATGGCGGTACCGAACGGTTAGTGGAACCATTATAAGAACTGATACGGTCCTGTGAAGGAACTCGACTGTTACTTGTGAACAGAATAGGTAATCTTTAGTTATTGTGCATATTAAAGGGAGAAATTCTTTCTACTGATAGGACAATGTTTCAATGCGGCTCAGAAAGAGAGACTTAAAAGAGAATTTAAAAAAGTTCTTAGCGTCACATTAGAATGTTTGGTTTAATAGAAAAGTGGTTTTCTTTTCGGTTCAGCTAAAGAGGCTTGAAGAGGTTTAACATAATGACTGTTTTTCTTTCAGCATACTTATGGTAGAGACCTGGTCACCCATTCATATTGTCATGCAATACTACGGCAACGAGACGGCCGAAGGTGGACAGATTCCCTTCAATTTCCAGATGATCAGTCGTCTGGATTATAACTCGGATGCGTATTTTTACGCTCAGGTGATCAATTCCTGGCTATCGGCTATGCCTGAGGGAAGGACAGCCAACTGGGTGGTGAGTGAATATGGCAATTTATTTTTACCCCTTGACACTACATCAACACTACTTCCACGTCTCGAACATTCTTGCTACTTGCCTTTAGATTGGCAATCACGACAAGAATCGCGTGGGCTCACGTTTTGGGGCCGATCGCATTGATATGTTCAACATGTTGTTGCTAACATTACCCGGCTGCAGCATTACCTATCACGGCGAAGAAATCGGCATGCTCGATGTGTGGATCTCCTGGGAGGAAACTGTCGATCCGCAGGCCTGCAATGCCAATGAGGTTGGGTACGAGCATCGTTCGCGCGATCCGGCACGTACACCTTTCCAGTGGAGCGACAAACACCAGGCCGGCTTCACCGATGGACCCAGCACCTGGCTGCCCATCTCGTCCGATTATAAAATGGTCAATGTGAAGCGACAACGCGGCGTTACGCTGAGTCACTTGAACATCTTCAAGGATCTGCAGCAGGTGCGCAGTCAGCGTACTATGCAGGATGGCGATGTGATGGTGATGGGACTCAATCGCTATGTGCTGGGCGTCAAGCGGTAAAAAGTTATATTTTTTTTATATTTTTTGTTGTATATAATTTTGCTTAATTGATTAGTTCGCTGCCGGGCGAATACACTTACCTGACGTTGTTAAACATCTTTGATTCCGTGGAGAACTTTAATTTACACCAGATTTTCGATGGACTGCCAGCAGAGTTCGAGTATGTGGTGATTAATGACAAGTCGGCGAAGCGAAAGGGGTAGGAAGATAATAATTTTGTATTTTTCCATGGATTGTTTAGTTGCGTTTTTATGCTTTCTTGCAGTGATACTGTGTCGAGCAGCAGTGTAACGCTGATGCCAAAGGAATCGGTGGTATTGAAATCCACTAAGAGGGTTTAGATTAAAAAAAACTTATTTTTTAGTTGTAAGCATATAGCAATAAAAATTTAATTAAAGAGTAAAGTGCTTAGCAAAATTTGGTATATTTTATGTGAATACAAGGACCAGCGTTTTTAATTATATGAGGTCTAGGTTGAGTAAGGAAAGAGAGGGTGTGTGCGGAACGGATGGCACTTTCACTCGGAGGCCAGAATGGTCCACTGTGAACTCCTTTCAAACTGCTCTGGAGCTAACCAACAGTATTAATCCGGGTAAACCAGTCTGACTTTTTAATAAGAAAGATCAGATAGAACGATCCGATCCCAGGATACAGAATCTTGGTTTCTGCAAGGAAGTCTTGTATCTTTTCTACTTCTTTCTCAACTCTGCAGCTTCTGCAGACATCGCTGGACGAGAGGCTTCAATTGATCCAATAGTGCAGTGTCCAGTGATGACTCCAACGAGATGTCTAATGGAGGTTTGGTTCAGGCGCAGTAAACCTTGAGGTCTAAGTTTTGCTTGTATCCAGAGCGATAGAAGTAGATCAGCGTTTCACCAGTCGGAGCTAGGAATCGAACCTAGAGCCTCGGTATGAGAGCCAGCGCGCTATCCGCTGGCCTATCGAGGCCTACCGCAATATCACTCTCCTCTCCTACCCTATGCTTCATGGAGATAGTGGTCCAAAATGAACTGAGTGCTATGGAAGCCTTGTAGATTTTCCCGAGTTGCAGAAGCGTCGATGTATATCTTTGTTAATCGCGAGTGTCGGAATTGTCATCAGTGATCTAAGGTAAGTCCCACTTTGAATACATCCTAAATCTGGAAGGGGTTAGGTAAGGTAAATTTTGACACGTGATCAAGGGAATATTAGATTTCAATATAGTTACTTTTTAAGAATATTCTATTTAAATTTTCAAGGATATAAAGGATTAAAATATTCAAAGGATCTTTAGAATGTTCCTCGTTGAGGAGTCAGGATAGAAAAGAGATCGAATTGAATGTGTAACATAACACTTGAACGTTTTTAGCCTCATCTATTACAAAAAGCAACCAGTGTTGGTAGGTAGCACGATCTTATACTAAGTAACCTAATAGTATTACAATTAGCCATAATTAAACTTAGGTACGCCACACTACCCTCCTCCTAGAAACTCGGAAGGGTTGCGAAAAATGCCGGCTTGAGTCGATCGATGAAGACCTTTCGTTGTTGTTCACCTTGATAACATAGTACTTGGGAGTCTGGACTAGAACCTGGTACGGACCTTTGTACTGTGCCAAAAGCGATGGACGTACGGAGTCATCTCTGATAAAAAATTGATTGCAAGACTCAAGCTCTGGGTGAACGAAAACTTTCGAAGTAGTGTGCCACGAAGCATCTACCGGTCACAGGTCGTTTATTACGCGCCGCAATTCGTCGAGCATTTCGTGTTCACAGGTCGTGGGCTTGCTGTTGACGTCAAATTCGGACGGTAGGCGTAGAGTTGTGCCGTATACAAACTCTGCCGGTTTTGCCATTAAATCTTCCCTAAAGGTGGACCCTAAACCTAGTAATATTAATGGAAAATACACTGTCCACTGGCTGACCTTGTAACACAGGATAGCTGATTTAACCGTTCGGTGCCACCTCTCAATCATACTATTCGCTTGAGGGCACGAATCCATGTGCGTAAATGGTTAACACCAAGGCGTTGTAATAAATGTCGAAATAGGGCGCTCTCACATTGCCTTCCGAGATCAGAAGTGATGGTGACGGGTACGCCGAAACGCGAAATCCATTCGTTGAGCAAGGTCTTTGCTACCGTAGGCGCTGTGATGTCCGGAATCGGTACGGCATCAGGCCATCGTGTGAAGCGATCGATGGTTCTGAGGCAGTAGCGATTTCCTTCGGACAGTAGACATGGGCCCACAATGACGATGTGAAGATGCGCGAACCTTTGAGTCGCGATCTTGCGACGCTGCAATACAGCTTTGTTGTGACGAATTACTTTATTTCGCTGACACTGAATTGAAGGCCAAATGGAACACTCTGTCATGAGGCGTGCCGTAGCTCTCGTTCCGAGGTGTGAGAGGTCATGTATGGAATGCAAGGCGTTCGATCTGAATGTCTTAGTAACGAAAGGGCGTACGCTTCCAGTTGAGCAGTCGCAGCAAACCTTGCGGCCACTGGAAGGAAGGGATATTTTTTAAATTTGAGTGAATGAGCAGTGTTATACCTGACAGCAATGCTTGTAGCTCATCGTCGTTCTCCTGGTCTGCAGCTAGTTTGTCGTAATCAATAGGTCTGCAACCGATTGACTGAATACGCGACATCAAATCGGCTGCTGCGTTGCCCCCGCCATGCACGTGGCGGATGTCCGTAGTGATTTGACGGTCCGAAGCTTTTTCAGGTCGCTGAACGAAAGCAGAGACCAATGGTTTATGGTCGGTTTTTACATGACAATTTCTTCCCTCGACCATGAACCGAAAATGTCGCAAAGCAAAATACATAGCTGTTAGTTCCCTATCATAAGTGCTATAGCGCGACTCTGATTTTGAGAACATCCGGTTAAGAACAGCGCTTTCTTGGTTAAGAACAGCGCCCGTGGCGAAACTTGATGCGTCGACCCATAGCGATAGCTCTGCATTTGGTAGAAGATGCACGAGTAGAACGCTGTTCGCTAGCGATTGCTTGCACGCTTCGAGTAGTTGTTCTGTCTCCTTGCACCACACTAATGGCGTCTGGTCATTGCGCTGGTTTGCAGTTATCATAAAAAAAGAGGGCCTTGCGTTTCTAGTGCGTGTGGCAAGAACCGACGGTAAAAGTTCAACATTGAAAGCGTCTTAGCTCATTTGCCACAGTTGGTCGCTTGAAGTTTAAAAGCGCATCCACATGACTGGCCAAAGGATGGATGCTTTCTTTCGTAACGGTGTGCTCGAGGAACTCGAGTTGCAGAACTCCTAGTTCGGAATTTCGCTACGTTGATCGTAAGGTTATGATGCCTAAATCGCTCGAAAACTTGCCGAAGGTCTTTTCGATGTTCCTCAAATTGCTTTGAAGCTACACACACGTCGTCCAAATAAGTAAATACGAAATTGAAACCGCGAAAGACCTCGTTGATGAGGCGTTGGAAAGTCTGAGCGGCGTTTCGCAGACCGAATGTCATCTGTGTGAACTTATACAGGTCGAAAGGAGTAGTTATTGCTGTCTTCTGGACATCATCCGGGTGGATCGGAACCTGATTGAACGCTTTCCGCAGGTAAATCTTTGAAAAGACAGAATTACCTGCTAAGATATTCGATAAATTGTGCAGAAATGGCAATGGGTAGCGATATGGAATTGTCTGCGAATTTAACGCCCGGTAGTCTCCGCAGGGCCTTTAGGAACCGTCCGATTTGCGCACCATGTGAAGTGAACTTGCCCAACTGCTGGTTGAGGGCGACAGATGCCGAGCTTAAGAAGTGATTCAAATTCAGTGCTAACAGTGCTCAGCATAACTGTAAAATTTGTATGAAAATACGTGATGGTCCGGCCGGTTTTGGTTTTTGTGTTCGGAAAGTATCAGTTGGGGTTATTATGAAATGGTCTGGCCAGAATCGGGTGTCCACAGAAGGGATACAACAATTTAACTAAAAATATACATATAATTACGATAAACTGCATTTTTTTCATATGCCCCCTTCCCGAAATCCTGGGGACGCTACTGTGGATATCGTTTGGGGCTTTCATTAAATAGATCCATAGATTTTTTTTTTCATTAACAGAAAGTAACATTTCACGTTCGGTTTTTTCTAAAGACTTGGGCCTAGACGAATCACCCAAATCCAAACCATTGATCCCACGTTACTGATTAATTTCTCTCACCTTTAATCCCAACAACCTAACCCAATGTTTATGAGTGTACTATCGAACTATATGAACGATCTATGCTATCGACTTCTAATCAAGCTTTTACTACGTTCATTGTAAAGATTACGCTACCATCGAATCATGCTTGCGACCATTTAAAACCAATAGTTCAAAATAAAATTCCAGCAATTCGTGTACGATAGGCGCACCGTAACCATTTCGCAGCAGCCAACAAAATGAATTTTCGTTGGTTCGTAATCGCGTTACTCAGTTTGAGTTGTTTGGATTTATCGCTATCGGCCAAGTCCTGGTGGCAGACGGCCTCCTTCTATCAGATCTATCCGCGTTCGTTCAAGGACAGCGATGGCGACGGTGTGGGCGATCTCAAAGGTGTCACCAGCAAATTGGCGTATCTGAAGGAGATTGGCATTGCAGCCACTTGGCTGTCGCCGTTTCTCAAATCGCCAATGGCCGATTTTGGCTATGACATTTCCGATTTTAAGGATGTCGATCCGCTTTTTGGTACCATGGCCGATTTCGAGGAGATGATAGCCAAGGCCAAGCAACTCAATGTGAAAATCATACTCGACTTTGTGCCAAATCACTCGAGTGATGAGTGCGAATGGTTCATTAAATCAGCGGCGAGAGATCCCGAATACAAGGACTACTACGTTTGGCATCCGGGTAAAGTGGTGAATGGCGAACGTCAGCCACCAAATAATTGGGTGAGCGTGTTCTATGGATCGGCATGGGAGTGGCACGAGGGTCGACAGGAGTACTATCTACATCAGTTCCACAAGAAGCAGCCCGATTTGAATTTTCGTAATCCGGTGGTGCGCGAAACAATGAATGTGAGTGGCATGAAGCGCCAGGGAGATTCATTAACAAAGAGAGGGAAAGGGAGAGATTGTACTTGTGTGTATTTGTTAGGATGTGTTGCGCTTCTGGCTGGAAAAGGGTGTTGACGGTTTTCGTATAGATGCCATCAATCATGCTTTCGAAATTGAACCCGACAGCGATGGAAACTATCCGGACGAGCCGGTGATCGGCGGGAGCGATCCGCTGGAATATGGTTACTTGCAGCATATCTACACATTCGATCAGTGGGAGACTCCCCATTTGGTCTACGAGTGGCGTCAGTTGTTGGATGATTACTGGAAAGAAAATGGCGGCACCGAACGGTTAGTGGAATCATTATAAAAATTGATAAGGTCCTGTGAAAGAAACTCGACTGTTACTTGCGAACAGAATAAGTAAACTTTTGGGATTCTGCATATTAATGGGAGGAATTCTTTCTACTGATTGAACAATGGTACAATGCGGCTCAGAAATAGAGACGCTTTCAAAAAGTTCTTATTTCCTTATAGGGATGTTTTTGTGATAGAAAAGTTGTTGAACTTACTAAGTCCCTAACCTAATATGATGACTGTTTTCTTATCCCAGCATACTTATGGTGGAGACCTGGTCACCAATTGACATAGTCATTCAATACTACGGCAACGAAACGGCCGAAGGTGGACAGATTCCCTTCAATTTCCAGATGATCAGTCGTCTGGATTATAACTCGGATGCGTATTTCTACGCTGAGGTGATCAATTCCTGGCTATCGGCTATGCCTGAGGGAAGAACAGCCAACTGGGTGGTGAGTGAATATGGCAATTTATTTTGACCCCTTGACACTACATCAACACTACTTTAACTTCTCGAACATTCTTGCCACTTGCCTTTAGATTGGCAATCACGACAAGAACCGCGTGGGGTCACGTTTTGGGGCCGATCGCATTGATATGTTCAACATGTTGTTGCTGACACTGCCCGGCTGCAGCATTACCTATCACGGCGAAGAAATCGGCATGCTCGATGTGTGGATCTCCTGGGAGGAAACTGTCGATCCGCAGGCCTGCAATGCCAATGAGGTTGGCTACGAGTATCGTTCGCGCGATCCGGCACGTACACCTTTCCAATGGAGCGACAAACACCAGGCCGGCTTCACCGATGGATCCAGCACCTGGCTGCCCATCTCGTCCGATTATGAAATGGTCAATGTGAAGCGACAACGCGGCGTTTCGCTAAGTCACTTGAACATCTTCAAGGCTCTGCAGCAGGTGCGCAGTCAGCGTACGATGCAGGATGGCGATGTGCAGGTGGTGGCGATCAATTTCTATGTGATGGGCGTCAAACGGTAAAAAAGTTATATTTTTGTTTATATTTTTTTGACTGTTGTATACAATTTTGTTTGATTTATTAGTTCTCTGCCGGGCGACTACACTTACCTGACGTTGTTGAACATCTTTGATTCCATTGCGAACTTTAATTTACACCAGAGTTTCAATGGACTGCCAGCAGAGTTCGAGTATGTGGTGATTAATGACAAGTCGGCGAAGCGAAAAGGGTAGGAAAATAATAATTTTGTATTTTTGCATAAATTGTTTAATTGTATTTTTGTGCTTTCTTGCAGTGATACTGTGTCGAGCAGCAGTGTAACGCTGATGCCAAAGGAATCGGTGGTATTAAAATCCACCAAGAAGGTTTACATTTAAAAACGTAGTTTTTGTTTACAAACATTAAATAATGAAAATTGCATTAATGAGTAAAATTCGTAACTTAATGCTTTGGTCTCTCTTAAATTCCCGCAAGGACCAGCGTTTTTAATTATATGAGGTTCAGGTTGATTTAGGAAAGAAAGGGTGTGTGCAGTAGGGATAGCACTTTCACTCCGAGGCCAAAATGGTCCACTGTGAATTCCTTTTGAACCGCTCTGGAGCTAACCAACAGTATTAATCCGGGTTAAACTAGTCTGACCTCTTAATAAAGAAGAACTCATCCGCGATAGCCAGATCCAGACTCAGGGTACAGAGTCGTGGTTTCTGCAAGGAAGTCTTGTATCGTTTCTACTTCTTCTTCAACTTCACAGCTTCTGCAGGTCAATTGATCCAATGGTGCAGTGCCCAGTGATGACTTCAACGAGGCGTCCAATGGAGGTTTGATTCAGGCGCAGTAAGCCTGGAGGTCTAAGTTTTGCTTGTATCTAGAGCGATATAAGTAGATCAGCGTTTTACCCTCTCGAGCTAGGAATTGAACGTAGGGCCCCCGCTGGACTATCGAGGCCTGCCACAATATCACTCTCCTCTCCTCTCCTATCGCTCAAGGAGATAGTGGTCCAAAATGGACTGAGTGCTATGGAAGCCTTGTAGCATTTTCCGAGTAGCATCGGCGCCGATGTATGTATATCGTTGTCACTCGCGAGTGGCAGAATTGTCATCAGTGAACTAAAGTCCCGCTTTGAATACATTCAAAATCTGGAAGGGCTTAGGTTAGGTAAGGTTACGGTGGCTGCCTCTGTAAGACACACACTCGGAGGTCTATTGTGAGGCCCATTGTGATACCACATATTTCATCGGTTTTTGAAATGTATCCCTGTTTTTTCCAATATATGTTACACCACACATTTCAAGCGGACGGCGAAAGGGGGAGGGGACCCACAGTTTAACGCCCAATTCCAACGGCGGTCTGGAAGAGCTCATAAAGATATAAATGTAAGGTTCAATTTACCGTTTTACCATATCTTTTTGCCCATTCCACAATAACAATGCTGTACTTGCAATTTTCCTCACTATGGGAAAGAGCCCACAAGTCGCACTCGAAAGGTCAATAGAGACAATTTTCCTAGAGCTTTTTCAAAGAATTAATTTTCACTCGAATGTTTGCCTTGAGCAAGAACAATTTTCATGTCATATTTTGTGTTAGTTCAATCAGTATTTAAATTTGCAATTTATTGACAATTTCACTAATACCCTGAACACATAGAAGCGGCAGCGACACGACCGCATTTGTCAAAGTATACAATCAAAACAAAATTCAAACGTTCCTACGAGTACGTAGGAACGTTTGAACGACTGAATCGCAGCACGGCCACCGACCGCAATTGTTGCTGTCGCCAAACATTAAACTATTTTCTATATCGTTGGCAACAAAACCAGAGCAATTGGTATCACTGCTGCAGAAACCAATATTTTTAATGTCTTAAAAAATAATATAATAAAAATAATAAAAATAGATAATTAATTTATTAATTAAATTAATTTGTTAATTTATTAAATTTTTTAGCTATTTATGTTAAAACTTATTGGTTTTAAATATTATTACTTATTATGTAAAATTTGTGTTAAGGCACAAATAAAATAAAATTGAGATGATATTGCTGTCGCTTTCATTGTAGTCAAGTAGTCAGCAACCGTTGACGCTGACAACATCTTTAAGTTTTGTGTCCATGTCACAGCTGTTGTCAATGTGTTCGAGCCATGACTTTGAGTTCTGACAGTGTCCAGTCTAGTCTATGGTTTACTGTATGTACTGTAAAACACAAAAAATCGCTCTTGCATTGTATAAATTATGAGAGTCTCTCATGGATTATTTGTCACATGGATTATTTGTGCTGGTTAATCGAGTGCAGAAAGCTCGACGGGTAAAACTTTAAATGAAGATCACAACTCAAACAAATCTCACATGAAAGCGTTTGCTTTGAATTCATTTGAATTCTCTTAAAAGTTGCTACTCTTCTTAGTCTTTACTGCTCTCGGATGAAACCCCAATTTGATTATAAGTATTGTCGTATTATTTCGTTAAATTTATTTTTTACTTTCAACCTTTTTTGCTCACATATGTATGTCGATTGCAAGTATCAGTTTCCTTTTTTCATCATAATGAAAATAATTAATTTTTGTATTTGTTTTAGTTTATTGTTATTGAAACATCAACCAATCATTCGAATGCTATTAAAAGTTGCTCTTCTTCTCAGTCTTTACTGCTCTTCTTATCTCTCATTGTGTGCTCGGATGAAACCCTTATTTTATTATAAGTATTGTCGTATTATTTCGTTTAATTTAAAAATTTTCATACTCTTTTTTGCTCACATATGTAGATTGCAATTTTCAGTCACCTTTTTCCATAATAATGAAAATAATTAATTTTTTATTTGAGCAAAAAATACTCAAAATCTTTACGTAAACAGATTCTATATGACTTAGATTAGTCGATTAACTGCATTTACATTAAGATTCGAATTTTTTATAAAACCGTTTTTTCTTTATTTGCGTGAAGGCATAAATTAGGTTTGCCATTTGTGATTGAGCACAAATTGAAAAATGCGTGACACATCATATTAAATAATCACTATGTGAGTGGCAAGGAAGTCTTAATAAATTTTCATAAGCAATCATGACATTGATAAGAGTCCGCGGTGACCAGTTGAAATAATAAAATAATGAAAAAATGCAAAGAAGGGATAAAAAGACACCTCTCAGATACCTCC
The DNA here is from genome assembly GCA_963971225.1 of Melieria omissa. Taxonomy (NCBI): domain Eukaryota; kingdom Metazoa; phylum Arthropoda; class Insecta; order Diptera; family Ulidiidae; genus Melieria; species Melieria omissa. The sequence continues at coordinate 99,353,712 of OZ020269.1, forward strand.
GTGTCTTCTTCAGTTGGTCACACTAAGATACAATAGGGCGCTCTCAACTTGGTCCTCAAAGGTGACATCTCTCATTTCGTTCATGTCAGCGGCGTAGGCAAGGACCTTAAAATTCTTGGTGCGATTGTTCGATTACAATGTACACTGAACGCTCTCCACGGTGAAACTGAAGAGGTCGCATGACATGAGATCACATCGTCTGAAGTCTCGAATGGTAGGATTGATTGGGCCGGAGAGATCGCTTTCCTTCTAGTCGGAGCTGCTAGTTGAGCTATCGGATTATGGAAACGACAAGTTGTGATACGACAGAAAATTGAACCCATCTGTACACCTCAAATATTGAAAGGAAATCGTTTTGACACTTTCATGAAATCAGTAAACCATATTAGACTAGATTACGTCTTCTACTTTGGGAGACCCAATGTTGCAATGATAGCAATAACCTAAAGGGATGGACTTATAAGTTACTATATATGTACTAGGCATCGCAATCCCCGGGATCCCGGACTTTTTCCAGTCCCGAAAATCCCGGGATTCAAATTCTTTTATCCCGGGATTTTCGGGACTGGAAAAAGTCCGGGATCCCGGGGATTGCGATGCCTAGTACATATATAGTAACTTATAAGTCCATCCCTTTAGGTTATTGCTATCATTGCAACATTGGGTCTCCCAAAGTAGAAGACGTAATCTAGTCTAATATGGTTTACTGATTTCATGAAAGTGTCAAAACGATTTCCTTTCAATATTTGAGGTGTACAGATGGGTTCAATTTTCTGTCGTATCACAACTTGTCGTAAAAGAATTTGAATCCCGGGATTTTCGGGATTGCAAAAGATGCTTCAAAGTTCAAATGAAATAAATTTTAAGGCACAAAAACCCAATTCCTTATTTGAGGGAGAAGGGAGGGGATAGAGTGCGTCTTTTGCAAAAGGCTTATGATTATTTACTAAGCATTCAACCAACAAGTGTTGAATCTGAAGGATGTTTCTCTTCAGCAGGGTTCATTAGAAATAAATTTCGCTCTAGATAAGAGAACAAAACACTTAATGCCTTTGTATTTTTAAGATCTCAGTTTTTAGTTAATCAAAACGCTTAACTTTTTTATCGAAATAATCGAAGTAAAACTAAAAGCACAAACAAATTAACTATTTTATTTTTTTTATCAAATATGCATATATATGCACTTTATGATACATCGGTTGCAAAGTAATAAGTTATGTTTAAGTGTCATTTTTGGATAAAACAAAATGCTATGAAACTGAAGTTAAATGTCAAATGAAAAACTTTTAAGTTAACTCTTCAATTCCCAGTGTCACCTGTAGGTGGCAGATGCTTAATATTTGTTTTCCTACCACATAGGTTTTTATTTTAAAATTCTAACACTTGTATAGCAAAGTCAATTAGTAGTACTTGTTTATTTAATTTTCCTACCAACACTAGCGATACGTCATTTGTAAAATTTATTCATTTGTTTCACGCGTAATTAAAGCAGTGCGAGTTTGTGTGGTTTCTTTCAATATAAAAATGAGGGTAGTTTAAACATTTTTTATGTATTTTTTTGTCTTATCCAAACGTATATAAGCTCTTTTATTTAAAAAGAAAATTTTCTTTTTTACTATTTTGGACATGGGAATTGAAGGGTTAAACAAAATGTGATTAAATTCAAGATACAAAATCTTGAAACTACCCAAATGTGATTAAAATGTGTCCATTTTTATGATAAATATATTATAAACAAGTATTTATGCAATTCGGGAAAATTGTTTTATTAAAAATTTGTTATATGAATCCCGGGATTAAATCCCGGGATCCCGGGATTTGACTTTTCAATCCCGAAAATCCCGGGATCGCAAAATGGCAAAAAATTGCGATCCCTAATATGTACATATAATGGTTTGTCCTGACTGACTGATTCATCATGGCCCAGCCCAGAACCGTAGGGTGAACTGTAGGTACATCTTGAAAAGTGACCCTCCGCTAAGACGAGATTTATTTAAATTCGGGTTCTATAAGGACAAATGTTGTATGAAGATACGCGATTTAATGAGCGTATTGATTTCAAACTTGGTGAAAATACTGCAAATCAAAAATAATTCGACACGTATTTTTCAATTTTTCGAAAAACAAAATTTAACTGGGTGAACTAAGGGTTATGGTTCAACTACGAAAAAACCCTGAACCGATTTGTTTATTGACTTCAAAGTTGGTGAAAACGCTTGAAATTAAAAGTAATTTTACATGTTTTTGAATTTTTTTAAAATCAAATCGTAAAGAGTTGAACCATGGGTTAAACGTATGTATAAAGATATATGATTTTTTGTGCTTTTGACTTCAAATTTGGGCTAAGTACTTTAAATTTAAAATAAATTTTTTGTGTTTTTTTTTTTGAAGATCAAAATCTGACGGGGTCATCAACGGGTTTAAAGGTTTTATGAAAAAACTGTGACAAACCAGGAATTAGTGTGTCTATTGACTTCAAACTTGGTGAAAGTACTCTTGATGAAAAATAATTCGATGCGTGTTTTTTTCAATTTTTTCGAAAATTAAATTTTAACGTGGTCAACGATGGGTAAAGAGTTTGCATGGAGAAACAAGATTTTATGTGCCTTTTGACTTCAATCTTGGTGAAAGTACTAGTGGTGAAAATAATTTGACACTTGTTTTTGATTTTTTCGAAAATAAAAATCTGACGGGGTCAACGATGGATTAAGAGTTTATATGGGAAAACACGACTTAATGCGCCAATTGACTTCAAATGTGGTGAAAGAAAATGAAAGTCAAATAAGAAATATTTAGATACTTAAGTATTATTTCATAAAAATCTGATGGGATCAACAGAGGGTTAAGAAAAACTTGTTGTATGGGCCCCATTGATTTTAAACTTGCATGCAAAGCTGCGGGACTGTACTAGTTATCAATAAAGCTACTAGTCTGATCAGTTATCAGTTATCAAAGGAAACATATCTGTAGACCTATGGTGGATAGCGGGGTCTAGTGCTACAGAGTGACCCAATAAAAGTGCACCATTTAAATTTTGTGAAATTTTATCTTTAGCAAGTAACAGCTCCGAAAGTTCACAGCTATTGTAATTACAACGAAACAATCGATTCATTGGAGAAACGATTTCTAGAAAGAGTTACTTATTTTAGGAAATGTGATTGCTTGAAGTTATGGGTGCATAAAATTCGAAATTTGTAATTCTTAACACAATTTTTGCAATTTTTTTTTTCCAAATGAGACGAAATATTTTGTATAATTTATTTATTTTATATTTTAAGAAATGAATAAAAAATCATTTGAAAACTAATTTCATTATGTATACAAAGTACACAGCGAAATCAATGAATATGCTGAGTCAAGTCATAAATCACAAATCGGCTAATTGTCAACGCTAGAAGTGAGAACTAAACGCACCAAGCAATTTTGAAGCCATCCCTCTTGCAATTTCGCTCTCAGCTAAACAAAAATAATGCAGACACATTTAAAACCGGCAACCGGCACAGAAATTGAACAAAAATCCAACCACACGCAGCGAATGAAGCGAAACGGTCGGTTTGTTGAACTCACAACCATGGACAAATTTTCAGCAAACAATTGTTGCATCTGTTGTCAATACACTTGGCACATATGACACTTAGTTACTGAGCCAGGCGCACACATAATGAAACAAAGAAACCAAACAAGTTGCGACGTTATCAGCGTCGCACTAATTTGTTTGCGCTCTTCAATCATCAAAACATAAACAGCTGTGCGGTCAATTCTCACCAATGAAAATCAAATAAATAAATAACTAAAAATAAAAATCAAGCAAATAAAATGAACAAAGAAATCTTTTCAAAATAAACAAAAAATACATCATCTGAGAGCATGAAAGAGCGCACAAAAACCATGTAAAGAGAGTGAGAAGAGTAAAAGCATTTATGGGCTAATCGCTGACGATTTGAGTTGATCTAATTTTAAATGCAAATTTATTGCGACTGTTCGAATCGAGCAGTTGGACGCGATCGTTCGTTGTGTCAACACTGAGAGTAGCAGAAAAAATTGTCACATTCGTAAATAAAAAGCCTACGGCGTACTTGAGAAGCGGGAATTGCAGTTGCAATATTGAGGCAACTTTTGGTGTATGAGACTAGCCATGGCACAATAAACAAGGTAGTGGCAGGAAGGAGCGAAAAAATTCACGTGTATTTTGTTAGTGTTTTTGTTCGGTTCATTGTCAAATCGGACGGACGGTTCTCTTGCCAACAGTATTGCCAGCATCGAATAGACCACTTGGTCTATTCGAGAACGTAAAAATACACCAATTAACAGCAAAAGTACATAGCTTCTTTGTTTTAATCTGTTGTTTTACAATTAGGGGCAAAAGTGCTAAGTCCATAGTTCGCCGATTTTGCGTTAATTCATAAACGTTAACGAAAATTGGAAAAATAATATCCTTCCGTCATTGCAAACATGCTTAAAATTTCACAGAAAAAGAGTGGCTAGTCTCTTATATCTGTACGGTGAGCTAGAGCACTGAAAATTTTATGGTAGATAGTATTCGCTATTAAACGCGGAATTTTAAATTTTTAGCCGTCGGAGTTGTCTAGTTTTTAAGTTATTAATTTTTAAAAATTGCAAAAATCGCCTCGCAAGCTTACACTTCTTCTTCCACTCAATACAACTGGCATTCACAATAGGATAAAAGCTGAAGAAATATCGACAGCATTGCCATTTTGTTATGCAGAAATACTGTTAGCACCTTACTGATGCTCCGGCACAATGGTTGCTCCTATGAGGGTTATTTTTCAAGCGCCCGGCCGAAGGCCGACCACACAGAAGGGATTTGAATGCAGAAATACTGTTAGCACTTTACTGATGCCTGGCGCACTAGTTGCTCCTATGAGGGTTATTTTTCAAGCGCCCGGCCGAAGGCCGACCACACAGAAGGGATTCGAATGCAGAAATACTGTTAGCACTTTACTGATGCCTGGCGCACTAGTTGCTCCTATGAGGGTTATTTTTCAAGCGCCCGGCCGAAGGCCGACCACACAGAAGGGATTTGAATGCAGAAATACTGTTAGCACTTTACTGATGCCTGGCGCACTAGTTGCTCCTATGAGGGTTATTTTTCAAGCGCCGGCCGAAGGCCGACCACACAGAAGGGATTTGAATGCAGAAATACTGTTAGCACTTTACTGATGCCTGGCGCACTAGTTGCTCCTATGAGGGTTATTTTTCAAGCGCCCGGCCGAAGGCCGACCACACAGAAGGAGTTTGAATACAGAAATACTGTAAATATTTCACTGAATCTGAAGCCCTACTTGCACTTAAGAGGGTTATTACCCCTCTCCCCTCTTTTTCCACCTACCCACTCCACCTTATTGGCAAGTAATTACAAGTTTTCTCGCTTCGCAGGTAAAATTTAAAAAATTAATTTAAAAAAAACTATACACTTCCGACGGTTTTCCTTTCAAGGGGGATATATGGGGGACCCTCCCTACCCCCCCACAAAATTTTATCCTCCTCCTCGAACGTACAGATATAAGAGTCCTTCCAAAAGAGTTGAGTGGCCATGCTGTTCGCCGAAAGTAAACAAAGCAGACAAAAATTTCTGACAACCTACCGAACTCTGACGAGAAAAAAATAAAATTCGCTCCTTCCTGCCACTACCTTGTTTATTGTGCCATGAGACTAGCAATGCTGTGCTAAGTTGACTATAGTTTTAGCATTAAAAAAACAACTACAAAAAAAGTGATAAGCTTATAAAGAACACGCTATGCACAGTGGTGCAGTGTTGCTGCTAGTGGCGGCCGCCTTGGCGACAGTATCGGCTGGCGGCTTTCCAAACTATCGCGCAGAATTCGAGTTTGTCGCTTGGGACAAGAATCGGACGACAGACAAGTTGGATGCGTCGTTGAAATGGTGGCAGGCGGCCACATTCTATCAAATCTATCCAAGGTCGTTTAAAGACAGCGACGGCGATGGAGTGGGCGATCTGAAGGGTGAGTAGTGGTGGAGCAACGAATGCATTGACATTGCCGCATTGCTTTGAGGCTATTTTGAGGTCAAATTCGAGCTGAGGAAAGCAATGCGTTGTGTCGTCAGAGTTGAGTGCGAGTGAGCGTAGGAAAGTATCAGAGAGTGGCAGAGATTTTATTTTGTGCTGAGAGTGAGCGCACACTTTTGCTTTCAAATGGAGACCAAATCAAGCAATTCGTTATCAGATCTTTGGGAGAGAAAGTCCAATACTTATGGCTATTGGTTTTGCTTAAGATTATCAAAGAGATTAAGAAGATTGATTACTTAAAGATTTACTGAGAGAGGAGCATATTGCAAGCCTAAAGACTTTGCTGATAGTAGCCTTCTTATGCTAGAATGCCCGTCCAATCCAACTTTTCTTTATATGGATTTTTGTTACATGGATTTTTTTTTATAAAATGGATCTGGAATTTATTCTCTAACATTATTATGAAGGAAAACCCAAAGTTTTAGTTTACAGTTCAAAACAAATCTTATAAATAACACAGATTTTAGTCCTCTTTTACATTGAATTTTTTAAAATTCCTGAACTGTGTTGGAAGCAAAAACCAACATTTTGTGAATATGAAACTTTCCTCACAGCGTTTGTAAAACGATTATTATTCACTAGCAGCGCTCGGCGGCTTTGCATGCGAATTTGAAGTCCCAATAAGCCCAATAACTCAAGTTTCTCTTAACGCTTTAAGATTTTTATGAAGAATACTCCTCTTTTTTTGTAATTTGAAATTCTTTCACCATATTTGGAATCAACAGATCCATTGAATTATGTTTCTTTTACAAACGCACAAACTTTTAACCCGTTGACACCGTCAAATTTAGATTTTCGAAAGTATTCAAAACACATGTCGGTTTATTTATTATCTGAAGCACTTACACCAAGTTTGAAACCAAAAAACCCCTTAAATCATGTTTCTCCATACAAACACTAAACCCATCGTTCAGCCATCAGATTTTTATTTAAAAAAAAATTAAAAATAAATGTTTAGCTCTTTTTGATTTTAAGTGTTTGTACCAGTTTTGAAGTCTCGTATTGACTTAACAATTACCAATTCAAGTCAAAAACCCATTTAATCATGTTTTCTAAACAAACTCCTAACCCATCGTTGACCCATCAGGTTTCGATTTTCAAAAAAATAAAGAAGTAGCGTCGATTTATTTATAATTTGTACCACTTTCAACAAGTTAAAAGCCAAAAACCCTTTAAATTGTGTTTTTCAAACAAACCCTTAACCCATCGTTGACCCTGTCAGAGTTTGATTTAAAAAAAAAGTCTCGTCCATTGATTTATTATTTGCAGCACTTACACCAAGTTTAAAGTAAAAAAATTTATTAAAATAAGTTTCTCCATACTCACTTTTAACCCACAGTTGATCCGATAGATTTGAAGTTTCGAAAATATGAAAAACACTTGTTTAATTATTTTCTATTTTAAGTGTTTACTCCAGTTTTGATGTCAAGAATATTAATTCATGTGTTTTCACAGTTTATCTAAACAAACTTATAACCCATTGTTGACCTTGTCAGATTTTGATTTTCAAAAAATTGTTTGAATGGAATAAATTGAATTTGTCAGATTAAATTTAAAAAATTAAATTAAAAATGAAAATTATCGTTCATCTTGTCAGATTTCGATTTTCAAACAATTTTTTGAATTGTCAGATTTCGATTTAAAAAAAGTGTCAATTTTTTTGTTATTTAGAGCACTTTTACCCAGTTTAAAGTAACAAACCCATTGAAATATTCTTTTCTATATAAACTCTTAACCCATTGTTGCTCTCGTCAGACTTTGATGTTCGAAAGAAATTAAAAACAGGTGTCTGATTATTCTTGATTTCAAGTATTTTCACTATGTTTGAAATCCATGGTCCCATTGAATCACCTTTCTTTATACAACATCTTAACTCCTGGTTTGTCCTTTAAGACCCCGAATTAAAAAAAAAATTAAAAATTAAATAAAATAAAATATATAAATAAAATGTTTTCAAAATAAACGCTCATACAATTTTTTTAAAGGGCAACTAAATCTAATATTTTTGCTCTCTGTTTTCTGCTAGTGACTTCCATTAACACTAGAAAGACCGCAAGTTTTCCATACCTACAAAGACTAAAAATTATATCGGCTGATAACTCAAAAAGTACACATCGGATTTGGCTAATTGTAATTGTAGAATCCTATTTTTAAGAACTAATTGTAGAACCCAATAAAAAATAAAAGTCATCAAAGCAAAAGGTGCTAGAAATACTTAAGAAGATACAAATATTTAAAAATGAAAAACCCTCAAAAGTACCGCCATGGTCTTTCTAGTGTTAAGAAGAAAAACTTATATTTTGATGCATCATTTCAGTCAATTTCATGCATTTGAGGGTTAAGACCAGAATTTGTTTACCTATATTTGTACTCACAAAAATTTTACAAATCTCCTTGTCTTTCAGGCATTGCTGAGCAGTTGCCTTATCTGAAAGAGATTGGCATCACAGCGACCTGGCTTTCGCCCATCTTCAAATCACCCATGGCGGATTTTGGCTACGATGTGGCCAACTTTACAGAAATCGATCCGATTTTCGGCACCATGGCAGACTTTGAAGCGCTGCTTGCCAAAGCCAAAACGCTGGGCATCAAAATTATACTCGACTTTGTGCCAAATCACTCGAGCGACGAGAGCGAATGGTTTAAGAAATCAGCGGCTGGCGATAGCGAGTACAAAGACTACTACGTGTGGCATCCGGGCAAAATGATAGATGGAGTGCGTCATCCGCCAACGAATTGGGTGAGCGTGTTTCGTGGGTCGGCTTGGCAGTGGCACGAGGGTCGACAGGAATACTATCTACACGAATTTCTCAGCAAGCAACCGGATCTCAACTATCGCAATCCGAAAGTGAGGTCGGCCATGAATGTGAGTACAGCGAGCAGTAAAGTGCGTTTAGCTGTGGAGCTTATTTTGATAACGTTTTGATTGTTGCAGGAAGTGCTGCGCTTTTGGCTGCGCAAAGGCGTTGCTGGTTTTCGCATCGATGCGGTGCCTTTTGCTTTTGAGGTGGCGCCCGATGCGGCTGGCAACTGGCCCGATGAGCCGCGCAACGACTGGAACAACGATCCCAATGATTATGGCTATCTGAAGCACATCTATACCGTTGACCAGCCGGAGACCTTCGATCTGGTGTACGAGTGGCGGCGGGTGCTGGATGAGTTTCAGCGCGAGAACGGCGGCGACGAGCGAGTGCTGCTCGCCGAGGCTTACTCACCCATCGAGGTGATCATGAAGTACTATGGCAACGAGACGGCACAGGGCGCACAGATACCGTTTAACTTTTTCATGATCAGCTGGCTGAACAACAACTCGAATGCGTATAACTATGCGGACACAATCAATACGTGGCTAAACAATATGCCCGAAGGACGCACGGCCAATTGGGTGGTGCGTAGCAGGGATTGAAAGAGAATTTGGAACAAAAAAGAATATAAATAATTTTTGTAATTTCCACAGATGGGCAATCACGATCAGAATCGTGTGGGCTCACGCTTGGGCAGCGATCGCATGGATATGGTGAACATGCTGCTGCATCTACTGCCCGGCGTCTGTATCAACTACAATGGCGAAGAGATTGGCATGACCGATGTGTGGATCTCATGGAAGGACACTGTCGATCCTTCGGCCTGTCATACCAATCCTGATATCTATGAGAGGTTCTCACGCGATCCGGAACGAACGCCGTTTCAATGGAGCGACGAGAAGAATGCTGGCTTCAGTAATGGCACCAAGACTTGGTTGCCCATTGCGTCGGACTATAAGTTGGTGAATGTGAAGCGCGAACGCGATATGGCTTTAAGTCATCTCAATGTGTACAAACAGCTGCAGGAGTTGCGCAAGGAACCGACATTGCGACATGGCAATGTGCAGGTGAAGCCGCTCAGTAATAATGTGCTGACCATTAGGCGGTAAGAGGGAGGGAGATTTTAAACTTTTGCAATAAAAACTGTAAAAGTTTAGACAGAGAAAAAAGGCCTAAATTTTGCTTAATTAACATTAACGAATTTTTAACCTTTTCGACCCCAAAGTTTATCTCAGGCAACTTCACCTATTTCTCATCTTATAGCAAAAGCTACAATTGATTTATGGGTTTAACTTATGTAGGCACCAACAAAATAATATATTTAGAACTGAATTCAAAGCAATTTACAAAAATTTTACTGTTATTCTCAAAATAATTTCCAATAATTTATAGCGACATCGGGGCAAGTTTGTGTTCTAATTGAAGTCTACGAATTGGGCGCGTTTGTTCAAAACCCTGTTTTTTTTAATAATGGTTAAAAAAAATCAAAAAGTGATAATTTTGTATTTTTTCATAAATATAAAATAATTTTTCTGTAACAAAAATTTTTTTTACAAAATTTATCTAATCCGCAAAATAATTTCCAAAAATTTGTAGCAATATCAGCGAAAGTTTGTGTTCTAATTGAAGTCTACGAATTGAACGCGTTTGATCAAAACCCTGTTTCTTTAATAATGCTTAAATAAACTCAACAAGTGATAATTTTGTATTTTTTCATAAATATGAAATAATTTTTGTTAACTAAAAAATATTGATACAAAATTTATCTAATTCGCAAAATAATTTCCAATGTGCAGCGACATCAGGAAAAGTTTGTGTTCTAATTGAAGTCTTCGAATTGGGCACGTTTGATCAAAATAAAATCAAAAATTGATAATTTTGTATTTTTCCATAAATATGAAATAATTTTTCTGTAATTAAAAATTATGGTTACAAAATTTATTTAACACGTTTTAAGCTAAAATTGTTCAAAAGTAAACTAGCTCTAGAACTCTTACAAAGAGGCGTGGCAACTTCAAATGAAGTGTGCGCTCTTCTTAAAATAGTGTTTTATGATTTAAATAACAAAAAGTAAACAGAATGAAATTCGGGGTCTAAAGGTTTAAAACAAAAGTTATAACGATGAAGCACAAACGTCCTTTTGCTCGTAAAAGTTTCAAGTTTGAGCCTTTGAATTAAAGTTACGATGTATTTGTTTGCTTTAGAATGCTGCTGAATGATTACACCTATCTGCTGGTTTTCAATATCTTCGATGGCATCGAAACAGTGCAGTTGAAAGATTCCGTAGGCGATCTACCCGATGAAATGGAGTATGCTGTGGTAACTGACAGAAGCAAAGCCAAAAAGGGGTATTTAAGAATTTTTTATATTTATCTATTAGTTTCTTTATATTCTTCAATTTTTTTAAATTTTTATATATTTTCTATAATTTTAGTAATGTCATTAAAACGTCCGATTCTCTGAGTTTATTACCCAAAGAAGCGGTGGTACTGCGATCTGTAAGCAAACTCACCACAACCGCCGGATACTTTGTCTACTATGCCTCGGATAAGCCATAAGTGATGGCAAATGAACTGATAGCAGAAAAATGCACTGACTGCAGTGAATTTATTTAATATATAAGAATTGCTTAAGTGTTCCAAATAATCAGTAGATGTTAGTTCTTATCGTGTTGGAGACTTTTAGTGCCGTATTTGCTGTATTTGTCATGCCTCAAGAAGGTCTAATGTAACTCGAACATATACCAAATGTTTTATAAATTGTTGAAATAAATAAAAAAAAAAATAAAAAATTAAAAAAAAGCTTAAAAGTTACTTATAGCTTTTATAAACCACTTTTCAGAAGCAGCTACCCACTCATTCTCATCAAAACATCAGTTGAACAACAAAAATTAACACACTCACTCCATGTAATCATACATTGATGGCCCTTGTCCTTGCCCAATAGTCAACTATCTAGAAAGCTTAAAAAACCATAGCTCAGTTCACGTGATCATTGGCTTCAAGTGTTTGCTAGAAAAACTTCAGCAAAATACGAGTACATGCAGCTGACCATAACCTAAACACTGCACTTCTCTACAACCCATTGCATAGTTGCCATTGATTGTTCCAAACGTCTCATATCAACATGTCAAGAGAAGCCAATTAAACGCCATATTTGCCAACAACTTCAAAACCCTTCAGCTCCTCGCTGTTGCTGTCAACAGTTGTCATTGGTTTCAAAACTATCAATCATAGATAATGATTCGCATGAAAGACTGAAGCCAGATAAAATTATTACTCATACATACAAACGTCAAGCAAGACCTTAAAAAGCTTTCACCCCAAGCAAAAGTCCAGTAGTCTCCCAGTGTCTCTGGGAATGTGCAGTAGTGTGGCATTAATTATTCGCAAGAATGCATCAAATATTTGTATTAATACTCAGTCTGGCGGCACTAAGTCGGCCCGCGTTGCCTTGCACCGGCACTGGCGGTGTTGAACAGTCCAAGACCATCACAGGCGATTGGTGGCAGGTGGCCCAATTCTATCAGATCTATCCGCGTTCGTTTATGGACTCGAATGGCGACGGTATTGGCGATCTCAAGGGTATCATTTCGAAGCTGGACTATCTTAAGGATATTGGCGTTACAGCCGTTTGGCTGTCGCCCATTTACACCTCGCCTATGGCCGATTTTGGCTATGATATTGCCGACTTTTTCGATATACAGCCCGAATACGGCACACTGGACGATTTCGATGAGTTGATACGCGAGGCTAGTCAACGCAATCTGAAGGTCATATTGGACTTTGTGCCAAATCATTCGAGCGATGAGAATGTGTGGTTCCAGAAGTCAGTGAAACGTGAGAAGGGCTACGAGGATTACTATGTATGGCACGATGGCTATACGGATGAGTCTGGCAATCGTGTGCCGCCCAACAATTGGGTAAGTTAAAAGTTATGATTGTTGAAAAATAATCAAGTAGACATTATACGCTGGCATTGTGGTTGGAAAGAACTGGTGCAGAATCTTCTGAGATTAGTAATGGTTGCTCAGTCGAAATAGTATCAATCAACTGCTGCACCGAAACTGTGATACCCTCTCTAATACGGTTTCAATTTGGACAATCAATCAATCAGGCGGACGTAACTGTGGTTGGAGGAGAACTGTGGATGTAGGAGATGTCGTGTAGAATCTTCTGAGATCACTGGATGACCGTCGGTTGGCCGCAATAGACCTAACAACTGTTGCACCTTAGGCACGACACAGTCTCTAAAATGGTTTGAATTTGGACAATCTATGAATCAAGTGGAAGTTACTGTACTTGGAGGAGAACTGTGGATGGATGAGGTGTCGTATAGAATCTCTTGAGATTATTAAATAACCGTCCATTAGCCATAATAGACCAAACAAGTGTTGCACTTTAGGCGCGATACCCTCTCTAAAATGGTTTCAATTTGGACAACCAATCAAGTTGACGTTAAAAATTATTCCAGCAGGCGTCATCCACTAAAACTCTTAGTACAAAGGAATTCAAGCGGAGACAAATGACGGTCGCCTAGTCGCAATTGAAACAAGCACTTTTGCATTTAAGGCGTGATGCCCTCTCTTCAATGGTATCAATTTAGACAATCAATCAATATAGCATACGATATGCACTGGGATTCTTAAAGGAGAAGAACAGGTGGACGATCTACAGAAGCAGTTGTCTATCAAACAACTATTGGTTCTAAGGTGTGATACCCTCTATACGATGGTTTCAATTTATGTAGTAAATCAATCAAGCAGATGTTATACGTTGGAACTCTTAAGATCACTGACCGTCGCTTAAGAAAAAAATAGAACCAAACATCTGTGGCACCTGAGACGTGATGCTCTCTCTCAGTTACCATTTGAACAGTCAGTTAATTGAGCAACCTTGAACTGGATGATAAATAACTTACAAAGAGAACGTTACTCTAGCTTGGGAAACTGTAAAACTGACCAGTGTTTTGTAATAAGCCCAAACAAGAAAGCGGGGAATTTCCTTCAGAAGGTAGGAAGGAAGGATCTCCGTCGAACGGTCGGGTTAATCATGGGACACAATCCATGGGGGCGGCATATGGCCAGCATGGGCATCATCGAAGATCCGACTTGCACATCCTGCCTGGAGGAGGTGGATAGTAGAGAACATTTCCTCTGTAAATGTCTTACCTTCTCCAGTCCGAGGACCAATCTCTCACCCTGTGTGATCATCTGAGGTTCATTAAATAGTCCGGGAAATTTGCACAGGAGAACACATAACCCTTCCTTCCTTTCCACTTTCCACACACCTTCTCTTTTTCCCATTCCCATCTCCTCTATCAGCCTTTTTCCTGAGCTTTGAGTACAATGGGCTAAAAAGCCTGAGTGCTTGAGGTAATAATCTTCCTAAGGTTATTTCCTCGGCTTGCCCTCACATGCATCCATCCAGACAATCGGTTACATGTTGATGATCATTGATTGATATTGAAGGTTATGTGCTGAGAATCTTGGTGGAGAAGAACGCGAACGGATCTTCAGAGACAACTGGTCGTCAGCCGAAATACATAGTAGCTATTGCAACTATTTATTGCACTGAAGGTATTATAACCTCTCTGCGACGGTTTCAATTTGAACAATCCATCAACCAAGCAGATGTGATACAATAGGGATCTCAGTGAAGAGAAGTCATATAGGATCTCCTGATAAAACTGGTCGTTGGTTTGCCGCAATAGAACTAAACAACTGTGGTTCCTTGGACGTGGTACCCTCTCTCAACGGTTTCGATTTGAAGAATCAAGCAAACATTGAGGGCCATTGGATTTTGATCAAACAGACATCATACGTTTTGACTCTCAGTAGAGAAGAAATCTTACGGACATGGCCGTTTTATTCTCTAGAGACAACTATCCGTCGCTTAGTTGAAATACAAAAAAAACAACTTTTACAATCCTAGGTTTGATAACCTCTCTGCAATGACTTCTATTTTGAAAATGCATTAAACAAGTAGATGTTGTACCTTGGAACTGTAGAGGGGAAAATCTAAGGTGGATCTTCAGAGGCAACTGGCTGTCATTTAGTCGAAAGAGCATCAGCAATACCATCTATTTTGAGTTCCTTCGAGCGGTCTGGGGTATCCAATCGTCTTACCTATAGATATGGAAGGTGGTTTTTGGAGAACCTCAAGTTTCCTGTCAAGTCAGAAGTTTAAGAAAATTATTCTTTGATGCTAATCAGACTAGAATTTTGTTCAATTTCTTTACTCTGTTTCCTTTTTCTCTGTTATTTGTACCTCTCCAGCTAATAATCTTTCGAAATATAGCGAGAAGGATAGCGAGAGCAATACCATTTACCGTCTTTGTGCAAAGGGTTTTTGGTAGAGTTTCAGACTTCCTTTCAAATCAAGAGTTCAAGCAATTTAATTCATGATGCCATCTCGTATAAAACTTTGTACAATCCTCTATCTCTTTTCCCTCTGCGTCTCTTTAGTTACAAGCATTCCGCGGCTCTGCTTGGGAATGGAACGATGAGCGCAAGCAATACTATCTACATCAGTTTGCCGTCAAGCAACCCGATCTGAACTATCGCAATCCGGCTGTGGTGGCACAAATGAAACGCGTACTTACCTACTGGCTGGATCGAGGCGTTGCCGGCTTCCGGATCGATGCTGTACCGTGGTGCTTTGAAGTGCTGCCCGATGCCAATGGTCGCTATCCCGACGAACCGTTGAGTGGCTACACCAACGACACCGAAGATCCCGGCTACCTGTTGCACATCTACACGCAAGATCAACCGGAGACGGTGGATATGGTGTATCAATGGCGACAACTGTTGGACGATTACCAGCGCGTACATGGCGGCGATACGCGTGTGTTGCTCACGGAGGCCTGGTCCTCGCTCGACTACGTTATGAAGTACTATGGTAATCGAACAACCGAAGGCGCACAAATGCCATTTAACTTCCAGTTCATAGTGGGTGGCAATGCCGATGCGGATAATACAAATCTGCCAGCGGGTGGTTTTGTTAAGATTATCAAGAGTTGGTTGGACAATATGCCAGCGGGCAAGACACCCAATTGGGTGGTAAGTGGAAGGAATTTGAAATCATTTAGAGTTCATTTTAATGGGGTTTCTTATTTTTGTTTTGTTAGATGGGCAATCACGATCGCAATCGCGTGAGCCATCGTTATGGCGAACAGCGCATTGATCTCATGAATATGTTGCAGATGTTTTTGCCGGGTGTTAGCATTACTTATATGGTAAGAATACCGTTTGGGGCACTTTCTAGGCAGACTTCTTATTAGTGAAGTGTACATTGTGCAAAAATTTTAGGGCGAAGAGTTGGGCATGACCGATCTGGATATCTCCTGGGAGGACAGTCGCGATCCGCAGGCCTGCAATTCGAATCCTGAAATCTATGGCCAACTGTCACGTGACCCCGAACGTACGCCCTTCCAGTGGAGCAACACTGCCAATGCGGGCTTCTCCAGCAACAGCACCACCTGGCTGCCGGTGAATCCCAACTATGTTGACATCAATGTGGAGACCGAGAGTGGGGCCACTAAAAGCCATCTCAGTGTGTACAAGCAGCTGGTGGATTTGCGCAAAACGAGAACGTTACAATATGGCGACCTGGTTTACGGAGCTGTTGGAGATAATATTTTGGCCATTAAGCGGTAGGTTGAAGGAAAGTGGTAAAAGAATTGCCATTTTGAAAGCCACCTTTGCAGTTCCCTGGCCAACGAGAAGACATACGTGTTGCTAGCCAATGTTTTGAACTCGGATATGACAGCAAATGTGGCCGACGTCTTGCGTGTGAGTGGCAATTTCAAGACCACAATTTCGAATACCATTTCAGCGCGACGGGAGGGGTGAGTGGAGAGTTGAAGTGTAGACTTTTGCATAATTTTTATTTTGTGATGTTTTCTAAATTTTTTTACAGCGATCTGATTGCAGTGGACAATTTTTTGCTGCAAGCCTATGAGGCAATTATAGTGGAGTCAGATTAAGTGTTTTTATTTTATTTAGAATTGTAGTGGAGAGTTTGTTGTTGTTGTTATTTCGAACAAGAATAAATGTTGAAAAAATAAAAATAATTATGTTTTTTATTGAGTTCTTTTGCAGTGGTTTTGAATACATTTTGAAAGGGAGACCATTGATGGACTAAAAACTAAGAAAAGACTAAACAAATATTTATAAAGTGTTGTTGTTGGTGTTTTGTTGTTGTTATTCCGAAAACAATAAATTTTGAAAAATCGAAATAATTGGTTTTTTATTGAGTCCTTTGCAATGGTTTTGAATACATTTTGAAAGCGAGACCATTGATAGACTAAAACCAAATGTCTTTAAATATTTATAAATAGTTGTTGTTGGTGTTTTGTTGTTGTTATTTTGAAAAACAATAAATTTTGGAAAATCGAAATAATTGGTTTTTTTATTGAGTTCATTTGCAATGGTTTTGAATACATTTTAAAAGGGAGACCATTGAGAGACTAAAAACAAAGGTCCTTAAATATTAAAAAAAGTGTTATTTATAGTTTGTTGTTGTTGTTATTTCAAACAAAAATAAAATTTTGAAAAAATATAAATAATTATGTTTTTTTATTGAGTACTTTTGCAGTGGTTTTGAATGCATTTTGAAAGCGAGACCATTGATGGACTAAAAACAAATGTCTGTAAATATTTACAAAGTGTTATTTATAGTTTGTTGTTGTTGTTATTTCAAAGAAAAATAAATGTAGAAAAAATTGTTATTTTTTATTATTGATGGACTAAAAACAAATGTCTTTAAATATTTTCAAAGTATTGTTATTGGTTTTTTGTTGTTAATATTTTGAACAACAATAAATGTTGAAAAATTGAATTTACAGTTTTTTTAACTGCATTCCTTTCTTGTGGTTTCGAATCTTCTTGGAGAAAAAGAAGATGAATATCTTAAAGTTGGCTTGGAAGTGTTGTTGTGAAGAGTTTTTTAAAAGCCAAATGTCTTTCAGTCACTGGTGAATGAACTGTAAAATTCATTCAAGAAAACATTTCCATCTTTTTTAGACAATTGTGTGTATTCTTTCTCCTTTTTGTGCCTAAAAAAAACTCCCTTCATTCAAATTTCAAGCCTCAAGTCTGCTCTTTCAACCAACAAATTTTACAAAATTCATTGCAGACACTTTTCTACACTTCACTGATTAGTTTTTAATGAAATATAAAATATTAAAACAAAACAAAAATAAATACTTTCCAAAAAGTCAAACATATTCTCAATTTTATGCAAATGTCATGCAGCTGTCTGTCTGTCTGAGAGCAGCCGCCAACTCCTCGCGTTCGTATAAATTCAACAAATTCAATCACGTTTCTCATTTGCCCCACGTTTGAATTATTAAAAGCAATAACAACAACTGCAGCAATCTAGGCCGCAAAAAAAAATGATCTAATAATGAAGCGAGGCAGGCAGTAAAGAAGCAACAAACAATTTCTAAACTTTTCTGCCATCACAAAGTTTGCCTGATAACTCAAACAAATCACGCGCGTCTCACGCGTGCCACGCAGTTCATTATGCTCGGCACATAAGCAAATACAACGAAGATGCGAATATGTCATATAATGGTTGAGTGCGGAATTGGCCACTGAGGAGAGAAGGATTTCATTGCACGAAAGCTGGCGATCGCCTTTAGGCATCAAGCAATAAGTTTACGTAATATTTTTCAATATTATTGCTTTCGATATAACAATCATTGGGAACTATAACTCAATCTATGCTCAAATTCTTCTTGAAATAATTGACTTACTCCATATTTATGCTTTTACATATTTTTACTATACGGAGCTATAATTCATACTCCACAGAAATTCTTCTCTAAATTGTTCACTCACTTCATACTGAATCACCCCACAGAACTACGTCTTCATTCAATGACCCAATTGCGAGAATTATTCGCCTGTGCAATTTTTATTGTTACGAAGATTAGTTCTGTAAGCTTGTTCGTCTCTCTGGATTGTGCCTCAAAATTCAATTCTTAAATTCAGTTTAAAATTTCACACTTTACTCTCTACACACTTATCACTTATTGGAATAATTATACTGTGCTTCGCTTTTGCATGTCAAAACAAAACCAGTTGGGATATAAACTGGTGGATTTCTTCCAGTTCCGACCGCTTATTGACCGCGTAGTCAGTCCTAGCGCCTTCCGTCGTGCTGACCACTCTGAACTTCAAGTCAGCGGGCAACCTCAACTCTGTGCCGATCACTGCTCCGACTGAAGTGACTGATGTCGTGTCGTGCGGGGCTGACCTCTACGTCATCAGAAACAGAGGGAAATGCGTGTCCCAATCCTTTGGATTCCTGCCTGCAATTTTCCGCAGATATTCTTCCAGTGTCCGATTGAACCGTTCCACCATGCCGTCGCACTGAGGATGTAAAGGAGTGGTGCGAGTTTTTCTTATTTCCAGCAGCTCACACACTTCCTTGAATACCACCGATTCGAAATTCCGGCCTTGATCAGTGTGCAACTCCAACGGAACCCAATCGTTTACCAGCATTTCCGTGACCGTAGTGGCCTCCTGGTTAGGAATAAGATACACTTCGGGCCATTTGCCTCAAAAGTCCATAACCACTAACAGATATTTATTGCCTTGAGTGCTAATCGGAAATGGGCGTGCGTCGATGGCAATCCGCTCCAAGGGTGCTCCTACGTGGTACCAGAGATCTTCTTGTCGGCCCTTTCGCAGCCGAACATCGGTCACAGTTCTTAATGTAATCGGCTACAGACTCCTGACATCCTACCCAATAGAATCGTTCTTTTATTTTGGCGACAGCTTTTGTAATGCCTAGGTGCCCTCCATTGGAGTCGGTATGGTATGTCTCGATGAGTTCGCTGATTCTACATTTCGGGAATACAATTAGGAAGTTGCTGGTTCGACCATCCTTACTCGTGATCGGGCTTTCATCAGCCATCTGCTGCCAGTCCGGCCGTACTCCCTGCACCTTGCTTTTGATGATTTCTGTGAGATCCGTATCCTCGTTCTAGTCCTTCTGTAGCCTTTCCACAAACCAATCTTCCTTATGTAGAGTGCTTACTGACCTAATATCCACAATCTGTCCCTTGCTTTCAGCTTACGAACGATGCCTGCACCTGGTTTTGCAAGAATGGTGTGGCAGGGCGTCAGCACATCTGTCTGCTGTCCGGAGCGCTTCTCTCGCAGATGGTAGTCTCGTGCTATGTGGCTTTGCTTGTCTTAAAGCCAGCAACCGACTCAAGATGAAAATACCCGCGACCTCGCTGGTGCCGCAGACCTTACTGTCTGGCCTTGCGTGGCACGTCCAATTTGGGCTCGACGCCTTTCCGCAGATAAATGTCGAGAGCTTCCCATCTACGCCGCCTCATACGTCAATGCGTTTTCCACCGTCTCTTTGAATGTCGGCTTCATCACCATAAACGTACTGACACGTGTCTCCGGATCAAGAATGCCTTCGATAAATGCTTCGATCTTTAGACTTTCTAAAACTTCCACGCTGACTTTCGGATGGGACAGTTGTACGAGCCGCTCAATGGCTGCTGCCATTGAAACGGATCATTGATCATTTTCATAATCATTATGGGCCCAAAAAATTAAAGTTTCTCGTGCAATATTTCACTTTCCTATGTAAAAAACAAAAGTGTTCCAGACTTATATTGAAAAAACAAATTTTTATGACAACTTAAAGTTTAACAATTATTCAAAAATCTATTCTATCCACTGGCTCAGTCTCAACAATATCCATCTACTAGTAACCACACAATTCGAGCTTTGAATCCAAGTCCAATTTTTCGATTTATTTTTGTGCATTGAAATGCTTCAATGTGCCGCAGTAGAAATCGCCCTGCGGCCATGCACACAACGAAACCACACCACCGCAATTACTTTAACGGAAATACAGGTGTCTGTGTCTGTGGCTTGCAATGTGTTTAAGGCTTTAAGTGAAACACAATATTGCTTACGTACACCTACGGCGTGAAAGGAAGCGGTTACTGCGGATGAGAAGAGGTAAATAATTAACGCAAAATACGGAAGACGACTTTTTCGTTGTATTTAATTTGCTTTGCTTTGGCAACTTTTTGTGGCTTTGACGCTTTACGTGAAAGGTGTTAAGTCACTTTGAAGTTTTGAAGGGTGAAAATTAATGTTTGGATATTTTTTTTCCTTTGGTGCTGTTGGAAAAAGTGCGTTTCAAGGTATCAGAAGCTTATTTTCTTGGGAATGGAAAGAAGAAATGCAGGGATGATAAAAATTGGTTAAATTGAGAAAAAAAACTGTTAAAAATTGCTGGAAGCACCAAAGAATTCCAAAGAATTTCAAAAATAAGTGGGGAGAATATAAAAGCAAATTAATTAATCATTTTTAGTAATTACAAAGTGATTTTTAAATAGAATTTTTCTTTATTGAACATTTCGATGTTGTGATGAAGTGAAGTGGGGTTGAAGTTTTTACTTCTACTCTTTTACTGGTTTCGTCAGGAATCTTGAAGAAAGCAGGGAAAATAAAAATTGGTTTAATTGAAAAAAAACAATTACTGAAAGTTGCTGGAAGCGCTTTTCGTTTAGTTTTTCCAAAGAAGTTCAAGATGAGTTGGAAGAATTTTAAAGCCATTTAATTAGAAATTTTTTTGGAATTACAAAAAATTTCATTTAAAAACAATGTGTCCTTATTTTACAGTTCGATCTTTTGGTGAAGTGAAGTGGAGCTGTTTGTTGTCTGTTTATTAGTTTCGTTAGGAACCTTGATTCCATAGGGAGAAGTCATAGGTTAGGTTGCGGTGGCTGCCTCTATGAGAGACACACTCGGAGGCCTGAAAGGCCCATTGTGATACCACATATTTCACCCGTTTTTGAACTGTGTATGCAACACTGTTTTGCCAACATATGTTACAGCACACATTTCCAGCGGATGGGGAAAGGGAGGGAGGGGACCTACAGTTTAACGCCGAATCCGAATGGCGATTGGCAGTTTTTCGTTCACACTTGGAAGTTTTGACATTGCCTGCCAAGAGCGCACTTGTGCGATTCTTGTAATTCTCATTCCCTTCATGTGGATAGCGATAGAAGTAGATGAGTTGTTCACCAGCCCGAGCCAGGAATCGAACCTGGAGCCTTTGGTATGAGAAGCCTAATCTCCTATGATGATCTCAATAATCTGATACTTCCACTTCTTCCTCATCTCCTGTAATGATCCCAAGGAGCGGTCACCTCCACTTCTTTCTCATCTCCATAACACCTATGATAGTCCCAATAAGATGTCATACAGTGATGATCCCAATGAGCTGATCTGTCTACTTCTTTCTCATTCCCTTAGTTCCTATGATGATCCCAATGAGCTGAGACGTCTACTTCTGTCTCATCTCCATAGCTCCTGCGATGATCCCAATGAGCTCACATGTCTGGTTCTTTCTCATCTCCATTTTTCCTGTGACGACCCCAATGAGCTGACACGTCTTTTTTCTCTCATCTCCATAGCTCCTCTGATGATCCCAAATGAGCTGACACGTCTTCTTCTTTATAATCTCCATAACTCCTGTGATGATCCCAATGAGCTGATATGTCTCCTTCTTTCTCATCTCCATAGCTCCTGTGATGATCCCAATGAGCTGATATGTCTGCTTCTTTCTCATCTCCATAGCTCCTGTGATGATCCCAATGAGCTGACACGTGTTCTTATTTCTCATCTCCACAGCTCCTGTAATGATCTTAATGAGCTGATACTTCCACTTCTTTTTCATCTCCATTCCTTCTGTGATGATCCCAATGAGTTGGCAGGTCTACCTCTTTCTGATCTCTACAGCTCCTGTGATGATCTTAATGAGCTGATACTTCCACTTCTTTCTCATCTCCATTCCTTCTGTGATGGTCCCAATAAGCTGGTTCTTCCGCTTCTTCCTAATCTCCTATGTTGATCCCAATGAGCTTTTACTTCTACTTCTTTCACAACTCCACAGCTCCTGTGGTGATCCCAAAGATTTGACATGTCTACTTCTTTCTCATCTCCACAGCTTTTATGGTGATCCCCATGAGCTGATACTTCCACTTCTTCCGAATCTCCTGTGATGATCTCAAGGAACTGTTGCTTCCACTTCTTTCTGATCTCCATAGCATGGATATGATAATCCCAATAAGATGTCATACAGAGTTTCCTTACAGAGACTGCATGAACAAAGACTTCTTTATAGAGAGATTTAGGTCACAGACAGAGTTTGGCCTTATTTTCCGCAGTTGTTCCTACTACGCTACGAGCTGTCAATCATTTTGTTTATTATCCTTTTCATGACTTGTCCATGTAGAGGACAAATATTGCCAGCATCACAATGCAGTCTGCAGTCTTTAAAATTTCAACAAAAACTGACAAGATAAGACTCTGAAAATGTTGAAAATTTCCAACTAGAGCGCATCGCATAAATTCGCAACGCAAATTCCCCGAAGCAATGTACGAGTAACCTAATTTTGACCAGTTGAGATGTTCACGTTTAGGTTTGACGTTGCAATTTCACGTTTGACGTTAACGTTATGCTTCAGATGCGCTGCGCACGCTGGCTGTCAACTTGCCGGTTGATGGCTTAACTTTTTTTGTTGCTTTTATACGTGCAACTCTGCGAGAAAAAAAACTGCTCAACGCACAACGCGAGTCTTCAAGTTGAGTTGCCACTTGACCTGAAACAGCTTTGGATCAACATTAAAGTGGCCAACACATGTTTTGACACGCGTTTTTAATACACAAAATATGCTCTTTAAAATATAAATTTTTCAATCGGTTTGCATTGAACTGTTTACATGAAATACTTTTAAATGTTTTAACACCACACAACTGTTTGTGTTTTTTCTGTTGCTGTTGTTATATGATAAAATGCTTTGTTGTTGTTTAATGTGAAACAAATCCACTTAAAATTGTATTGAGCTTTTCAAGTATTTGTGTTGTGTGCATTTCCTTTAGTAAATTTTTAAGTGTTTGTGTTCGTTTGTTTTCTTAACGATTAGCATTCAAGTGTTTGTTTGGGGATTTATAGCGTTGCGGCGCCTCTCAGGGAAAAGGCATTTTGAGTGCCTAACAATATTAGCAACAAAGTGCACACTTAGAGATAAGCAAAATACTTACTTCAGAAAATGTTAAAGTGACTTTGAAATATTAAATGTTGCGCAGGTTATGAAAGGTGAATCGAAAATTGTTTACAATGAAATAAAAAATTTAAAATTTCTAAAAATTTGAAATATATATTTGGTAATCTTATATCGGGCTGTCGTGCCAGTCAATCCAAATTATTAATCTTAAGATGTTTTCTTATATATTGAAAAACAAAATGCTTAAAATCTGTAACAATATTTGATGAAACTCTTTTGTGAAAAAAATTTTATTAATTATTTAAAGAATTGCGGGCGTCGATAACTCATCGAGTAGGCTTTTCTGGCTTTTTACACCAGAGTTCCTAGGTTCGATTCCTAGTTTAGAGTGGTGAAACACTCGTCTATTTCGTTTGCTATCCAGATGAAGAAGATGAGAATTACAAGAAGCCTTCAAGTGTGTTCTTGGCAGCCTTCGAGTCAAAGAAAACCGCCAACCGCCGTTCGGTGTCGGCATTAAACCAAAGCAAATCCTTTGCCCAAAGTAACACTTTGTTGTTGATCTTCAAATTTATAACAACTTCCAGTTCCACTTGTAATCAAATCAGCAAGTATCTTAAAGCTTTATCTACAGTAATTTCTATTCGACTATGGATTATGAGTCCAAAAATACCTACAAATCTTTCAGATTTCTGGGGCAACAGAAAAGCCTAAGTAGTAGCGATATACACGTCCCTCTTGGTTTCGTATGATCTCTTGATATGACTAATTGGAGACTTTCTTAGTAGGAGACTTTGGATAGGCCATGGCTAGTTATCTAATAACTTACTGATGATATCACTAATTGATGGTTAGCATAGATTTCGGAGGCAACAGAAAAGCCTCGTAGTGATAGACACGTCCCTCTTGGTTTCGTATGAACTTTTGGTGTGACTAATTGGAGAAGGGGCTCATAGCAGTGACCTTTTCTTAGTTAAGGACTTAAGATAGGCATTGTGTGGTTATCTCATAACTTCCTGGTGATATCACTAACTGATGGTGAGCATAGGTTTTGGAGGCAGCAGAAAAGCCTCGTAGCAGTACGAACTTAACTCTTGGTTTCGTATGAACTTTTGGTGTGACTAATTGGAGAAGGGCTCATAGCAGTGGTGTTCTTAGCAGGGGACTTGGTATGTATGTCTTGGTTATCTAATAATTTACTGATAACTTAACTGATGATTAAAATAGATTTCGGGGCAACAGAAAGGCCCCGTAGTGATACACGATCGACTTTGTTTCTTATGATCTTTTAATGTGATAAATTGGAGTAGGGGCTAGTAGCAGTGGCTTTTTCTTAGTAGGGGGTCTTTCTTAGTCCAGCAACGTGTTGTAATGGTCAGTTATGCAAGGAAACAGGGCTCTTGATGAATACCACAGTCAAACCAAAGTGCCTTCTAACTGAAATTTCCATTGCAACTGAAATCAAACCAAACTTCTTCATCACTGTCATTCATGCTGACGGCTTTTATCATTCAACTTAAATGAAAAACATGTTGCGTACGCGATTATTTTCCAATAACAAATTTAACCACTTCAATGTTATCATTTAAGTGACTTAAGTAGTGGCTTAATTTTGTTAAAAATTCAATTTACAATTTACAAAAATGTTACCATCTTCAGTTCAAGTTCCACTGAGTTATTTAAAAACAAAATACAAAAATTCTATCCCCAACTCTATAAAAGTGCATGCAGCATTGCTGCTTCGCCACAGTTTGTAAAACTACACAAAATGTTGCAACAAAATTCGATCAGAGTGCTGCTGTCGCTACTGTTATTGACAGCTGGCAGCCGCGCCTGTCAGGACCGAGACAGCACGCAGGCAGCACAAAAGGATTGGTGGGAGACGGCACAATTCTATCAGATCTATCCACGCTCCTTTATGGATTCAGATGGCGACGGTATTGGCGACTTGAAGGGCATCACCTCGAAGCTGGATTACCTCAAAGAGATCGGCGTGACCGCCACCTGGCTGTCGCCCATATTCACCTCACCCATGGTGGACTTTGGCTACGATATCTCCGACTTCTACGGCATACAGCCCGAGTACGGTACCATGGAGGACTTTCGTGCGCTGATTGCACGCGCCAACCAGCTGGGAATCAAGATCATACTGGACTTTGTGCCGAATCACTCGAGCGATCAGTGTGAATGGTTCAAAAAATCCGTTAAGCGTGAGCGCGGATACGAGGACTACTATGTGTGGGCAGATGCCAAAATCGATGCCGAGGGCAATCGGCAGCCGCCCAGCAATTGGGTAACAAAAAATAGATAATAATTCTGGCCGTTTTTGAAAATGAGTTCTTTGTGCTTTATTGCTGTTTGCAGCTTCAAAGCTTTCACGGCTCCGCTTGGCAATGGAACGAAGAACGTCAGCAGTATTATTTGCATCAATTTGCCGTACAACAGGCCGATCTCAACTATCGCAATCCGTCTGTGGTGGCACAAATGAAGCGTGTGATGCGCTACTGGCTCGATCAGGGTGTGGCCGGTTTTCGCGTGGACGCAGTGCCGGTATTGTTCGAGGTGGAGCCCGATGCCAATGGCCAATATCCGGACGAGCCCCTGAGCGGTTTAACCAACGACCCAACGGATCGCAACTATTTGATGAATGATCTGGTGGAGAATCGTCCCGAGACCATTGACATGGTCTATCAGTGGCGTGAAGTGATGGACGACTATCAGCGCATTTATGGCGGCGACACGCGTGTCCTTCTGATTGAGACCTACGCGCCACCTGCTTACACCATGCAAATGTACGGCAACGCCACCAGAGTGGGAGCACATCTGCCATTCAATTTCAATTTGATTACCCAATTGGCATCGGAAGTGACGGCGCCAAAGGTAAAACAAGCGGTGGACAGTTGGTTGACGAATATGCCAACGGGACGCACAGCCAACTGGGTGGTAGGTAGAATTCATTTGGAGCCATATTTATGCCAAAAATATTTGCATTTGTTGCATTTTTTATGATTTAAGATTGGCAATCACGACCAACGTCGCGCAGCCAGCCGTTATGGCACCTCACGCATTGACGCCATGAACATGTTGGTGATGACGCTGCCGGGCGCTAGTGTCACCTATCAGGTGAGTGCTTTTGAATGCAATTTAAAGTTATAAAAGTAATTTTTGCGCTTCAAAGTTAAATTTAAAACTTCGAACTTGACTTCGAATTTTCGAACTTGACTTAGAATTTTCGAACTTCATTTCAAATTTTCGAAGTAAAATTGAAATGCTCAGAAAATTAATTCTTACGTTCAAAATAAGATTTCGAAATTGACTGCATTTTCGAACTCTATTCTGAACTTTTAAAACAAGGTTCACATGTTAAAAAATGAAGTATGAACTTCCAAAATAGCTTTTTTAACTCTATTTTGAATTTTCGAACTTAAGTTCGAATTTTCGAAGTTGGCTTTGAACTTTCAAACTGCGTTTGGATACACATAAAGTTATTTTGAATTTCGAAGAAAACATTTTTGAACTTGACAATACTTTTTGACTAGATTTCGATTTTCCGAACTTGACTTTGAATTTTTTATACAATATTTGTATATTTAACAAGTGATTTCTCACATTCAAATACAATTTTCGAGCTTGATTTTAACTTTATTTTGAACTTCCAAACATTGTTCACATGTTAAAAAATGTTGAAAAGGTCTAACATTTCGATTTCGAATTTTCAAAGGTGACTGCATTTTCAAATGGCCTTTGCATGTACAAAAAAATTATTTTTGAAGCTTAAAATCAACTTTTTCGAACCTGATTTCGAATTTTTGAATTAACTAGAATTTTTCGAACTCGACTTTTTTTTTCAAAATATTCGCATGTTTAAAAAGTGAATTCTTACATTCAAAATAAAATTTTCGAGCTCGACTTGAACTTTATTTCGAAATTCCTAGCAACGTTCGCATGTTGAAAAATGTTAAAAAAAAGTCTTACGTACAAAATTTACTTTTCCGAACTCGATTTCGAATTTTCATTTTGAAGCTAGAAATTTAAAGATGTCTTCCAAATTTCGTTTGCATATACAAAAAAAATACTTTTGAAGTTGACAATAAACTTTTTCGAACTTCATTGAATTGGACTTTGAATTTTCTAAAAAATATTCATATGTCTAAAAAATTAATTCTTATATTCAAAATGGAATTTGCCCGCTTTACTTTGCATTTTCGAACACTACTTTCAGCTCACGAAAGGATGTTCACATGTTAAAAAATTAGGTCTAACGTTCAAAATTAACTTTTTCGAAATTAATTTTGAATTTTCGAACATAAGCTCGAATTTTCGAAGTTGACTTAGAATTTTCAAATTGTGTTTGAAGATACAAAAAATTGCTTTTAACGTTTGAAATAAACTTTTTCGAACTTGTCTTTAATTTTTGGAACGCCATTCTAATTTTCAACGATATTACTTTGCATATTCAAATGCCTAAAAACTTAAAATTAATTAAAACATTTCAAAAAAAATTTCAAAAAAAATTTCGAACAGGCAAAATTATACATAGTTGTTGATTTGTTAAATTAAACACGATTTATTTAAGATGAACAATGCGGCGCGTGCTTTATTGGGAAAGTCACAAACAGGAAGAGGGCATTTTTATCAACGCCATTATTGAATAAGGAATATAAACAGTTATACAATAGAAACAGAGTTGCATTAACTACAAAAGAAAGGGTCGTTCCACTTTACTTCATAACAATAGTTTTCAAACATTAATTATGAATTTTGGAAACTAATTTCCTTTCCTTACATCAGGGTGAAGAACTTGGCATGACCGATGGCTTCATTTCCTGGGAGGATTCCGTCGATCCAGCGGCTTGCAATACGAATCCCAGTGTGTATGAAAAATATACTCGTGATCCTGAGCGTACGCCCTTCCAGTGGAATGCTGGAAAAAATGCAGGTAACTACAGGGTGATTCACAGTTCAAAACTGTTAGAGCAAACTGATTTGAAATAAATCCTTTCTTTCGTGGCTTCTTTCATTTTGCTTTTCTATTCGAAAAGCTTTTTATTTGAACTTCAAAACATTGATTTAAATTTCTTAGGCTTCTCCACTGCTGCCGAAACTTGGCTTCCGGTCGCTTCCGGCTATGAAACGGTCAACGTTGAGGTAGAATCGAATGATGAACGTTCGCATTTGCAGATCTACAAAGCGCTCGTTGAGTTGCGCAAAAACTCGAAAACCTTGCAAAATGGCTCATACAAATACAAAGCACTGGACGAGGGCGTTTTTGTGCTGAAAAGGTTTGAAATACTTAGTATACTTACGACTTATTTATGAACGATTTGTGGGAATTTCTTATTGCGTTGAACAGATCTTTAGCCAACGAAGAGACCATCGTGTTTGTGGCCAATTTTAGCGAAGGTGATTACATCATTGATTTAATATCAAACTTTGATGCAAATCTGCCCGAGACCATGAAATTAAAGATTAGTAGTCTGGATTCAAATAAGGCAGTGGGGTGAGTTCATGTTAATTGTGATTAAGTGATACCTAATTCTAGTTGGTTTTGCTTGCTATTTAAATGTTTTTAATTGTAATTTTTTTTAGCACGGAAATACAACTCGATTATGGAATCGTTTTGGAATCTGGCGAGGCGTTGGTACTGGGCAACATGTCCAGCCAAAGTAAATAAATGGCTGTGACACAATTTCAATGTTTGGGTTACTAGGCCTCAGTCTTAAAATGAAGAGCCAAACAATTAAGTCAGAGTGTAAAGTACAACAGACAATTATATGTAAATAATTTTTAACAAACTCACACATAAGATGTTCGGGTGAAATTTCACCCATACGCTACTTTCTATTGTTTAATGATTTTTGACCAATTATAATAAAAAACATATGTTATCTTTAATATTTATTATCTTACAGACAAATGGGTTAAGAAATGTCCTATATTTTTTTGTAATTAGGGCAACTAGGTTAGGTTAGGTTAGATTAGGTTGTGACTGCCTCTGTAAGAGACACACTCGGAGGCCTATTATGAGACCCGTTGTGATATACCAAAAATTTCGCCCGTTTTTAAATGTGTATGTAATACTTTTTTCAGCATATGTTACAGCGCACATTTCCAGCGAATGGGGAAAGGGCGGACGGAAGGGCAGTAGTTAACAAAAACTTTGCGTTCACCACATGTATAGTTTTTTCAAGAATTGCAAGCAGAATATGCCTTTCGATCGTTTTTGATACCAAATTGGCACCGTGTTTCAATAGTTTTTTACTTTTTTCCGCTCTGATTTTCTGACAAAGTTTGGGAAATTGGCTGTATTGAGATAAGAAGTTACCATGAAGATTTTTCTTTCGGTAACGTTGCTCTACGCAAAATCTTTAGCTTTACTAATCTCAAATCTAAGTCTTCAAGAAAAATTCGCCGCTTGTACTTTTTGTTGTGATTCCAGCTGGGATCGACAGCGATTAGTTTTTCGCTTGACGGTATAGTTAGTAAACAACCAATTGGTCTATAGTGTCAACTACTTCTTTTGACTTATTGTAAAACGATATAATTTCGGGAAATTTTTTGTCACCCACATTCTCTGGTTATGAAGCCAGCAATTGTTTACTTAGTGTCCTTTTCATAGGACGTACATAGCAGTTGTCGCTAAACCTACTTTTCTCATATATCTCTTATGGGTGTCATTCTTCATTAAAATCGTTACGTTCTTGGCGAATGCTTTTGTCACCGGCATAAGGAAAGATTGGTCTGCCTGTTGTGTAACTCTACAGATTATCAAGAGATTATCCATTCGACTTATAAACACCACTCACAATTGAAATACCAAAATATGCCCGAATATCAACAATGCTAATCCATGCACTGCCAAAAACACGCAAACCTTCAACATTAGTTTTGTCAGTTACTATCTTTAAAATTGGTGTTCGTTGGCATCTTGTATTGCTGACACATGACTTCAATCATACGAGTTATACTTTAGTTGAAATAATATAATTGGCTCTTACTTTTCCGTTAAGTTCAGGAGGCCCATTGATCCATAAAAAGATTTTGCCTATAAAACAGTTCAAAACTTTCAATTAAGTGACGTAATTTTATGGCATTTTCTGTATGTGTTGCGTTGAATTTCCATACAGTTTGTATATGGGTGAAATTTCACCCGAACGTCGCCCACGTAACTGTTATAACCGTAACCGTTATAATGAAAAAATGAATATGTTGTAGATAATTTCTAAAACTTGTATTGGTTTCCTAAAAATACAAGAAACCTTAATCATTTTGATAAATATATAGGAAAGTTATAGCATCCCAAAATTGAAAATGGGTGAATAATCACCCGAACAACGGATTAGGGTTAAATAAGGACTTAACACTAGGAGAACCGGGTTTGGCTTCATACCTACTTATACCGTGAGCGGCCAAATGACGGTGTTCAGAGTTTTTAAAAAAATCGGTTGCATGTGAAGAAATTTTTCATTGTAAGCATTAAAACAATCTATATATATATTGAAACGATAAGGCACTCTGTGCTGAATGCTTTTCTATGCACGAATGTGTTTTCCAAGCATACTTTTAGGCATGCACTTTGAACTACGGCAAATTTGGTATAATTCGCTTGATATAGTCCGATATGGCAAGGATGGTTCGCGAGAAATGGGCTGTGCGAGAATGGTCGAGCATTTTCCAATTGGAAGTTGAAGAAACTTCGGCGCGATAAGAAAACTGGTATAAAAGCAGCAGTGTGCAGCGCAATGAGTCGGAGTCGGTGTTGAGCAAGTAAAGTGGTAACAAGTGTAGATACAAGGAAGTGTAAATCTGTAAATAAAGTGATTGTTGATCTCTGACTGCGTTTTTTTTGCGCTGAATAATTGAAGTTGCTTTATTTTCAAACACAATCAAAACGAACCTTGAAAAACAAACTTGCATTTTCGTAACAATATAAAAGAAAGTTGCAGTATGTGTGTAATCGTATCACGCTCAAACAAACCTAATCAAATCAACAAGTGTCTTTTAGCTTTATTTACAGTAATTTCTATTCGAGTGTGTTATATGAGTCCAAAAATACCTAAAAATCTTTCTTAATATGTCAGTTATTTAATAACTTACTGATGATATCACTAACTGCTGGTTAACATAGATTTCGGAAGCAACAGAAAATTCTTGGTGTTGTTTGATCTATGATTTGACTAATTGGAGATGGGGCTCATAGCAGTGACCTTTTCTTAGTAAAGAACTTCGCCAGTTATATGATAACTTACTGATGATGTAACTAACTGATGGTTAACATAGATTTCGGGGGCAACATAAAGGCCCGTAGTGATACACACATTCGACTTTGTTTGTTAAGATATCTTGATATGAAAAATAGGAGAAGGGGCTCGTAGCAGTGGCCCTCTTCTTAGAAGAAGGTCTTTTGATAGGCCATGGTCTGATAATCTTTTTGTAATGGGCAGTTATGAGTTATGTGACTACCAAACAGGGCTCCTAACGAGTTGAGCAGTGAAGCAAAAATGCCTCTTGATTGAAATTTCTTCACGCACTTTAAACAAATCAAACTTATTCAGCTTTGTATGGCAAGTTATGGTTAGGGTTAGGGTTAGCGCCTACCTACCTACCTACCTAACCCTAGGTTAGTCCAGTAACGTGTTGTAATGGCCAGTTATGAAAGCAAACAGAGCTCTTGGCGAATTTCACAGTCAAGCAAAAGTGTTCTAACTGGAATTTCCAGTGCAACTAAAATCAAAAAAACTTCTTCAGCACGATGATGCAATTTGATAGGCCTTTATCATCCCAGGGCTCACCTAGTGATAAACACTTAAATAACAAACATTCTACGTGCGCGGTTATTTTCCAATAACAACTTAAACCACTTCAGTGGTATCACTAAAGTGACTTAAGTAGTGGCTTACTTTTGCTAAAAATCGCAATTTACAAACAATAACATAACTTTACCTTCTTCAGTTCAAGTGCCACCGAGTTATTTAAAAATAAAATTAAAACATTCTTCACCCAACTCTATAAAAGTGCATGCAGCATTGCTGCTTGGCCGCAGTTTGCAAAACTACACAAAATGTTGCAGCAAAAATCGATCAGAGTGTTGCTGTCGCTGCTGCTACTGACAGCTGGCAGCCGCGCCTGTAAGGAGCGAGATTGCACGCAGGCAGCACAAAAGGATTGGTGGGAGACGGCACAATTCTATCAGATCTATCCGCGTTCGTTTATGGACTCGGATGGCGACGGCATTGGCGACTTGAAGGGCATCACCTCGAAGCTGGATTACCTCAAAGAGATCGGCGTGACCGCCACCTGGCTGTCGCCCATATTCACCTCACCCATGGTGGACTTTGGCTACGATATCTCCGACTTCTACGGCATACAGCCCGAGTACGGTACCATGGAGGACTTTCGTGCGCTGATTGCACGCGCCAACCAGCTGGGAATCAAGATCATACTGGACTTTGTGCCGAATCACTCGAGCGATCAGTGTGAATGGTTCAAAAAATCCGTTAAGCGTGAGCGCGGCTACGAGGACTACTATGTGTGGGCCGATGCCAAAATCGATGCCGATGGCAATCGGCAGCCGCCCAGCAATTGGGTAACAAAAAATAGATAATAATTCTGGCCGTTTTTGAAAATGAGTTCTTTGTGCTTTATTGCTGTTTGCAGCTTCAAAGCTTTCACGGCTCCGCTTGGCAATGGAACGAAGAACGTCAGCAGTATTATTTGCATCAATTTGCCGTACAACAGGCCGATCTCAACTATCGCAATCCGTCTGTGGTGGCACAAATGAAGCGTGTGATGCGCTACTGGCTCGATCAGGGTGTGGCCGGTTTTCGCGTGGACGCAGTGCCGGTATTGTTCGAGGTGGAGCCCGATGCCAATGGCCAATATCCGGACGAGCCCCTGAGCGGTTTAACCAACGACCCAACGGATCGCAACTATTTGATGAATGATCTGGTGGAGAATCGTCCCGAGACCATTGACATGGTCTATCAGTGGCGTGAAGTGATGGACGACTATCAGCGCATTTATGGCGGCGACACGCGTGTCCTTCTGATTGAGACCTACGCGCCATCTGCTTACACCATGCAAATGTACGGCAACGCTACCAGAGAGGGAGCACATCTGCCGTTCAATTTCAATTTGATTACCCAATTGGCACCGGAAGTGACGGCGCCAAAGGTGCAGCAAGCGGTGGACAATTGGTTGACGAATATGCCAACGGGACGCACAGCCAACTGGGTGGTAGGTCGAATTCATTTGGAGCCATATTTATGCCAAAAATATTTGCATTTGTTGCATTTTTTATGATTTAAGATTGGCAATCACGACCAACGACGCGCAGCCAGCCGTTATGGCACCTCACGCATTGACGCCATGAACATGTTGGTGATGACGCTGCCGGGCGCTAGTGTCACCTATCAGGTGAGTGGTATTGATTGAAATTTAAAATTTTAAAAGTTAAAAATATATTTTTTGGGTTTTTAGGTTAAATTTAAAACTTCGAATTTTCGAACTTGATTTCGAATTTTCGAACTTGCTTTCGAATTTTCTAAATAATATTGAGATGCTCAGAAAACAAATTCTTATTTTCAAAATAAAATTTTGAAATTGACTCCGTTTTCGAACTCTATAAGCTCGAGCTTTTAAACAACGTTCACATGTTAAAAAAATTAAGTTTGAACTACAAAATTCACTTTTTCCAACTCTATTTCGAATTTTCGAAGTTAAGTTTGAATTTTCGAAGTTGACTTTGAATTTTAAAATTGCGTTTGCATATGCAAGAACATTTATTTTTTAAGTTTGAAATCAAGTATTTCAAACTTGACTTTGCATTTTTGAACCACACTTAGATTTTTCGAACTTGACTTTGAATTTTTTAAACAATATTCACATGTGTTAAAAGGATTCCTCACATTCAAAATAAAATTATCGAGCTTGAACTTTATTTCAAACTTCCAAACAACGTTCACATATCAAAAAATGTTACTAAAAAGGCTAACGTTTAAAATTAACGAGGTCGATTTCGAATTTTTAAAGATGACTTTGAATTTTCAAATTGCATTTGCGTATCAAAAAAATACTTTTGAAGTACTTTTTTGAACTTGATTTAGAATTTTTGAACTAGACTTAAATTGTTTGAAATTGAATTTGAATTTTCTAAATAATATTCTTACGCTCGACAAATTTTTTCTTAAATTTTTAAAAATTTGCGAGCTATACTTTGCATTTTCGAAAACTACTTCCAGCTCACGACTGTTTAACTGTTAAAATTGTTTTTTTTAGAATTTTGGAATTAGGCTTTCAAAATTAACGTTTTCGAACTTGATTTTGAATTTTCGAGCATAAGTTCGAATTTTCGAAGTTGACTTCGAATTTTCAAATTGTGTTTGTAGATACAAAAAATTACTTTTAACGTTTGAAATTAAATTTTTCGAACTTTTCTTCAATTTTTGGAATGCCATACTAATTGTTTATGATATTATTGTGCATGATCAAATGCCTAAAAGCTTAAAATTAATTAAAGAATTTCAAAAATAATTTCGAATAGGCAAAATTTTACATAGTTCCCAAACATTTATTATGCATTTTTGAAACTTTCCCTTTCCTTACATCAGGGTGAAGAACTTGGCATGACTGATGGCTTCATTTCCTGGGAAGATTCTGTCGATCCAGCGGCTTGCAATACGAACTCTAGTGTGTATGAAAAATATACTCGTGATCCTGAGCGTACGCCCTTCCAGTGGAACGCTGGCAAAAATGCAGGTAAATACAGGGTGATTAACAGTTCAAAACTTATAGAATAAACTGACATGTAAAAAATGCTTTCTTCCGTGGCTTCTTTTACTTTGTTTTTCTATTCGAAAACTTTTTGAATTTGAACTGCAAAACTTGACATAAATTTTAATTTCATAGGCTTCTCCACTGCTGCCGAAACTTGGCTTCCGGTCGCTCCCGGCTATGAAACGGTCAACGTTGAGGTAGAGTCGAATGCAGTACGTTCGCATTTGAAGATCTACAAAGCGCTCGTTGAGTTGCGTAAAAACTCGAAAACCTTGCAAAATGGCTCCTACAAATACAAAGCACTGGACGAGGGCGTATTTGTGCTGAAAAGGTTAGAAATATTTAGTATACTTACGACTCATTTTTGAATTATTTGTGGGTATTTCTTGTTGCGTTGAACAGATCTTTGGCCAACGAAGAGACCATCGTGTTTTTGGCCAATTTTAGCGAAGGTGATTACATCATTGATTTAATATCAAACTTTGATGCAAATCTACCCAAGACCATGGAACTAAAGATTAGTAGTCTGGATTCAAATAAGGCAGTGGGGTAAGTTGATGTTATTTATAATTAGGAGATAATTAATTCTGGTTGGTTTTGCTTTCTATTTAAATGTTTTTAATTGTAATTTTTCTAGCACGGAAATACAACTCGATTATGGCATCGTTTTGGAATCTGGCGAGGCATTGGTACTTGGCAACATGTCGAGCTTAAGTAAATGAATGGCTGTTTGACAACTTCAATGTTGCGGTTATTAGGCCTCAGTGTTCAAAACAATTAAGTTATTAAGTCATTAATTTAGTCAGAGTGTAAAGTACAACAGACAATAATATATAAATAAATTTTACCACTTTTACTCAAAACACATACTTGGGAAAATGTATAATTTAATATTATGTATGTATATGTATTTAATGTATAAAATAATATTAAATAAAGAGTTAATAAAAGACAAAAAATCTCAGAAATGCAGTAATTACTTTAAATTTGTTTAAGCTCCAATGCAAAGTTTAAGTTTTATGTAGATAACGTTTGAAATCAGTGGCCCAAAAATCTTGTTTCTTTATAGAAACTTTTAACCCTTTGTTTTCTTTTTTAAATTGTGATTTTTACAGAAATAGAAACCACGTATTTAATTATTTTTTGATTTTAAGTGTTTTCATCAAGTTTGAAGTGAATAGTCCCATTAATTCATGTTTTTTCATAATTTCTCCATGCAATCTTTTAACCCGCCGTTAGCCCCGTCAGATTTTGATATTCGAAAAAATTAAAAACACGTATCGAATTATTTCACAGTTTTAAGTCAAAAGGTCCAAAAAATCTTGTTTCTCCATACAAACTGTTAACCCTTGGTTTACTCCTTTGAGTTTTGATTTTTACAAAAATACAAAACACATGTGTGATTATTTTTGGTGTTAAGTATTTTCACCAGGTTAAAAGTCAAAGGCCCAAAAAACCTGGTTTCTTCATATATACTCTTTGTTCATCCCGTGAGATTTTGATTAAAAAAAAACAAAAAACACGTGTTTAGTTATTTTTGATTTCAAATGTTTTCACCAAGTTTTAAGCCAATAGCCTCATTAATTCATGTTTTTTCATAGATTCCCCCATACAAACTTTTAACCCGTCACTGACCCCGTCAGATTTGGGTGAAAAACCTGCATCGAATTATTCCACATTTGATGTACTTCCTTCAAGTTTAAAGTCAAAAGCTCCATAAAATTTTGCTTCTCAATACAAAATTGTAACCCCTGGTTTACTTCTTTAAGTTTTGATATTTACAAGAAATAAAAAACACGTTTTTAATTATTTTTGATCTTAAGTGTTTTCACCGACTTTAAAGTCTTCTTTGAGACTTATCGAGGTGCTTATCAGGTTTTTTTTTTCGTAGTCTTCCCGAACACAAAACTCAACCCATTGATGACTCTGTTAAATTTTGATTTTCGAAAAATGTTGAAATACTTGTTGAATTATTTTAAATTTGGAGCACTTTCACCAAGTTTGAAATCAATAGGTTTATTACATTGAACATCTTAACCCATGATTTGCCCTTTTAGACCCCGAAAAATTCCATCTTAGCTTAGAGGTTCAATTTCTTTAATGTATCCACAGCTCAAATTTCATGTGTGTAGCTGGGCGTTGATGAATCAATCAGTCGATCAGTCTGACTGTCTGGGAAGTACATATTATCCTAGTGAGGGCATCGATAGTCCAACGGGAAGCGCGCTAGCTTTTCGCACCAGAGGCTTTAGGTTCGAATCCCAGCTCGTGCGGGTGAAAAACTCATCTACTCTTATCGCTATGCACATGAAGTAGATGAGAATTACAAGAATCGCACAAAGTAGCTCTTGACAGGCAATGGCAACGTTGGGATTCGGTTTTAAATTGTGGGTCTCCTCCCTCCTTCCCCTATCTGCTTGGAAAAACAGTGTTGCATACAAATTTCAAACGCGTGGAGTTTGTGGTATCACAACCGGCAGAGAAATCTACTACAGCCTACTTATGTTCTATTATGCTACTTGTACCAAAATGGTTAAGAGGGAAGATACTTAAGCGGGTTTTACTGTACTTTTGAAGACACACAATTTTCAAGGCATCCACTTTTAAGTAGTCAGTTCTAAGTAACTCTTATCTACTTCAACAAAATTCCTCTTTTTCATTTGTTAACACTTACTTCAAACTTGGTCCTCTGAAATTAGTTAACACTGTAAAATTGTTTTGGTTTAAATTCACTTTATTTGTTTGTTTTTTTGGTTTCATATTTAAAGATAGAGATTTTCATTAGGATGCCTCGACGAAAGTGGGGTTTTTGGGACATTTTTGTCGAAAACACAGTTTGAATGTATTTTTTTGGATTGGTGTCTTAAGCAAATTTGTTGGTCGTTAAAATATCTACAAACTTACCGAAGACAGTAAAGCGATTTTCAGAACGATTTAGGACTAATTAGCATTTAAACTTTTGAAAACTTAAGCGACGAACTCGACTGAAATGAGCAAAATTCAAAGTCGGATTTCTCATAAACTAGAGCCAATTCAGCCAAACGCCTGGTGGATCTCAACTCAGTATACACTATTACACCGTGCGACAGCATTTTTCACACTGGAAAAAATCCATATAGGCCTGAAACTAGAGACCAAACATAGTTATACTGCGTACTCAGTTTTTCATTTCTACATCCTTTGTCCTTTTAAAAGTACTTCAAAATTTTGAAGGGGATAAAAAATAAAAAAAATATAAAAAATACTTAACCTAGTTAGAATATGGCGATATGTATATCAAATGAAAGAGGAAAGGCTCAAGAATTTAAATAAAACTCATTCTTTTATCTATTTGTAAAAAAAGGATATGAAAAAGGTCCTTTGAAATTTTTAATCCTTAATATCCTTGAAAATTTCTAACGAATTTTCTTGAAAAGTAAGTATGTTAGAACCCAAAATCTTCTTGATCGTGTGTCAAAATTTCATTACTCTTACTTTATTGGTTCGAAAGTTATTAAAAAAAGGCGGAGGCTGCAAGTCTAATGAAGTACAAAAATTATAATTTATTTGCATATCAGTATTTTAAATAATAAATAGATACAAAAACAATTAATTAGTTTTGACTCATCCATTTTAATGTATAAGTAAGTCAAATCAGTTCTCCTTGTCAACAGTTTTTTTCATATAAGTCCTGTTTGTCCAGTATCTGAGGTGTTAATTAACCAATTATTTTCCTAAGTACTGCAAGTAAAACTTATTTAAAAAGCTTCATTTTCTTTCATTTCTATGGACATGGTTTGCTTTTTTTAAACACTTCATTAGTTTTGACTTATTTCTGGCGTTCAAGTTGAATTTTGAGCTTAGGTGTATTCAGAGACCTATAGTAGAATTTTATGGCGAATTTTTTCATTATACATTTCGTCCTTAAAGAGTTCTGTTTCGAATGAATGAATGGCAAACATTAAAAAAAGGGTCAAATTGACCCATAAACATGGGAGCTAGAGGGTTAAAGTGTTCCATAAAAATGTTCGTAGTATTTAACATTAAAATGCTTAACACATCTTATACCAAAAATGAAAGATTACATGGTTTTCGTATGCCGATTCACAATAAGAATGTGAAAAAGGGGGGAAACTTTGATAACCCCTAAAAAAACCATCAACTTTCAAAACGCCGATATACGTATATATAGTTTTTGTGGGCCCCTTCTACGTGTATCCATTGTTAAAATCTTGTTTTTTGCTTTGTGTTGTACAATATTATTTATTCACTATCATTTGACTTTATACTTTCTATTATGATTCATAGTCAAACATGGCAACTAATGCATTGGACCACAGAATAAAAAGTCTTACTCTGGATTCTGTTTTATTTGTGTTCTATGTAACACAACATGACATTGCATTTTTTCTTAACCCGGCATCGGTGTGGTGGGGTATACCATACCCCAGAGGTTGTATTTTTGTAAATAATACGAATATCAGTTTTATGTGGGCACTATCGCTGCTAGTAGCTGTTTATAACAGTCCAACCATACACATTTGCTACTAAAAAACGACTTGAGTGCGACCAGATTTCAGTCACATCCCGCTAAAGTTCATTGGGGTATCATATACCCCACCACACCAATAACGTAACTTTTTGTGTAAATGATTTTGAATTCAAATTGATTTTTTTGATGGTCTAGTAGTCATCAATTTATTTAAAAACTCACCGTAAAGAAACATAAGAGGCAAATACCAACTGTCCTACTGCTACGTGCAAGAAAAGTTCCCAGTTCAGTATTCGCATTTCGTCGCCGTAGAAAACGAATGTCGTATGTTCCATTGAATTTAATAGCACATACGACAATCGTTTTTATCGTATCATATGTTCCAAAAAATATCATTATTTTTCTACATCATGATAATTCTGTAAATTCTTGAGATAATGTGAAGCTGTACTAAAACGTCGTCAGTACAGCACACAATGTTCGGTTTGTCTGAGAGCAAAAACCTTATACATCTTGCAAAAAATGCGCTAATTTTGAGACCCTGTATTTCGCTACTCTTTCACCGTAGCTAACAAAAATTGTCTGTCACATAACTATGTGTATGTCGTTTGTAAAACAGACTATGGTTTTTGGAAAATTATACAATGTAATTTTTTTAAACCCCATTTTATGAAGTCAACCTATAAATATCAGTATTTTTCGTTTATTTTTCTTATATTTGTTATTTTCTTGCACATGAAATTTTTTTTATTTTCTTACGTAAAATTAAATGAAGAATAATATATAATTGCTATCTTTTATATTTGTGCTGTTTGGTGAGGTTGCTGTTTTACAAAGTTTTGGGGGGTATGTCATACCCCACCACACCAATAACGTAATTTTTTTTCACCACACCAACGCCGGGTTAACCAATTACAAAAAGTTTTTTGGTTGTATTCGTAGTTGTCAGAACAAGGTTTGTATGAAAGAAAATTTTAGGAAAACGGGGCATGGCACTTTTTCACCAGCCCAAATTTTCAGATTTGGAATCATAAGTCACACATCAATAAAATTCATTACGAATTTACTATTTAGTCATATCCTTCGACAGAGGGAATGGGGCAGGTATTGGAGGAGGGGGCGTGGCACCACCCATACAAGCCAAATCTTTATAATGGAATATCTTTGAAATTGTAAGGTGCACAGCATTGAAATTTATTATAGCATTGTCTCATAGATGTGTCATTCTACTGATAAGATTTGATGGGAAGGAAGGAAGAATTTTGTTTACAATTTACTAAAAAAATGTTATAGTGTAAAATATTTGTATAGCCAAATTAATGGCAAAAAAATTATAAATATTCTATGTACTTACTATTGTTTTACAGAAACAATTCATTTCAGTGACCGTAAATAATTATTATTTCAATATTTGAAAACACCACATGAGGTTTATTTTTGAATCAAAAACAAAAACTCGTTCCGTAATTTTTATTTTGTGTTGAAAAAATAAAACTGCAAAATAATTCTCATTCTTCAAGTGAAAAATAAAACTCACCGCATAATTTTTATTTTTCCCCAAAAAAATAAAACTCAACAAATAATTTTAATTTTTTGATCTAAAAAAAAAATCAACAAATAATTATTATTCGTTGAGCGGAAAATAAAAATCGAAAAATGAGTTTTATGTTTTGATTTTTATATTGAGCTCATAATTTTTACGGTCATTGATTTATTTCTCTAAATTAATTCATTTTATACAATCTGATCTGACATGAATAAACTTTGTCTCAGATTTGAAACTATTAACCCTTCTGTCAATACGAAAAATTTCCACCTATTATCAATACGAAGGTATCCGGGTACCTTCATACAATTTGTATGGAAAAAGTGAAAATAATAGCTCAAAATTAAAAAAAAATCTTTGTTAGCTTATAAAACAAAGCGTGATTTATTGATAATTCAAGTTAAAAATAGTAAACACATATTAATAGTGCATTAATTTTAGCATTTTCGTGTTTTACGTTGTTGCTTACCTTAATCGGAACAGATATAGCACGACTCTTGGGGTTTTGGCCGGTGGTCCGAGTCTCGTTTTGTTCCTGCTGACGCTTGCAGAAACGAACATAAAGGTTTCTGTGCTCCGCAAACTGCTTCAAAACTGTTTTTAGTATAAAAGTTGTGATAACATGGGCATTTGTTTGTATATTTTGAATTTTCGGCATCCGAGGCGCACACAGGATTTTATTTTAGAAAGCGTTCTGCATACCAAATACAATTAGAAATCAATGCGTAATCCATAATTTTTGTAGTTAGCAAATATTTGGGAAGTTTGAACCAACAAACCCTCACGTT
This sequence comes from Melieria omissa, assembly GCA_963971225.1. Taxonomy (NCBI): domain Eukaryota; kingdom Metazoa; phylum Arthropoda; class Insecta; order Diptera; family Ulidiidae; genus Melieria; species Melieria omissa. The sequence continues at coordinate 99,396,199 of OZ020269.1, forward strand.
ATCCCCCGTTATCCCGTTATCACGTTATCATAGTTGAAAGAACCACCCAGTTTCATTGCTCTTTGGAAGATACAACTCCAAAGTTTTGGCGCTGTAAAACCGAATATCGATGACTTTAGGAGTCGAGTACCTATTAATTTTTAACACCTAAGTGAGAGTTTTTGCGAAGAGGTATCCGCCAGTGCCTCAGAAGTAAAAAGGCAATCTGCTGCAGCATTGTGGACGTAAGGTTAACAGCTTTGAATAAAAATGTGTAATATTTTTGCGCCTACTTAGGTCTAACATACGTTGACAATTACCTATCCGATGTCCTGAAATTAACTTATTTTTGAATACAACTTTTATTTCAAATTTCAAATTTGGGCCACTCGAATATAAACGAGTAATTTCACGTTGAAACTTTATTGTTTTCCTGTATTTTGTTTGAAGGCACCCGGGTACCTTCGTATAGAACAAGAGGGTAGTGTTCAAAAGTCGGTTCTAAAAGTTATAAGGAAAAAGTTTTCTTTCTATATTAGATATCTAATAGGTAGTCAATTGATTGTTAGGAAGATACTAGAAATTTTAGCATGGCGTTTCTTGGCCGAAAGTAGGCTATTTTTACTTATGCAAAAGGTACCCAGGTACCTTCGTATTGACAGAAGGGTTAAATAGCAAAAAAGGCAGAAAAAGGCACTCAAAACTGCCTAAAATGGCAAAATAGGGCTTTAAAAAGTGTTAAAAAGGCAAAAACAGACAATTAAAACTAAGAAAAAAATACTAGAAAATCTAAAAAAAGGAGAAACGGTATGTATTTTTTAATAATTTTATTTCATCTGACGTATGCAACATACAATATTTATACATCGTTTTTTGTAAAAGAAAAGGAACATGAAAGTTTTCACAGATAGTTTAAAAACTAAAACTAAGATATTTAAATTGAAATGTAGGCACATATTTTAAATTCATATTTTAACTTCTCATATAAAAGCATGAAAGCCGTACTTGTTTTACAAAAAAAAAAATAAAATTTTTGCTAACTGAACTTTTTGATTTTGGCATGTTTTTTTCTACAAATTTTCCACTGTACAACAAAAAATAACTGCTTAGGAATGATCAAATCAATGTAAAACATCGATAAGTTAACGAAATTACAATGTTGCCACTTGTAACTTTGTTAACTCGGCAAATACTCCGAAAAAGTACTTATACAATTTGTTGGGTTTTATTTAATGTAATGTAATTTGTTAACTCTGTTAATTCGGCAAAGAACTCCGAAAAAGCTATTATAAAATTTGTTTGTTTGAAATTGTTGCGCCTTGGTACGCTGTCGGTCGTCAATTGAATAACTATGGCCGCTGTTCCTCCCTGCAGGGCTGCATGTGCCACACGCGTGGCCCAGGGCTGCATGCGCGAGGCATGACTCTGCGGTTACATTCTCTCCCCTGGTGGATCCTTGGGTTCCGCAAAACATAAAGCGGCTAGCTTGCTGGCAGGGCGCCTTATACGACCATGCTTGGTGAGGACATCTGCACTACGGACTTGCCCGTCTTTGGCTGCGAATACCTCCACAATCTTTCCTTTCTCCCAGCGGCTTCTCGGAAGGCTCGGATCGCAAATAACCACTAACTGGCCAAGCTGTAACGGTCTGACCTCATGCCTCCACTTCGTACGTCTCAACAGTTGCGGCAAGTATTCCACAGTCCATCTTCTCCAAAATCTATCTTTTAAATTCTGCGCGATCCGCCACTGTTTGCGCAAGCATATTTCACTTTCAGGTAGCGCCGGCGTTTGCGTTGAATTTAAACACCCCAACAGGAAATGATTGGGTGTTAATGGCTCCTCGTCTTCGAGCGTCATAGGCAGGTCCGTCAAAGGGCGGCTATTTATAATATTTTCCGCCTCGATCACTACGCTCCGGAATGTCTCCAGTTTTGGGGCTTCTTCCTTCAGGACTCTGCTCAGCACACGCTTAACGCATTGTACCAAACGCTCCCAGCAACCTCCACTGCTTGGATTGGCGGGACAGTTAAAGACCCACTCGATCCTCTCCTTTGCCATATAACGCGACAGCTCCTCAACGTCAAATAAACGGTTTTCCTTAGTTAGCTCTTTTTGTGCACCGACAAAATTCGTGCCATTGTCGCTACGCATACGTGCCGGCGTACCACGCCGGTTCATGAAGTTTCGAAAGCAAAGTAGAAACGCACTTGTTGAGAGTTCATCGGCAATTTCCAAATGAACGGCTCGCGTTGTTAAGCACGTGAAGAGTGCTATCCAGCGCTTTTCCCTCCGGCGTCCAACAGCCACCGAGAAAGGACCACAGTAATCCACCCCAGCATAGGTGAACGGACGGACGAATGGCGTCAAACGATCCGATGGCAACTGGCCCATCAACGGCGTAACAGGTCGGGCCCTGGCCATAATACAAACAGGACACCTTTTCTTGACATCGTTCAGCAAAGTGCGAGCCCGAGGGACCCAGAATTTTTGGCGCATTTCGTTAATGATGAGACAATCGTTTTGGTGATGACGTTTTTGGTGATAGTGCTCCATTATCATCCCAGAAACTCGATGATGTTGCGGTAAGATGATCGGTTGTCGGGCTGTGATTGGCAAACAATACGCTGCGTCAATCCTTCCCCGGAGCTTTAGCAGACCATCATCGTCGAGGAACGGTGAAAGCAGGTACAAACTGCTCGATTTCGACACTCGCCCATTGGACTGTATGGAACGGATCTCACCCGCGTATGCTTCTTCTTGACATCGGCGGCATATCAGCTTCTCAGCGACACCAATTTCAGCTGATGTCAACTCTCTTTTGTAGCGGACGTGTAGTGTAGACCTTGTGGCGTTGATGAACCTCAGCACCCAGGCCAGAACTCGTAGCATCTTCCAATAAGAAGAAAATTTTGTAAATTGAATACAAAACTCACCCTTTGTCGATATTAGGACGAATTGCCTCTCTTCGTCACCGCAATGTTCTGACTGTAGCTGTGTAGGTTCTTGGGGCCATTGCTCCTCTCCAAGGTGCAAGAATGTAGGGCCCCTTAGCCAGCCGGAAACCGAGTTGACGTCTATGGGCAGTTTCGCCCTCGTGGCATCATCCGCAGCATTAAGCGTTGTTGGTATCCAACGCCACTGTGCTGGATCTGTAGCGGCTAGCAGCTCGGCAATTCTACAGGCAACAAATTGTTTGTACTGTCGTGTTGTAGAGCGGACCCAAAGCAACACTGTTTGGGAATCGCTCCAATAGGTGACTTTATCGATGCGGAATTCGTGACATTTTTCGATTGTTGCACTCAATCGGCTCCCCAACACTGCAGCCTGCAACTCGAGCCTTGGAATGGTCATGCCTTTAATGGGGGCGCATCTTGTTTTGGCGGCGACAAATGCGACGTCAACTTGATCGTTCGCCGCTATGCGCAAATACGCTACAGCTGCGTATGCCTTGGAACTAGCGTCTACAAATACGTGTAGTTGAATTTCGTTAGCAATCGGCAAATTTTCCGAATAGCATCGGGGCACGGTAATATGCTTGACACGTTGGAACTCATTCCACCAGGTGAACCATTGCTTCTTCAAATCATCCGGTAAAACATCATCCCATTGAATCTGCCGTTTCCAGGTCACTTGCACCAGTAGCTTCGTGAATAGTGTCACATTTGCGAGGAATCCAAATGGGTCGTAGATGGACATAACGATGCCCAGCATCTCTCTTTTGGTCGGCGATCGCTTTCCCACCAGAACATCCTGGGGAATCTTGTGGAATTTGAACAGAAATTCAAACGTGTCGCTGTTGGAGTTCCAGTACAACCCCAACACCTTATCTGTAGAGGGCTGATACTCCATACTGATGACATCTGGCTGCACTTGACTATCTCCATTTAATTTTAGCTGCAATTCTTTGCAGTTAGACACAAATCTTCGCAGCGTGAACCCCGCAGCTGCGTTGATTTTGACGGTTTCAATTGAGACAGTTTCAGCCTCTGCTGCGCTGTTGAAACTGATGACCAAGTCGTCTACGTACGTTTTCTCGATAACGGCCTTCGCCCCTGCCGGCATTAAAGAAGCCCACTGCGACGCGTTCCAATTTTTTATGTATTCGGCACAACACGGGGAGCACGCTGCCCCAAATATCATAGACGTCATAACGTACACTCGAACCGGCTTCTCTGAATTCCCGTCTCTCCACAGGAAACGCTGGGCATTTTGATCGGCGGGTCTTATTTTGACCTGCGAAAACATTTCCTTGATATCCGCACTAACGGCGATTTGACCTTGTCGAAATTTGTGCATTATAGCCAACAGTGGCTGAGCGTGATCTGGCCCCTTGAGTAGCACCGAATTTAGCGACACATTCGATGCCTTTGCTGCCGCGTCAAACACAATGCGCAGTTTCTGTGGTTTGTGCGGGTTGACAACTCCGAAGTGTGGAAGATACCATATCGGATGTTCCCGTTCATCTGCCTCTTCCGGAGAAAGCAGCCGTGCGTAGCCCTCGTTGATGTATTTGGCCATTTCGGCTTGATAGGCCGCAGCAAATTTAGCGTTTCTCCTCATCTTTCCTTCAATACCACGAAGACGTTGATGAGCCATGGCATAACTATCGGGCAGCTCAACCTTGTCCTGACGCCATAATAGTCCCACTTCAAATCGCCGCCCAACATCCTTAGTAGTGCTAGACAGAATGTGGCGTGCGCGTTTGTCCTCATCGGACTCCATGATGACACTCGTGCTGCGTACTCCGAAATTTTCAATGGACAAAAAATCATCGACTATTTTGTTGAGCTGTTTCAACGTATGCGCTTCAGTCACGTGAAGAAGCCTTGGTTCCGTGTGACCTTTATGGCTGAGGGGTCCATACACCACCCAACCCAGTTTCGTTTCGACGGCGATTGGCTGGTCGGGCCCGTTCTGAACTATGTTGGTACATGCGCTCAAGTAGCTGTTGTCCAGCCCTAGTAGCAGGACTGGTTTGGCTTCTGTGTACTCAGTAATTGGTAGTGACTTCAAATGACAAAATTGTTTAGTGCGCAGCGACTGAACAGGCAAATTAAGATGACGCACAGTGCGTATATTCTTTAGCGCGAATTCTGCCGCACGACCCTTTACTGTGAGGGCGACCTTTCGTGAATTTTCTGTCGTCTTTTTCTGCCCATACCACTGTAGTGTCAATGGCATGGTGCGTCCCTTCAGGCCTAACTTGTTGGCGACCTCCTCCTGAAGCAGTGACACCGATGACCCTTCGTCCAGCATGGCATAAACCGGCAAACTGCCTTGCGGTCCACAGATAGTTACGGGCAATATCTTAAACAGGCTTGATTGATGTTGACGATGGCAATTAAGGACGTGGCCCACCTCGTTACTCGGAGCCGACGTTGTTTGTGTTGGCGCTGCAGCATTCTGATGTAGTGATTGGTGGTGGTAGCGACTGCACCCATTAATGCCGCACACCTGCTTCTCCGGGCACGTAGTCAGATTGTGGCCCTGTTGAAGGCACGCAAAACAAAGCTTATTACGCTTTACGACCTCCCACTTGGCATTGGTTTTGAGCGCCCTAAATTGGCGACAGGTACTCAAAACATGGCCTTGACCGCACTGCAAACATGTGTCGGGTTGCTGCTGCACTGCAGATTCCGAGCTATGCAGCACTCTTCGGGCACCACCTCCTGCTGCTGTACCTTGACGATTCGCGCTTGGCTGTTGAACTCCCTGGGAGACTCTTCCCGTTGCTGTTTGGCTGGTGCGCCAAGACGCGGTAGAAATAGACGGCATTAGCGCCACTACTTTGGCCAGGTCGCTTATCCAATTGGAGAAGGACTCCAGTGTCGGGAACGGTTTAATAGCGGCGGCATGGCGGCTCCAATCGAATTGTTTGGACGGCGGCAGCTTCCCAATCAGCTGCTCCAATAGTATTGGGTTTAACAAATGATGCTCACATTGGGCAGATTTGAAAAAGGCCACAATGTTGCGCACACGGTTTGCGAAGTCCAGCACATGCTCCAACCGATTCTCATAAATCGATGGAAATTGTTGCACTTTCTGCAGCTGGGACTTTATCAGTAAGTCCGGTCGCCCAAAATTAAATTCTAGCTCCTCCATCACCTTCGGTACGTCATCTGGGTAGATGAGTAACGATGTCACGGCGTCCTTGGCACTACCGTGCAGAGCTTTGTGAAGGCGCATCAGATTTTGGCGGTTGTTGTATCCAAACTCCGCCGTTGTGTCCCGAAAATTGACTTGGAACAGCGGCCAGTCCTCAGGGTTCCCACCGAAGGACGGCAATGGATACAATTTTGACGAGCCGTTGTCCACCATCGACAGCGCCCCATTGTACAGCATAGAACTTGGCAAATTCTGCGGCGGCAGCGGAGACGGATCACTTGGCAAATTCTGCGGCGGCAGCAGAGACGGATCACTTGGTAAATTCTGCGGCGGCAGCAGAGACGGATCACTTGGCAACGGCTGTGGCACCAGTCCTGTTGACCTACGTGGTGGTGGAGACAATTGAAGATTGTTCGCGCTAGCCCCATGAGCGACTTGTGCCCGGAGTTGCTGGATTTCGGCTTGTCCACGGCTGGTCTCCTTGCGCAGTTCCTCCACTGATTCCCGCAGTGTGTTAAGGCTCGCTAACAGCGCAGAAACTTGATCCACGTTTAAAGCGGCATCCTGCTGCCCAGGATTGGGAACTGTCTGTTCTGCGTTTAACATTTCGGAAGAATTGTAACTGTCCGAGTCGGACTGTTCTCCTTCTATATGGGTTGCCCTGGCTCTTGTAAGCATTCAGAAAAATGGCGGCAGCGTAATGCGTTTGCGAAACAGCAATGGCGGCGGACTGTTCGCCGGAGCGCTAGGGCTTCAAGGCACCTGCACTTCGATGCTAAAATGGCGGCAGCGTAACGCGTTTGCGAAACAGCAATGGCGGCGATGCTAACTGGCAGCAGCGTAAGATTTGCGAAACAGCAATGGCGGCGGACTGTTCGCCAGAGCGCTAGGGCTTCAAGGCACCTGCACTTCGATGCTAAAATGGCGGCAGCGTAAAGATTTGCGAAACAGCAATGGCGGCGGACTGTTCGCCGGAGCGCTAGGGCTTCAAGGCACCTGCACTTCGATGGTAACTGGCGGCAGCGTAAAGATTTGCGAAACAGCAATGGCGGCGGACTGTTCGCCGGAGCGCTAGGGCTTCAAGGCACCTGCACTTCGATGCTAAATGGCGGCAGCGTAAAGATTTGCGAAACAGCAATGGCGGCGGACTGTTCGCCGGAGCGCTAGGGCTTCAAGGCACCTGTACTTCGGTGGTAACTGGCGGCAGCGTAAAGATTTGCGAAACAGCAATGGCGGCGGACTGTTCGCCGGAGCGCTAGGGCTTCAAGGCACCTGTACTTCGGTGTTAACTGGCGGCAGCGTAAAGATTTGCGAAACAGCAATGGCGGCGTACTGTTCGCCGGAGCGCTAGGGCTTCAAGGCACCTGTACTTCGGTGTTAACTGGCGGCAGCGTAAAGATTTGCGAAACAGCAATGGCGGCGGACTGTTCGCCGGAGCGCTAGGGCTTCACCTGTACTTCGGTGCCGTTGCGTGCAGCGTACACAAAGCAATTTCAAAACTTGTAACTTTGTTAACTCGGCAAATACTCCGAAAAAGTACTTATACAATTTGTTGGGTTTTATTTAATGTAATGTAATTTGTTAACTCTGTTAATTCGGCAAAGAACTCCGAAAAAGCTATTATAAAATTTGTTTGTTTGAAATTGTTGCGCCTTGGTACGCTGTCGGTCGTCAATTGAATAACTATGGCCGCTGTTCCTCCCTGCAGGGCTGCATGTGCCACACGCGTGGCCCAGGGCTGCATGCGCGAGGCATGACTCTGCGGTTACACCACTTAAATTTTTTTTAGTTTTAAGGTATTTTTGCGAAAAAAAGGGGGAAACTATATAAAATAAAATAAATAAAAAAATATAAAATAAATAAAACACGAAAGAAAAATAAAAAGGCGCTCGACAAATCTTGAAAAAGGCATTTTGTGGCATTTATAGGTAAAATAGGCAATAAAAAAAGACATTTATGGGTGAAAAAGGCAAACTGCCTTTTTAAGGCAAAAAAAGGCAAAATAAAAGTAGTATATTTCTAGTCAGAAGGACCTAATTCGTGCTCATTTTCAATCAGAAATGCTCTATCTAGCAGCAAACAAAAAAAAGGCAATTTCCACAAAATCCTTTCCCTGGCAATAACCAATAAACCTTCACGTTAATATGTATGAATTGTTTTTTTGCATAGTCACATTTTTTAAATTGAAGTACTTATTTCTATGCACGATTAGCGCATTCTGTGCATTTGTGCAACGCTGACCAGTACAGCCGTCAGCAAGCTGCTCCAGCCCAGTTCCGCTACACGACCGCCGTTCACCAACGACCTCTGTACGAGCCTGTACGAGTTGCAGGCCTCCCCGTCCTGCGCCGAACACAACGAACAGTTGACATCACTCAGGCATTCCATCTGGTCTTTTTGGTGCACGAAACAGCCGCGCGTCACGGCCCCAGCGGCGGTCGAGCTGCGCACAAAGCAGTACGAGTTGGGTGCCGTCGGCACCAGGCACTGTGCCGGCGTCATGGCCGTCGTGTCGGTGGCACATTTGGGATCCTAACAGAAATCAATAACCGACTGCTAGATGATGGGCCTCAAATTCGTACTCACGTTACTCGAGTTGCACTCGATGCATCTGATATCGGCGCGTCCCTTATTGTTGCAAAGCTGTCCAAAGCACTTCACACACTCCGGATGCTCGGCGGCGTCGCACTTGGCGCGAGTTTCCGTTGGCAAATTTGCGTAGCAGCCACGCGCCGCCACGGTGTCTAACGGGGAAGTAACATTTTAGAATTGGACGAGTTGCAAATGTGGACGGTTTCGCACTTACAGCCATCGAAAACCGTTACGCAAATGTCCAGCAAATCGGTGCATTCGACAACCATATTCGCCTTGGAGGTCCTCAGGCAGTTAATGCCTTCGCAGCTGAAACACTGGCGCGGTTGCATTGCATTCACTGCGTCGTCGTCGGCTGCTGCAACTATTGTCGTGGCCAGCAGAAGGACTGCGCCAATTAAAATTGTCTTATTGCATTTTTGCCACATTATTAATTATTATTTTTAATATTTATTTATTTAATAATTATTTATTAATTAATTTTAATTTTTGTAAAATGTTGTCACTTGCAAACCTTACAACTGCACACCAGCCGCAACACTAAGTCATTGAATTGGAATTTGCGGGCAGGTAATGTAGTCGTCGGCGCACTGGGACAATGAAATCGTCAACTTGTTCCCACTTGAAATATTCTCAAGATCACCGCACTTAAGTGGCATCCACTATATCTGAACGCAGTGGCGTGCCCAGGGTTTCGGGAAGGGGGGGATGAGAAAAAAATCCAGTTTAACGCCATTTTTATACTTTCATCTTTGCGTATTATTTTTAATCAGCGACCGGAAATAACAGTTATTTATGAAAACTATAGTTGAAAATTTTACTATGATGGAAAAATCATGCAAATAAATGAAATATACCAATACATTTCTTTTCGCAGGGAGAATCAAACTTGGCAATAAACTTTTTTTTTGTAATTTTTACGGAAAAATTAAAAAAATAAGAATTATTTTTTATTTATATTTTAAAAATCCTTTAATAACAATTATTTTTGATATTTTCATATTAGTTCAAAAATATAGCGTTTTCCAATAAGAGGTATTTTTTTGGTATTCAAAGAAAAATTCAATTTTTTTAGATAAATGATCCGATGTTTATTTCATAATAAAGAGGAATGTTTGCCATTAATAATGAAAACAACATCAGGCAAATGGCCACCACGACCACGCTTACAGGACCATATCCTTTTCATGAAATTTTCCATAACCAAATCGCAAGGTGGCTGCCCTATGTCCTCGATAGCCTCACGAATTCTGTCTTTGACGTCTTGCATCGACGCTGGGCTGTTAGCGTACACCTTATCTTTCACGTGGCCCCAAAGGAAGAAGTCACAAAGTGTTAAATCACAAGATCTCGGTGGCCAATTGTGATCATCTCTTCCAGAGATAACACCCAGAGGACCCAACCAGCAAAGACACGACATTGTTGATGATCGGTCGGCTTGAGTTCTTGTGTTAAGGGGGTCTTCTACTTTGTTGGTTCAAAAAAATCGATTTTATTTTTTTTGCAGTTTTGTGGCCTAGAAGGTACTAGAAATATAATATTCAAAGGGTATAACCGAAATCTTATTATTTCGGGGTTTTTAGAGTCATCGAATATAGCTCCGCATGCTGTTATCGCAGCGCTCATCGCCACTTTAAATGCAATTTCCCAAAAGTTGTGTTTTTGCAACTGGTTGGCAAGATATCTCGAGAACAAATTGATCAATTAACTAAAGTGATATATCAAAATTTGCGGAAAACATGTGGCTATCGTTTGACACGAGCTTTTTTTTCATTTTAACGATTTTTACAGCTATTCTTGACCTTGAAAACGTAGACATTTTTGTTTGTTGCCTGTTTCGTGAAATTTTGGAATTTTTCAAAAACCTCGTGTCAAACGATAGCCAAAGTCATAAAGAAACTAAATCATTTTGGTTTTTTTGTTTCAGACGACTTTCATGGGCTGAATCGTGACAACCGTTTTAGTATAAATTTTTCGTAAGGGACATTTCAAGGTCAAATCACGGTCAAACTAGAGACAGTAAAATTTCAGAAAAATTAATGTTGGAAGTATAGAAATAAACGAATTCAATGCAAAAAACTGAACCTTGATTGCATTATTGGTTCCCCTACAATCTATTGTCAAAAAACAGTATCAAAAACGAGGCCACAAGGTAGAAGACCCCCTTAACTGAACTTGATAAGCCTTAAGATCCAAGTCTTTATGCAAAATACTGTGTAATGACGTTTTTGAAATGCCCAATTCCAAAGAACGACGAGGAATCGACAAACCTGGGTTTTCTTCAACACTTTGGGCTACAGCAGCAATATTCTCAGTTGTTCTTCTTCGGGTTTTATTCTTCACATCACTAACTTGTCCCAACCGCTCGAATTTGTCCACCAATTTCTGTATTGCGGTCCGACAAGGTGCTTCACGACGACCCAAAAATGCTTTAGTTTTGCGAACTGTGACTGCAAGATTTTCACCATTTTTGTAGTGAATGTGAATAATTTCAATGCGTTGTTGAAGCGTGTATCGTTCCATTTTTAATAATGGCGTAGTTTCTACTTGTCAAATGTCAGAGAATAAAAGCTTCAAATGTGACAGCTACCGAAATACCGGCTGATTCAAAATAACACCTCTTGTTGGAAAACCCTATATAACAGTTTTATTTCGATTTTTATTTTAGTTGTCCTATGCCATCAATAAAAATCATTCAGTGACTTTTATTTATAAAAGTCATCAATAAAAATCAGTCAGTGACTTTTATTAAGAATTTCTTAACCTTTCTGCAGGCATCCGGTTCCGGCCAGACCACATCGAACTTCGGATCCACTTCAGCAATGTTGTAGTTAAGCTATCGAGGTCATATTTAATGACATCCTCAACTGATCCTTTCTAAGCACAAAAAAACCCAGAACCATGTCCTCGTCAGACCATGGTGTATTTTCATACAAATTTGTTAGTTAAAATTTTTATAGCTATTTCCCTCGTAATTATTGTCAGAATGGCTTAAAAACATTTTTTCGTTTGTTCCTTATTCAGTTCCTTATTTGGCGCAAAATCTACCTGGTCCAAGTGTTTTTCATTCGCCTTGGCTTTTATTTTCTTTTGGGTTAGTAGAAGTTAGAATTTTTGCTGGAAAATAATGGCGGACCATATTCAAAATTAATATTTATCCACTGTACACTCTAGAAGTGAAGGAAGTATTTGTTGTCTTGTTGTGTCTGGTTTTTTATCAATTGGATTGTTTTCTGTTGCAAAGATGGAAGGAATGGAAGGCTGTTTTGAGGATTAGGTGGACATTGTTTTTGAACCTCGACACTGGAGTAAAAATCAGAGACAATTTCTCTTAAAAAATTGCCTAAGCAATAGCGAAAACCAATGCTTAAGAGGAATAATATTGAGATATTAATTAATTTGCTGCTTGAGGTAATATTTGGCCCTGAACAAAACGAAGCTTCTGATACTGATAGAAAAAAATGGTCGTTTAGATAGTTCAATGGCGACAAAGAAAACAGCCAGTTCAATCTAAACAATAACATGTTGAGCGTGTTCTGCATGTTTTTCTTTGGCAAAGCAGTTCAGAACTGTTAACAGTTCAAGGAATCCATAAATAATAATAGATATATCAAAACGCGATTTCTATGTGTCCAATGTAAAATCTCAATGTGTTTGAGTCATCTTACTGAATTATATTGTTGCAATAATTGCATTGGTCAAACAGTTGAAGCAGATTTACATTTATAGCATTTCTTTCTTTTCCTTTTTTTTGGGATTTCAAAATTAATTCATTGAAGTTGAAACTCGCTATTTACTAAATTATTATAGTTTATTTGTAACGTTTTCTGTAAATAAAATGTAGGCAAGCAAAAGAAATCAATGTGTCCACACTTTCTGGTCCTTTTGTATCCTAAACAACAATGCTCCACTATCCTCTTGTTTACATCATGGTCTGGCCAGATCATGGGAACTACTATTAGGTTGTAAGTGGGTGATCACAGAAGAGGTAACGAAAATAATAAAAATCTTTTCACAATTCTATATTGTTACATCAAATTGGAAAAAATGAATGTATCCACTAAGGGAGGATCCATCCCCTAATCCCCCCTGGGGACGCCACTGTCTGAACGTATTGTTTATTTAGTCAGTTTATCAATAGCAGCTGCTAACGATAGTAATTTAATTTATCTATGAGCGATTTTTCGCTACTATTGTTCGAGTACTTGCAATTTTCGACATGACATCGCTATGTCAGTGCCGCTGTAACAGAAGAAGCAAAACACTTGTGTCAATCATAAATTTACGATAAAACGTTTAATCTAATATCAACGTTTAATCGGAATATAGTCTAATCTATACTATTATATAAAAACAAGTGTGACGTTTTTTGAGCCACAATCAGGCAAAAACCACTGAACCGATTTAGATGAAATAAGCACCAAACAATATTTTATGTGGGGCAATGGTACATAGGCTATATGATATTGACCACGCCCCCTTATTATTTATTTATTTATTTATTTATTCAGTCTACCGATATTTAAATCTTACAGACTATAACAACAAATCTTAAGCTACACAATGGTAACAAAACTCATCTATGGTAAGTTTTTTTAAGGCAATATGGATGTCAAACGATTCAGCGTGTCATTGCGGCAAACATAGGCTAAAGCGCAATTTTTCTAAACAACGTCCGGCCCTGAAGCCTTATTTACATCGAGATTTGCAAGTACTCTTTTAACTACCCGTCTCCGAAAGTGACTACTGGAAGTGGTTGATCGCTGGGGGCATATGATTGAAATTTCTTCACGCACTTCAATTAAATCAAACTTCTTCAGCACTGTCATTCAATTTGATAAGCTTTTATCATCCCTCGCAAACCTAGTGATAAACACTTAAATGACATAAATTTTACGTACGCGATTATTTTCCAATAACACTTCACTGCTATCGCTTAAGTGACAAAATTTTGCTAAAAATTCACTTTACAAACAAAAATTTTACCTTCTTCAGTTCAAGTGCCACTGATTTAAAAACAAAATACAAAAATTCTTCCCCCATCTCTATAAAAGTGTATCTGGCATTGGTGTTTGGCCACAGTTGCAAAACTACACAAAATGTTACAGCAAAAATCGATCAGAGTGCTGCTGTCACTGCTGTCATTGACAGCTGGCAGCCACGCCTGTCAGGACCGAGGCAGCACGCAGGCAGCGCAAAAGGATTGGTGGGAGACGGCACAATTCTATCAGATCTATCCGCGTTCGTTTATGGACTCGGATGGCGACGGCATTGGCGACTTGAAGGGCATCACCTCGAAGCTGGATTACCTCAAAGAGATCGGCGTAACCGCCACCTGGCTGTCGCCCATATGCACCTCGCCTATGGTGGACTTTGGCTACGACATCTCCAACTACTTTAGCATACAGCCCGAGTACGGCACCATGGAGGACTTTCGTGCGCTGACTGCACGCGCCAACCAGCTGGGAGTCAAGATCATACTGGACTTTGTGCCGAATCACTCGAGCGATCAGTGTGAATGGTTTAAAAAGTCCGTTAAGCGTGAGCGCGGCTACGAGGACTACTATGTGTGGGCGGATGCCAAATATGATGCCGATGGCAATCGACAGCCGCCCAGCAATTGGGTAACAAAAAAAGATAATAATTGAAAGTGAGTTCTTTATGCTTTTTCGCTGTTTGCAGCTTCAAAACGCCGGTAGCTCCGCTTGGGAATGGAACGAAGAGCGTCAGCAGTATTATTTGCATCAGTTTGCCCCACAACAGCCCGATCTCAACTATCACAATCCGGCTGTGGTGGCACAAATGAAGCGCGTAATGCGCTACTGGCTCGATCAGGGTGTGGCCGGTTTTCGCGTGGACGCAGTGCCGATGTTGTTCGAGGTGGCACCCGATTCCAATGGCCAATATCCGGACGAGCCGCTGAGCGGTTTAACCGACGACCCACATGTTCGCAACTATTTAAAACATGATCTGTTGGAGGATCGTCCCGAAACCATTGACATGATCTATCAGTGGCGTAAAGTGATGGACGACTATCAGCGCATTTATGGCGGCGAAACGCGTGTCCTTCTGATTGAGACCGGCGCGCCACCTCCTTACACCATGCAAATGTACGGCAACGCCACCAGAAAGGGAGCACATCTGCCGTTCAATTTCAATTTAATTTTTGAATTGTTATCGGAAGTGACGGCGCCAAAGATACAGCAAGCGGTGGACAAATGGTTGACGAATATGCCAAGGGGACGCACAGCCAACTGGGTGGTAGGTAGAATTCATTTGGAGCCATATTTATGCCAAAAATATTTGCATTTGTTGCATTTTTTATGATTTAAGATCGGCAATCACGACCAACCTCGCGCAGCCAACCGTTATGGCACCTCACGCATTGACGCCATGAATATGTTGGTGATGACGCTGCCGGGCGTTAGTGTCACCTATCAGGTGAGTGCTTTTAATTGAAATGTAAAATTTTAAAAGTTAAAAATATAATTTTTGGGTTTCTAGGTTAAATTTAAAACTTTGAACTTGACTTCGAATTTTCGAACTTGACTTCGAATTTTCGAACTTGATTTCAAATTTTCTAAATAGTATTCATTAGCTCAAAAAATTCATTCTTATATATAAAATAAAATTTGCGAGCTTTACTTTGCATTTTCGACTACTTCCAGCTCACGAAACAATATTAACATGTTCAATTAGGTCTAACGTTTAAAATTAACTTTTTCGAACTTGATTTATAATTTTCGAACTTAAGTTCGAATTTTCGAAGTTGACTTCGAATTATTAAATTGTTTTTGTAGATACAAAAAATTAGTTTTAACTTTTTTGGAATGCTATACTATTTTTCTGCGATATTACTTTGCATATCCAAATGCCTAAAAACTTAAAATTAATTAAAAAATTTCAAAAAAAATTTGGAATATGCAAAATTATACATAGTTCTCAAACATTTATTACGAATTTTCGAAACTAATTTCCTTTCCTTACATCAGGGTGAAGAACTTGGCATGACCGATGGCGTGATTCCTTTGGAGGATTCCTTCGATGATCGTGATCCTGAGCGCACGCCCTTTCAGTGGAACGCTGGCAAAAATGCAGGTAAATACAGGGTGATTCACAGTTCAAAACTGTAACTGAGTAAACTGACATGGAATAAATGTTTTCTTCCGTGGCTTCTTTTACTTTGTTTTTCTATTCGAAAACTGTTTTTATGTGAAATACAAAACATGACATTTATTTAAATTTCTTAGGCTTCTCCACTGCTGCCAAAACTTGGCTTCCGGTCGCTCCCGGCTATGAAACGGTCAACGTTGAGGTAGAGTCGAATGCTGTACGTTCGCATTTGAAGATCTACAAAGCGCTCGTTGAGTTGCGCAAACACTCGAAAACCTTGCAAAATGGCTCTTACAAATACAAAGCACTGGACGAGGGCGTTTTTGTACTGAAAAGGTTAGAAATATTTAGTATACTTACGACTCATTTTTGAATTATTTGTGGGTATTTCTTGTTGTGTTTAACAGATCATTGAAAAATGAAGAGACCATCGTGTTTGTGGCCAACTTTGGCGAAGGTGATTACATCATTAATTTAATATCAAACTTTGATGCAAATCTACCCAAGACCATGGAACTAAAGATCAGTAGTCTGGATTCAAATAAGGCAGTGGGGTAAGTTGATGTTATTTATAATTAGGAGATAATTAATTCCGGTTGGTTTTGCTTTATATTTAAATATTTTTAATTGTAATTTTTCTAGCACGAAAATACAACTCGATTATGGAATCGTTTTGGAATCTGGCGAGGCGTTGGTACTGGGCAACATGTCCAGCTAAAGTAAGTGAATGGCTGTTTAACAATTTCAATGTTGCGGTTATTAGGCTCAGTGTTCAAAACAATTAAGTTATTAAGTCATTAATTAAGTCAGAGTGTAAAGTACAACAGACAATTATATATAAATAAATTTTATCACTATTAGTCAAAACACATACTTGGGAAAATGTATAATAATGTTTAAATAAAGACTTAATAAAATAGAAAACATCTCAGAAATGTACTACTGTGGGCAAAAAATAGCAAGACTTTTTAATTTAAATTTCGCGCGGAAACCCATTCGCCGAAATATTTTGTTTCTAGGTTGGTATGACTGTCAGTGACATCTGTGCCAAATGTCACATCAAAATAATCATTAGTGTTTAGTATACGCTTGTCTTTCTGAAGTACAAAAAGTGCATTCGGCAATTTTGAGTGAAATTATTCAACAAAGAAGTTCCATTAAATTTTGTGTGCAGAATCAAATTTCTGGTGCCGAAACGTTCAATAGCGAAGCTATTCGTAAAAAGAGGCCGGAATTACGACAACTCATGGTTTTTGCACCACGATAATGCACCGTCGCATACTGCTTTGATTCTTCGTGAGTTTCTCGCCGAAAATTCAACCAATATCGTTCCACAACCACCGTATTCGCCTGATTTAGCTCCGTGTGACTTCTGGCTGTTCAGCAAACTCAAACGACCGCTCCGGGGAAACCGTTTTGAGTCAATTGAAGACATTAAACGTGATTCGCTACGCGCATTGAAGGCTATTCCGGAAATTGACTTTAACAACTGTTTCGAAGATTGGAAAAAACGTTGGCACAAGTGTATTGGGCCGGGGGGGATTACTTTTAGGGGGACTAAATAGATTTAGAAGAATAAATAAAGAATTTTTAAATTATGAACAAAGTCTTACTATTTTTTCCCCACAGTAGTAATTGTTGTTTTCCCTTTTAAGTTTTGATTTTTATAAAAATAAAAAACATGAATTTTTTTTTGATATTAAGTGTTTTAACCAAGTTTGAAGTGAATACGGCCATTAATTAATGTTTCTTTCACAATTTCTCCATGCAAACTTTTAACACATCGTTGACTCTGTCAGATTTTGATTTTCGAAAAAATTAAAAACACGTATTGAATTATTTCACATTTGATGTACTTTCACTAAGTTTTAAGTCAAAAGGTCCAAAAAATCGTATTTCTCCTTACAAACTGTTAACCCTTGGTTTACTCCTTTAAGTTTTGATTTTTACAAAAATAAAAAACACATGTGTAATTATTTTTAGTTTTCAATGTGTTTTAGTTTTGGTGAAACCAAGTTTGAAGTCAAAGACGGAAAAAAACTTGTTTCTTCATATAAACTGTTAACCCTTGGTTTACCCCTTTGAGTTTTGAGTTTTACAAAAATGAAAAACACATGTTTAAATATTTTTAGTTTTTAATGTGTTTTCACTAAGTTTGAAGTCAAAAGCGGAAAAAAACTTGTTTCTTCATATAAACTGTTAACCCTTGGTTTACCCCTTTGAGTTTTGATTTTTTCAAAAATTAAAAACACGTGTTTAATTATTTTTGGTTTTATTTTTAGTTTGAAGTCAAAGACCAAAAAAAATCTTGTTTTTCCATATAAACTGTTAACCGTTGGTTTACCCCTTTGATATTTTATTATTTCAAAAATGAAAATCACGCGTTTAATAATTTTTGGTTTTAGGTATTTTCACCAAGTTCGAAGTCAAAGGCCCAAAAAATCTGGTTTCTCCATGTAAACTTTTAACCCTTTGTTTACCCCGTCAGATTTTGATTTGTACAAAAATAAAAAACACGTATTTAGTAATTTTTGATTTCAAACGTTTTCACCAAGTTTTAAGTCAAAAGCCTCATTAATTCATAGTTTTCATAGATTCCCCATACCAACTTTTAACCCGTCACTGAACCCATCAGATTTTGATGAAAAACATGTATCGACTTATTCCATAGTTGTTCTCCAAGTTGAAAGTCACAAGGTCCAAAAAATTGCTAAAATTTTTCAATACAAAATTTTAACTGGTTTACTCCAAAAATCAAAAACACGTGTTTAATTATTTTTGGATTTCAAGTATTTTCACCGACTTTGAAGTCAATAGGCTTATCGAGTCATGTTTTTTTTCGTAGTCTTCCCGAATACAAAACTTAACCCATTGATGACCCTGTTAAATTTTGATTTTGCAATTTCACGTTTGACGTTCCCGTTATGCTTCAGATGGGCTGCGCACGCTGGCTGTCAACTTGCCGGTTGATGGCTTAAATTTTTTTTGTTGCTTTTATACGTGCAACTCTGCGAGAAACAAAGTGCTCAACGCACAACGCGAGTCTTCAAGTTGAGTTGCCACTTGACCTGAAACAGCTTTGGATCAACATTGAAGTACATGTTTTGACACGCGTTTTAAATACACAAAATATGCTCTTTAAAATATGAATTTTTCAAGTGGTTTGCATTGAACTGTTTACATGAAATACTTTTAAATGTTTTAACACTACACAACTGTTTTTCAACTGTTTGTGTTTTTCTGTTGCTGTTGTTATTTGATAAAATGCTTTGTTGTTATTTAATGTGAAGCAAATCAACTCAGCAGCCGCTGTAGCTCAGCTGACTAGTGCGTTGGGCCGCGAATCAAATGCAACGCTCGAACCCAGGTTCAAGACTCCGTTGCTGCTAACACCGAAAAAAAAGAAGAAAAACAACAATTTTTCTTTCGGCGGCCTCTGAGAGTAAAATTGCCTAGGAAAAAGCTCCCAACTCGCCGTTCGGAATCGGCATAAAACTGTAGGTCCCTTCCAACCTTGTAAACAAAATTCACACGCACAACTCGGATGGCTGCGGGTAGCTTGGCCTTAGTCTCGTAATCGGGCTGTCGTGCCAGTCAATTATTAATTATTAATCAACTCACAATTTTATTAAGATTTTCAAGTATTTCTGTTGTGTACATTTCCTTTAGATAATTTTAAAGTGTTTGTGTTCGTTTGTTTTCCTAAAGATTAGCATTCAAGTGTTTGTTTGGGGATTTATAGCGTTGTGGCGCCTCTCAGGAAAAAGGCATTTTGAGTGCCTAACATTGCAAACTTAGAGACAAGTAAAATACTTCAGAAAATGTTAAAGTGACTTTGAAATATTAAATGTTGCGCAGGTTATGAAAGGTGAATCGAAAATTGTTGACAATGAAATAAAAAATTTAAAATTTCTAGAAATATGAAATATATATTTGGTAATCTTATGATGTTTTCGTTGATCTTCAAATTGATAACAACTTGTAATCAAATCAGCAATCATCTTTAAGCTTTATTTACAGTAATTTCTATTTTAATATGTGTTATGAGTCCGAAAATACCTACAAATCTTTTATAATGTGCCAGTTACCTAATAACTTACTGATGATATCACTAACTGATAAATAGATATAGAGATAGATTTCGCAGGCAACAGAAAAGCCTCGTGCGATACACACGTCCCTCTTGGTTTTGTATGATCTCTTGATGTGACGACTTTGAGAAGGGGCTCGTAACAGTAACCTTTTCTTAGTAGGGGACTTGGTATAGGCCATGACCAGTTATTTAATAACTTACTGGTGATGTCACTAACTAATGATTAACATAGATTTCGGGGTCTTAGACTTTCGAATTTGTTTCTTATAATCTCTTGGTGTGACTTATTGGAGAAGGGGCTCATAGCAGTGGCCTTTTCTTAGTAGCGGGTCTTTCGATAGGCCATAGTCCGGTAACTTTTTGTAATGGCCAGTTATGAGTTATATGGCCAGCAAACAGGGCTAACGAGTTAAGCAGTGGAACAAAAATGCCTTCTGATTCAGATTTCTTCATGCACTTTAATTAAATCAAATTTCTTCAACACTGTCATTAAATTTGATAAGCTTTTATCATCCCTCGCAAACCTAGTGATAAACACCTAAATGACATAAATTTTACGTACGCGATTATTTTCCAATAACACTTCACTGCTATCGCTTAAGTGACTAAATTTTGCTAAAAATTCACTTTACAAACAAAAATTTTACCTTCTTCAATTCAAGTGCCACTGATTTAAAAACAAAATAAAAAATTCTTCCCCCAGCTATATAAAAGTGCATGCGGCATTGCTGCTTGGCCGTAGTTGCAAAACTACACAAAATGTTACAGCAAAAATCGATCAGAGTGCTGCTGTCGCTGCTGCTACTGACAGCTGGCAGCCGCGCCTGTAAGGAGCGAGATTGCACGCAGGCAGCACAAAAGGATTGGTGGGAGACGGCACAATTCTATCAGATCTATCCGCGTTCGTTTATGGACTCGGATGGCGACGGCATTGGCGACTTGAAGGGCATCACCTCGAAGCTGGATTACCTCAAAGAGATCGGCGTGACCGCCGCCTGGCTGTCGCCCATATTCACCTCGCCTATGGTGGATTTTGGCTACGACATCTCCGATTTCTATGACATAGCGCCCGAGTACGGCACCATGGAGGACTTTCGTGCGCTGATTGCACGCGCCAACCAGCTGGGACTCAAGATCATACTGGACTTTGTGCCGAATCACTCGAGCGATCAGTGTGAATGGTTCAAAAAGTCCGTTAAGCGTGAGCGCGGCTACGAGGACTACTATGTGTGGGCCAATGCCAAAATCGATGCCGATGGCAATCGACAGCCGCCCAGCAATTGGGTAACAAAAAATAGATAATAATTGAAAGTGAGTTCTTTATGCTTTTTCGCTGTTTGCAGCTTCAAAGCTTTCGCGGCTCCGCTTGGGAATGGAAAGAAGAGCGTCAGCAGTATTATTTGCATCAATTTACCGTACAACAGGCCGATCTCAACTATCGCAATCCGGCTGTGGTGGAACAAATGAAGCGCGTAATGCGCTATTGGCTCGATCAGGGTGTGGCCGGTTTTCGCGTTGACGCAGCGCAGGTGTTGTTCGAGGTGGAGCCCGATGCCAATGGCCAATATCCGGACGAGATGCCGAGCGGTTTAAACGACGACCCAGAGGATCACTACTATTTGCTAACTGATCTGGTTCTGAATCGTCCCGAGAGCATTGATATGATCTATCAGTGGCGTGATGTGGTGGACGACTATCAGCGCATTCATGGCGGCGACACGCGTGTCCTTCTGATGGAGACCGACGCGCCACCTGCCTACACCATGCAAATGTACGGCAACGCCACCAGAGTGGGAGCACATCTGCCGTTCAATTTCAATTTGATGCTCCAATTGAAATCGGAAGTGACGGCGCCGAAGGTGCAGCAAGCGGTGGACAATTGGTTGACGAATATGCCAAGGGGATGCACAGCCAACTGGGTGGTAGGTAGAATTCATTTCGAGCTATATTTATGCCAAAAATATTTGAATTTGTTGCATTTTTTATGATTTAAGATTGGCAATCACGACCAACGTCGCGCAGCCAGCCGTTATGGCAGCTCACGCATTGACGCCATGAATATGTTGGTGATGACGCTGCCGGGCGCTAGTGTCACCTATCAGGTGAGTGCTTTTGAATGAAATATAAAATTTTAAAAGTTGAAAATATAATTTTTGGGTTTCTAAGTTAAATTTAAAACTTCGAACTTCACTTCGAATTTTCGAACTTGACTTCGATTTTTCGAACTTGACTTCGAATTTTCGATCTTCCTTTTATATTTTCTAAATGATATTGAGATGCTTAGAAAGTAAATTCTTACGTTCAAAATGAAATTTCGAAAATGACTGCATTTTCGAATTCTATTTCAACCTTTCAATCTACGTTCACATGTTAAAAAAGTTAAGTTTGAACATCAAAATTCACTTTTTCCAACTCTATTTCGAATTTTCAAAGTTAAGTTATAATTTTCAAAGTTGACTTTGAATTTTCAAATTGCGTTTGCCTATACCAAAAAATTATCTTTGGAGTTTGAAATTACGTTTTTCGAACACACACTTCGATTTTTTGAACTTGATTTCGAATTTATTAATCAATATTCGCATGTTTGAAATTTATTTCGAACTTCCAAGCAACTTTCACATGTTAAAAAATGTGAAAAAAGTCTAACGTTCAAAATTAACTTTTCCGAACTCGATTTAAAATTTTCAAGGTGACTTTGAATTTTCAGATTGCATTTGCATATACAAAAAAATACTTTTGTAGCTTGAAATTAACTTTTTCGAACTTGATTTAAATTTTTTTATCTTGATTTTGAATTTTTGAACATGACTTTGAATTTTCTAAACAATATTCACATGTTTAAAAAGTGATTTCTCAGCTTGATTTTAACTTTATTTCGAACTTCTAACGTTCAAAAATAACTTTTCCAAACTCGATTTCGAATTTTCAAAGGTGGTGACTTTGAATTTTTAAATTGCATTTGCATATAAAAAAACTTCGAACTTGATTTAGAATTTTTGAAGTATACTTGAAATTTTCGAACTTGACTTTGAATTTTCTAAACAGTATTCATACGCTTAAAAAATTAATTCTTATATTCAAAATAAAATTTGCGAGCTTTACTTTGAATTTTCGATTACTTCCAGCTCACGAAACAATGTTAACATGTTCAGTTAGGCCTAAAGTTTAAAATTAACTTTTTCGAACTTGATTTTAAATTTTCGAACTTAAGTTCGAATTTTCGAAGTTGACTTCGAATTATTAAATTGTTTTTGTAGATACAAAAAATTAGTTTTAACTTTTTTGGAATGCTATACTAATTTTCTACGATATTAATTTTCATATCCAAATGCCTAGAAACTTAAAATTAATTACAAAATTTCAAAAACAATTTTGAATAGGCAAAATTATACATAGTTCTCAAACATTTATTATGAATTTTCGAAACTAATTTCCTTTCCTTACATCAGGGTGAAGAACTTGGCATGATCGATGGTTTCATTTCCTGGGAGGATTCCGTCGATCCAGGGGCTTGCAATACGAATCCCAGTATGTATGAAAAATCTACTCGTGATCCAGAGCGCACGCCCTTCCAGTGGAACGCTGGCAAAAATGCAGGTAAATACAGAGTGATTCACAGTTCAAAACTGTTAGAGTAAACTGACATGGAATAAATGTTTTCTTCCGTGGCTTCTTTTACTTCGTTTTTCTATTCGAAAACTGTTTTTACTATGTATGTGAAATGCAAAATTTGACATTGATTTCATAGGCTTCTCCACTGCTGCCAAAACTTGGCTTCCGGTCGCTCCCGGCTATGAAACGGTCAACGTTGAGGTAGAGTCGAATGTTGAACGTTCGCATTTGAAGATCTACAAAGCGCTCGTTGAGTTGCGTAAAAACTCGAAAACCTTGCAAAATGGTTCCTACAAATACAAAGCAGTGGACGAGGGCGTTTTTGTGCTGAAAAGGTTTGAAATATTTAGTATACTTACGACTCATTTTTGAATTATTTGTGGGTATTTCTTGTTGTGTTGAACAGATCTTTGAAAAATGAAGAGACCATTGTGTTTGTGGCCAATTTTAGCGAAGGTGAATACCTCATTGATTTAATATCAAAGTTTGATGCAAATCTGCCCGAGACCATGAAATTAAAGATTAGTAGTCTGGATTCAAATAAGGCAGTGGGGTGAGTTTATGTTATTTATAATTAGGAGATAATTAATTCCAGTTTGGGTTGATTTATATTTAAATGTTTTAATTGTAATTTTTCTAGTACGGAAATACAACTCGATCATATAGTTTTGGAATCTGGCGAGGCGTTGGTACTGGGAAACATGTCCAGCTAAAGTAAGTGAATGGCTGTTAAACAATTTCAATGTTCGGCCTCACTTTTCAAGTGAAGTAAAGTACAACAGACGATTATATATAAATAAATTTTAGCACTTCTTCTCGAAACACATGCTTGGGAAAATTTATAATAAGTTTAAATAAAGATTAAATAAAATACAAAACAATCTCAGAAATGTAGTTGTTGTTTTCCTTTTTAAGTTTTGATTTTTATAAAAATAAAAACATGCTTTCATGTTTGTTTGATTTTAAGTGTTGTAACCAAGTTTGAAGTGAATAGTGCCATTAATTAATTTTTTTCACAATTTCTCCATGCAAACTTTTAACCCGTCGTTGACCTCGTCAGATTTTGATTGTCGAAGAAACGAAAAACATGTATCGGATTATTTCACATTTGATGTACTTTTACTAAGTTTAAGTCAACAAGTTTTAAATCTTGTGTTTTCAAACAAACTTTTAACCCTTGGTTTACACCTTTGAGTTTTGTTTTTTACAAAAATAAAAAACATGTCTAGAATTATTTCACATTTGATGTACTTTCACTAAGTTTTCAAAGTCAAAAGGTCCAAAAACATCTTCTTTCTCCATACAAACTGTTAACCCTTGGTTTACCCCTTTGAGTTTTGATTTTTACAAAAATAAAAAACACATGTGTTATTATTTTTGGTTTTAAGCGTTTCACCAAGTTTGAAGTGAAAGACCAAACAAAAATTTTGTTTCTCCATATAAAATTTTAACCTTTGGTTTTGATTTTTACAAAAATAAAAAACACGTGTGTAATTATTTTTGGCTTTAAGTATTTTCACCAAGTTTAAAGTCAAAGGCCCAAAAAATCTAGTTTCTGCTTATATACTTTTAACCCTTTGTTTACCCCGTGAGATTTTGATTTTTATAAAAATAAAAAACACGTGTTTAGTTATTTTTGATTTCAAATGTTTTCACCTAGTTTTAAGTCAATAGTCTCATTAATTCATGTCAAGAATTCACTTCCGTCAATAGTCTCATTAATTCATGTTTTTCAATAGATTCCCCCATACAAATTTTTAACCCGTCAATGACCCGATTAGATTGTAATGAAAAACATGTATCGAATTATTTCACATTTGATGTACTTTCTCCAAGTATAAAGTCAAAAGGTTCACAAAATTTTGTTTTTCAATACAAAATTTTAACCACTGGTTTACTCCTTTAAGTTTTGATATTTAAAAAAATAAAGAACACGTGTTTAATTATTTCTGATTTCAAGTACTTTCACCGACTTTGAAGTCAGTAGACTTATCGAATCAGGTTTTTTTCGTAGTATTCCCGAATACAAAACTTAACACAACAATAACAAACTTAATTTTCGAAAAATGTAAAAATAATTGCCGAATTATTTTCAATTTGGAGCACTTTGACCATGTTTGAAATCAATGAAGGGCCTCGAAGGTCCCTAGCACTAGAGGTCCTAGGTTCGAAGGCATAAATAAGGAGTGCGTCGTTTAAAATTGTGACATGCAAGTTTGCTAATAACTTCGTTAATACAAATTCAAATCAAACTTTCTTTGATCAAGTCAGCCATGAAAACTCTGTCATTTAATAGTTTATGCCCATTGATGCATTTATGCCCATGCATTGATTGAACATTTATTAATAAAATGGCTTCAGAGCAAGAAGTGCGTGAAAAAATAATTTCAATTTTTTTGAACAACCCGAAATTGACTTACAGAAAAATCGAAAAAATAGTAAATGTTGATAGAAGAACAGCTTCGAAAGTGGTGAAGCAGTTAAAGACAAATGTGAGCATTAATCGGAAACAAGGTGCCGGCAGAAAAAAAGGTTCCAGTACCCAAAAAAAAGCGGGAAAAGTAGTAGTGTCCTTATTTGCGAAGAACCCAAACACGTCGGGACGTACAATTGCCCGGGTAACGGAATGTTCGGAGTCTTTTGTGAGAAGGGTAAAAAAAGAAGCAGGTCTGAAGACATATAAAGTTCAAAAAGTACCAGACCGAAACGCAAACAAATATATTGAGGCTAAAGCGCGTGCCAAACATTTATTGAAAAATTTCGTACGAAAATACAAATGCTGCATAATCGACGACGAAACTTACGTCATGGCCGATTTTTCTTAACTTCCTGGCCAAGAATTTTATGTTGCCGATAGCAGAGGAAATGTCCCGGAAAGAAGACAAAATTTCCCAAAAAATTCCTCATTTGGCAAGCAATTTGCAGCTGTGGTAAACGTAGCAGCACCTTTGTCACCACAAGCACTATAAACGCCGAAATATACATAAAAGAGTGTTTGCAAAAAAGACTTCTGCCCTTCCTAAAGCAACATGAAGTCCCTAGTTTTTTCTGGCCGGATTTGGCATCGTGTCACTATAGCAGAGCTGCTCTTCAATGGTACCAAAACAATAATGTGGTTTTTGTTCCGCGGGAAGCTATCCACCTAACTGTCCCGAGCTACGGCCTATGGAAAGATATTCGACGCTGGTTAAGAAGACATTAAAGACAACAAAGCAAGTGTCCAAGGACGTCACCGATTTCCGACGTAAGTGGTGTGCTGCTATCCGGAAAATTAACGAAGAAACAATGAAAGCCCTCATGAAGGGTATTCCAGAAAAAGTTTGAAACTTTACCCTTGAAAATTTATTATAATTATTTTCAAATAAATACTAAAATCTACATGAAAGACATGTTAAATAAAACCAAACTTTTCAAAAATTGGACTAGTGGTTACTGAGATGTTTTAATTTTTCGATGTCACAATTTTTAACGACGCACTCCTTATAATACAGCGAACCCGCGTGAAAAAATAAATAAGTATGCCATTACATAGAGATTTGACTCCTGAATCTATTGAACTAAACATTTTGTTGGGAAATGCCCACAAAAGGCGTGGCTTGGGGTCAAAGTTAAAAGTTTGTATTAAAATAACTTAATCAATTCTCAATCGATTTATGCGATATGGGTATCAAATGAAAGGGGGTTTCTAAACCTTTCTATTGATAAGCAACATTAGAAATGTGGTATGTACTAATAAGAAGTTATAAGCAAAAACAATTTTTTTTATATAAAATTTTTAAAAACGGATTTTTTTCTCGAAAATCCCCATTATTAAGTTATTATAATTTTGTTACCATATTATAGCATGTGGAATTATCTTTGCAATAAAATAGAAAACATTTAAAATTCTTGAATTTCTGCTTTTATCACAACCGGCAACCGGCACTCTTTACTTACTATTTTTCTGAATCTCTCGAAATGGTTAAGAGGGAAGATACTTAAGCGGGTTTTACTGTAATTTTGAAGACACACAATGTTCAAGGCATCAATTTTTAAGTGGTCAGGTCTTAGTTACTCTTATCTACTTCAACTACGTTCCTCCTTTTCACTTGTTAACACTTACTTCATACTTGGTCCACAGAAATTAGTTAACAGTGTAAAATTGTTTTGGTTTAAATTCACTTTATTTGTTTTTGTTTTATTTTAGTTTCATATTTAAAGGTAGAGCTTTTCATTACATTGTTTTTGTTTTTCTTCATTCGTTAGCATAATTTGTTTTTTGTTTTACTTCTTATTATTTGATTTTCTTTAACAACAATTATCAATTTGTTAAATTGCTATAAAGTTAACTTAAATTTAATTAACGTAAATTTAAATGTATGTATGTACACAATTACAAATACAATACAATACTTATGCATATGTACAGTTATATTAGAACATACATACATAAATACCTATATATATATTTTATGTTACAATAAATTATTAAACACACAACTGGAAATGCAACACTCAAGTGTTAATATTTCTGTTTAATGTTTTCTTGTTGTCATAATTTGGCTAGTTTCATGTTCATTATGCAGTAACTATGTTAAAAAATTATTTTATTTAAATGTTATTAGCACAAATTGAAAAGACAAATTTTAATACTTTTTTAGCTGCAACAGCATTTGTTGTTATGCGCGTCAACTGTGCCATTTTTTACTATGTAAACTTGTCACATTGGCCACAACTACTTAAACTTTCACTCGAGACTAGTTGATCATTTACAATTATTAATAGGTTTTTAATTTTTTAATTATAATTATTCATTATTATTATTTATAATTATTTATATTTATATTTACGAGTATTTTCTATGTTATGTAACAATTTAGTGTTTATTTTTATACAAGTAACTTCACCTGCAGTCAAGTAAAGTTGCATACTTCAATGGCTTTGTTGTTGTTACTTAACTGTGCGTACTTAAATATTTAAATCAATTTGATTTTGTATGTAGAAAAGTAGGTTTTTTTCTATTAACAACAGCACTCAATTTCAGTTTTAATAACATTAAATAGTAATTTTCCAATAGTATCTAATTTTTTGTTTTTTTAATGAACCTTTAAGTTTTAGTCTAAACAGATTTGCAGAACTTTAAAGTTGTTTTGCATATTGAATTTTCTTAAACTTTAAAGCTTTTCAAGCTTCTTTCATTCAATTTCTTATGCATTACTGTGTTGCTGTGTCTTCCTAGTTGCACTCGACACTGGCAGCTTTTAAATAAAAAAGCCTGAAAGCTTTTGCTTTACTGAAAATGTTCCGACACACTTTCGGCTACTCACAACATTTGCTGTTTGTTGTCAATGAAATTTATTATGTTGCTGGGCTCAAACAACACAACAAATTCAATTGTCTGCTCCGCGCACAAGCACACACACACATAGACACTGGTACACAGCTTTTTTCCCCTGCAGTCATTTTAGTTAATTGGTGGCAAATTGATGACAAAAAATTGTGTGCTGGGTGTGTTGTCGATAGGAGATGAGCGTTGATTAGGTTACAGAAGGGATAATTATTTGTTTTTTGCATTTATGAAATTCTCATTGAATATTTTGCACAACGCTTAAAGCATCTAATTAATTCAACTACAGCTCAATTATGATTTCATTTATGAATGATTTGTTTGTTTGTTTGTGTATTTATTTATTATAGTAAAGCAATCCCTTTTGTAACATAATCGTGTCTCTGCTGCTTAGCTTCGATTGCTGCCATCAAGGCCGAACGCTCAGGTTGCACATTGTTGGGTAATTAACACTAATTAAGTTGATTATTTAGTTAATTATTATGATTTCTATGTCTTATTTTGACCTGTGTGAGTGAGTCACTCACTGTAAGTGACCGATTCATATTTTGTTTTTATGTTTATCTGCTTTTTGTAAACAATAATATCACATTTTGATTACACGCTTCAGTTGCGTAAATTATTTGAACTAAGACAAAAACTTATCGACATTAGATGGACTAGTGGGTCTTTGCTATGTTTTGAGTTGGTTTTGTACAACTTTAAAAATTTATTCTAAATGAAATGGAAAACGAAACCACACTATGTCTTTCTTGGTGTAAAAAGCTTTAAACTTTAAATTAATTAAGATTTCTGTATCAGCAAAGAATTTCGATTGAAATGTTCGATGAAAGATGGAATTTTTTAAAAGAAAGGTAAAGTTGGAGTTGAAAACGGAACAGATATATCTTTTTAACAATTTACTATATTGGGACAAATATATTTTTTAACAATTAACTATATTGTTAAAAAATATAAGTGTCCGGTTTGCAATTCCAACTTCACCTTTCCTTCAAAAAATTCTACTTTTCATCAAACCATTCCTTAAAAATTGTTGTTGTTAGTGTAAACTGTTGCTATGTTCCGCTCAGTAGTACGGCAAAAGACTTTTTTGGATTTACAAGAAGCTTAAAGTTTCTTCACAGACCTTTAATACTAAAAAAAAATGGTAAAAGTGTTTCTTTCTTATAGGAAAAATTATTGCCTAGAAAAAGAAAAATAGTCAGCAACCGTGAACAAGGAAGTATAAATTTTAGTAGAATTCTAAAAAATAGATCCAATTCTCTAGAAAACTAAAACAACTTTTAAGTAACTAAAATAAAGAAAGAAGAAAAATATAAATTAGAATAAAAATAAAAATAAATAAAAATTAAATTAAATATTAATAAAAATTACTGAAAGAAACTTAAATAATAAAATAAATTCTTTGTTTTTTTTTAAGAAAAATTAATTACTAAAAATAGAAAAATAATTAGCAATGTTATATGATACATGGAACTATAACTTTTTGTAAAATTCTAAAAAATATATCCGATTCTCCAGAAAACTAAAACAAGTAACTAAAATAAAGGGAACAAAAAAATAAAAATTAAAATTAAAAAAAAAATTAAATTAAATTAAATATAAATTATTAATAAAAATTACTGAAACATACCTAAATAATTAAATTAATTCTATCTTTGAAAATTAATGTTTGTCTATTTGTCTGCTTGTTCTTTACAGACAGAGAAACTATTTGAAAGAATTCAGAATTATAAATCGGACAGCATAGAAATTTTGTACAGTGTCGAACCATAGATGTGTCATTCCAATGGTAAAATTTAATGGGCGTTGGAAAAGGGGCGTGGCAATGTGTTTGAGACCCAGTTCTTCGTATGACTTTGGAATATTCTCTCTCTGACTTAACTGACATTCACTACGAACTTTCTACTTAGACGCGCCCTGGTTCTGGTACATGAAAAGAGAGATTAAGAGGAAAGATTTGTGTGAAATTACAATGGGTTCAATAGAGCAATGTCTTCGAGATCACCAGCAAATCGTATACGATTCATAAAAGCCATTGTGTTGATTTTGGAACACGGGACTAATAAGGAACTGGGAGTAAACCTATAAGTTCCATCTCTTTAGTTGTGTCACTGGAATGATCACTAAGACGCTATCAACAAATCCTCAATCAATTCCTAGAACTCACTTTTTGGTTCTGCGATATGGAAATATAAATTAGAACAATTTGTGTGGAATCACAATGGGATCAATATAGAGTGGAGATGTCCACCAACAAATCTTATACGATTCATAAAAGCCATTGTGTTGATTTTAGAACACGGGACTAATAAGGGACTGGGAGTAAACTTATAAGTTCCATCTCCTCAGTTGTGTCTTAGTGATGCCTTCGAGATGACCTTAAGACGCTACCAAGAAATCTTGTGTGATTCATAGAACTGACTATTTGGTTCTGGAACATTGGAAGAGGGATTAATAGGAACAATTTGTGTATGATCACAATGGGTTCAATAGAATGATGACTTCTAGCTGACCACCAAAAAATATTATACTTAAATTTGAATTTGGAACATGGGACTAAGAGGGAACCAGTAGTAAACCTTTAACTTCCATCTCCTTAGCTATGTCACCGAAATGATCACTAATACTCACTAATAAATCTCAGGAGAGAATCTCGTGTGGTAACGCAATGGGTCTCATGGCCTATGTGATGCCTTCGAGATGACCTTAAGACGCTGCTAAGAAATCTTGTGCGATTTATAGAACTCACTTCTCTGGTTCTTAAACATTGGAAGAGATGTTAATGGGAACAATTTGTGTAGAATCAAAAAGGGTTTATTAGATCCATGTCTTCGAGATGACCACCAATAAATCTTTCTCTCTGTTATGTCACCGATATGATCACTAAGACGCTACCAAGAAATCTTGTACGATTCTTAGAAGTCACAAATTGGTTCTGGAACATGGAAAGTGATTTTAGGAGATGAAAATGAATAAAAATTCTCATATTTAGTAAGGATTCATCATATCTTTTATTGTTTAAGTGTAAGTCTTGTTTTGTTTACCCTCAGGTTGAGGGTTTTTGATACATTTTCCACAGAGAGTGGAGTACTAAATAATATTTCTTCTCCGGTGCTCAGGTTGTCGCCTTTTTGTCTTTTTCTTCTGAGTGCAGGAAATCACTGAAAGCATGTTTAGAACCTTCTGGTTCTTAATTGCATTTCCTGTAGACAGGAAATTTGCATTTTATTGAGATACGCATTCATTTTATTACGATTGATGGTTCAACAGTGACCAATCAGGTATCCAGTGGGATGCGGAGGGTCTCCTTTTCCAGCATGAGACGTTTTGTTGATACGCCTTTGTTTGGGCCTAAAACCATGTAGCCTGGCTTGATCTTGTACTGTTCGGCTCATTGCTCGGAAACATTTTTATCTACCCATTCCCTTAGCCATTCTTGTGTGTGTCCTTTGGAAAGTCCACAGAACCGTCCAAGGCTTACCAGTTTTAGGGTATCTAAAAGCCATTAACTAGTGTTCGAACATGGGAATCGACTAAGAGTAGAACTTGTTTGGTAATACAGTCCTCTAACCTATCTTTACCTACCAAGGAGGATTCCTTGGTGAAACTTTTCAAACTATTTTGGAGAAGACTTACATTACATACCAACATATGGAACTCGCCCCATAGCAAAAAAAACATAACTTAAAGATTTAGTTATTACTATAAAAACAAATTAAGACTAGAATTTACTAAAAAATATAAAGGAAAATACCTCAAGGAAAAATATAATTTTTATAATTTACAAAATCTGCCTACAATATTTCCCTATAACTAAACACAAGTGGAAGCAGTTTATACACTGGAACTGGCGCTCTCTCTTTCGCGCATAGTTTTGTCATAACTCTTAGCTCACCCAAAGTGCAACGATGCACTTCTAACTCAAATATAAATTATCGGGTGTTTGTTGTTTAAATGCTGCACTAATCTAATTTAAATTAATTTAAACTAACCTAAACTAACCTAACCTAACCTAACTAAACGTAACGTTCTCATCGCATACTCACTGCCTTAACTTAACGCCTAAACTTATGCACAACTTTAATCTAACACTTAAGTGAATAGTTAAGTTTCTTCAAGCAGTCACATTGGTATTTAGCACTTAATTCTAGAACAAACGTTAGCGTTTAGAAAATCGCATAAAGGTGGCAACACCGCCCGCTACGAAATCTTCTTATTGAGAACACTCACTTAGACCGGAATGGCGCAGCGTTTCTTGCTGCCGCCATTGCTGCTGCTGCTGCCGCTGCCGCTGATGTTGCTGTTGCTCTGCGCCGTCTCGGCTGCATTGTTGGTTGCACTATTATCGTTGTTATTGTTTTTACATCGCGTCCTATTCAACTTTGGCTCGGCACTGCAATTGCTGCAGCCCACCGCACTCAGTCGCTCGTCTACGCAATTCGCCGTCGTTGCGACATATTGCAGCTGCTGCGTCAGTCTGCTCGGCTCGACGCTGCTGGTGGCCACCGCTTTGGCAGCGGCCGTCGATTGCCTGTTTGGCTATAAACTTGTCGTGGCCGTTTGCAATTTTGCACAGTCGTTGTTGGTGTTTGTGGGATTGTTGGCCACGTGTTGCGGCACATGTTGCTGCAGCATTATGTGGTTGCTGAGCGTATGCGGTGTGCTGGCTTCGCTCGTTGTGCTGCTGCCAATTGTGGCCACCGTTGTCTCAACGTTTGACGTATATGGCATTGAACTGGTTGTTGTTGTTGCCGTTAGCGTATTTGTTGTTGTTGGTGTTGTACTAGTGCCGGGATTGCCATGCTGCTGTTGATTGATTTTGTTGTTGTTAGCCACAACATCGGCCTCATCGACGTCGCCTGCATGTTGCTGCAGTGGCTCGTCGTCGCTGTTGGTCGGTTGTTGTTGTTGCTGTTGCTGATGCTCGTTGTGGAGGAGATGATGGTGGTGATATTGTTGTTGTTGTTGTTGTGGCGGATGATGGTGATTATTATTTGGCACATATTGATCCGCATAGGGAATTTGATTATAGGTGACGCTATCTAAATTAGTGAAGAAATTGGAGATTGTGATGGTTTGAGTGGCCATCTCGCAGAGCTTTTTCGATTTTGCGCTGTGCTCTGCGGAAAAGAAGAGACAAAGGAAGATTGATGTGTGGTGTCAGAATGAAGTGGTTTTGTTTAAGATTTTGTAAAGTTTATTATTGGAGATGGAAATGGCATCAGAACTTTTGTAAAATTTTGAGCAACATTTTATGTTTATAAACATTGCATTCTATTGCTTAAAAAATTCAATTATAAATTAATTTATAATTATTAATTATAATTAATTAATTTTTTAAATAAAAATAAAAACAAAACATTTGTAACTTTTGTTGCGCAATATCAAATGTTTATAAACATGGCATCAAATATTAAATTCATCACATCATTTCAGAGATTCATCACATCGTTGCATAACAATTTAATTATAAATTAAATTATAATCATTAATTTTTGAAATAAAAATTAAAATAAAACTTTTGTAACTTTTGTTGCGCAACATCGCATGTTTATAAACATTGCATCAAATATTAAATTATAAACAATTCATTACATCGTTTCACAAATTCAATAATATGAATGAAAACATGTACCTGTATTTGTTGGCGTGATATGCTTTTGTATTTTCTCTTCTTGCGCACAGGTTGCTGCCGTCACCACGGCAGCGGCCATCATTGAAGAGGGCCCAGTGCCGGCTGTGCGATGCATATTGCCGTAACGTGGCGGCATCATGCTCTGTCGCACATTACGTTCCGGCCGTATGAGAATAATGTACAGCTGTGTGCAAAAAAAACAAGAAATGCCACTTGTGTCAATAAAATGTAGAGTGAAAATTTTAATATAAATAAAAATATTTTAAAGCAATTTGTAGATTTTTAGTTGGAATTGCTATAAGAAAAATCCATTGTTTTTCCAATAACTGGAAAATTAAATTAAATTCAAATCAATTCAATTTAAGTCAGTTCAGTTTAGTTCATTTCAATTCAGTTTAATTCAAACAGAGCAATTCAATTCAACTCAATTCAATTCAATTCAATTCAATTCAATTCAATTCAATTCAATTTAATTTAATTTAATTCAATTCAATTCAATTCAATTCAATTCAATTCAATTTAATTCAATTCAATTCAATTCAATTCAATTCAATTCAATTCAATTCAATTCAATTCAATTCAATTCAATTCAATTCAATTCAATTCAATTCAATTCAATTCAATTCAATTCAATTCAATTCAATTTAATTTAATTCAATTCAATTCAATTCAATTCAATTCAATTCAATTCAATTCAATTCAATTCAATTCAATTCAATTCAATTCAATTCAATTCAATTCAATTCAATTCAATTCAATTCAATTCAATTCAATTCAATTCAATTCAATTCAATTCAATTCAATTCAATTCAATTCAATTCAATTCAATTCAATTCAATTCAATTCAATTCAATTCAATTCAATTCAATTCAATTCAATTCAATTCAATTCAATTCAATTCAATTCAATTCAATTCAATTCAATTCAATTCAATTCAATTCAATTCAATTCAATTCAATTCAATTCAATTCAATTCAATTCAATTCAATTCAATTCAATTCAATTCAATTCAATTCAATTCAATTCAATTCAATTCAATTCAATTCAATTCAATTCAATTCAATTCAATTCATTCAATTCAATTCAATTCAATTCAATTCAATTCAATTCAATTCAATTCAATTCAATTCAATTCAATTCAATTCAATTCAATTCAATTCAATTCAATTCAATTCAATTCAATTCAATTCAATTCAATTCAATTCAATTCAATTCAATTCAATTCAATTCAATTCAATTCAATTCAATTCAATTCAATTCAATTCAATTCAATTCAATTCAATTCAATTCAATTCAATTCAATTTAATTTAATTTAATTCAATTCAATTCAATTCAATTCAATTCAATTCAATTCAATTCAATTCAATTCAATTCAATTCAATTCAATTCAATTCAATTCAATTCAATTCAATTCAATTCAATTCAATTCAATTCAATTCAATTCAATTCAATTCAATTCAATTCAATTCAATTCAATTCAATTCAATTCAATTCAATTCAATTCAATTCAATTCAATTCAATTCAATTCAATTCAATTCAATTCAATTCAATTCAATTCAATTCAATTCAATTCAATTCAATTCAATTCAATTCAATTCAATTCAATTCAATTCAATTCAATTCAATTCAATTCAATTCAATTCAATTCAATTCAATTCAATTCAATTCAATTCAATTCAATTCAATTCAATTCAATTCAATTCAATTCAATTCAATTCAATTCAATTCAATTCAATTCAATTCAATTCAATTCAATTCAATTCAATTCAATTCAATTCAATTCAATTCAATTCAATTCAATTCAATTCAATTCAATTCAATTCAATTCAATTCAATTCAATTCAATTCAATTCAATTCAATTCAATTAAAACCATGTTTCTGCAAATTGTGCAACATGTTCAAACAATTTTATCAAAACTCTCTATTGAAGATTTTCTTCTATTATTTGAAATTTTAACAATGCTTACAAAAGCCATCTAAAAGAAAGACTTATAAAAGCAGAAGATAAAATTTTTCTTAAAAATGTCGCGCTCATTGTTTCTAGCAACATGTGTCCGTACACCATAAAAATTGCTGCCATACTTAACCACTTAAAATTATGCGCAACTAAAAGCAAATCTTAATCCTTTTTGTTGTTGTTGTTGTAATTCCTACTAGTTGCAATTTGTGCAAAAATATTCCACGAAAAATGTCTCCAGTGACATTTACTTTACTTCAACATTTAAGTGCTTCACAACACAGAATTTCCTCCATCATTGTCAGAATTTGTGTTTCGAGAAAATCCTCACTAAAATAAACAATTTCTGGCGGTCAATTTTGGGTTGCTTTCAGTGCAATTGTGTGACAATTTATCAGAAGCAGCTGATATTTAATTGCTGAAAGGTTGCGTGCATTCTGCATAATTTCGAGCTGTGCGCTGCAATCAAAGCGGCATGCGGTCGCCGCGAGGAAACCACTTACCTTCGGCGAAAAGAGACACGCTATGGTTACGCTCGCTGACAGACTGATGGTGACCGACATTGAGGTTATCCGCAGCGGCACGTGATTGGCAGTGCCAAAGTAGAGCGGCACAAATGCCAGCCAGATGACGCACGTTGTGTACATGGTGAAGCCTGCACAGGAATTGTGGCATTTTGTTGCATGGTTTGTTGTATGGTTTTGCATGAAAATGGAAGAGAAAATGTATATAAATTTTATAATATAATTTATTAATAATTGAGATATTAATGTTCTTAAAGATTTTGGCAAAAGACTACTGTGAGTTGTAGAAATAATTCCAAAAATATAGTAGTTCATAGGGTGTATGGCAGATAGGTAGGTAGATGTGGCGGCCCTTACGAGAGCACACGTAGGCCAAAATAGGCCCATTGTGATGCCACTGGATCGTTATCCCCTTCAACTTAGTAGGTCTCAAACCAACCTGAACAGTTAATGAAGCGTATTAGGCCTTTGGTGTCGACATTTGATATATCGGCTAGGTTGGCGGTGTAGTAAAAACCTAAGTGTTTTTTGCGAGTCCTGCAAAGAGCAGGACAGGTGCAGAGGAAGTGTAGAATGGTTTCTTCCTCTTCTACGTCTCTGCAGCTACGGCAGAAATCGTTGGCTAGATGGCCCAGCCCTAGCCTTCTTGCGTGGCCACCGAGGATGCAGTGCCCAGTGATTACCCCGACAACAGCCCTGAGCGCGCCCCTTTTGAGGTTTAGCAGACTTCTGGTGCGCATCCAGTCCAACTTTGGCCAGATTTGTTGCGCTGTCTTGCCTGTCTCCGAGGCCGCCCAGGCGATGTTGGCGGTGTATGGCAGATACACTAGTCAGAATAAGTTTGCGTACATGAGGTGTAAACAAATACAACGTTTAAACTGCTAAACACAGTAGGAATTCCTACAACAATGGAAACCCACAACCCACCATCCATCACGCAAACCTACTAAAGTGCGAATAATGTTGTGAATAAATGTTCATTAGTTTCACAATGCTTTCGAGTGTTCCAGCGAAAAATCGAAGGCTCAATCCTTTTTGTTCGAAATTGTCTCTTTTCATAAAATGTCGTCAAAGGACATGTTTGGTAGAATGAAAAGTGAAGTTCAAGCAAACAATGTTTCATCTGCAGTTTATTGGAAACAAGCAAAAATTGCGATTGTTCTGCATTGTGTTTGAAGGATGACAATAAAACGTCTTCTTCGAAAAACCAGTTCAAGGAAGTCTTATTGCCTGCTGTGTGGCAGTGGATTTGGTATTTTCTAAGGTGCCTCAAAAAAATCACTCAATATTACTTCTCCATCTTCAATAGAAGATGTTTCGTTTTTGCACTATGCTTCAGTTTTCATGACTGACTACTTGAAATGAAAATTTTCTCAATAAAAATTCAAATTGAAATGAATGGACAATCTGGCAGCTTTACAATGTTTTCACCTTCGTGCAGAGAGAGTCACCAAGTTAGCTAAATGGACAAGCAAAGAATATGGTGTCAGAGAAACGTTGCAGCATATTCTTTGCTTTGGTTCGGCTCTCACAAGACTGCACCGTATCCATTTATGGGCCCCTAAGCTCGACATTAAGTCGCTGCTGAACTTCACTAGGAAGACTTTAGTGCCAATTTTGAAGAAGGACGAAATAAACTTTTAAACACGTCCTCAGTTTTGGCTTTTTTCTGGCATTCAAATTAATTTCCGAGCTTTGATATCTTCAAAGACCTATAGTAGAATTTTATGGCGAATATTTTCGTGGTACATTTCGTCCTTAAAAAGT
Organism: Melieria omissa; assembly: GCA_963971225.1. Lineage (NCBI taxonomy): Eukaryota > Metazoa > Arthropoda > Insecta > Diptera > Ulidiidae > Melieria > Melieria omissa. The sequence continues at coordinate 99,434,911 of OZ020269.1, forward strand.
ACTGTTCTAAAGGACCTTTTAAGCATTTTAGAAAAAAAGGCCGAATTGACCCATAAACATGGGAGCTAGAGGGTTAACTTGTTCCATAAAAATGTTCCCCTTAGTATTTTCAAATCAAATTGCTGAACACATCATATACCTAAAGCCCAAGGTCACTGGGTTTTCGTACGCCAAATCATCATAAGAATGCGTGGAATCCATTGATACCTTCACACATCTTCAACTTTGACTTATTTCTGGCATTCAAGTAAAATTTTGAGTTTTGGTGTATTCAGAGACCTATAGTAAAATTTTATGGCGAATATTTTCGTGGTACATTTCGTCCTTAAAAATTCCTGTTTTAAAGGACATTGTAGGCATTTTAGAAAACAAGGGTCAAGTTGACCCATATCCGTGGGAGCTAGAGGGTTCAAGTGTTGCACAAAAATGTTCCTCGTAGTATTTTACATCCAATTGCTGAACACATCATATACCTAAACTGTAAGCTTACATGGTTTTCGTAGGCCAATTCACAATAAGAATAAGCAAAAGGAGGACAACTTTGAAGTCCACTAAAAAAAAATGCAGGCGTAAACTTTCAAAACGCCGATACACGTATATATTTTTTTGGATTCCTCTGCCAGAATCCGTTGTCAGAACCTTGTAAGTTTTTACGTGTTATACAGAGATATCTGTCTCTTTATTGTCTTCAAAATTTAACTTTCCATTTAAGAAAATATTTTTCCATTACACATTAAATTTTTCTCGGTTTTTCAAGTGAGCAAGAATTCCCATTGGTCACTCATATTTAAGCCACTTATGTATACAACAATAAATTTATACAAAAGTTCACATTCACATTTTCATTTCACATTGTCCGACTTTACTCACCAATATGCTTCGATTCATTAAATGCTTCGGGTATTTTGCGCGTCAGCACAGCATAAACCGTACAAATGACAATCAGCACAATCGGATAGAAGAACGCAATCATGTAGGATGCATCGATGTACGAATCGCAGACGAGTAAATTATCCTCGCGTGTCGGATGATGGTACATGGCATGCGATGGTGCAATCACCATCCAAACGCCATTAATGAGAATCTGCAAGAAAAAAATATGAAAACAAGAAACAAAAAAACAAAGGAGATGAGAAAAAAAAAAGTAGAGAAAAATTACAGCACAGTCAGTGCGTTGGTTAAGACTTATGAGAGAATGAACATTACGCATTCAGCACCGAAAAAGGACTAATCGTGCAAAAGGGCAGCTGCAGCCATTGTAATGAAACATTCATGTTGCATGTCGCATGCAAGATGAAAATGTTTTCTATGAATTGATCACGTTTTGCTGTATGTTTTTCCATTCAATTTTTTCTTTTTTGTTGGATTGCTGTGCTGCTGCTTTTACTTGGAATGAGTGTATTTGGTTGATGTGTAGATGTGTGTGTGTGCACGAACCTGTATGAAAATTAAAAACGAACAGATGACCAGCTGTGATTTGGGACTAATAAATGATGGTCGTTTGGCCGATTGTTTGCCGGCCTTGAAGATGCGCGCTATGCGATTGGTTTTGGTTAGCAGCGCCGCATAGACAACGGTGAAACAGAAGCCAACGCTGAAGCTGCAATAAAACAAAGAAATTAGGAAATTGTTTGTGAGTTTCGTAAATTTTTTATATCATGGATCGATGGATGTTTTTGTAATTAAATAAATAAATAAATAGTAATAATGTTGCGAAAATTCTGATGAAAAAGGAAAAATTTTTCTGGTCAAACATAAAAACTGCTTTTACTTACATTTTTTTTTCATTACTAAACATATTTATAACTTTTTATAAAACCTACCGTTGTATGGCACAGACAATGTTAGTTGGCCTCAATACCAATGCAAATGTGACCGCATAACACATCAGTATGCCGGCAAGTAGAATGTAGCTGAGTTCACGTCCCGAGGCGCGCACAATGGGCGTGTCGTTGTGACTGTATGAAGAGAATAAAGAAAAAACAAAAATTAGACTTATGAAAACTGTCGAAATTAAAAAAAAATAAACCAAAATGTTTAAATAAAAAAAATATACAAAGTGCATTTCAAAGTAAAGAAGAATTTGGTTTAAAAAAATAAATAAAATAAGATAAAATAAAATAAATAAAAAAAATAAAATAAAATAAAATAAAATAAAATAAAAAAAATAAATAACATAATAAATAATTCTTTTCAAAATAAACAAAATTTTGGTTTGGTTTTGAGTGATACAGATAAATGAAATAAAAATAGAAATCTAAAATAAATTTTTAAAATTGTAAAAAACGAGGTCAAGTGAACTAAAGACCTTCAGTTTTATTTTGGCACAATCCGGCGATACGAACTATGCATACGTTGGCTAGCAAAAACTATTTTTTGTAACATTTCAAAAATTTCTGGTGGCGCCATCTATATGCAAATTAAAGTGTTGTAAAAACAAATCTTTTATCGATTTTCAGTAAAAATTTCAGGACGTTTGATTCAGTTGAAGCTAAGTTGTTGGGTTTGAAGGGATAGCACGTATGTGTCTTTGGTACAAAAATGAGCATCGAATAAAGAATCAATACTAAGGTTTGTTCTGAATTTTTAATGAAACATCTCAATTGATGATTCACCAAGTTTTTAGTGATGATTGCTTATCCCTGACGGAGATCATCAGTTTTTAATAAGATTTAAAAACCATTGAGAGCACATAAATGATAAGAAATATTGGCCAACCGTACTTCGTGCATACTGCAAATTATATCAAAACTGTGTGTGAATACATTAAAGATCAGGTAAAATCTATATTGAAGTTCATGGCAATGAAATTTGGCATCTTCAAAGCAATTTAGATTCTACCTAACATTTGGGGTACCGGAAGGTGTGTACAAGGTTTTCTTCGCACAAGTTGACTAAGGAACAAAAATGTCTCACTTTTGACTAATTTTTTGACTAAAAATCGAACTTAAGCAATCAGCTATACTCAATATTAGATTGATTTGGCACCATACGACTTTTAGTATTTCGGAAAAGTATTTTTACTGATGGAAGCAAAGTGTTTTGAGGTCGCAGAAGTCTTTTGAAACCATCAACCACTTCCTGTAATCGCCTGAATTGGCACCGTGTGACTGTTGCTTTTTCGAAAAAATACATTTGGGAAGGAAAGCAGAGAGTTCTTAGGACATAAACGCCATTCAAAGGCTTGCGACAGCCTAAAGGATATTCCGACCAAAGATCTAAAGCACTCGTTCAACACACATTTCTTAGATAAAAAACGCTGTATAAAGTTCAAAGAAGACTTCTCCCTAAACTTTTGGGTTAAATGTTGAAAAAAACTCTAAGAAAAAAGTTTAGAAAAAAAGTTATGCAGGAAACTTTAAGTTTTACAGTTAAATGGTATACAAAATTTTAGACAAAAAATCGTAGAAAAATAAAAAAACAACTTTAAGCTTTACACTTAAATGTTGTAGAAAACTTTAGGTAAAAATTTAAGTTCTAGAAACATTTTCAAAAATTACAGGAAACTCTAAGCTTAACAGTAAAATGTTCTAGGAAACTCTAGAAAAAATAAAAACTTTAGAAAAATATCAGCTTAGCAGTTCGCTGCAATTTACATTACCAACGAAATTTCAACCAAAAAAATTACAAACAATTTTAAAAAATTAGTTCTGGTTTGAACCTGAAATATGCCGAAAAGTTCAACAATTTCGCTCAATAGAGACAACTTTAATATTTACCGTTAAATATTACACAATGTTCTAGAAAATAACTAAACCTTAACAGTCGACTGTGAGTGAACGAAATAGAGACAATTTCAAAGAAAAAATTTAACAAAAATTTGACTGATTTTCAAATTCAGTTCCAGGATAAATAACTTTAAGCTTTACCGTTAATTGTTGCACAAAACTCTAGAAAAAAACGAATTATTTACTTTACTCTGAAAGCTTCTAAGTCGACTGGGAGCTCATTAAGCCCAAAAATTGTCAAAGAAAAACATCTTAAAAATCTTACTGACTTTCAAATTTAGCACCAGGATGGAAAACTTGAAGCTTTACTGCCAAATGTTGCACAAAACTCTAGAAAAAAAAATTATTATTTACTCCACTTTGAAAGCTTGAAAGACGGCTGGAAGCGTATAAAACCTGCAAATTTTCAAAGAAAAAAATCTAAAAAAGTCTTAATGACTTTCACACTGAGCTCCAGGATAGAAAACTTTAAGCTTTGCTCTGAAATAATGCACAAAACTCTAGAAAATACATTATTAAGCTCTACTCTGAAACCTGCAAATTTTCAAAGAAAAAATATAAAAAAAAATCGTATCGACTTTCCAACTCAGCTCTAGGATAGAAAACTTTAAGCTTTAACTTTAAATGTTGCACAAAATTGTAGGCTGGAAACGCATAAAACCAACAAGTTTTCAAAGAAAAAATGTAGGAAATTTTTACTGACTTTCAACCTCATTTCCAGGACAGACGACTTTGATCTTAACCGTTAAGTGTTGCAAAAGTTTTCAAAGAACAAATTTAAACAAACTTAACTGACTTTTGAACTCAGTTCCAGGACAGACAACTTTAAGCTTTAAATGTTGCAAAATATGCCAGAAAAAAAATCAAAATTTTAGAAAAAATTAAAGCTTAACAGTTGACGAAAAAGGAAAAATTTCAATGAAAAAATTTAAAGGAATTTGATTGACTTTCAAATTCAGTTTCAGACTGAACCCAAAATGTACCAAAAACTAAAAAAATGTTTCCCACTTCCCAACTTAAAGCAGTTAGAACTCAAACAGTTAACTCTAGAAAAAATTGAAGCCTAACAGTTGGCGAAATAGGAAAAAATTAAAGGATTTTGACTGATTTTCAAACTCAGTTCCAGACTGAATGATGTTCCCCACTTGCCAACTTAAAGCAGCATCTTCAAAGGTTACATTAAGCTCCGCAGAAACTTAAATCTCCCAAAAACATAAACCTAAAGCGTGACATTTGGTTGAAACTGCACGAAACAGCGAAAACACCAACGAAAAAGGAAAATTCCTGTGAAAATTGTAATGCCAAGAAATTACATAAAAAACATAAATTGCATTTGGCAACAATACAGAGAAAAAAATAAAAATAAATGTAACCAAAAAAAGCACAACGAACGCCGACACCTACACATACACACCCACACACACATACACATACACCCACATACGTACCGCACAAAAACGCCCACCACAAAGAGCGTCACGAGGATGCCAGTCGCGCTGAATGCCATCGCTCCAATGGCCCAGGCCGATTCGGGCCGCAAGTACACTTCCGGTATGGTTTGGCAGAATTGTTTGGTCGCATCGGGTAGCGTGCCCAGCTGGCACGTCAGACACTGTGTCTCGTCGATGGGATGGCGTATCTACACAGAGAGAGAGAAAGAAAGAGAGAAGGAAGAGTGAGACAGAAAAAATTGACTATAAAAGGAACAAATTTTGTAAAAGCAAACGCTTCATTCATAGCGCCGAAAAGTGGCGTAAATAAATATTTACAATTGCCCGTTGAAGGAAAATCGGCACATGAATTGCCAAATCAACCAGTGCCGTTGCGCCAGCAAAACGAAATCTCGTCTCGACGATTTTCATTGTAAGCGCCTTCGTTGTTGCATACACGCTGTCAATATTGACATAATTTTTCATACTGATCCGTTTGTCGCTGCTAGAATCCCTTTAATTTTCTGGTTATTGTTGCTGTTGTAAACGTTTTGTAATATGGTAGTGAAAGGCAATTCCGTTGCGTCATTTTCGAGGCGTACAATCTCAAAAGCAGCAGCAACAATGAGTTTGACAGCCGGAAATACGCCGGACAGCAAATGGTCAATAAGGGAATTGAATCAAAACGAAACCTGTTGAGGGCGATGGAATTTTTCGTGGAAATATTGTCGGACAGACGAAACAGTTTGCTGCCTTTGGGATATGACAAAAGTAAATTGCTGGCATAGACGTTGAAATGGGATGCTGGGATGTTGTGTGATTTTTGTAAATTATTTCAATAGCAACAAAGTAATTTTAAGCGAGTTGTGCTATTTCATGTTTTTTTATTTCAATATTAATAAATTATACAAGAAGTGTTAAGCACATTTGCTTGAAATATGCTATAAGGAATATCGGGACTTTTGCGGCATTTTTGGTTAGCTGGAAAATGCTAGAAAGGTGCCATATTCAAATCAAAACTTTCCAAAATGGGACATTTCAAAACTCTTCTCTGGGTTCGATCGGTAGTGATCGAGCTAGTTTTTGTTACCTAGAAAGATGCCACTTTCTAGTCTCTGGGATGTTGGAATCTTTCGAGCAATTTTTGGTTAGCTGAAATGATGGGATATTTCAAATATCTTCTCTGGGATATAGTGAACTATCGATACAGTTTTGGTTAGCAAGAAAAAGCTAGAAAGGTGCTACACTTCAAATCTGCATTCTAGGATATCGGGGACTTTCGAGCCAGGTGTCACATTTCAAATCTAGTCTCTGGGATATTGGAAACTTTCGAGCCATTTTTGGTTAGTTGAAATGATGGGACATTTCAAATCTCTTCTCTGAGATATAGTGAACTATAGAGCCAGTTTTGGTTAGCTAGAAAAGTACCACATTTCAAATCTTGTCTCTGGGATATTGAAAACTTTCGCATCATTTCGCACCAAAAGTTTTCAATAAAAGTTTTCTATAAATTTTATATTAAATATTTCGATCCTTTAGACAATTTTTTTTGTAAACTAATAATTTTAATCTTTTCAATGTGCATTTCTTTAAAATTTTGATTGGACATTTCAAAAGTTCAGATAATTTTGTGTTCAAAAAATTTGTTGTAAAAAAATTAATTTAATCTTTTCAATACATATTTCTATAAAATTTGTATTGAATATTTCAAAAGTTCAGACAATTTTACGTTGAAAAACATTTTGTCCAAAATTTTCGATGTTCGATGTTATATCGAAAGGAGGCGCTGAACAAATGCCGAAAAACCTGCATGCAGCCATGGCTATAAATTTCATAAGAATCGGCCAAGGCAACCATATCCACATGGGCTAAAAAATGTATATCGAAGGCACTGATTATTGGCAAATAATTTGAAAAAAATACTGTAAAAAATATGGCAACGACACAATTTATGTTGCACACTTGGCAGACAAATATTTATTGCCTTTGCTACTTGGTGCCTTTATGCAAGTGTTGGAGTTACAAATCGTCCAATGGTGCTCGAAATTAGTTGCAAGACGTGACGTGCTTTTGGCGCTACAAAATGCAGCATACTTACAGGCGGTTATAAATTAGCCATTGCAGTTGCAATGGTTGCAAACGGACGCGACTTGTATATTCGAAGTGAATTTATATGTTTGGACAAAAAATAAATCCTTGTCGATGGACTGAAATATTGGCGCTTATTTTTAAATACAGAATTTCAATGTTATTTATTCTTCTGCCATTGGAAACTTTCAAGCACACTTTGTGCAATGGTTGCTTTCGTTTTATGCGCAGCACAATTGAAATCAATTTGCTCTAATATAATTTCTAAATCAAAATCCAATCTCTACAACCAGTCACCAGTGCACACATACACACAAACACACAGAACAGCTGTGTGCAGCACAAGCGAATCAATTACTTTGCAAAGCTTTTCAATTTTCCATTTATTCTCGCCAATACACTTCAACACACACACAGATACACTTTGACTGGTCATAATGCCAAAAGCAAGGGGCGAAAATGATGGATACAACAACAACAACAATATACTCTACACATATGCAACTTACTTGATACGTGGAACAATTGAAGCAATGCCAGCAACAACTTTCGCCTTCCACATATTTCTTCGCCTGACCGCGCTCGCAGGGCAAACTGCAGACAGACTCAGGTGGCTTCGGATGCAGCAGCTTAAATTGCACTTCTGCAAATAGAAAAAGTGAAACAAAAACAATGCATACAACGTGAGACATGTCAATGTATTGAAATACAAAAAATTAGTTGAACTATTTAGACAAACAAAAGCCACAACAAAAGCAAATGTTCCACTATGCAACCGCAGGTAGCAGCCAGATTGCATGTTTGTTATTGCCTCAAGCAATGTCAAAGCCATATTTCCATATATGTGTATGTGTGTGTGTGTAAAGTTTTTGTTCACCAGTCTGCTTTAGTGTGCGTCGTCACAGTGTGAGCTCGAGTCAATGGCAAAACGGTGACCTTTCCTTGAGCGCCAAGAAAATTCATTTTCTACATAAATTTGCAAGTAATGAAATTGAAAAGCTAGTGGCAGCATAACTCTGTTGCGTATTTTCATGAGGAGATTATTTCTGTGGAAAAATGGAAGCGACAGTAGCTCGCTGAGGAAGCAACAAGAGACAAAAATAGCATAAAGCTTTAAGTTAATTTATAAATTGACTTAGACTTGCACTGGTAATAAGCAAATACTTGAAAAATGAAGTCGAATGGGCGAAGGGCTGCCTAAAAGTATGCAGTGATGTGCTTGAGTTGTGCTTCAGGGTATTACAGCTAAATTGGGGAACTCTTAGATGGTTGACTGCACTTATTACGTGGCATAAAAAATTTCAGAGTACACTCAACTTTTCAATCTCGCTGAGAAATTAGAGCTTTGGACTATGATTATGAATGAATGTTATGAATTGACTTAGAGTTGTTGTGGTAACAAAGAAATACTTGAATACGTTGTTGAATGGTTTGGAAGCGCCTAAAAGTATGCAGAAATATGCTTGAGTTGTGCTTCAAAGTATTAAAGTTAAATTGGGGAACTGTGAGGTGGTTGACTGGATTTTATTTCAGACGAGAAAAGACGACGGAAATAGACCTCTGGACTATGATTAGAGAATAGTTAACTCTGAGTGCAACTGAATGACTGAAGTTGCTGAATTGGCTGACTTATAGTTGATTTAGCAATAAGCCAAAAATTTGGAGGTGCCTAAAAGTATGCAGAGATTTGCTGGAGTTATGATTCAGGGTATTATAGCTAAATTGGGGAGCTCTTACACTTACAGTGTTATGAATTGACTTAAAGTTGCACTGGCAATAAGCCAAAACGTACTTGGAAAATGTGGTTCAAGGGTTTGAAGGTGCCTAAAAATATGCAGAGATTTGCTTGAGTTATGCTCAAATGTACTTAAAGTAAATTTGGAAGCTCTAAGATGGTTGACTGGACTTATTTCGAGACATGAAAATACGATTCAACTTAGCGACATGAAAATATGACTCAATCTAGCTGGGAGATAGTTGCGCTCATAGTGTTACGAATTCTCTTAGAGTTGCACTGGCAATAAGCCAAAAGGTACTTGAAAAATGTTTTTGAAGGGTTTTGGGTGCCTAAAAGTATACAGAGATATGATTAAGTTATGTTCCAAGGTACTAAACCTAAATTGGGGAGTTCTAAGATGGTTAATTGCACTACGAGGTATGAAAATTTCAGAGAAAGCTGCTCAATCCAGCTGAGGAAGAACATAGACCTTAAGACTTGATTAGAAAATAGTTGCTCTCATTGAGTCAGTACCCCTTTTTTTGTAGAGTTGAAAGAGGTTAAGCTACAAAAACCATTGGTAGAAGAGGTTAATTTATAGACTTTGGACACAGTAAGCTTGAAGTATCATCTATGGACCACAAAAACCTAAAATCGAGCAACTACGTTCATGACAGGTGACATAAATACTCGGCCAATCAAATCTTCCTAAGATGTCCATATGAAATCAAGTTATTATTTTCACTCCTTGGGCAGAAAATAAAATAAAATAAAATAAAATAAAATAAAATAAAATAAAATAAAATAAAATAAAATAAAATAAAAAAAATAAAATAAATTAAAATTAAATTAAAAAAATGAAATACAATAAAATAAAATAAAATAAAATAAAATAAAATAAAATAAAATAAAATAAAATAAAATAAAATAAAATAAAATACAATGCAATAAAATAAAATTAAAATATATCAAATGAAGTTATTTTCACTCCTTGGGCATTTCAGTGTTAATGTTTGTTACATATCCAGAAAAAGTTGAACAAAATTTCTAGAAATCCTCCTCCAGTTGATATATCAATTTCTATATATTGTGAGTCTTTGTGTTGTCACACAAATACTTAACTTTTCGATGAAAAATGCGCAGCGAAGCTTTCAATATTACACTGAATGCTCAAGTAAAGTAAAATATTTACACACATATGAGTCCATAAATTTATTTGACATATATTTATTGATACCCAATGCTTATATTTTAGTTATGATTTTGCGCAGTTGACATTTGACTGGCCATTGCACAGAACCAACGGCAAGAAGCATACGGGAACTTAATTCAACTGACAGCTGTAGCTATTTTTGACTTGAAAGATTGTCAGTTGCATAGTTTGGCATTTTCACTAAAGTTTACTTATGTCTTTAGGCAAGTAGTTTGCAATATGGTTGACGTGGATAAATTTCCAAGTATCGAAATTAATAAGTAAAATGCTCTTCAACTACTATGTCTGAACTATGATAGATTACGCTTCAGGTAAAAATGCACAGCTCAATTTTGCTTTCAAATGACTTCAATTTGTCTTACAAAAATTTCCATTTAGCAAATTGAAATAAGCGCTAAATTCACCTTAAAGTTTTAAATGTTTTTAAGGACGGAAGAGAAAATAGTAATATGTTCGATAAAATTGTCTTTAACAGCTAAATTGAGTTGTTTGAACAGCAAAAGCGATAAATTAATTCAAAACTGAATTGACTCAATTTAAATGGCTGTCTGAACAGTACATACGATTCTAAAAGTTAATATGAAATTTTTTGAATTATGAAGTAAAATATAGCAACTTATTGCAAACTAAATCAGAGTGGCCGCTTTTGGTCTTTTCGGACCAAAGTTGGACAGATTTTTTTTTACTTTGGTCCGCTGGTCTGCTTAAACATTTTTCGGTCTGTTTTGTGGTTTAAATATCTTTTCATAAGTAAACAAATTTATTTAAAAAATTAAAATTTTAATTTAAAAATGAATTTAAAGATAACGTAAATTATTAATTTGGTCGGTTGGGGTCGGATTTGGTCGAAAGTTTGGGCGGAAAAAAATTTTTCAACTGGCAACACTGAACTAAATACAAAATAATTGCAACTAGAATTTTCAAAAGTGAACTTATTATCCCAAAAAAAAATTTGCAATTCACCCATTGCTGTCTTCAACTTTAAAAATAGAGTACATTTGCTTTTTTTGTTAGTTGCGTTGCTTTTGCGGAATCAAAAGAGATCAAAAGAATTTTTGATTTTTGAGTTGTTGTTTTTGCAATATTTTTTCATGTTTTGGTACTCAAAGCTTTATTGAGATCCTTCCTAAAAGTATACCACATTTTTGTCTATTTAAAATCTACGAAATTGCTGTAAACAATTATCGTAGCATACTTTTGCGCTGAGTTGAAATTAAACAAATGACAAGACACACCTGTTCAGCAAAGCTTTTACGCAATTACTTGCAATACCCAAGCGGCTGTTTTCAGGACATTCAACTCTTTGACGCTGCTGCTTGTCTCTCTCTCTTCTCTTCTCTCTCAACTATTATTAGAAACTATATTTCAACCAAGGACATGAAATAGTGAGGCCCATATGTCTGCCGGTGTGTCTAGACAGTGTTGTTTGTTAGTTGTGACATTACACACGTCGTCAGTAAAGGTTTTAGCATATTGAGTGCGTCAGTGTTGCACACAGATGGCAATGAGACTTGTCAATTCAATTATATACTTCTGAGAAAGGGATGGTTTGCATATAAATAATAAATTAGGTGATTACAAGAGCATTTAGTGAAATTGACTATTTGACTAAATGACTATTTCAGGCAGCTAACAAGCAGTTTTAGCTCAAAAACTTCAGTTTCACTGCTGCTATCATCTTTCTTTTCCCCCTCAGCTTTTAAATTTTCGGTCTTTAACCTCGATGAAAATAAAATATTCTCGTTCTCACTCAATCATTCACAATGTGACTACTCACACATTCAAATAAAGATAAATGATTAAAAACATCACAAGAAATTTGACCCCCGTTCTCCCACCAATCAAACACTCACCTGACATGTTGAGACGCAGTTCGCCTTCGTAGTATTCGCCCACTTTGATCCAGTGGTATTGACCCTCGTCAGATTGCTTGAAATGAATGATATTGTAGCGTGCCGGCCCATCACCGTTGGCATCAAAGCGAAAATGATCACCGCTGAGACCTGCAAGGGGCACATTGAAAATTTATTAAAATTTAATTAAAGAGCTTCGAGTGGAGCTTTGTTCTTAAAGTAAAAACGGATAAAACGCATTTGTATTTTTACTTTCAGTTCAATATTGTGCGCTGCTTATATAAAAAAACTAAATTTAATATTAATTTCACATTTTCATTTCTTGCAGCGCACTTTTATCCCTTTACTGTTGTTATTACTTGTAAATATATATGTTTGCTTATTTTTTTTAATGCGCCTCGTTTTATGCGCCTATTTGTTTTCATCATTGGCAATTTTCTTTATCATCGGCGCCGCATTCAGCACTCGTTTCCAATCATCCAATGCGCAGCTTTTCTCACAATGCGTGCATTCTGCCTTCTGCGTTCTTCTTGTCGCCGTTGCCTGCGCAATGACTGACACTCGCAGCGCTCAGCGCTCAGTCGTCTCAATGCCCCGCTGCTCATTTGTCTTTTAGCCGTTTCGCTTTTATCGTAAAGTGCACAATTTTCCAAGCCGCTGCCCTATCGCTCGCCGCGCGCTTCCTCTCCTCTCTCTTTCTTGGTTAAGTCGCAGCCCTCTCAGCTATGCACAAACACGCACACTGCACTGTCGCACTTTTTATATTAAACTTTTTTTTCCTTATGATTATAAAATAATTTATTGAGTTTCATTTTCAATTCAATGAGAGCGCATTGGTGCCAACAAAGCCAATTTTCCACTCGAAAGCTTTTCAAGCAGCTGAACTGAACTTCATACGGTTTATTGGCGCATTTCGGTTTTCGCTCGCTCGGCGTTAGGGCTGTCGATGTTCAAGTGGCTGCCGCAGCTGAAAATTATCGCATATCTGGCACATGCTTTCTTTCTTTACTCGCCCACACACACACACACACTCACACCCAGGTCCAAGCTCGTTTGCTTACCCTGAAACTGTACTTTGCGCAGATATTTCAGCAAATCGGCGCCTTTAGTCGGCTTCATGGCATCGCAGAGTGAAGGCCGGCCACCGCACAAGTCCCGATGCATGTCCCTAAAGTGAGAAGAAGAAAGAGACAGAGAAAGAGAACCGAATGTGAGCTTAGAATGTCTCGCTTGATTGAAGGGATTAATTAATTGTTTTATTCAAATTGAAAAACTCGAGAACACTGCTCTCAAACAAAATGTATTTTACACCAGTGTTGCCGGATCAGGAGATTTCCTTATAGATTTAGAAGATTCTTAACCTTTTAAGGGATTTTTTAGGAGGAAGAATTGTTTAGGAGAATGTTTGGAAGATTTATATTTTATGTTAGATTTTCGGATTTCAGATTTTTCTTAGTCAATTTTTGGGAGATTTTAGGACCACGAAGTATGATGTATTGGAACAAAACATCATTTAAACATTTTGTCATTTTAATAGTGACAGCACCCTATTGTGTTAAAAATTTCCAAGCTTACAAAATGTAAGCTCGTTGTATATCGTTATCACTTATTGCTGTCAAAATGAAATTCCGCCAAAAATTTAACTTTTTATTTAATTCGTTTGTTATAATGAAAAACCATTTTCGAAAACTTTGGCAGCCCTGCGTTCGACAACGGCAGCTGTCATCTGTCATTGCATTGTGTTATTGTTGTACAGGGTAGGCCCTTATAGTGGAAGCATCTGGTAAACCTATAACTTTTGACAGAGCTGTCAGATCGACTAATGACATAGCGCGTTGGAAGCGTCATTCCAAGACAATTTATACCATGGAACAGTACACTCCAAAAGAACATGCTGAAATTGTTCAGCTTTACATTCATATCGAATCATACCGAATCATATCGAAAAAAGGCGATTATGAGTGGCCACCGAGATCACCCGATTTGACGCTGCCAGACTTTTTTTATGGGGCTACTTGAAGTCCAAGGTATACACCAACAAGCCAAGGACACTAGCTCAACTCAGAGCCAACATACGCCGCGAAATAAGAGCCATGTCGGCCGATACACTGGCAAAAGTGATGGAAAATGCCGAAAAAAGGGCACATTTTGCGGCCAAAGCTAATGGTGGCTATTTACGCGATATCATTTTCAAAAACAACTAGAAAATTTCTCCTTGGACCAAAATAAATGAATATCGAGATGAAAACAAAAAAAAACATTTTTTTTCCTCTTTTTTTTCAAAAACAAATGCTTCCACTTTAAATGGCCTACCCTGTAGTTTAGTGTTTGCCATTTATGAAAATGGACCGATTTAGCATCGGTCAGCGTGTAAACATAGTGAAAATTCGTTAAAAAAATGGTGAAAACTTGAGCACCACGAAGGATTTCGGACGTCACGGAAGGCCTGTTTTGTCAACAATTTCGGATTTATTGGTGAAATTCGAACGAACTGGTTCTGTATAAGATGTACAGAGCCTAATACGTAATCGCCCTACTCGTTGGGCCGAAAATATTGCTGCTGTAGCTGGCAGCTTTGAAGATGACCCGGATTTATCGCTTCCGCGGCGTTCACAACAATTGGACATCTCCATAACCTCAATTTGGCGTATTTTGCATTTGGATTTGCATCTTCATCCATACAAAGTTCAGTTGGTACAGAATTTGGAGCCGAGAGATCACAGAATGCGTCGTAACTACGCCGAATGGGTGCTTGAAAAACAGTCCGAAAATCCCAATTTTTCGCACAACATTTTCTTCAGCGATGAAGCACATAATAGTCAATAGTCAAAATTGTTGTGTGTGGGGCTCAGAAAATCCACACGTGGTTGTCGAGCGCCCAATGCATTCACCTAGAGTCACTGTTTGGTGTGTATTATAGGGTTTCAACAGGACGGCACTACATGCCACACAACACGACCGAACATGACAGAATTGCGAACCAGTTTCGATGAACGCATAATTTCGCGTTTTGGTGATGCCAATTGGCCGTCAAGATCGTGCGATATGAACCCTTTGGACTTCTTTTTTTTGGGCTACGCGAAAGTCCTAGTGTATGCAGACAATCCGTAGACTCTGGAGCATTTGAGGGACAACATACGTGCAGTTCTTGGCACCTTACAGCCTGCTATGTGTAAAAAAGTCATCGAAAATTACCTAAAAAGAATCGAGGTGTGCCAGGCTGCTCGTGGCGGTCATTTGGATGATGTTTCCATTACTAATGGCACAAACCAAATATTATTTTGATAATAAAGTTTCTTTAGAACTCAAATTTTAATTGATTTTTTTTCTTTATTTACTTTTCGACTCATGATGAAAAACCCTGAACATTCTGATTTTTTTCCTTTTTTAACCGCATACGGCTTCACTCTTGCTCCTTTCAGTATGGAATGTCTTGAAAACCTTTCATTTCTTACTTTCTTATTTTATTATTATTTTTTTTTATTTCCTTGTTTTACATTTTATTATATTGAAATTTTTTTTGTAATTATATATTTTTTCTACCCACCTTAATGCATAAGCAAATGCCATTACTGCATCACTAACGAACTGTAGTTGATCCTCAAAATCTGTGTCGTTGGCCAATCGTTCCTTGGTTGTGCATGTACGGTTATAGCTGTTGTAGGGTGTACTTGAGCTGCCTGGATAACGACACTGAAAGTGATCCTCCCAGAATTCTGTTTAAAGAGAAAATATTTAAAAGTTTTCAAAATTGTTGTTTAATTTAAAACATATCAAAATATATGAACTAATATGAAATATAAGCTGTAAAAAAAACAGAATCCATTATTTTTGAACCCTAGTGTGTGTACTGAAAAAACCCCCTTACCCGTGTGATGAGGTACCCAGGTATCCCGGTACCAATTGTATGATGATTTCTAACATTTTGTTCGCAAAGTACGAAATTTTGTCGTTTCTGCTTAGTTTTAAAGCTTCCAGTAATATAAAAGTATATTTTATGATTCGATATAAAACTGATTTGGGTACCCAGGTACCCCATTACACACATAAGCGTTAAATAAATAGGTTTAGTAATCTAAATATTACGTTGTGTAAGTGTTATTGAGTTCTACTTGATGGCGCTGCAGGGATACAATTTCGTACTAAAGAAACTTTTCGGACAGTTGCGTAATTGCTTAACACAGTTTTGTTCAAGCGCGCATCAAACATGGGCATCAAAAAAGAGAAAATACTCTTTATTTTAGAGTTTTTCTTGGATAAAGACAAAAACGTACGTCATGCGGCTGAAATTGTTAGTAGTTTTTATGGTTCAAGCCAATCAATCATGAAAGAGTTTAATTTCATCGATTCCGTTCCCATAATTTTAATGTCAAATATGCAACATGCTCTGGCAGGAAAATTGTTGGAAAGGTTCATGAAATCATGGAAATCATTGATACTGAAAGTAATGTAAGTACTGTTCCGATTGCCCAGAAGCTAAAAATTGCGCAACAAATAGTGTAGAATCATTTGAAAAAGACTGAGTAAAGCTATTAAAATCTGACTGAAAAGTTTCTTTAGTACGAAATTTAGAAACTTAACCGTAGATCGAGCTTCAAACAATTTCAGGAATCCTATGCTATGTATACAAAGGAGAAATTTATAAACTTTTCAATTTTCTCAAGACCTCTTTCTTACAAAAGTGTGAAAGCTGATTTTAAACAAGCATAATCCCAACACAAACAAAGTCACAAAAATGGTTCAATTCATTATATCCTGAAAAAAGTTATAATACAACAAAAAACCAAGTGTATCATTTTTGATACAGAGCTCGATGTATGGTTAATACCGAATGCCATTTGGGTGCCACACAAGCTCTTGCAAATACTTTATAATTCGTAGATCCATCTGCGACTCGCCGCGGAATCGCAATGTAATCGATGGATGTCTGAATGAGAACTCAGTGGGAAAAAGACGAGGGCTTATCAGTTCAAAATCCCCGAAATAGAAAAAATGATGATGCAAAATATGGTTTTAAATGGAAGTCTGATTAAAAGTTGTGCGTCAAATCCCCCTCCCTCCCAAAATGAAATCCTGTGTGCACCACTGCGATGACTAATCGTCGCCCCAGAAAACGAATGTCGTATGTTCCATTGAATTATATAGCACATACGACAATCGCTTTCTCAAGCAACGTAATGATAAAAAGTGGGTCACGTAGGACAAACGAAAACGTACAAGATTGAAAGACAATGATCCGGTGCAAACGGTCTTAAAGGTTTTGCTGTGGAGATGGCAGGTAATCATTTACTATGAGCTGCTTTCCTACGGTTTAACTTTTAATTAAGATTTGTAGTATCAAAACTGGGACTGTCTTAAGGGCGATTGCTTGCTTTGAAGTGGCCAGTTTTGGCCAATAGAAAAGGAATTGTGTTCCATATGGACAACGCCAGGTCACACACATCAATAATGATTTGACAGAAGTTTCGGTGGGTTCTTAGGGTTCCACTTTGTAGTCAGGACCTGGTACCAAGTGATTGATGATTATGATAATGATTATGATGTGAGGGTGGACAGAAAGACTACAAGCCTTTTATAGTACTCAGTCCATTCGGAACATAGTACTGTACTTATACTCTGATTCATGTGTTCTTGGTTTCTTTGAGGAACCTGAGGAGGTCGTGATAACTACGAGATTACTAAATTTGCCTCAACAAAAGCTTGTGAAACACAACTGCCTCAGTGTTTTACCAATAGGTACGAGGGTTCCTAAGAGAGTGGCATACAAAATGCCTACAAGTTATGGAACGAAATGTTGCACATTTGACCTATATTACGTAAATGATTTTAAATTAATTTAATGATAATTAATATTATTTCATTTATTATTATTAATTTTTGGCTTCGCCTACAAAGATTTTTATTTTATTTTAGTTACGCGCTTCATAATGCTTACTTACCAACAAACCATGGATTTCGCTGATTATTCTCAACGGTCAAATTGAGAAAATATTCCTCAAAACCTTTCACAGGGTTTGCTTGCGGTTGCACTGACAGTGTCCCTTCCACCTAAGAAAGCAGAGAGAAAATTAGTTAATATTTGTTGTCGAGTTTTAATTAATGTCGAAATTCAAAATTTTCTTTCTTCTTCTATTACAACTTCTTGCTCCTAGTTGTCCTAGCTTTCCCTTAACTTTTCACATTTGATAAAATTCAATTAGCTATCTTATCTACGCGGCGCATTTCAACACCTTCCTAGACTGCGCCTCGATAGTCCGCCGACGTGCCGCATTTTCACAAATAATTAATTTCAATTAAAGGACCATCAATCATTTCTCTCCGCTGTGCATACGCCTACATGGGTTTGTCTCTTCACACACCCCCACACACACCCCCACACACACACCCCCACACACACACCCCCACACACACACCCCCACACCCACTCACACCCACACGTATGTCAGCGCACGTATGTATGCCTACAGCTGCTGGGTGCATGTGTGACTGCTGTGCTGATAGAATTCAATTTCATTTGCTTTACTTTGCCGTTTTGTTTTTCACATCATCCGGTTTTTGTTTCATTATTTTTTTTTTATTTTTTTTTTTGACATGGCCATCAATTCGCACGCCCACACCACGAATCGGTCATATTCGGGTTTTTGCGTGTTGTTTGGTTTGGTTTTTTGGTTTCTCTTTCGTCGAGCATAGCAGCTTTTCACTTTTGGTATCCTGTTTTTTTGTTGTTGTGGCAAGGCACATCCTCGGGGGATTCATTTATCAAATTTGCTGCCATTTAACCTCATAATATTCATTTTTTGTTCGCCTCGGCTCGTTTCATTTCGCTTCTACGTTGCTGATGTGTAGCGATTATTGCGTTTGAATTTGGCGTGACTGCTGATGTTGTGGTTATTGTTGTTGTTGGTGTTGTTACTCGAGTGGAAGCGCTGTCATTAATTTTTAATGCCCATCATCGAAAGTTGTGCTTAAGTGTTTGTGGCGCTCACGCTGTGTCGCTTTGATTACTCGACTACCAGCTGGGCCGGTTGCTTCGAGAATGGCCGCAAGGTGAGCCAGCGTTGTGTTGCATTGTGTTTTGTAATGTCAAGTTTGTCAATTGACACAAGCTTTCTACGGGCACATGGCTATTTTCTGAACAAATTGAGGTTAAGTATAAAGTAAGTATTTGAAATAAACTACTTTTATTATAAACAAATTTCAAATTTAGTACAGAAATATTGCTAAAGAAAATATTGCTATTTTTCGTATATGCTTAGAAAATTTAGTAAATTTTTTTTAGTACATTGTCAACTTTGTCGATTGACACAAACTTTCTAAGGACTAATGTACTAAATTTTTGTTTACTAAAACCTAACTTATACTAAAACTCTTTTTGCTTTAGTAATATTTCTGTACTAAATTGGAAATTTGTTTATTTTGTACCTTAACCTCAAATTTTTTAGAAAATAGAAAATAGACTATTTTAAATTTTTTATTTTTTACTTTTTTTGTACTAAACCTCAAATTGTTTAGAAAAAAGTCTATTTTCTTAACAAGAAACTAATTTGACTATAAACAAATTTCAAATTTAGTACAGAAATATCACTAAAGCAAAAAGAATTTTAGTACAAGTTAAGTTTTAGTAAATTTTTGTTTAGAACCCTGTCAACTTTCTCGATTCACATAAACTTTATAGACGAAATAACTGTTTTTTAATAAATTGAGGTCCACATAAGTATTAAAAAAAATGTTTACTATAAACAAATTTTAAATTTAGTACACAAATATTACTAGAACAAACATAATTTTACTATAAGCTAAGTTTTAGTAGAAATTTTCTGTAAACATAAATTTTAAGTACAACAAAATACTTGTAGTTAAATATTCCGAACACAGTGAAGTTGATGAAAGACCAAAAATTTAGTAAACACATTCGCTAATTAAAAATGTTGTTCTAAACTTTACAACAAATTGATGCAATTACAACTAAAGACGTAGTAACTAATTGCACAAACGTAGTAACTATTTGTTTTCAACTAGTTCGATATTGTTGTGCAAACATAATTTTGGAAAAGAAGACAATATTTTAGAACACAAAAAATATTTTACAACTCAAATTAAAATTAAAAATTCAAATTTAAAATTAAAATTACAAAATTAATTATGTTGTTGTTGTTGTTGTAGTGGCTGCCTCTGTGTGAGACACACTTAGGCCTATATGGGCCGGTTGTGATAAGACAAATTATAGATCACAATACAATTTTAGAACAAATCAATTTTATAACTCAAATTGTAAAAACATCTACAAACTTAGACCAACAATTTAAACACAAAATGTAAAACAAAATTTTATTTACAAAATTAAGAATGAAAAAGTTTGAACCAAAAGTTAAAAAACCAAAAATAAAGGTTGAAAAAATTCTTTAGAAAAAACTTTAATAACAAAATTTTGAACACAATTTTAATAAAAATATGTAAAACAAACATTTATTTTAAACAATTAGGAACGAGAGCTTCGAAACAGAAACATATGTAAAAAATAAAAGTTTTAAACAAAAGTTAGAACAAACATTTAGAATAAAAATTTCGAAAATAAACTTTTTACAAATTTCAAAACAAACAATTTGAAACTTTTTAAATTTTTAGAAAAAAAAAATGTAAAACAAAAACATGAAAAACAAAACATTAAGAATACAAAAAAATGTAGTACAAACAATTTAGAAAAAAATCTTAACTAAAATACTTAAAAAGAAATTTTATTTCATTCAATTTCAATTTTAAATTAAACAAATTAAAACACAAATTTAAACAAAAGTTTGAGAAGACAAATTTAGTACAAAAAACTTACCACAAAGCTTTTCTGCAAGAAAAATTAGCATACATTTTTAAGACAAAAAATGAAAGTTCTTCTAATTAAAAAAAAAGTAAGTAAAGTAAAGTAAAAGTAATTCTGAACAAATGTTTTTAGAAAAATACATTTTATACTAAGAAATTAATAATGAAGTGTTTTAGAAATTGTCTTAGAAATTCCAGAAATTTTAGACCAAAAAATTGAATAAATTGAATTGGAAAAAAATTTAAACAAACAATATTAAAACAAAACATTTGAGAACAAAAAATAAAAAAAAAATGTTTGAGAAACAGTAAGCAATTTTAAACTTTTTTACTAAAAAACGTTTTAATTTTCCTGTTCTAAATTACATAGAAAAAAAAACTTATCTCAAAATACAAAAGCTTTTTTTGTAATTCAAACAATTATGTTTGGGTTTCGAAAAATATTTTTGGAAAGTGATGATTACAACGTAACTTAATTTTTTAGTACATATATAAATGTTTTTAGAACACACAAAACTTTTTCTAAAAGACGAAAAATTATTTTTAATACACAACACATTTATTTAGTTTTAAACTTTTCTGATAAAATATGTTTAGTACAAAAAATTAGTACTCCAAAAGTTTAAAGTTGAATTACTTTATACCAAAACATATTTTGTAGAAACCTTCATTCAATATTATTAGTTATAAGTTTATATTTTTGACATAACTGATGTCTTCAAACAATTCGTCAACACAATGTCAGCCTAAAAGTATGCCACGTAAACGCTGAACTAACATCATTCAGACTAACTGCTATCAAGCGATGAAAATACCAACTCCAAGCAAAATATGAATGTTGACTTGCAGACTTGTGGCAATTTCCCCCTTCCTTTTATCTACACTGATAATATTCGATTCTCTACGCAATTATCTACACAATTGTTTTTAAATTCACCTCACTGAAAATTGCTGTTGGCCCCATTTGGCCGTACTTACCTCCGGTTCATTGCCATCGGAAACGAGGTTCCGCGCACTCCACCCATCCGAGCCGATCCACGAGAACGCTCCGGTTGCATTGTTGCGTCGCACCGCGCGCATAACTTCGCGCACTTCCTGATCGGAGCCGAAGATGATGGCACCTGCAAGCGATGACGAAGGAAAAACATTCAAGTGGTTAGTGCGTTTACTCTTTGCGTGTTTGTTGTAAAATTAAAACTGATGAAAAGGCAGCAGAACTTGAAACCGAAGTGGGCAGCGACAGGTAGAAAGTGAGTGACGGCTGGCTGCTTAATTGACAAAAGTTGATTGTACTTGAAAACTCCGTCGTTTTTGCTGGATTAATTTGACTTTAAGAAAATGCATCAGTCAAGTGTTGAGTGTGTCGAGTACTTTCAAGTTTTTTCAAGTGCATGTTTGAACCAAAAGTATGCTATAAAATTTGTTTACGTCCTTAAGGCCTCAAGGTGTTAAGGCGTTTTATGCAAATATGTTTGATTATGAGATGTTGGCTTTCATGTGTTGCGAATGGAAAAATATTGCCATTTACTTTGACTTTACTTGTGCACACAGAAGTATAAATTAACTGCACACGTGTACGGAACCGTGTGTGCCACCTGCGATTCGCTGGCATGCCGCATACTTATTTGAGTAAACACTTTTGTGTGTGCAAGGCAAAGCGCAAACAAAAACCGGGTAAATACAAATTAAAGGCAAAAACAAAAAAGGAAAAACAACATTTGGTAAAAGAAAGTTTGCTAATTTGAATGGATGCATTTATTTTTGGCCATAGATAAATACACGTGTGGCATTAGCGCACGTAATCGTTGAATCTAAACAAATAGGCATAAATAAAATTGTATTTAAATTGATTTGGTTGGCTTCAATAAATAAAATAACAACTCAATAGGGGGGGTATGAAAAGTTTGGAACGTCAACATGAAGATGTCAACAAAATGTGGGGAATCTGTTTGTGTACTAAGCAAAATTTTAGTCATTTTGAAGGAGCAGTTGTTGTTTGAATTCGGTTTGAGTCAGTCAGTTTCAGCCTGATGTAAGAGTTTTTGAAAAATGGGGAAAAGTTGAGTATAGGAAAAGTTATTGAATTTTTGTTTTGAAATACAAATTACAGGAACTCGGCGCCATCATTTACCACCATGAAATTGTGGACATCTGAATTTAAATGTGAACGTATTAGCTTGAAAGGCACTGAACGTTTGGGACTAACAACTGATTGACTACTGATCGAAGCGCTGACAATAACATTGCTTAAGTGCACCAAATGGTGGTAGATAATTGTTGAATTAAAGTGGATGAGATAGAAAAGTCCACGAATATGTTCAATAAAACATGTGATATCACAATGGGTCGCGCAGTAGGCCTCCGAGTGTGTTTCTTATAGAGGCAGCTTTCGTAACCTAACCTAACCCAACCCAAAAGTTGACCACCACACAAGTGTGTCTGTATGGAAAGCGCCATCTGGTGATGAGTCTTTGAACATTTAATAAATTTTGTATTTGAACTTAAAAATTTTGTCCATTGCCGAATAAATCATTCAAATCGGTTCAGTATTTTTTAACATGTGATGTTTCATCGTTTACTTAATTGGGTAGCTAATTCTATAGAAAACAATTAGTTTCGTATGGCAGACCCCTTAAGAGTTGGAGATAGCGGTTAGATATGTATGGGAAAAATATTTAGAAAGGAAAACAAATAGGGGTCAGTCTTACATTTGATATATCTGGGAGCAACCTGGCAGCAATGGGAGCCAATTTTCATAAAAAACGACAATTTTGTATGGGAGACCCATTAAGGGGTGGATACAGGGGGTAAGTTTGTTCAAAAGAAATATTCAGAAGAAAAAATTAGTGGGAACCAGTCATAGATTTTAACCCTCTAAGAGCCATTTTTGAGCAGCTATGCAGCAAATGGTAGAATTTTCAAGCAGTTTTGGCAACTTTGATCTCGTTGCGATGCCATTAACCCCTTTCTTGCTCTACATTTTTTGGCTCATTAACTTTTTCATCAAACAAAGCATAAAATAAGAGGTTCTAAGCATCTTGATGTCGACCCATTATTAGGAATGTCCTTAAAACACTAAATCATGTGAAATACTCAGCACGCAGATGAAAACTAATTTGATGAAAATATATCTTGTATATATGTATATAGCTATATATATACATATATATATGTATATCATAGACTATATATAGGACTATGTATATGTATAAGATTCCTCGGAAAGTTTTGGGAAAGCTTTCAGTTTCTCAGTTTTGTATGAATACGATTCAAAGATAGAAAGACATCTTTCATACTGAAAGACTTCTCAGACAGTTTTGTGATTGTTTGATTCAGTTTTATGTAACTACGCTTCAAAGATGGAAATACAAGATTTCGTTGTAAATGATTTCTCTTGTATACAGAAAACTATCAAAAACCGCTAAAGTGATTTCGTAAATACTGGATTTCGCAAAGTATTCGAAATTCTTGTATTTGATGTTTTCAATTGCTGAAAAAATGCATAGTTTCAAGCCTCTCATTGCATTTCATTCTTTCGGATTTTCATTTTTTCCTTTTTATTTTATTCGACTTAATTTTACGTGATTTTCTAAAATGAAATTTTTTTGCATAATTTGCAACTTAAAAGCGACAATTAAGCGGTTTAATTGCATCAATTTAATTATTTGACTTTTAATTTAAGCAGCAATGGAAAAAACGCTGACTTTGCCTGACTTAATTGCTCGTATTTTTCAAAAACACCTTTTCCAGCTACCCCCCTTCCACCACTCACACATTGACTGCTTACTCGACAGACTTTTAAGCACGTTTTTTGCTGCTGTGTCTTGCTCTCCTTTACTCTTCTTTCCGGCACACTCCTTTGCACTGTTTCTGTGTCTGTGTGCGGCACCTTCTTTTCATTTTTTCACCCGACTGCTTTACGCTTTCGTTGCATCTTTGCTATGCGCAAGTTAGCAATCGCAGACAAATGAAGTAATTAATATCAATCATACGCCCCCACGCACCTTCACTACATGTGCGACCTTTTACATTTGTTTGTTGTAACGGTAGCACCGTTTTCCATTATCAATACATGCATACACACGCACAAAAATCCCCCTTTAAAATCGAAACATTAATCAACATTTATATAAATGAAGAAATGTGTGGGGGGAAAAATAATATAAAACGACACGCAACCAGAATTTGGCACAACACCCTTCTGGCACATTAAAAATTGCACACAATTTGTGCTTTAATTTTTTGCAATATTTTTTTGTTCTATGTGAACAATGTGAATTGTAAAAAAATAACAAAAACAAAAGTTAAGATATGTGAAAGAAATGTTTTAAAAAATTTCAAGAAAGTGTCAATAATGGCAGACCACATGTTGCACGTTTCCCACTCGTTGTGGGCATTTTGTTTAAACAACAAAAACAAAAGCAATAAGGTGTCACTAATGGCTGGCAACAGGTTTATGGGTCAACAGCCGAGTTGTCGGCGCAGCGCAAGTGTGGCTTTGGGGCAGTTAAAATGAGCAAAAACTTTAGCCAGACGACACGTGGCTGTGGCACATTAAGCAACATTAATGAAGTAATGGCACATTTTTTGTTCAATATGACAGTAATTTGTTAATGCACACAATAAAATTGATTATATAAAATTCAGTTAAATCACTTTAAAGATGTCTGCAGAAGATTTTTCACAAAAACAAAACTTTCTTTCGAAGTTGAGTAAGCAGTAAGTTTTAGTTTTAAGTTAATTTTTGCAATCAATTTTCAATTTAGGTGATGAATGTTTTTAAGCTATTTTAAGACAAAGTAATGTTAATATTTTTAATTGAAATAAAAACTCTGTCACAGTTATTCAAGTTTTGTGAAGATAAACTACTTAACTAATATTCTAATAATACCAAGTTTAAGCTTAGCTTAGCTAACGAGTTTGAGAGAGAAATCTCATGCTGGAAATAATGCACAACACATTTTTCATTGACGCATATAGAATTTCATATTTGGAGATTCAGTTCACAACTTTTGATTTGAAACCATTTTTGCTAACAAACAAATAGTTGTCGACGAGTAGTTCACAATGCAGACACGAGCAGAAAAGCAGACAGCCAACTACCAGTGCTAAGATGACTGCCAAGTTGAAAGGAGTTTGTTTCCAGCAGACAGTCGGCAACCATAAAAACGGGTGAGGAACGTCAGACGCAGGAAGTAAAAAGCCTTGGTGAGTTTCGAAAACCATTGCAAATAAAAGAGAACGATGCACCATTAGACATAAAAGTCTACTTGAAATGACATGTCATGTAGCTGTAGTAGCGCGCGCAAGGAGGAAGAAGCAGGATGAGGAAAGGAGGAAGGTAGAAGATTCAACTAGAATTGGGCTAAAAAGTTGTGTAAAGAACCCCCAAACTGACATTTTGTTTGCGACTAGCTTCTGCACATTTCTTCGCCTGAGAAAACGAATGTCGTATGTTCCATTGAATTTAATAGCACATACGACAATCGTTTTCTGCGGCGACGATTTCCAAACCAGAAGTAATTACAGTCAGTAAGAATCTGATAAGCTCCTGAATATGGATTAAATTTCCACCTCAAACCTAAAACAAGATTTCAAAATTTTTCTGAACATGTTAATGGTATTTTATATATTTTTGCATTATTTATTTTTATAATTTTTGAGAACTTTTAAACCACATTTAAAATGCTATTCCAGCTTTAAGTTTGTCTTTTAGCTTTCAGCTTTTATCATATACAAATTTTATAATTTTTTGTATAATTTTCTTTTAAAGGAAACACCATTCCTTAGAACAATTTAGTTTGAACTATTCAAATAAAAGATACGAGAGACTTTTGAATTTCTATTACAACTAAAAGCTGGTTTTATTATAATATTGGCTTTTTTTATAACTCATTAATTCAAAGTAATTTTTTTTATAATTAATTTCATAATAAAGTCATAATTCCATTAATTATCTTCTTTAAATTTTTCACCTTTTTTGCAATTTTTTACTATAGTTTTTGAGTTAGAGAACCAAGGTTTGATTTCTTTTCAGCTTCAAGTTTTTCTTATTTATTTTCTTACCTAATTTTGAGTTTGTTAAGAACTTTTTCAGCGGCTCTTCTGATACAGAATAAGGCAATAACAATATTTTGATTTTATAAATTTGTTTAAAATATTTTTTTTAATATGGTTTTTGATTCAGAGATTAAAAGACCTTTGAACCAAGTTTTGATTTCTTTTGAGCTTTAAGCTTTTCTTAATTTTGAGTTTATTTAGGACTTTTCAGCGGCTCTTCTCAATACGAAGCGAAATTCGGGCGGAAAAGGTGTTCGATGCGATGGTTGGAGGTCGACGGCGAATAGAGAGGCCGTGTCTCCGGTGGAAGGACCAAGTTGAAGAGGATCTCTCATCTCTTGGTGTGACTAACTGGAGAAGGCGCGCGCAAAGCAGAGGCGCCTGGAGAGAAGTTTTGCGGCAGGCCGTAACCCGACAACGGGTTGTTATGGCCAGTTAAGTAAGTAAGTAAGTCTTCTCAATACAAAATGTAACGTAAAAAATTTTTACAAAATATGTTTTCTCAGGTTTTGTCTAGGCTTATAAAATCCCGAAACTTAGGGCTTATGGATAGAGAAATTTTAATAGTTAAAAAAATTTATAAACCATTTCTTTGCAGAAATGTTTCAACAGTGAATTTTTTTAGTTAAAAAAACATACTTTTTGCAATTAACTTATTTATGAAATTGTGATTGCTGTCTTCGAAAGTTAAATAAATTTTACGTCAGAAAACATTTTGGCAAATTTTTTCAGATGCTGGAGTTTTTACCAAAAGAGCTGAACAATATTAAAAGAAGTGAATTTTTTAGTCAAAAAAAATATTTGTTTCAATTTACATTTTTAAGAAGTTATGATTGCTGACTTCGAAAGTTGGATAAATTTCACGTCAGAAAACATTTTGGCAAATTTTGCTGATGTTGTACCAAAAGAACTGAAAAACTGTTGGTGCAAACTAGGTTTTGAATGGAAGTGGACTCAAAAGTTGAATGCGAAATTCCCCCCCAAAATGAAATTCTGTGTGCGCCACTGCTCATGGGTTAAATTTGTATACACATATTATATATCCAAATAATAATTTCACAATTTTTTAAGGCATGAATAGTTTTGAGCTTGTGAAAACAAAGTTGTGTTCATGAAAATTCATTTATAAAATCGTAGCATATTTTTCGGTGTATTGAACTTTATTTAGCAGAATGATGTGTCTTGCTGAACCTTCGGAGAATACGCTGGGTCATGTAGACCCATATTTCTGCTTTAAGCGAAATTACCTTTTTCCAAAATTTTTTTGTCCACACTTTTTTAATTATGTTGTAAACTTCAGAACTGCCTAAAACACCATGAGATAGAAATAAAAAAAAATTTCACACGGGGAAAAATCCATAGGGCGTGAAACTAGAGACCAAACTTAGTAATACTGCGTACTCAGTTTTTAATTTCTACATCTTTTGTCCTTTTAACAGGACTCCTTTTTAAAGGACTTCAAAATTTTGAAGGGGCTAAAAAATAAAAAAAAAATTATAAATTTTTAGAAGAATATTCAAAGTACCCAACAAAATTTATTTCATCCCAAAGATTTTCCATTTAGCTGCTCATTAATTTTATTTTATTAATAAATTTCCTGCGCTGATAAATCTATATTTTATACTTATATTAGAATTTTTTTAAAACAATAAACAAAGCACGTCACAGAATTTATTGCAAGTCAAAAGGTTTTCAGTGTCACCTGCACATTCAATTTATTTTATTAATATATTTCCAGCGCTGATAAATTTACATATATCACATATATTTATATATTAGAAACATTTATTTAGAATATATATTTATTTTTAGAACAATATTCAAAGTACGCCACAGAATTCATTTTGAGTCTGAAAGGTCTTCTGTTTCAGCTGCACCTTTAATTTATTTTAATAATAAATTGCCTGCGCTGACAGTTGCACGAAATTGTGATTTACATTTGACAGCACTTTCCACTCAATTTCAGCAAAAAAAAAATGGTTATTTTTTTCGAATCTGTTTTTGCCATTCGAACCCCACTCGCTGACATCCAGGTGCCACGATTGCATGTGTGTTCACACCTAAGTACATAGGAACTCGTATGTTAATGTGTGTTTGAGTATTTTTTTTATTGAAAAGTCAAGTAATAAATGACAGTTGGAAATTTATTTGACATTTTTATATACGTTTGCGTGCAAAGGCATTAAACATCCAATTGAATTGAAAGCAATGCAAATGAAAATCTCGAAATGAATGCGTCACTGTTAAAGGGTTGAACGTGTTCATCATTTGTTATGTGCAAACATGCAAACACACATACAGACGCGAACTTGTGTATGTGTGTACTTTTGGCATGATTTGACACAACTGTGGAATTTTATAAAATCGTTAACTTGCACATTGAAAGAGTTGAATGCGGCCAGCGAGTTGAACGTTTTCTGTATGCGGCTATTTCAATTGACCCAATGTTGACACTCACCAACTGTGATTTATCAACGCTGACAAATAGAGATAGTCAGCAGCAATGTTGAATGTTGCATGTGTGCCGCGCTTAAGTATTCAACTTTTATGTATTTTTCTTTGAAACAAAATTTTTTTACATTTTTCGGCACGAATGTAAAAACTCCGACACTGCCGGTGTGCACTGTTCGCATGACTCGTGTGTTGCCGCTAATGATGACAAAAAAGTTGTTGCCATTTTTGTTTTTGTTATTGTGCATTGCATGAGTGCGCTTCATTTGCAACTGTCGCCACTCGGTGACAACATTTTGAGTAATGTTTCTCGCTCAGTTCTTCGCCATTTTAAATGCGCATTCATGCTTTTGCAGCCATTTTACTTCGTTCGCTTTTGCTATTATTTACATTTCTCGACTTGCCGCACAGTTGTGTGCATTTCCCAAAGTGTACTAAATTCTCATTTTTCAAACCCTACATCGGTAAATTTAAATTTTGGCCATCGACCAACGAACTTGTGAACGTGCGTTGGACCGAGACGCCGTGATTGGCTGAAAAATGAACTGAGTGCAAACGTGTTTGTGGACAAGGGAACTGTTTGAAAAATTATTGCCACTTTGTTGTTGTTGGTTTCTTGGGCAGTTGGGAGTTTAAAGATTCCATAGACTGTGCCATTCGAAGTGCTTGTTTTTCTTTTGGATGTTTTGTGCAGTTCATGAAAAATTATATTGAACAGTTGATTGCGTTTGTTAGAGCGTTTTGTGTGCATTTTGCTTTCATTTTATACTTTTCGATTCGTTTTTAAGTGAAGCCAATATAAATGAAATTGGTTAAGTGGTTGTGAATGCAGCGAAGAGTGTAAGGGGTTTATTGTAAGAAGGAAAAAATATTTGTAGCTATAAATCTAATGAACCAATAAACGAATAAATGCATTTTTATGGAGCTAAACAGTTGAAATGTGTATAAAAATTGAAATGAATAAAAGAATAAAAAAACTGGATAATGATTTGTAGTCGTGAACAAATGCTGCTCAAGGACTAACTAACACATTGAAAGCTATGGTCAAAGTAGATAAGTCAATTTGAATTTTACTATTGAATCCGAACTACAATCTGTCGAGTAGATTAAGAAAACATAAAACATGTGGTCCAATTAAATTATTTTCACTCACTTGGAAAGTAAAAAAATTTAAACCACTAAAGATATTCATGCACTTCATCCATTGACTTCACTTACTTCCTTCCAAAACACTCACACACTTACTCACTCCTTACAGTCATTCACTTACGCACTCATTCACTTAGTATAGTTGCTCTAGTTACTCTCTTTACAACACTCACTCAATAATGAGTAATACGTGTAATGAGTATAGTAATACGCACCACACTCACTGATGTCACTCTAGTTATTCCACTCAAAACATTCATTTTACGCACATCGGTTATAACACTCACTTCACCTACTACACTGACTCCATTCACTTCATAAATTGAACTCACTCTGCTCATTTCACTCATTTTGCAACTACACTCAATTAACGCGCTCTACTCATTTCACACATTACACATATTTCACTCAGAAAGATTCAAAACACGCTTGACGGAGTCTTGACTCGCGGCCCAACGCACTAGCCAACTGAGCTACGGCGGCTGACATTTTATTCACTACACTTATTTATTTAAGTTCACCTTTTTTGCTTATTGCATTCAGAACACCTCCTTTAATCTCTTATCTCAATCACCACATTGCACTCATTCCATTCATTGAAGTCCCACCACACTTTCCACATATCACACTCACAACAATGAATCCCCACCTCTCATTCCACTTACTACATTTATTCGTTTACTTCAATTACTCACTTACTCTACTTAAGCCATTAATTTAACTCATTCTACACCAACTTTACCCACTTCACTCACTCCACTCACACCAGTCGTTCCACTCACTATACTAACTCTATCCATTGAACTCATAAAACTCATTCCATTAAATGCACTCACTCTACCCACTCCAATTATTACATTCTCTATGGTGAATCCACTCGTTTCAACCATTAAAGGCACTCCACTCATTCCATTCATTACATTCACTCCACATGTATCATTCAGTTCACTTACTACGCTCTATCCTCATTGCAGTGATTATGCTTACCACACTAATTTATCTAATTTCACTCATATCGCTCACTTAACTCGCTTCATTCAAAACGCTTACTGCACTCAGAACAATATAATACACCAACTCCTTTCCCTCCATTCGTTGAAGTGATTCTACTCATTCATCACACTCCACTCATTTAAATCACTACACTCACTTTACTCAGTACGGACACTTCACTAAAAATACTTACTTCACTCTCTACCTGATTCTACTAATTAATCTCACTTCACTCATATCGCTAACTATACTCGCATCATTCATTACGATTAATACACTCAGAACACTACAATACACCAACTCCAGTCACTTTATTCGTTAAAGTGATTCTACTCATTTACCTTACTCCACTTATTTGACTCACTACATTAACTTCACTCAGTACGAACACTTTACTCAAACCACTTATTTCTACCTGATTCTACTCATTCTACTAAAGAGTAGAATTTAACTCACTCCCCCATTTCACACACTACACAAACTTCACTAAGAACACTCACTTCACTCTGTAGACTTATTCCTCACACTCATTCCAGTCATCTATTTCACTGCACTGTTGAGGATAAATGGAATCACTGTACTCCACACACTGACTCCACTTATTGAATTTATTTCATTCAATTCCCTCCACTAACTGAACTCACTGCACCCATTCTATCCCACTCCGTTCACTCTACTCACACCACTCACGCTCATCACTACTCTTTTCACTTTTTTCACCCTTTCCATCCATTGAATCCAACCCCACTCATTCTACTAACTGCTTAATTTCCTGATTCCGAATGACCACTCATTCAACTTTCTATTCACTCCAAGATTGTGAATGACTCAGTACACTGAATCACACTTATTCTAATCACTTAACTCTTTTCACCAATCTTATTCAATTACTTACTTTACTTACTTATATTTTACTTACTTACATTACTTATTTAATTGTCATTCCACACTTTCTACTGATTCTACTCATTCTATCAATGATTTCATACCAAACAACATGTTGCCCCAACGTGTCGTAGGAGTAATTATAAATTTATTTTTAAAAGTTTTCACAGTACATTTTTACATTATTATTTTTTTGTGTCGCTTAATACTTTCGTAGGTTTTAAAAATTGTATGCAAACATTAAGCAGGATTAAAAGGATTTCTGTGCATACTCCTGCTCTGCGTTTGCTTTCAGTGCGTCACCGGTGTGCAAAAACAAAAAAAAAATGCAAATGCAAACACATTGAAAAACAACAGTCAAATGCAACTTTTGCGAACAGCGCAGCCTGTGCCAACAGTATTCAACAACCAACATGTTGCACTGTTGCAGCAACAATATTTTAATAAACCAACGCACCGAACAATGCGCAGTTAAGCCATTTTGGTTGCCTTCTGTTCTCGACTTAAGTTGGCTAACAAAAAAAAAAATGTTTTTCCAGCCTGACTTGTTGCTTGAGCCAGGCAAATGTGTGAAAATGTTTTTCATGAATTCGCGTGCATATTTGTGTGAAAGTTTTTCAGTTTTCCAATGTTCGCTTTTAACACATTTCTCTTCTTTGTTGCGGTTGTGTCAGAACATTCACGGTATTCAGTTACGCTGAGTGCGTTTTGTGGATTTTTGTTTTTAATTTTTTTTAAAGCATACTTTGAGGCGCTGCAGCATACAAATGGAAGTAAATTGTGCATTGTCAGTGCGCGCATTGAAATCAGTCTGGCGAGCAAAGTGTTGAAGTGGCACGTGAGTGACGCTTGTTTCAAACAATAGAGAGCGGCTAAAAGTATGCTACAGATTTTTGCCGCTGCGTAAAACAAAGCACTTACTTGTTGCATGTCAAAAGCGTCCACTGCAACTGTTGCTATTTCTTTTAGTTTTTGTAAAATTGTCTCTTGTGCTCTACGCTTTTCATTGCAACACTTAGTTAGAGGAAGAAAGTAATTTCCACTTTCGTGCAACATGCAATTTTCAAATGGATTGAATGATGATTGCTTCAAGTTCAGTCAATTTTAGAAGATTTGCTGCCACTTTAGGTCTTGTTTTCTTGAACATTGAAAGTGCTATTAATTATTTGTCTTTCATAAAACTTGAATGAATCTGTTAAGTGCGCAGGCCACATTGTACGTTGCACGAAACAGAGACACACACACACACACACAGAGACACAGAAACCCACGCACTAAATACTGCAACAAATTTGAAGTGAGACCAGCTTCGAAATGAGTGGGCTGGGTTTTATCTTCAAACAATTGTTATCAGTCGTCGTTTCTGCTATAATAATTTTTTGTGTCAGTGCCAAAGCAATGACGCTGTTGATTGTGGGTGGCAAAGCAAATCACTTTTTATGTTCGGTTGCTGTGGGTTGCCAACAACGTCTGGCCAACTTGTTAAGTTAATTTAGCGCAAGAATTTACGCCATCATGTTGCGTGGGCTGGCAGCAAACCAGAAGGGCTGCTGTGCAAATTGCGAATTTCATTTCATGCGCTGCACAATGTTATCGACTCGCTCGTTGTTTTACTGCATTGAAAGGAAAAGTTTTTCACTTTGACTGGCAGTTGAAGCCACTTTATTCAGCTGTATTTAGTTGGTGCAGATAATTGTTATGGGTGGAGGAAGTTAAGTGTGGGTTATGGCCAGGTGAACGTATCAGGTGTAGTTGAATGGGTGATTAGTCGAATGGGGCAGATACGTCTGGCTGATGCGTCAACTATGGTCCATTAAGAGCAACTAGCAAGCAATTAGTTGGAGCTTATATACTCAAAGATATAAGATAATTGTTGGTACATATAGGTTGACCAAAATGGTGATGGCTAAAAGTTAACATTAACTTTAAGGGACAAAATGAATTTTGTATATATTCAGCTTAATTGCCAGAAAGTTTTCGTAAACAAATAAACTGAGGTTAAGGTATCGAAAACTATGGAAATGTTAGTTTGAACAACTTCAATGTCATAGACTTTTATTAGTTTCTAAATGAATGCAATTTTGGTTGCTTAGAAGATGTGAGTTACGAAATTTCATTAGGTCTGACAGTGCTTAGTTCCTTTGAAAAAATTTTGAAAAATGATTGCCTCAGAATTTAATGATTTTTATGTAATTTGAGTTTTAAAATATCTAATAAGAAAACCCCGAAAAATCGAAAAAAAACTAATTAGTGTATGTGCAAAAATTGCTCATAGTAACAAGTACTGGTTTTCTGTTTGTTAGTCTTTTGAGTAAAAAACAATCATAACAAAATCATTTAACTAGCAAAAAGTTAACTTGCTAAAGCTTTCAACATAGATTAAGAATTACTGTGGACATTTTTATATTTAATGTTTTCTCAAAATTTGCAAAGCTTAGGCTTCTGTTTCACTTTATCTTTAAGTATTTTTCAGAATTAAAAACTTGAAAATTATCAAAATTTTAAGCAAAATATTTAAAAATTATATGAAAATATGATCCTAAAACCTTGAGTATTTTTATATTTTTTTATATTTATTTTATATTTTTTTCAAAATTAAAAAAAAAAAATTAAAAATGATCAAAATTTAGGGGGGAAAAATTAAAAAACTATATGAAAATATGTTCCTAAAATGTTGGATATTTTTATATTTTTTATATTTGCTTTAATTTTACAATTTTCAAAATTAAAAACTTGAAAATATCAAAACTTAGAGGAAAATAGCTTAAAATGATATGAAAATATTTTCCTGAAACAAGGAATGTTTTAAGAAATATTATTTCTTTATCGGATAATGATATAATTCTTTCTGAAAAGTGGTCTAAATACCTATTTTTGGATAAAAAATTCAATTAATGAAAACTGACGAAAAAAACTGCACGAAGACAAACATGTATCGATTGTTATAATTTTTTTTACAAAACTAAAGCGTCCCAAGACGATTTCTGTTACTCTCTACAATTGTACATGTTGTCGTACCTGAATGAAATATAAAAAATAAAATATAAAATCAAATATATAAAAAATTTAGCTAACACACTTCTGGTTAGAGCTAACCAAAAATTACGAAAATTGTTAATTTGAGCCTTAGTCATACCCAAACTAAATGAGTTTAAGTAAAACAAAATGAAGATTTTAATTCAGAAGACTAAGATCTGATTAGGTTGGGGTGGCAGCTTTCTATGTGAAAAGCTCATCTAAGCACAACTTATGGCTCATTGTGATAATGGGAACACTAAGGCACCATGAAGATCCCGTTATGAAACTGCCTATATCCCTTATATTCAGAGATGATAGTTCGGTTAGGCTATTGAAGAAAGCTGAGCCGAAAAACTTACGTCTTCTTCTTTTATTGGTTGGCCAAGTAAGTCAAGAAATATAGCAGGTCTGGTCCTCAGACCAGAGTTCGTTTGCTTGCTTATGATAGAATTGCTTAAGTATCTGTTTGACCTTTGCAAGTGAAGACCCCACTGAGAGAGAGTACGAAGCCTGGGCGAGCAACGTACCCGTTCTGCTAAGTTCATGCACCTCGCAGTTGCCTTATGATAGCCCTGTGCCCAGTCACCCAAACTAATGAGCCCTTGAATCATCTAGCTAAGTTTTTTAAGTATTCTCGGCACTCTAAGATAAGCCTGGATGAGAAGATTGCCTTCTTGAGCGGCTCCTTGACTGTCCGAGTAGATGTGACGTTCGCTTTATGCACATTCCCGCTTATAAGTCAGACAGAAGCCTGGTGGTCATTACTTCTGGCTGGTAGACACTGCAAAGATCAGGCAGGCGGAAGAAAAGACGGTGGCGCGCCAAACTTGTTCGCTAATTTGGAGTCGTCAGTGTATATGTTGATGAAGTTGTCGGTGGATAGTAGTAATATGGACTGTGCATCCGAGATTAACTAGTATACACATTTTTATATAAAACAGACCACTCCTTCTAAGTTTGTAGCGTTATTGTATGGAGTCGATAGACAGTCAACCAGCTATCAAAGAACTAATCTCATATGAGACAACCTCAGGATTGGTGTTGTAATACATTGAAGCATTAAACAAGCTGGGTATACATAACCAGTTCAAAATCCTCTGGGTCCCAGGAGACAGAGGAAGTGATGGAAATGAGAAACGAAACTTATGCTTTCTGTCATTTTCGACAAATGATTGGAGTTTCGTTTGTCTCTATGGAGAAGGCACTGTAGGCAGTTGGTCGGCCTTATTGCGACCCAGTTTTAATGTATTAAACACTTGGAAAAAGTTAGGCATATCTGATTGTGCGCTATGTCCTGCCTTGGGAGAGGATAATGAAACGATCAGCTACTTTCTGTGTGTCTGGTCTGCGTATGTCCGAATCAGGTTTGACACATTTGGTACTACTTTCGCACCCCAAACCCAAGAATGTCATAACTCACAAATCAGAAATATTCAGGAGAGGCAGACAACTGGTGATCTTGCAGAAACAACGAAACTAACATAAAAACAGATATACAGAATTTTTTCAATTAAAGAAAACAATGAGAATGCAATTTTTGAAGTAGTTAGAGATTTATGGAACGAGCTAATTTTGGAGAGTTTCAAGTTATGTCTTTTGTATTTTTGTATTTATTGTGCGATCACAGGATCTACTCTCGTTTCTCTTGAATTTGAGTAGACTTGAATTAATTTCATAGGCAACTTCAAGTCGCTGTACAATGCTCTAATCTCTGTCTGAATACTGTTCCAATAAGGAGAAAGAGTTTCTACTTAAATTCAAAACTTAAGATGGAAACTGTCTGATTACTATGGCTTAAGATTCCATATCGCATATGAGAGCAAAAAGGTATCATATTGTTACGAAAATGACTTCTCTAAGTTCGTTTTGGATTGTGCTTGAAAATAAAACCACTTTAATTATTCAGCGCAAACGCAGTCAAAAACCAACAATCACTTTACTTACAGATTTACACTTTGCTTGTATCTACACTTGTTACTAATTTGCTTATTCAACTAAGACTCGACCCTTTGCGCTGCACACTGCTGCTTTTTATACTCGTTTTCTTATCGCGTCGATGTTTCTTGAACATTCTAGTTGTACTCTCTGTCTTGATTGCTCCAGCACAGCTCATCACCTTCGCGAACCATACTCGCCATATCGGAATTATATCAAGTTTGCCGTACTCCAAAGTGCATGCCTAAAAGTATGCTTGGAAAAGCATTCATGCATAGCACAGCACAGAGTGCCTCATCGTTACAATGTGTATTTGAATCTAGCAAATTTAATGAAACGCCTTCGCTCTAATGTGTCTAACTGATACTCAGACACTCAATTTCGTAAGGAAAGTTATCCTTGAAGTTATGTTAAACTAAAACCGTATCTCCTTTGAAGGTGCTAGCAACATTTAAGCGTATTGACTTCTATAAAGCTTCCACTGCAATGATTCAATTCTTTCTTATGTTAACTTAAGCTTCCATATGACTACAGATGTAAGCGCACTTTTAGTTTTACAAACCCTTGACTACATCCACACAGCACTAATCACAACTTGATCACTTTTAGCAGATTACACCTTTTGTTGTATAGCACTCATACTCTCTCATATACACACACACACACACACACAATACCCAAAAGTAATTTCAACAGCAACGCCATTTTGCACTTCTACGAATATTTCTGTGTCCAAGTACAACAAAAAAAATATATTACAGATTGCACTCGCTGCTTACGGCTTTTTAATTGTTTTTTTGTTTTGTTTACTCAAAATATTTTCATTTATTTTAATTTTTTTGTTTTGTTTTAATTTTTGTCATTGCATTTGTCACTCACCTCGTGCACGCGGTTTCGTCAGCAGTTTTTGTACAATATTATCGTAAGCAATTTCCTCAGCCACACCGGAGTCCTTGACGAGTTTCTCTTTGATTGCGATGCAAATGTTATGGCGCGCCAGCAATTCCTCCAGTTCCTCGAATGCCTGCAAATAATTGACGTTGTGGTGATTTCGTTTTTTGTTGCATGAGTTGCGCAGTCATGTTTGGGGAATTTGTGTAGTGGCAAAAGTGACTGAGTAAAGAGGGGGTAGGAACGAATGCGAGAGGGAGAGAGAAAGAGGAACAGGTACAAGTTAAGCATTAAGTA
Source organism: Melieria omissa (assembly GCA_963971225.1). Classification (NCBI taxonomy): domain Eukaryota; kingdom Metazoa; phylum Arthropoda; class Insecta; order Diptera; family Ulidiidae; genus Melieria; species Melieria omissa. The sequence goes on from OZ020269.1 coordinate 99,473,433, forward strand.
AACATGTGTGTTTCGCTTCTTGCGCTGTGGCCTTGCTAGCATTTTACGAGTTTCTGATTCTTGTTTTGTAGAGCAAAACCGATTAATCGGCTTTAGGTTCGGCCACATTCGGCTAATAATGGGCTTTGGCCAAAATAAAAGCTGATGTTCTAGACAGAATTTTAGGACTCTCGGCTTCGGCTTCGACTTTGGCCGAATATTAGTCTTGTAGCCGATTAATCGGCTTCGGCCAACATTTTAGTCGAGTTTATTGTTTTCTTTTGTTTTTTTTTGTTTTAGTTTTCTTGTTTGTTGTTGTTATTCTTGTAGTTGTTGCTATTAACTCAACACAATCATTCGCGTAAGTTACGCTACGCTGTGTAGGTTCGGCCACATTCGGCTAATAAACGGCTTCGGCCAAAATAAAAGCTGAGGAACTAGACATAATTTTAAGACTTTCGGCTTCCGCTTCGGCTTTTGCCGAATATCAGTCTTGCAGCCGATTAATCGGCTTCGGCCAAAATTTTATCTTTGGTCGGGCTCTATTTTTTTTAGTTGCTTTTATAATTATTCTAATTCTTGTTGTTGTTGTTTTTCCACACAATCGTTCGCATAAGTTACGTTACGCTGTGTGGGTCACGAACGTTAAAAAGCCAACCAGATGCCAGTAAATTTTGTGAAAGTAACAACAACAATAGATAACATTGTCGAAAGGCACAATACGAAAATAACAAGCGAATAGTTTTAATTATGGCAAAATGAAAATGCCGCCAGACAATTGCAACAACTGCAGTTGCAGTTCCTGGCAAAGGGACAAAATTAAGAAAAAAGATTCATGCTTCTTCTGGAGGCTTCTCCCGTTCAAAACTCTGTGTTCTTCCTCTTTTCAAGCATTCACATCCAGCACTAAAACTTCTTTTACGCGCCACATTTACTTGAAATCCAGTTGCGTGCCTCCTTCGCTCGACAGGAAGTTCACAGTTGGAAATGTCCTAGAGGCCTTGGCAATTTTGTTGTTTTGCAAATTGTGAATGTGCCAACGCTTTTAATTAACTCGAAAACGCTAAAGGAAGCAACGCTTGAAGGGACAAAATGCGATGAAAAAATCAGCGCCGCATTTTCTACGCACCAAACGCCTCACCAATGCTAACGCTCCCAAGGACTGAAGAGGCTTAAAGTGTAATTTCGCTTAATTGCATTTTGATGACACACGTCGATTCACAGCGGCGCAAGTGTTAATTTTAAAACTTGAATTCATGGAAACTTTTAGCACCCGTTTGACTGCATGTCGCAGAGAAAGAAGGGGAAATTGTTTCTCGAAATTAATTTCAGTTTACGTTAATAGTGCAAAAAGATTTGAACAAAACTACCGATGACAAATTTAACGACAGTTTGAATGTTGCCGACAACTAAAAGGAGACAAACCATGTTGTAGCAGCTGAAAGTTGGCCAAATTGTTGTTGGCAAGTTTTAAGGCTTATGCTGAAAAAGAATACTTGTACTAGTGCGTTAAAAATAAATCTTGCTGAGTGCAACTTAATGATGCAAAGTAATGAAATTTATTTAGTCGATTAACAAATTGCGAAAGGTTCTTAATGTAAGTTGTTGAAAAGGATTTTTTTATGGAGTGAAATACTATGTAATAATATTTGTTGAATTTTGTTGTTGTACTTAAGTCTAGAGAAAAATAGTTTTGGTTGTATGAACTTGTACAGCAATGTAACAGTAAGAGCCATCATCGGTGGTCTGGATGAGCGGACTCTCGAAAGTAGAGGTCGGTAGAACCTTATCCAGATTGTAGCCCTCTATAACTTTATGTTATAAAGGAGCTTTCCTGAAACTTCAGGCTTGTTGCTAGATGTCTCGGGGAATCAGCCACTAGTTGATGTTTTCATTGGAGGAGAGATCCTCAATGCCATTCGCAGATTGAAACCCAGACATAAATGGTACGAGAGGAGTTTGATTTTGGACATTGTTGCTGACACTAATATCGATTCTTCGATCATATCAATGTCCTTTGCCTCTAAGTGCTCAATTTTTATACTAGACAACGGAAATAATGCATTGCTATCTGAGGCTCACGAATGTATTTATGTTTCAGGTAGAGGTGCTTGCAATACTTGAGGCAATGAACTTTGTTATAGAAGGCAGGTAGAGAGGCAAGTCCATCTGTGTCTGTAGCGACAGCCAAGCTGCGCTTGTGGCCCTGGACGGTCTACCAGTCACCTCTAAAATAGTAAAATCCTGCGAATCCATGCTGCACTATGTCGGCAAATATTAGGTAAAAGACTAAAGTTTACTTGGGTCCCGAGACACATAGGAACTACAGATAAGGGGACATCGGACTCTCAGAGAAAATGGGCTCTAAGGACCCCTTAATCTGTTCTACCACTTCCATTTGGTCTAAACTATGTTGGCAGATATAATAGCTTAAAGTTTACTTGGGTCCCAAGACAGGATTTACAGATAAGGGGACATCAGACTCTTAAAAAAATTGGTTCTAAGAACCCCTGAATCTGTTTTGTCACTTCATCTGAGCTAAACTATGTCGGCAGGTATAATAGTCTAAAGTTTAGTTGGGTCCCAAGACTCATAGGAATTAGGAATAAGGAGACATCAGACTCTTAGAGAGAATGGACTCTAAGAACCCCTGAATCTGTTCTGCCACTGCCATCTGGGCTAAACTGTGTTGACAGATATTGTAGCCTAAGGTCAACTTGGGTCCTAAGCACTTAGCAATTACAGATAAGGGGACATCAGACTCTTAGAAAAAATGGGCTGCAAGAACCCCTGAATCTGTTCTGCCATTTTCATCTGGGCTAAACTATGTCGGCAGATACAATAGTCGAAAGTTTACTTGGGTCCCGAGACACATAGGAATTACAGGTAACGAGACATTAGACCTTTTAGATAGAATGGGTTCTAAGGTTTCATTTGTTAGGTCTTAATCTGTTCTGCCACTTCCATCTGAGCTGAACTATGTCGGTAGACGTAATAGTCTAAAGTTTACTTGGGTCCCGAGACACATAGGAATTATGAATAAGGAGACATCAGACTTTCAGAGAAAATGGGCTCTAAGGACCCCGGAATCTGTTCTGCCATTTTCATCTGGGCTAAACTATGTCGGCAGGTACAATAGTCGAAAGTTTACTTGGGTGCCGAGACACATAGGAATTACAGGTAACAAGACATTAGACCTTTAAGATAGACTGGGTTCTAAGGTTTCATTTGTTAGGTCTGAATCTGTTCTGTCACTTTCATCTGGGTTAAACAATAGCGACAGACATAATAGTCTAAAGTTTACTTGGGTCCCGAGACACATAGGAATTACGAATAAGGAGACATCAGACTCTTAGAGAGAATGGGCTCTAAGGACGCATTTGCCGGTCCTGAATGTGTTCTGTTCAAGATCACTGTTAACAAATGGGTCACTTTAATACTTAATCGAGGATGGCTGGCACAGAGTGGCTGCAGTTGGACAAAATGTATACTTCCCAGCAACTAAGTTAGATTTTTTTCTACTTCTATGAAGCAGGGACTGCAAGTTGGCCAGGTGTTGGCCTAATGACTTGTAATTTTTTTTCAGCAACTCATATGAAAAAGTTAGGCATATCTGATAGTGCACTGTGTCCTGCCTGTGAGGAGAATGATGATACAACGGACCAGTTTCTGATTGTCTGCCATGCGTATGAATAAGGTTTGAGACAATTAGCACTGATGTGCTGAGAAGCAACCATCTTGGCGTTTTAGAACCACAGGGCCTACTCAAATATATTCGTAGGTCGTGTAGATTTAAAACAAATTAATGGAAAACCTTAAGTTGTTGTAAAAGGAAAACAAATGAACAGCTATAGGGTGCACCAGCGACGCCTGTAAGGTGAAGCGAGTATTAGTGAAAACAGCGCACCAAACCGATTTTAGCAAAGTCGCCAACCACCCTGCTGTCACCTCCTTTGCACAACAGATGGCACTGTGAGCGGTAGTTCACAACTCGAAGGTGTTGTTCCTAAGCGGCGGTAGATGGCAGACCCATCACTTAGACCTAACTGTGGTACGACAATCACGAGGCCAATCACTCTGGTAGAAAAAAACTACCGCTTAACGTAACCAACACAAGGCAATGTCTTGTGGAGGCTCTATGCTCTGGAGTGAACAAGGAAAAAAAGTTTCAATACAATAGCCTTCTCTGTCTGAGTGCTGGAGGAAAATTGTTCCTAGCTTTGTTATAACCTTAAAATGATTTTATGTAATATTTTATGTGGAAATTTAAGTCCGAATTTCTGATATACTACAATAACCCCTTATGGCCTACGTTAGCTCCTCTTTTAACTACCACATTCACCTACCTTCCTATACACAAGTTGAGTTAACCTCTCACTTACTAATATTTCATTGGAAATACAACGTCATTACCATCGGCAGCAAAGGTCGCATATGCACATCGAAATCAAAAATTCAAAAGCAATTTCCAACTTTATTACCAATTACTTCGTTTTAAAAACGACATCCGATTAAAAGAAAATACAAAAAAAATAAATAAAAATTGGATGAATGTGCGCAGCAAGCAAATACGTGAACATGAGCTATGCTGCCATGCTGCAGTGACATGTGAGATAGTTTCAACCGTGAAATCCTTGCAAAAGAACGGAGATTGCAGAAAAGTGCCAAACACTCGACGGTTGGCGCTGATGCAAGTTGTTGTCATAAAGTTGTTGGCGCACAAATCGCTGGCGTGTGCTGCACACTTGAAGCAACTCACCTTGATGCCGTAGTTGCTCTCCTCGTAAATAATTGAGACATAACTCCAACCCATACGCTTGACAATCTCCACCATTGCCTTCACCTGGTAGTGATCCGACGGTATGGTACGTGAGAAATACTCAAAGCGCTGTTTATTGCTCAGCTCGGGACTGGTGGAGAAAAACGACACCTGCAACAAGAAGAGGATAGTAAAAAAGATTAGATCATACCCAGCTGTAAGTTGAAAATTATTATAAAAATCCATGCAATTGTCAAGGAGAAGTATAAGAGTTCAAAAAAAAAGCAAAACGAAAATGTGATGTAAGTGAAGAAAGCAGCAGATGTGTTGAAAAAGTTCGAAGCAGAATTCATTTTGGTGGAAAAACGAATCACTGCTGACATGAATTTTTTGTATGAAGAATAGAAGTGTAGTTGACTCGTTGCCCTCCTAATTGGATATGAATGACTTAAAGGATGCAGTTGCAGCAAGGATTGTTGTTGGCATCTAAGTTGTACTTAATGCTTTTCTTATGGAGATATAAAGACTTACTATGTAGTTGGTTGTGCAGGTAGGATGGCAATTTCAGAGCCTCACAGGGCAAATGTTAATCTATTAAAAATCTGTGAGAATAGGAGTACAGATTTGTACCAAAATATCCTGGTGTACGGTGGCTTACACTAAAATTTTACTTCACTTCTTTTTCCTACACACTAAATCTCTAAGAACCAGATTTGTAGCACATTTTAGTACCAAAGTTGAAAAATTACAAAGTTAGTCCTTAAACATTGCTTTAGTTTTGACTTATTTTTGGAGTTCAAGTTGAATTTAGAGCTCTGGTGTATTCAGTGACCTATAGCAGAATTTTATGGCAAATATTTTTGTGGTACATTGTGTGCTTGAAAAGTCCTGTTTCAAAGGACATTTTTTAACATTTAATAAAAAAGGGTCAGAATGACCCATAATAGTAGGAGCTAGAGGGTTAAAATGTTTTACAAAAATGTTGACCATAGTATTTTACATCAAATTGCTGAATTCATCGTATATCTTAAATGTAAGCTTACAGGGATTTCGTAGGTTGATTTACAATAAAAAGTGGAAGTAAAGTCCCCTAAAAAAAATTGGACGCAAACTTTGAAAACGCCAATACGCGTATGTTCTTTTTTGGCCTCCTCTACCAGAATCCATTGTCAAAATCTTATTAATTCGAAACAAAATTGATTTTATTGTTCAGTTTAATGGATTTTATTTATTCTGAAGAATCTTAGAAGTTACCAGCACATTCTCCAGAGCCTTAGTACAGCCTGACTTTCAAAATAATTTCATATGCTTTGCATCAATACGATTATCTCTTGACTCATACAAAACAATTGTTTAGAAACCAAGCGAATTACTGATTACTGAGAAAGTTAACCACCTATAACCAACTAACCGGAAACACTAATAACAAAACTTCTACTTTGGCCGCTCTTTGTGTCCCTCGTGGAGCAGCTGACCGCTAGTCCTCTCCACTGTAGTCAGTTTTTTATTTATTACCCATAAATTGCCTGTCCTACCTGTCGTTTTCTGCTTCCTTTCTTTGTTGGTTCAACGCCTTCGCATGTTTATCCCTTTGATTGCATGAATTCAGCTGCGCTTTCACCTCATCATTCATTCATATTTGCCACTTATGCAGTGTTCTGTCTCCATTCGCAACTACATAAAACCATAACTGTCACCCCGAACACTGTCTACTCATTTCACTTTGCCATCGCTCACATGTATGCTTTCACATGCTGCCGCAAATTGCATGCAATTTTAATTTATTCCCTCGCAATGTCACAGCATGTCATATGAATTCAAAAAACAAAAACAACGCCAGTCAAGTTGTCTCAATTCCCTCGCTATTTTTAATGTTTTAATGTATTTTTTAATGCATTTTCCTCCTGGTTTTGTAAAAAGCACATAACGAATAATAATTAAAATATCCAACTGTCGCTTTGATTTTCACCACAACATGACGCCTCAGTCGTTGCAATGCTATGCTTGCATTCAGTAAGAAAATCACAGTGTTTCTTTTGTATAAATGTATCATAATTGATTTTCATAATGTGTTGTTGTTTATATTTTGTAGATGGCACTTTATTCAAAAAAAGTCACTCATACGCAGCGTAGGACTGCGCCAAGCGCTTTGTGCATTGTTTATGTATATGAAATAATTAAATTTGGGAGTTGTTGCTTTTGATTAAAACTAGCAGAGAGTATGCATTTACATTACTCATACGCCCCAGTTGACAGTGGCGAATGTTAGTCGTTTTTCGAAAGCATAAAAGTTCTGATGCGTTGTGTCACTTGTAAATTTATGTGAAATGATTAACTATGAAAAGTACTAGAAAACTAGGTTACAAAATTTGTTTTTAATAATTTTAAACAAAACTTTTAAATCCCTTAAATTTTGAAATGGTTTTACTTGGCTTTAGTTAACTTTTTGGTTGGTTTTTAGTTGACATTTTTGGTTACAGGAAGCTAATTCTTGCGTTTGCAATCTGCCTGTCGATTTTAAAAATACAACAAAATAAGAAATTCTTACTTTCTTTGAAACCCTATTCTTCACATTCAAGTGTATTCATAACTAACGAAACGTAAGCAGACAATAAACGAAAATGCTCGATTCATGTTTCTTCCTCAAATTGTTCACTGAATTGCAATTTAATTGTTGTTTTCATTCAAGCGAAAATCGCAATTCATTAAAATGCGCCAACAACAAACGAATAGCAAGAAAATGCTTAATCCTTGGGCAACATTTTTCATTTCTTTTTCATGGCAATGAATTAATGGTTGGCAACCGTCCACGGTAAATGAACGGCAGCTGGGAAATGCGTTAATATTCGAAGGAAATGAACAATTCCGTCCAGCCTCACAAATAGTGCTGATAGCAGAATTTGCGCAGATTATTTTCTACTGTTGGATGATGTATAATTAAGTGCTCAGCGCGAATCGACAGCACGAAAATAATCAATAGTGGCAGAGATTGCCACATGGATTAATGGAATTGTGCTTTATGTGAGTACAGTATCAGTGATTTGTTGACAAAATGAAAAATCGATTTCGATAAATCTATGAACTCTTAAATAAAGTTACTAAATTGTTGTGAAATTGTAAAGTTAATGAAATTTTTTGGAGAGAATTGATTGTGCTTCATCGAGATACTCTGGGGAAACTGCAGTTCGAAATAGCTCACACCGACCCTTTGATTTGAGTGTTTCGTTGAGCAGCTGCACACAGAGTAAATAGTGATGAAGTAATTAAGGCAACGAGGAAAGGGAAGCCACTGGGATTACTAAAACAGCAAATCTGATAAAAAAATTGAATGAAAATGCACTGAAAGTTCTCTGTTTCTCCAATAAAGCTCGCTCAGGGTAATTGTCGGTGTTCTTACCGGACATTAGAAGATTAGGTTTAGGCAATCTAAACAATGACTTTTGCAGTTGTTGTAGACACAAACAGGAAGGTGTAATGTGGAAATAAGTTGTAAGAAAAACTTAGACTCAATTTACATACTTAATCTGATAACGGGATAACCACTCATACCAATTACACTGTACAACACCAAAAAAAATAGCAAGGTTTTGACAACGGATTCCGGTAGAGGGGATGAAAAAAAAATATACGTGTATCGGCATTTTGAAAGTTTACGTCTGAATTTTTTTTTAAGAGGGGTCAAAGTTTTCCCCTTTTTTCGCATTGTTATGGTGAATCGGTAACGAAAACCATGTAACTTCACATTTTAGGTATATGATGTGTTCAGAAATTTGATGTAAAATACTACGAAGAATATTTTTGTGCAGCATTTTAACCATGCAGCTCCTATTTGTATGGGTCAATTTGGCCCTTTTTTCTTAAATGCCAAAAATGTCCTGTAAAACAGGACTTTTTAAGGACAAAATGTACCACGAAAATGTTTGCCATAAAATTCGACTATAGGTCTTTGAATACATCAAAGCTCAGAAATTAACTTGAACGCCAGAATTAAGCCAAAACTGAAAACGTGTTCAAGTGTTTATTTCGTACTTAATCAAAATTGGTACTAAAAGCTTTGTTTTGAAAAAAATTTGATTTTGTTGTGCAGTGTTATAAGAGTTTCTAGAGTCGAAGTATTTCAAAAAAATTATTTTTTGTGCTTTTATTCAGCTCTTCCTTCGATGAAGTCTTTATCTCCTCAATCGTAGCGTAGCGTCGTCCTTTCATCGGCCTTTTCAGTTCCATGAACAAGAATAAGTCACAGTGGGCTAAGTCTGGGGAATATGGTGGCTGTGGCATCATGGTTGCGTTGTTTTGGAAAACATTTTGAAAATATGCTGTAAACACAAATTTTTTTCTTTCAAAAATCTGGGTGTTTCTGTTGGATTGCTTCGCGCTAATTGCGCATGACTCGAAGGTAATATTCCTTATTGACTGTTCTACCCTTTGGCAAGGACTCATGAAGCACCACTCTCTTACAAATCGAAGAAAAGTGTAAGCAAAACCGTCACATTTTTTGATCCATTTTTTTGGAGTAGCCAAAAAATCGAAGACGAGCCCAAACACGTCTAAGCAAAACAGCTGTAAAAAATTAACTAAAGATTAAAAATGAAACAACTTGTCAGCATATTTGGGGGACATGAGTAACAACATAGCTCCACAATAACATCGAAAATCGAATTGCGGAAATTTAAAATTCAGGACACTTTTTGAACAGACCTCATAGATGGCGAAAAACTGTTCTTTAAAGATAGCATGGGGAAGAAACTCATAGAACATGGTAAGATAAGAAGTGAAAAGAGTGTCTGCTAGGAGTAACTATAATCAAACTAAGAATGGCAGAACAGAGGAGAAGAGTTGGAGAACGAAGAAGTTGATGATGCCATACTTCCACCGGGGCAATGATTCACAGCCGTCTCGTGGGAGCTGAGCAAGAGAAGAAGATAGTTTTAGTCGGTTCTGGTGCACTGGAGTATGCCAGAGTCTTGAAAAAATTTTAATCTTCCAGCGTAGACCTCAGGCGACTATATTTGTGAACTTAGAAGTAAGTTCTAAGTAAAGTTAAGTTCTTCCAAGTAAAGCTAGAAGTAATATTTTGAGTTGATAACTAAATCCAAAGTGTTTTTGCTAGCAATTGGGCTTTTTTCAAAACTAATATTTGCTAGTTACTTGCGTTCAAAAGAAAAACCTATGTTTATTATAAAAAACAAACAAATATTTTATGCATTTGAGGTTTAAGACAAGGAAACTGCCACTTTTTTCCGCGTATCTATCTATCTTCCTGCCTTTATTTATGCATTTGAGGGTTAAGAATAGGACATAGTTCCTATGGTACCACAAGTGGCCTCAGGACGTTTTGCTTTGGTAGAACTGCCACTTGTTCCACGTATCTATCTAACTTCCTAGCTTCATTTATGCATTTGAGGGCTAATAGAAGGAAAAAGTTTTAGTACAGAACTACCACTTCTTTCTACGTATCTACCTACCTTTCTACCTTCATTTAAGTATTTGAGGGTTAAGAGTTGGAAGAAAACCCCGTGGTACCATAACGGGCCTGGAAGGATGCTTTGCTTTCAGACAACTATAACTTCCTACCTACCTATCTACTTTTCTAGGATCTTAACTTTTTACCTTCTTACCTTCGTACCTTCCTTTCCAACTTTTTAGCTTCCTATCGTTCTTCCTTTCTATCTATTCATCTACATATTTCCTTTCGAACTTCTTATCTTCCTATCTTTCTTCCTTTCTACCTATTTATCTACTTATTTCTGTCTTGTAATGTTTGCAGTAAGATTGACATTGGTTGAAAAACGATATGACAATTTCATACCATAGAGTTAAGAAAAGAAGGTAACTATATATAAAGGTAGATAGGTCACGTGGCCATCTCTAGGCCATTACTTAGATCAAGTAGCCCATTATGTTACCACATGGGAGACTCCACCTATACACTTCTCATAGAAGAGAGCCACAATAAGTACGACTTGGATATGACTTTGCAAGATGTGCACAAGATCTGGACAGCTGAAGAAGTGCTGTCTCAAGAATCAGAAGCCCGTGCTTGCAGGAGTCGTACATTTCTAGAGAAGATTGAGCAACGATTTCTTTGTAGTCTTTATTCTTACTTCTTCTGCAGTAGTCACTGTACAGCAGACCCAGTCTATTGGCATGTTTGCCAATGAGGCAGTATCCAGTTCGAACTCACACGACATTTTTTATGGATGTGTTTTTAGTTAGATCAATTTCCTGTATCTGCTCTAGTTGATTGAAGGTCAGATATGTGTTGCGGTGTTATGTGTTTGATCATGAAAAGATGAAAAGCAGAGTTCTTGCTCTGTCTAGGCATGCAGTCCTTATATAACGTTTGCAAGTAGAGAATGGTATAACAAACTTCTCGGTGGCAAAATTGTGCCTCACTTTGCTTCATCAAGAGACCTAATTTGTTTTGCACCGAAAAGAGATAATTGGATTCTTCAAATGACTAATCAATACAAAGAGATTCAGAATGGATGCTTGGGGAACGCTAAGTGAAGATATGACTTGTGTTGTTTACAAAAAAGCAAAGGCCACTGATAGCATTTATGGTTTAAATTACTTGAATTCAATTTTGGTTATTTTTCTTATGAATGTGTTAAGGGTGTTTAAAGTGATTAAAGATTTTATACTTAAGTCAATAACAATTCAAACGTGCTGAATATATAAATTTTTTTAATTTCTTTAAAATTCATTGCTAGTAGTTTATGTGTCTGTGTTGCTTCGCTTCGAATGGCGCAAACTTTTAATGAGCCCATGTTGTCTCGTACGAGTAGCATTGATTGTACGCAAAATAATTAAAACAGCACCAAAAGTCAAACGTGGCACTTTTTCATTGCTCTTCATGCTTGACCGTTGACGTTGGCGGGCAGCTGTTTGCCGTTGGTTCAACCAAACGTTTGACCCTGCAACCGCAGCGCGCACATATTTTAAACAAAGCTGCTAACTTAAGTCACGTACTTGAGTAAACTTTTGCGCTCGCATTGCGTAGCCACACAAGAGCTGGAAAAATAAAATTTTTAAAATGTCACATGCTTGAACTGGTCCATGTACAATGCGCGTGGCATGCAATTGCCAGCAGCAACGTTGGCCACGAAAAATAGCAAAAACCAACGCATAGAACCGTCAGCTGGCATAGCAAAATCATAAATTTTTTGTGTAATTTTTTTTGTTTATATATTCTGTTTCTGTATTGTCTAGTTGCAGTGCACTGTGGTGGCTGGCAAAACCAAATGCAGCAAAAAAATGAAAGGAAAGGACAATGCGAGCTGAAAGATATGGAAGCACCACTCAGCTGGAGAAAAATGTTGCCGCAATACGCAATCCAAGTGGGAGCACGATTGTAATTTTGGTTGCACATCTTGACCGCATAAATAAAAAGTCAATTTTTTTGATTCTACGCTTTACTGTTTTTCTTTCTATTCTTCTGTTTTAGTCTAAGTTCGAATACATGGAAAAAATAAATGGCTAAAAATAAATACTCGTACATTCATCAACTTATCACAAGATGAACATTGCGCATGGTCACCCCTTTGGTCTTCTTCACTCTCTCACCATTACCCATAAAAGTTGTCAAATTTAAAACATCAACATTCATTTACGCATCAAAGTGACATTTGAAATTGTGACGTGCAGAAATTGAGTCTTGACCAGCAAAAGTCGTTAGTAGTCTTTCGTACTGTCAGTGCCACACGAAAGCACACATAAATCAGGGGGCAGAGCGTGTTGGGGGGGGGGGGTCGGGGAATGTTTATAAGTGCCAGTGTTGTCGCTGTTGCTTGTAATGACCAATTTTTATGTCTTGCTTTGTTTTTATCTGTTTTCATGTGTGCGTTGTGTTAAAATTTTGCAGCGCACAACGGGGCGTATAAGTATCCTTCCAACCAACACTATTCTATAGTATTCTATGCTATTCTTGCTCAAGTATATGAATTGCTCGTAAATGTTTATGTTTTGCGCAGACATGTTTATTACAGACGCGTTAAAATTGCTGTAATAGCATTTATTGTATTTGTATTATAGTTGTTGCTTTAATGTTGAAGTAGAATGGTAGAGTAAGAGAAAATGATTTCAACGCCAAGAAACCGAAACAAACGACTATTCCTACCACCTTGAAAATTGTTATGGAATTTGTTGTTTAGGCAAATATACATTTAGAAGAACTTTTTCGAAACATTTTGTAAGGTGTAGTGAAAAGGAATAATAAAATTAATTAACTAATAATTAAAAGAAATTGCGTTTGCATGAAATTGAAGACTTTATTTAGCATAGTTGGAAGCAACCAATTTGGGTCAAATATGCATTATTTTGTTGAACAAATTATTGCCATTTTATAGACATTTCTATTAGGTCTGTCGTAAAGAATGAATAAATGAATAAATAAATGAAGGAATGAATGAACGAATGAATTAAGAATTAATGCATGAACGAATGAATGAAGAATGAATGAATGAATGAATGGATGGATAAATGGATGAATGAATTAATTAATTTATTGAATAATGAATGAATGAATTAATCAATGGATGAATGAATGAACGAATGATTGATGAATGAATAAATGGATGCTTGAATGAATGAATGAATAATTGAATAAATGAATTAATGTATTAATTAAACAATGAATGAATGAATGAATTAATTAATGAATGAATTAATGAATAATTGAATGAATGAATAATTGAATGAATAAATGAATGAATGAATTAATGAATGAATGCATAAATGAATGAATGAGTGAATGAATGAATGAATGAATGAATGAATGAATGAAGAATGAATGAATGAATGAATGAATGTATGAATGAATGAATGAATGAATAAATGAATGAATGAATTAATGAATGAGTGAGTGAATGAATGAATGAATGAATGAACGAATGAATGAAGAATTAATGAATGAACGAATGAAGGAAGAATGAATGAATAAACAGATGGATGAATGAATGAATTAATGAACGATAAATGAATGAATTAATTAATTTATTAATGAATGAATTAATCAATGTATGAATGAATGAACGAATGATTGATGAATGGATAAATGGATGATTGAATGAATGAATGAATGAATAAATGAATGAATGTATTAATTCATGATTGAATGAAAGAATGAATGAAAGAATGAATGAATGAATGTATTAATTAAAGATTGAATGAATGAATGAATGTATTAATTAAAGATTGAATGAATCAACGAATAAATGAAAGAATGAATGAATGATGAAATGAATAATTTACTGAATGAATGACGAAATGAATCATTGAATTACTGAATGAATAAATGAATGATTGTATGAATGAATGAATGAATGATTGCATGAATGACTGAATGAATGAATGTATGGATGTCAAAGCAGGAAGAGTGATGACTTTTGCGCCACCCTGTATAAGTAGATGATTCTCTGCCAGTTCCATCAACCATATACCAAAACCTGACCGTCAATCCTGTTTTAGCCACCATTTGTGCCGACTCACTGTCAAGCAACCACATTTTGTTGTGCCTGGTTTTGTCGTAAGTGATTTACTTTTCTTCACCAGTCATAATTTTCTTCATAAATACGTTGATTTTGTTGCAATTCGCAATTGGAAATTTGAACCATAAGGCTTCACAGCATGAACTCATGCGGCACCCATACATCGATCTTTTTTCTTTAATCAGTCTTATTTAAGTGGTTCCAAAAGATTTTCTGCGCAATGTTAAGCTCCTGAAGAATCGAAACAGTGTTTACGTGACGATCGAACGCGATGGTTTCCATGATTTTATCCTCAGATCCTCACTTCAGAAGACACCTTTGACATTAAAATTATTAATATTAGTATTATACTTTTTCTGCTGTCCATGTTTGAAGCACGCTCGCACAGATTTCTTATGAAGCTGTCTGAAAAGTTTCTTTAGTACAAAGTTTTATCTTTTGAATGTCACTTAACATAACCTGATCGCACTTATACAACGCGAAGTACAGATTGTTAAAGTCATATATTATCCCTTTTCTGGGGTCCATGTTTGATGTGCGTTCAAACAGAACTGTGTCAATCAATTACAAAACTGTCTGAAAAGTTTCTTTAGCATAAAATCGTATCTTTCTAATGTCATCTAGCATAACCTGATCGCACTTATACAACGTGAAGTACAGATTACTAAAGTCAATTATTATCCCTTTTCTGGTGTCCATGTTCGATGCGCGCTCAAACTATATTGAGTCAATCAATTACAAAACTGTCTGAAAAGTTTCTTTAGTACAAAATCTTATCTTTCTAATGTCATCTAATATAACCTGATTGCACTTATATAACGTGAAGTACAGATTGCTGAAGTCATCTATAATTCTTTTTCTGGGGTCCATGTTTGATGTGCGCTCAAACAGAACTGTGTCAATCAATTAGAAAACTGTCTGAAAAGTTTCCTTACTACAAGATCTTATCTTTGTAATGTCATCCAGCATATCAGGTCATGCAAATTTATACAACGCGAAGTACAGATTACTAAAGTCATATATTGGAAAAATAATGGACCTCATTGTACTAAAACTTTCTAGGGCCTTTTTGTAACTTTGAAGAACTATATTTTTTTTTCTACATATGGTCCATTGTTAGCTATGATTTTTCCTCATATTTCAGTTGGTATTCTGGCTCTGTTATCTTATATAGGTAACCAAACTTTGAAAAAGTGAAAATCATACAATTAAATTTAACGTATGGTCCATCGTTAGCTATGAACTGTCCCATCTTTCAGGCGGCAAAATGACTCTGCCATTGTTTGTAATCGAAACTTGGAAAAAGTGGAAATTATAGCAAAAGTTTCTTCTTCGTTTAGTAGCAAATTATTTATCCAACTTTTTTACATTTGACATTTGTTTAGGAAAACATTTTCTTAATTTACATTCGAATTAAGGAAAAAGTGATAGTTAAAGCAAAGAAATTTCCCTTAAATTTAATTAAATTGAATCAGTAGTTCCTTTCAACAAAAACGAATAGAATCCACTAGAAAAGAAAAATAAATGAAAAAAATATCTTAAAAAGAAACAAATCTAAAATGTAAATCGTCCACAACCATCTAGAATTTCCACTCACCTGCGGTATGCGAAACAAGCGCAGCAGATTGGCCACTTGTATGGATGTGACCGACGAAGCGGCGCCCACCACGCCCGAAATGACTTTACGCACTTGTGTCTTGTTGCAATGATACTCGGCATCGTCAATATTACTGATGGAACCTGAAAATTGCACAAAAAAAGAACAATAAATGAATGGTGAATGGAAGATAGAGCAAACCGATGCTGGAGCTGCAAACTGAAACTTGAAATAGAAATGTAAATGCAAGTGGACATTAGATGTGATGGCGCCGTCCGAGCACTCAATGACAAATGTGTTTTGTTTGTGGCTGGAATTTTAAGAGTGGTTTGACCACTCGACACAGTCTACAGTTGAAATGACATTTTTTCAGTAGTTGTTGTTGTGATGAGAGAAGGAGGAAACTAAAAGGTTAAGCGCAACAGTGCAGCAGTGTCCCAGTGATGTATTTGAAACGCCAGACACTTCAGACTCTATGGACACTACGGACCATAGACACTTGTGTGCCATAAATTTTGTGCAGCGCTTAGTCATGTAGCACTTTTGGCTCAATGCATAAGCAATGTTTATTTTATAAGTATATGAATATTTTTTTTTCCTTCTTGTTTTGTTTTAGATTAGTTGAGTGAATTTATTTTACCGCTGGCCAACTGTAGCCACAGATGTCATTAATCCTATTCCCACGTGCGACTAAAGTAATTTTACTTCAGTTGTGGAAGTGTACCAGTTGCGCATATTCGATGTGGTTAAGAGCTGAAAAACATTTGGTTCGCTATATTTCAAACATTGCAGGTATTTATTCACAATGCCTACAAAATTTCTTCAAGTTTATTTCAGCTTAAAAGAATATCATTGGAGCGTGGAAAACCATTAAATGAACGTAAAACCCTGAACGTATGTAAAACTTTTGATTGCAATTTTGAATTTAAAAGGTTTTATTTATTTTATTTTATTTTATTTTATTTTATTTTATTTTATTTTATTTTATTTTATTTTATTTTATTTTATTTTATTTTATTTTATTTTATTTTTTTTATTTTATTTTATTTTATTTTATTTTATTTTATTTTATTTTATTTTATTTTATTTTATTTTATTTTATTTTATTTTATTTTATTTTATTTGATTTGATTTGATTTTATTTTATTTTATTTTATTTTATTTTATTTTATTTTATTTTATTTTATTTTATTTTATTTTATTTTATTTTGATTTATTTTACTTTATTTTCTTTTAGTTTATTTTATTGTATTTTATTTTAATTTTTTTACTTTAGTTTCTTTATTTTATTATTTTAGTTATTTTATTTTATTTTATTTTATTTTATTTTATTTTATTTTATTTTATTTTATTTTATTTTATTTTATTTTATTTTATTTTATTTTATTTTATTTTATTTTATTTTATTTTATTTTATTTTATTTTATTTTATTTTATTTTATTTTATTTTATTTTATTTTATTTTATTTTATTTTATTTTATTTTATTTTATTTTATTTTATTTTATTTTATTTTATTTTATTTTATTTTATTTTATTTTATTTTATTTTATTTTATTTTATTTTATTTTATTATACAATCATAAAATTGAGAATATTAAACAAACCATAATTGGTGAATTTAACGCCTAAAACTGTGCTTTACTTTTTTCGTTTAACCGCACACTTGCTGATATTAAAAAAAAACAGCATGTTAATTATTTGCACTTGAAGTAAAATTATACTACTTCCCGCCGCCACTGCGTGAAAATGAGTACACTTGACGGCTAAAAGTGTGCTTGAAATTCTTTTAGTTTCCTGTTTGTTGAAGTACACAGAAATTTCAAATTAGTTGCACTCTCCCAGCGTCAGCCAACTGTGCTTTAAACGATTCGTTTCGCGTTTGTGTCGCATAGAAAAAAAACTGCGCATTTACTTTGCTGTTTGCGCGCCAAAAAATATGCTCTAAATTGTACATATATTTGTATTTGCAGCATTAGCGCCAAGCCTCGTGTATTATTGGCTAAACGCAAACAAGCGCGACCGCCGCGTGATGTAAATGCAGCACAAATATTTCCAACTAAAAAAAAATAAATGTTTGCATTTTCACATTTTCTGGCCTGCGTTTTTAGGTTTGCTTTAGCTTTTATAAAGTGTTGGCTTGTTGCTGCAATTTTTACTCATTTATTTTTGTTTTTTTTTTGGAAAGCAAAAGTTGCGTCAATTTATTTGGATTTAATTAAATTATTTTATATTTAATTAGGCATGTTGGCTGTTGGTTGGCCGGTGGCTGCAGTGTTTGAAGTAAAGTTCGTTGGGGCTATTTTCAATGTTATTGTTTGGCAATGCAATTAAAATTGCATACTGTAATGCGTTTTTGGGTTAGTTTTGGAGTTCGAGTTTTGACATTGTGGCACATTTGGTTTGAGAAATAGTTTCTACTAAATGCTGAAGTAATTAATGTTGTTGAATAGAACTTTTTATCTAACAAATATACCAAAATGTGTGTATAAATATGTGCGTTAGAGTCAAGTATACTTTCGTTAGTTCAATTTAAAATTTATAATAATTTATTCTTTAATTTATAACATGGGAAAAATATATATTTTCATAGACTGATTGAGCATTTTTCAATGATTTCTTTGTATTTTATTTAAAGACCAAAATATTCAAAACTCGAATTAAAAAAGAACAAATTCACATAAACTCAAATTGAGGACATTGACAAAATTGTATGTTGAGTCAAATGAGAGATCACAAATTTCAAAATTTATTAAAAAAACTCAATTTCATAAACCCAAATTGAAGACTTGAACAAAATTGTATGTTGAGTCAAAACCTGAGCATCACTGTGGCACTTATTCAGTCCGTAATACAAATTTTAATGCTGTTAGTGCAAATTAAGGGAGTTTTTCAGCATTTAGTAGCATAGTTTTTGGCGCATGAACTCAAGCTTCTTTCAAGTTTGTGCCTAAACTAAAACAATTTCAGTGCATTGTGCGGTAGAACAAAAAATAAACTAAACTGACTTTTCTGAGAAAATTTAATTATATTACAAAAGGATTCTTGTGGCATTTAGTAACTTTTGTTTTGGCATATGAAACAATTTCAGTGGATTCTGTGCTGGAAATTTGAAACTGGATTTTCTTGGAAATTATAATAAAACATAATTTCAGCTCTTTGATGGCAATGCGAATCCTCTTAAATGCCTTGACAGCAACCATTGCTGCCACAATCAAATGTGAGCTGCCTGTTGAAAGTTAGGCTTGTTTTAGTTGGGTGGCATCGTTGGAATCAAATTCTTCGAAAACAATGAAAGTAAAACTGTAGTATTCAATATTGAACAATAAAGGAAAATTATATGTGAGTGTGCAGCTCTGGTTGTTAGAACAATGTGCCTTCTGGGTCAATTGTTTATAAAAGAAAACAAGCTATGCTTTGTTAATCACAGAGTTGTTCATAGTTTGACTATAAACTCTGCCTATGTTCAAATTATTTTAACATCTGCCACGTTTTCATAGACAGATAGATAGGTTTTTAGAGGGAAGAGGGGGTGGGGGAGGGGGGAGGGGGGACAATAGGAAACACTCAGGCTTCGTTTTTTAAAGGTGAGAGATAGAACTGCAAAAATTTATACGAACCCTGATTGCGCTAAGACTTAAACAAAATTTGCAAATATTTAAAAAACGTAGGGTCCTGTAATTCAATTTATTTCAAAACAATTTGATTAGGTTTTTTTACGAATGAGATCTTGATTAGGTCATAGTTTGATCACAAAGGTAGGCTATGTTAAAATTTTGTTTACATCTCCTATGTTAACATAGAACGATAGATTGATGTGTTTGAGGGGATTGAAAAAAATCGAAAATAAGCAAACTGAGAATTTATATTGTAACGATGAGGCACTCTGTCGTTGTGCTATGCATGAATGCTTTTACGGGTATACTTTTAGGCACGCACTTTAATGTACGGCCGACTTGCTATAATTTCGATTTGGCAAGGATGGTTCGCGATGGTAATGGGATGTGCGATAACAATCGGCGCTATAAGCAGACAAGTATAAAAGGCAGCCGGGTACAGCGCGGAGGAACAATCTTATTTGAACAACCAAAGCAACACGGAATAACTAAATAAGTAGTAACATGTGCAAAGACAAGAAAAGTGTAAATTTGTAAATAAAGTGATTGTTGGTTTTTAACTACGTTTTGCGTTGATTAATTGAAGTGTATTTTATTTTTCCAACCACAATCCAGAGAGACGAATAAGCCTAAAGAACTTATTTTCGTAACAATATAATAAATAAAATCTCGGAAGAAAAGAAACTGTGAAAAAGATAGCTAAATTAATTAGAACAAATTCTCAATGCAATCACAGGAGTTTAAAAATTGTCGATGAAGCTTGAGGTCCTGTAATTCAAACTTATTTCAGAACGATTTGCTTCAGTTGCTGCTAAGATTGTTTGTTTTGCTTCTACATTTAAATAGCAAAGATAGTTGGGATCTAAGGATACGAAAACCATATCGCTACGAGTTACTAGGTTGAATAATGCAAGGTAAGAAATAGAAATACAAAAGTCAATAATAGTTCTCGAAGAAGAAGGACATTCGAAGATTTTTAGAACATTTCGATGAAATTTTGGTGATAGAAACACATAGGTTGGGACACAATCTTTAAACAAAAAGATACTAGAACAATTGAAACCTTTTGATGAAATTTTCGTTGTCTAAAAATTGTAACTAACATTGACGTGAAAATAAAACTTTATGTACCAAAGTTGGAGCATATAAACAGAGAAATTAGCACGATATCTTGAAAAGTTTGATAAAATTTTGATGAAACTTTAAGAAGGAAATTAAAATGAAATTTTTAAGAAGAAACAAATTGGACATTGGAGATAGAAAACCATAAGTTTAAACGAACTCTTGAAGAAAAAAGATATAGGAGTTCGAGAATATTTTATGAAACTTTGATTATCTGGGAGTAAGGAAACATGAAATATACAATCGTGAATAAAAAGGAAATTTGTTGTATTGGATGTTTAGAAAAAAGACATACGCTACCAAAATTAGAAGATAGGAACAGAAGGAGATAGAAGTTAAGACACACTTGAGAGGTTCGAGAAACTTTGGAGATAAAATGATGGAAGTTAGGAGAAACTTTCGACGAAGAAGGAGATTAGATGAGAATAGTTTAATGAAACTTTAGAAGTAAGAACACAGAAGTTAGGCTTAACTCTCTAAAAAGATAAATCTCCATCGAGAAGTTTTAATGAAACTTTGGAGATGAAAACACAGAAGTTAAGAAAAACTTTCGGAGAAGAAAGAGATGAGAACAGTTCGAGTATATTTTGAAAAAACTTTCGAGGGAAAAGCATATAAGTTTGGCTGATCTCCCTAAGATGAAGATTAGAAGATTTCGGAAATATTTTAATGAAAGTTTGGATATGAAGGTACAGAAGTTAAGACGATCTTTTGAAGAAGAAAGAGATTAGATTACATAAGTTGTGCTGAGAGTTTAAACTTAGAGATGAAAGTACAGAAGTTAAGAACAACTTTCGAAGTAGAAAGAGATTGAACATTTTAGAGAATATTTTGATAAAACTTTCGAGGTAAAAACATATAAGTTAGGCTAATCTCCCTAAGATGAAGATTAGAAGATTTCAGGAATATTTTGATGAAATTCAGGATATGGAATAAAATACATTAGGATGGACCTTTGATGAAGAAAGATATTGGACATATTGAAGAATATTTTGATGAATTTTTAGGAGTAGAAACACATACGCTAAATTCCCTAAGAAGATGGAAATTAGGACAGTTTGAGAATATTTTGATGAAACTTTTGAGATGGAAACACAGAAGTTAAGAAAAATTTTCGCAAAAGAAAGAGATAAGAACAGTTCGAGAATATTTTGATAAAACTTTCGAGGTAAAAACACATAAGATAGGCTGATCTCCTTAAGGTGAAGATTTTAAGATTTCAGGAATATTTTGATTAAACTATGGATATGGAAATATAGAAGTTAAGACATTCTTTTGGAGAAGATACATGAGAAGAACAAGAACATGTTGAAGAACATTTTGATGAATTTTTAGAAGTAGAAACACATAAGTTGGGTCGAACTCCCTTAGAAGATAAAGATTAGAATAGTGTGAGAATATTTTGATAAAACTTTGGAGATGAAAGTACAGAAACTAAAAGGATCTTTTGAACACGAAACATTTAAGGCAATATCGAGAATATTCAATGAGATTTTGGTTGTCGAAAAGTTTTAACTAGAACGAAGTGTGCAAAATGTGAATACAAAGTCTAATTGAAATTTACTTAAATAAGAAACCGGTTACTGTACCAAAGTTGGGAGACATATGCACAAAAGATGAGATAACTATCGAAGAAGAAGTAGATTAAATGGTTGGAGAATAATTTTATGAAACTTACGCAATTGGAACACAGAAGCTAAGACAAACTTTCGAAGAAGAATAGAAGGTTAGTTTGGTTAAACTGCGAAAATAGAAGAGTTCTTTTTATTCATTAATTTTGATGAAAGTTTAGATAAAGAAGCATGGAAGGTGTTCTGAAATAAGAATTTTAAAACAATTTGAGTATATTTGATAATTTTTTTTATTGTCGAGAGGTTTGGCCTAACATGAATTGGGCCAAACGTGAAGACGAAAATAAATATTTTTAATATATTTTAATTTTTTATATTTTATTTTAATTTTTTTGAATTATGTTCTACAGACTATCTTAAGTATGGTCCAAAGTATCACAACTTCTTGGATAATGTTTTTATGAAACTTGGGCTTCTGGCTTACAGAAGCTAAGAAAAACTTTCAGAGAAGAGCAAAAGTGTTCGAGTTTAGTTTAATTTAATTGCGAAGATCGAAAAGTTGGATTCATTTATTAATTTTCATGAAGGTTTACAAAAAGAAAAATATAAGTTACGTAAAGCGATTTCTTGAAAATGGAATTCAAAAACAATTTGAGTGTATTTGATGAATTTTTTATTGTTGAGAGATTTGGCCTAACATGGATTGTGCCAAACGTGAAGGCGAAAATGATAAAAAAAATTATAAAAAATAAAATTATTTAAAATTATATTTTAATTCAAATTAATTAATTATGAATTATTTTTGAAGTTTTATTTTTTTAGTTAATTTTTTAATTTTTTTTATTTTACTTATTTATTTTTATATTTTATTATATTTTGTTTTAATTTTTTTTGAAACTATCTTTATTTATTTTATTATTATTTTTTAATTAATTTTTTAATTGTTTTATTTTAATTATTTATTTTAATATTTTTTTATATTTTGTTTTAGTTGTTTTTGAAACTATCTTTATTTATTTTATTTTTATTTATTTAATTTTTTTTATTTTTTAAATTTAATCATTAAATAATTTAGTTTTTTAATTGATTTAAATGTTTTATTAAAATTATTTTTTTTTTATTTTTTATATTTTATTATAATTTTTTCGAATTATCTTGAAGTCTACAATTTATCATAAGTGTGATCTTGTGTACTACAACAACTCAAACTACTCAAGTAATGTTGTATAAATTTTATTTTGGGTTAGTTCAAGCTTTCTTCTATCACTTTAATCTTTGAACGTTTGTTTGCAATCAAAGTCTAATTATTTTGTTGCCTTAATTTATTCCACTTTTCCAACTACCTTCCGGTGTGGCGAACATTAGTGGCAATCATGTAGCTCACATTACACGTGTCTCTCTTCAAGCAAACATTGCTTACATATTTCCACAAAGCCTATCACTCAACTCGGCTCTTCATACCTGCACTAATTTTCTTAATTGAATTGTTTGTTTTATCATTCAGCGTTCAGTGCTTTATGATGTCGTTTCATGTTTTTAGAAAATAACTACATACATATATTTCAACATATGTGTATATACATACACACATGTATATCACATGCAAGTCTGTTAATATGTGAGTAAAGCTTGGAATGTCTAATTTGGGGAAATATTTCAAACATTCTGCTGCACATGACTTCTTATTGCTTTAGCTGTTCTCCAAAACATACTTATGTGTACCTATATAAATTTGTGTATATCATATTTACAGTTATACATACACATCTAGCTCGATATTTACATAGGAAACCGGTAAGATTGCAAATTTTTCTTGAATATCATTTATTATTATAATTTATGCAAGTTTTCATAACACTTGGAATGTTCATAAGAATGAGTGTAGCTTTTTTTATTCATGATAATGCAAAAAAGTATATAAAAAAATACTAAGAGCCACATAGATGAGACCAGAACGTTGCTAAAAGTATGAACAATCTGTGCGCAAATTTCACATATTTGTTGTTATTGTTATTGTGCTGACTGTAAGCGTCAATATTATTCAGTGACTTGGAAAATTGTATTTTTTCATGGTTGCGCGTTGACGCTGTCGACCCACACATACACACATACAGATATTTCTAACAAAATGTCACACATTTACACATTTACACACTTTTGCATTGATTCGCTCAACTGGATTATTGTGGCACGTTACGACGTTTGCGCGTGCAACTGCTGACAACAATGGCATTCACCACAGCCTCGACGCGTCAATATTTCAAACAACGCGTATCTATGTGTGTGTGTGTGTGTGTGAAGTGAAGTGATTTCGCGCATATAGCGCAATGTGTCATTGCTGCGCTCATAAATAATGAAATTATGGAGATTAGAGTTGCGGTTCAGTTGTTCGGTGGACGAACGCAGTTTTAACGTTTGACATTATTGGCATTTGCTATTACTTGCTGTACATATGTATAGATATAAACATATATATATGAACATATGTGGGCCCGTTATGTGTGTTTAGGTGTAACTAATCAATTGATTATGTAAGAGATATTTCATATATTGAATGCACCGAATCATAAATTTAAGTAGAGCAGTCAAGTCAAGTCCTCTTTTGTTGCTAAGTGAAGCAACGTTCACTTAGTTGTTTGAATGTTTGTTGTTTATTAACCCTTTCGACACCAAATTTTATCCTCTGGTTATTACTTTTTGGTATTTAAATCATGAAACACTTGAAACTTGAACTTGAACTTTGAACAATTTGAGCTTAAAATGGGTAAAAAAAATTTTATAAATTTATAAATAAAAATTATACAAAAAGTTAAGAAATAAAAAAATTTTTATAAATTTTTTTTATTTACAGAATAATTACCTAATATCTGTGGAAAAATACAAAATTATTACTTTTTGACTTTATTTAACCATTATTAAAGAAACAGAGTTTTGATCAAACGCGCCCAATTCGTAGACTTCAATTAGAACACAAACTTTCCCTGATATGGCTGCAAATGATTAGAAATGTTTTTGGGGATAACAGAAAAATTTTGGTAAATTTCTTTGTTTTCACTTCTAAAAATATTAATTTGTTGGTGCTTATTTAAATTAAACCCATAAATCAATCATATCTTTTGCTATCAGATGCCAACTAGGTGAAGTTGCTCTCAGGCAACTTTGGGGTTGAAAGGGTTGAGTAGATAAGTCAAGTCAAGTGCTGTTTTGTAGCTAAGAGATGCAACATTCTGTTAGTTGTTTGAATGTTTGTTGTTTATTTAAGTCATTCACTCATACTTTACCTTCATTGAATTGCCCATCACTCACTAGAAGTTTATATACCACTGACCTTGAATTTTATTTCATATGCACTCCTTCAGTACTTCTCCCTGGCAGCCACCCAGGCACATTTACGAACCATGATATATTCCTACAACATTTGTGTTTGACATAAATAAAACATATCCAACATAAATAAGCAGATATTTTGAAAATTATTTAAGCCCAGCTGCCGCCTCGTAGTCAATAACTCAATTTTTTATCTTCCATGGCCTTCTCACTTTTTCACTTCAATTTTCTGTGGCTTATTTTCTTAAGCATAGAACCACTGTTCAAACCATAATCCAACATCTCCATCACTTTGTCTGGTACACACACTTTGCGCCCACACACCCTCACACACATACACACACAAACTTTGAGCAAAAAATTGCTTCTCTCGGCATTTATAATGCTGTATCGAACATTTGCCATTACGTGCGTCTCTACACAGTCTCCATCAATTATTGTCACATGTGCTCTCACACATGCAACAATGCTTTACTGAGTCGACGGATTTTGCCATATTCTGACTGTTCGCCGCACACAAAGTAAATCAATTTTATTTATTATTTACGCATCTAACACATTTAACTAGCCGCATTCGTTGGCATTGACGTGTGTGTGTGTGTGCTTATGTGTGTGTTTGTGCTTATGTGTGTTTGTGTGTGTCTGTGTGGGTGTGAGTGTTTGTCGTCTGCAAATAAAACGGCGCGCAATTACGAACCAGCCACCAACTGTTCAGGGACTTTGTGTTTGGTGTATATGTGTGTGTGTGTGTGTGTGTGCGCGTGTGTGTGTGGCTAATTTCCTTTTTATTGACTTTGGGGAATTTGGGCTGGTTTTTGGCTGCTTGCCACTTTTGCCTGCTTCATCTTGGTTAGTATTGTACACACTTCACACACACACACAAGTACACTCGGGTACCAACCTTATGTTTGTGTGCATGAGCGCTTTGGCCAATGTTCGCATTTTTATACACTTAGCGCTCTGTGTGCTCGCTGCTTGAGTATTTCTTTATTTAATCTTTTGGCTAAATGAAAAAATTAAGTTTCCTTATGCCGTTCGCTCAAGTCAACAACAACACACAAATATCAACAACTAACATTGAATTAAAGTCAACGCTTACCAAAGATTAACATGTTGGGAATACTTTGGTGCGCAACAACCAATTATTTAGTCTGCTCTCAGGCGCAGCGCAGTTCAGTTAATTGAATGCTTGCAGGCATGTGGTCGCATTAATTGGACGCGTTTGGAGTTAAGTAAAAAGCTTAAATTTAATCATAAGATTTATTTAAACCACAATTTTACTTGAGCTACTCGAATTCTTCTTCGAAATTCGACACGTGGCACTGTTTAAATTTTAGCTGCGCTTATTTAAATATTCTCATTTTTCCACCTAAAAGTATGCAGTAAATATTTGTGCCACGAAAATACAAGGAAAAGTTTTTACTTTTGCACAGTTTAGCTGCTTTGAGTGTTCGAAGGCCGTTGAGTAGGAAAATCTGCAAAATCTGCTTCAAAATATTTACCAAAGCAAAGGGTTAACATAACTTTTTGCACTTAGGAGGCAGTAGGCAGTTATAGCTGCGGGTCATCTCATCAAACTACGGTAAGCTCAAGGGAGCTTCTTCTATTACGCAGTTTCTGGTGAAGCAGAAGATATGTTTTGCAATATGGCCACACTTTTGCCAATAGGATAAAACAAAAAGTATATAAAAATCGCAAATCTCTTTAGCTCAAAGGGCTTTTTCGAAATTTGTTTTCATTTTTATATTTTTTTTTTTAGAATTAGTTTTTTTGCAACAGTGTCCTTTTTAGTGCATACAGAAGGTAAGCTGAGGTTAAGCATATACAAAAGTTTTTATTGACATCTTTTCTTTGCATATAATACAAGAACAAGTTTTTTTAATGAGGGTTAGAGGACACGTTGCTACAAAAAAAAAATTAACTGCTTGCCAAACTGGCCAAGAGGTGAAGAAATGGATTTATGTAAAATCTTACGCAGGATTATATTAAAGTTTTGGCTTTAACTTTTTACTGAGATAAGAAGAAATTAAAAGAAGTGGGCTAGAAAGTAATTTTGCTTTTTATAAATAGAATGCATTAGGTTTATTTGAATAACTTGTTTCAACATCATAATACTTTTTCTTTGAGGCATTCGTCAGCTTGCGTCATCATCTAGGCGGCAATCAGGGCACTGCACTCTCACACAGTTAAATCGAAAGTGTTATGGAATGTTGAAAGTGTCTGAATACAATCAAATAGCCCACCATCGAACTCTGCCACTTTGCTGTACTTGGCAACAAAAAAGCGAATGAACTAGTTCGAATTGGGCCGAAATTGAAATCTAAAAGAAGTTTGTGTCTGTCATGGTTTAGCAAAGCAATACTTTGCATACTCACAGGGGTCTTGACAGGGCACTGTGCTATTGGTCTCTTTTGCTTGTCTCATGACGACTTCTGTCATAGCTGCGAGGATAAGGAGGACTTGAAATCTACAAAATACCTCCTACCCGGGTGCCCTGCAATTCATGGCATAAATCGCTAACTAGGGTACGTGCCATTCCACTGGAGAACATAGCCAGCTTCATTCGACACTCAGATTGATTTTATAAAACATCGAACACAGCATCTGATAGGATATTACAATGGGACTTTGAGGCCTCCGAGTGTACTCCCTGAGAAAGCAACAGACTATCTGTCTTACCTAATCTAACCTAAGGTCTACAATAACCGAACCTAACCTAATCTCACCTTTGATAGGTGTCACTTTCCGCTTATTTTAGTTAATAGTACGTGTCATTTTAAAAGATCGACATATTTCACTCTTTTGCAAGTATTTTCATAGACCCCCTTTTTTAAAGTCACTAAAGCTGACAAAAATATGTGAAGTTTATGGTGTTAATTGCTTAATCCAACGCACGTTTCAGAATCGGTTAACAAAATTTCATTCTTGAGATTTTTCATTCCAAAAAGACTAACGTTCTTTTCGATCTACCAAAGTTGATGATTACCAAATTGAGACATAATTAAGTTCAATCATCATGTAACTAAGCGAGAGATTACAGAGATGTTCAATCTATCACACACAATAATTACAAATTATTTAAATATATTAAATATTTATTTATTTATTATTTCTATAAAATTTTATTATTTAAGTTTTGGACTCGTAGATAAGTTCACTTTCAATGATCAGTTTAGATGTTTACTGTCAACTATTTGCTCATAAAACTGAAGAAAGCACTTACAGAAAAGTGTCCAGAATAGCCAAATCGCATTGAGAACTAAACCATGAAGACCCACAAAAAGTTGAAAATCGCTTACTCAAAGAATTAATTTGAACTTCTCACGAAGTACACTAACTACTTCACTTCGATCACCCACCGTTAAAGCAAATCAATCCATTAGCTTGAAACACAATTGTTTAGTGAGTTTATTTTAAATAAAGTTTATAATAAAAAACAGTTTCAGTTTTGGCTTAATTATGGCGTTCAAGTTTATTTCTGAGCTTTGATGTATTCAGAGACCTATAATAGAATTTAATGGTGAATATTTTCGTGGTACATTTTTTTCTTAGAAAGTCCTGTTTTACAGGACATTTTTATGTATTTTTAAAAAAAGGGTCAAATTGAACCATACAAATAAGAGCTACAGGGTTAAAATGCTCCATAAACATTTTCCTCGTAGTGTTTTAAACCTAATTGCTGAACACATCATATACCTAAACTGTGATGTTACATGGTTTTCGTATCCCGATTCACCATAAGAATGCGCGAAAAGGAGAAAACTTTGAAAATAGTGGAACGACTAAGCAATTTTTGACTGCCCCGCATACGCCTGAATCTGGCTTCAAATATTTAGCACTGATAAGCTTAGAAGCCATCAGCTTGGCTCCTTCACACCACAGGATCCACTTAGATATCTACGTAAGTCGTGTAAATTTAAAGAAAATCAACAGCGAACCTGAAGATGCACTCAAAATGGATGGATGGCATACTCAGTCTAATTCCTGTGCTGCAATAGCCAATTAGGAGCAACGTGACGTATACGTAACATGTTCAATTTTAGCTATGTGCTAAAAATCTTCAATTCAATTCAAATCAATTTTAAGTTCAAAAAATAAATTACTGGCCTGGGTGGTCTGGTCTGGTCTGGTCTGGTCTAGTTTGGTTGGGTTTGGTTGGGATTGGTTGGGTTTGGTCTGGTTGGGTTTGGTTGGGTTTGGTTGGGTTTGGTTGGGATTGGTTGGGTTTGGTCTGGTTGGGTTTGGTTGGGTTTGGTTGGGTTTGGTTTGGTTGGGATTGGTTGGGTTTGGTTGGGTTTGGTTGGGTTTGGTTGGGTTTGGTTTGGTTGGGTTGGGTTTGGTTGGGTTTGGTTGGGTTTGGTTGGGTTTGGTTGGGTTTGGTTGGGATTGGTTGGGTTTGGTTGGGTTTGGTTGGGTTTGGTTGGGTTTGGTTGGGTTTGGTTGGGTTTGGTTTGGTTTGGTTTGGTTGGGTTTGGTTGGGTTTGGTTGGGATTGGTTGGGTTTGGTTGGGTTTAGTTGGGTTTGGTTGGGTTAGGTTGGGTTTGGTTGGGTTTGGTTGGGTTTGGTTGGGTTTGGTTGGGTCTGGTTGGGTTTGGTTGGGTCTGGTTGGGTTTGGTTGGGTTTCGTTCGGTTTGGTTGGGTTTGGTTGGGTTTGGTTTGGTTGGGTTTGGTTGGGTTTGGTTGGGTTTGGTTGGGTTTGGTTGGGTTTAGTTGGGTTTGGTTGGGTTTGGTTGGGTTTGGTTGGGTTTGGTTGGGTTTGGTTGGGTTTGGTTGGGTTGGGTTTTTTTTTTCCTTTGTCTCTAGACGCTATCTGCGTTTCGAGGAGTATATTATTTCTTCAATTCGTTTACAAAGTGGAATTAATTTTTTTAATTTAATAATTTTAATAATTTTTAATTAATAATTAATTTTTTAATTAAAAAATTATTTTATTAAAAAAATTAAAATTAATTAATTATAAAATTATTATTAAATTATTTCCTTACATAAGTAGATTAAAGTATTTCAAAGAAGTAATTTTTATGTGTCGAAATAATATTGCCTGCAAATGGATACAGGCATTATGCTTAGAAATTACATTATTTTCTTAGCGCACAAAAGTTAGATTATTATTAAATTACAAATTGAAAGTTTTTAGGGTACTTATAATTTTGTGAATAAAATTGTTGAAAGACGCAATGAGGTGTTGATGTTTAGCAATATCTTTAATTTCAAATGGCGATATTCGGTGTTCTTCGCAAAGCAGCATATGCACATACCTTTCTCTGCTATATCGGGGACAATCTTTCAAAAGATGGCTCAATGTTTGCGATGTTTCTCCATCACATGGGCATGCGTCGTCGTTGATAATCTTGAAGCGCTTTAGATATGCTTTGTGATAGCCATGGCCAGTAAGAAGTTGTGTCATTTCAAAAGATATTCCAAATTTGTTCCTGTAGATAATTGCTTCCATTGGGCTTTCAAAAAATGTCTTTGTGCTGGAGCCAGTAGTTTCTTCCACATAATCACGATGCCATACGTTAGCTATATCTTGACGTATTTTCCACTTGGCATAGCTTATCGGAAATGCGGCATACATCGGAGCAGTGTCTAAGTTTGCCGCTTCTTTAGCAAGTCGATCGGCTAGCTCGTTGCCTTCAATTCCTATATGTGCCTTAACCCAGATGAACTCAATGCAGTTGTTGGACCGAAGTTGATGCAACCGTTCGTGGATAGAAACTATGAGTGGTGTTGCGTTGCTGCGGTCCTTGATAGCCTCCAGGACAGACTGACTGTCACTAAATATTTGCAGGTGTAATGTCTGTAAATTAGTTTGTGCCCAAGCCAAGGCAGCGTCGATTGCTAAGGTTTCGGCTTGATAAACCGTGCAGGCGTTGTGTAATTTTAATTTATTCTCCTCCCATTGCCCGTTTGGTAAGTGGACAACAAAAGCGCAGCCACAGTTGTCTGTCTCCAGTTTGCTACCGTCCGTAAATATCTGTGTGGCACCTGCATTAAGTATAGTCTCCACTTGCGCTTGTGTGTGTGCAATCGAATATGCAATTGTTTGACGTTTGGCAGGATGTAATTGGCGATGTGTTGGAACGCGTTGTTGAAGTCTGACATCTTCAGGGAGCCCGTCGCAAGTACACTTCGTTTTGATGTCAGCAATTCTCATTGTCTCTTCGACTTTTAAATATAATGGCGTAAATCCTGCCAATGCAAGTGCTGACGTGGCTGATACGGTATGAAAAGCTCTAATGCAGCGAATTGCAAAGTTCCTCTGAAATGAACGGAGTAACCGGCGGATGTAGTAAAACTTTACCGCTCTACCCCAAATGCCTGCCGCGTATGTTATAGTGGGTTCAATGACTTGCGTGTATAAGATTCTGACGTTCTCTGCGTGAACACCCCATGTTGGTCGAACAAATTTGCATAAGTTGGTGAAAACTCGTTGTGCTTTACCAATTGCATATCTAGCGTGGCTTGTGAATTTGAGGTGCTCATCAATTATGACACCCAGGAGCTTAATTTCCTTGACAAAGTTTAAAGACGTACCATTCATGCAAATAATGGCTGATTTTGCCTTCTGCGTAAATGCTATTATTTGAGTTTTAGCCTCACCAAATGTTAGTTTCACATCTGCGCCCCATTTAGTGATTTGGCTTAAAGCGGCATTAGCATTGTTTTGTAATTCCTGAAGAGTTGTTGAACTTACAGTCAAGAGTATATCGTCGGCAAAGGCTTGAATTTGACATCCATTTGGAAGTACCATAGAGAGCAAATCGTCCAGGATTATATTCCAAAAGGTCGGGCCACACACCGAGCCTTGTATACAGCCTTTGCTCATTTTCTTAGTCGCTGTTGCATCCGCGTAGTCGAGCCTGACCAAACGGCCATCGAGGTAACTTTTTATAAGATTGTATATGTTTGATGGTGTGTTGTATCGAGCAAGCTGATTGAGGAGTGCTGGCCACCAAGCGTTATCAAAAGCTGCTTTTATATCGAGGGATACAGAAAGGACCAGACGTTTCCGACGTTTTTGGTTCTCGATGTGCTGTACGGCGTTTTGTAAAGCATCGGTCGTCGACACTTGCTCTTTGAAACCGTATTGCTTGGTGGACCACAATTGTTTGCTTTCAGCGTGAAATGTCAGCCGTTTGATAAAGAGCTTTTCTAAAAGTTTTCCAAAAACCGGAAGAAGACCAATAGGGCGATAACAGCTCAGATCGCTTTCTTGTTTATTCGGTTTTGGCAAGATTTTAACATAAGCCTCTTTCCATGCTGTCGGAAAGTGCCCGATACGAAGACATGCGTTGTATAAAGTCGTAAGGAATCCGAGATTCTTTTTAGTGAACTCTAGGCAGATATCTGAAGTCAAATTGTTCAGGCCAGGTGAACGATTTGGATTCATTGTTTGAAGGGCTTCTAGAACCTCATCTTCAGTGAAGTCTTCGTCGTTTGGTTTATCTAAGCTATTTTTCACTTGATTGCGAATGAGGCGGTGAGAAGAGCTGGTGTCGATATTGTCATCAGGATAGAAGTGGTGTATCAAGGCTTCAGCGGTGTGCTGGCTCGTATCGGTAAATATGCCATTTTGTTGAAGTGTTATTGGCGGCCGCTGCGAAGGTGCATCTTTTATGATACGGTTTGTTAGAGACCAGACGTCGTCCTTTCCTTGGCTATTGCAAAATTCGCGAAAATGACATATTGAAGCTTTCCGCAACGCTTCGGCGTATTCACGCTTTGCTTCGAAATGAAGCAGTGCAATATTGTGTAAGGGCATTTGACGTCTGCTTAAACTATTAAGTTGGTGATGAAGCCTTACGCACTTATTTTTCAAATTTTGGAGCTCATCGTTCCACCATGGGTTATGAGGTTTGCTATTTCCTCTCATCTTCATAGAACTAGTGCATGCATGTCTGATTATATCAGTGAGTTCGCGTACAGTATTGTCTATGTCACCAGCCGTGCAAACAGACAGATTTCTCTGCAAGATGCCTGACTGCTCAAGGAGATTTTGTACAGACGCAGTAAATTTACTCCATTTGGCTGTTTTATTGTTAAAGAGGTAGGTTGAAGTTCGTTTAGCTGGAATGATTTTGGCAATACTTTGTATTTTAAAGGTGATGGCATTGTGATACGAATTTTGCACAGCATCCACGTTTACACACCAGTCTTTCACTCGTTGCATTAGGTTTTCAGACCCGAGTGTAATGTCTACGATAGAGCAAGCCGCAGCACCATACCGTATGGCTGTAAAGGTAGGCGTACAACCTCTGTTGCAGATTGCCATATCATTCGCTGCTGCAATGTCCGCAACGCGTACTCCACGATCGTTTTGGGACATTGAGCCCCATGATGTATGCCAGCCGTTAAAATCACCCCCAACAAGCAGTAACGAAGATGATGTCTTCGAAAGCATTGTAGCCACAGCGTTCAAAGTATTATATCGATCAATATCAGGCTCAACATATGCGCTGGCGATATATAACAAGCGTTGACCAACACAGAGCTTAATAACACTAAGGTTCGGAGTAGATAGTTGCGAGACTCCAAGTGTTGCACCAACAGATTCTTTCACCAAAATGCATGCTTTGATTTTCCTGTTAGCCGCGGAAAACTGATACGTCAAAATACCGCTCACTGTGCGAACTTTGCTGGCGTTTACGAGAGGTGGCTCAGAAACTAAAGCGATATCGGTTGAGTGTGATATAAAATATTGCAATAATTCATTCTATGCTGTATAGCAACGGTTCACGTTAATTTGAATGAAACTTAGTGACTTAGAACCCATAATCAGTGCGCGCGTTAATTCTCTGTTGTATTGTTTTGATTTGTGGACAATCTTTTATGCTCGTGGCGGAGTGGTGGTCATTCACATTCATCTTCATTTTAATGTTACGACTGGCACAGTTAAAACACTTGCGTTTATCGCTATCGTTCTTATGCGGGCAGTTGATAAATTGATGTTCTTTGCTAGCACAGTGAGAACACGGTGTAATTGTTGAGTTACATTTATTTTGCGTGTGCCCAAACTGCAAACATTTGAAGCATTGCACAAAAGCACTAAAATCTGATATATGTAAACATTGGTAGTCAACATTAAGACGTTCGATTTTCATCATTACTTTCCATACATTGGGATTGAGTTCAAGGACGGCATTGTAAGTTGGGTTGGGTTGGGTTTGGTTGGGTTTGGTTTGGTTGGGTTTGGTTGGGTTTGGTTGGGTTTGGTTGGGTTTGGTTTGGTTGGGTTTGGTTGGGTTTGGTTGGGTTTGGTTTGGTTGGGTTTGGTTGGGTTTGGTTGGGTTTGGTTGGGTTTGGTTGGGTTTGGTTGGGATTGGTTGGGTTTGGTTGGGATTGGTTGGGTTTGATTGGGTTTGGTTGGGTTTGGTTGGGTTTGGTTTGGTTTGGTTGGGTTTGGTTTGGTTGCGTTTGGTTGGGTTTGGTTGGGTTTGGTTGGGTTTGGTTTGGTTGGGTTTGGTTGGGTTTGGTTGGGTTTGGTTTGGTTGGGTTTGGTTGGGTTTGGTTGGGTTTGGTTGGGTTTGGTTGGGTTTGGTTGGGTTTGGTTTGGTTTGGTTTGGTTTGGTTGGGTTTGGTTTGGTTGGGTTTGGTTGGGTTTGGTTGGGTTTGGTTGGGTTTGGTTTGGTTGGGTTTGGTTGGGTTTGGTTTGGTTGGGTTTGGTTGGGTTTGGTTGGGTTTGGTTTAGTTGGGTTTGGTTGGGTTTGGTTGGGTTTGGTTTGGTTGGGTTTGGTTGGGTTTGGTTGGGTTTGGTTGGGTTTGGTTGGGATTGGTTGGGTTTGGTTGGGATTGGTTGGGTTTGGTTGGGTTTGGTTGGGTTTGGTTGGGTTTGGTTGGGTTTGGTTTGGTTTGGTTTGGTTGGGTTTGGTTGGGTTTGGTTGGAATTGGTTGGGTTTGGTTGGGTTTAGTTGGGTTTGGTTGGGTTAGGTTGGGTTTGGTTGGGTTTGGTTGGGTCTGGTTGGGTTTGGTTGGGTCTGGTTGGATTTGGTTGGGTTTCGTTCGGTTTGGTTGGGTTTGGTTGGGTTTGGTTGGGTTTGGTTGGGTTTGGTTGGGTTTGGTTGGGTTTGGTTGGGTTTGGTTGGGTTTGGTTGTGTTTGGTTGGGTTAGGTTGGGTTTGGTTGGGTTAGGTTGGGTTTGGTTGGATTTGGTTGGGTTTGGTTGGGTCTGGTTGGGTTTGGTTGGGTCTGGTTGGGTTTGGGTGGGTTTGGTTGGGTTTAGTTGGGTTTGGTTGGGTTTGGTTGGGTTTGGTTGAGTTTGGTTGGGTTTGGTTGGGTTTGGTTGAGTTTGGTTGGGTTTGGTTAGGTTTGGTTGGGTTTGGTTGGGTTTGGTTTGGTTTGCTTTAGTTTGGTTAGGTTTGGTTTGGTTTCTTTTGGTTTGTTTTGGTTTGGTATAATTTGGTTGGGTTGGGTTTGGTTTGGTTTGCTTTAGTGTGCTTTGGTTTGGTTGGGTTTAGTTTCGTCAGGTCCACAATTGGATAACCTCGAGACTCTATGAAGGGCACATTGTGACTACCAAATTTAGACAATCTCAATGTAATTTAAAAAAGTCATTAGTTGAGCGAAGAAGGTTTTTTGTTTAAACTGAAGAACTTTGATATAAATTTTCTGAAACTTTAGTATTGTGCGAACTTCAAAAGACCTAAAGCAGTTTAATCTTGCCGAGAAAGTAAGCTGTTGATTATGTTTAGAAAATGAGAAGACAGTTACGCTCAGTATTTGACAGTGTTTCGCTTTGACAAGAAGCAATTTTTTTGAGACAGAAATTTATAGAAGAAGATGGATCATTTGATATAACGTGTGATCCATAGAAAAGCATTGTTCTTGGACATTTGGCCGCTTGGATCCACTCGATATAATGCGCAAAGGAGCGAATGTTCTATGGACTATTGACGGCAAGAATCTATTCGATAAAATACGTGATCCATAGTTAGAAGCGAATGACGCGATGCAATGCGTGATCGATTCAAGCCAATTCGAATATAACGTGCGATTCACAGAAGAGAACGACCTATTAACCATCCGACACAACGCTTGATCTGTCCAAAAGAATTGTCCGTGGACCATTTGCTGCAAGAATCGTCTCGATATAACACGTGATCCATAGAAGTGAATGGCCAGTGAACCATTGCTTACAATAATCTTCTCGATATAACTGGTGATCTATAAAAAAGAATGACCTATTAACCACAAGTTACAGGAATTAATTCGATATAAAGCGGGATCCATCCAAGAGAATTGTCCACGGACCAGTGGTCACAAGAATTAACTCGATACACATGGCGTGTGATCCAGAGAAGAGAACCACCTATTAATCATTAGCTACAGGAACAGATTATGTATAACGTGTGATTCATAGAGGAGAATGGTCCATGGACCATTGCTCACATGAGACAATATGGTATAACAAGCGATCCATCGAAGAAAAGGACCTATTAACCATTAGTTACAGGAACGAATTCGAAACAACGCGTGTTCCATCCAAAAAAATAGTCTATGGACTATTGGTCGCAAGAATCGATTCCATATAACGTGTGATCTATAGAATCGGATGGCCTATGGACAATTGGTAGTTGTAATGAGCGATATCGAAGAAGAAGAGAAAACGTTAATCATCGCTGACCTTCAGATAGCCAAATACAAGTTAGGAAACAAAAAGCAATCCCCAAGGAGATCTGTTTCAATCTGTTTAATCGGTTTTTATGACGAAAATATATTTATCTGGAAGAAAATGTTCAATAAATACTTAATTGATATTCTAATTTTTCATACTAATATCTTTTTACTCAAAGAGATTTTTACAAATAAAAAAACCATATTTCAGTTTCAAATAGAAAGCAAACTCATCTTTAAATCAGATTCGAACTGCATTCCCAGTGAAATGTCTTGTTTGTATGCTTTTTCAATTTCAACGCCAATCATGGCAACAGTGGAAAAAGTAAACAGTTTCATTGTTTGTTAAAAATAGAAAATACAGCAACTAAACAAAAGGCGACCTCATATTGCACATTTAGCACTGACTATGTCATTCGATGCGTTTTTCCACTCTGCAATATTTGCACAAGAGAAATTACCAGGTATTGGAAATTGGTTTGTTGTGGCGCATTGCTTATGGTTTGCGGTATTGAAGTAAATATTATTTATTTGATATGCGTGAATATGTAATCCGACAGACATTGTCACTGCGGATGTTTACTATTTTATGTGAAGGATTTTATTTATTTTTAAATTTATTTAGAATTAAAATTTTTAATTTTAATTTTTTTTACTTTTTAAAATTTTAGAAATTTAATATCATAATTAACTCAATACGAATGAAAACCACTAAATGTTTGTATACTTTTATGTGAAATTGAACGGTTGTTGATATTTCTGGGAATAGTCATAGTTTCTATGAAGTATGCATTATTTTTTACTTTTTCTAGCTTATCACACATTGGTTAAGTGCTTAAGTTGATTTTGTTTGGCATACTTTTAGGTGTTGGTTGAACACTGTTTTACCATTTAAGGGGGAAATCAATAAATTAGGAATTCTTATTCTTCTTCAATTCATATGCAAATTTCTTACTACCTTCTTAACTTTTTGGTAGCATGGATTAATTTTTTTATTTTTTTTACATTTATTTAAAAAAAAAAACATTGCATAGTTTTCGCAGCAACCAGAAGTCATTTTCCCAAAATCCCAATACGAAAGAGTTTCCATTACCATTTTCTTTCACCGCCCTCACCGCCTACCGTACTCACCCTCACTCACCTTTTATGAAATCGACGGCCATCTCCAGGCCGTACGAATCCTTGTCGCAGTCGTCCAGTATGTGTGCGCCGAGTGTGATGTTCGGCAGCAGACGCGCCTCATTGATGCGATCGATGGTGTAGAGCATCGCTTCGAGTGCCTGAATGCCGCCCTGTGGCATTATGGGTCCACACATGACGGTGTCCTCGCGCGAATGGACCATCATCAGGCCGCCCAGTATCAAATCGCCTTCGACAATGGCCTCGCGCTTTACCGGCCAGTGGCGCTGCGGCTGGACGGCCAACATGCGCTGCATGTGCTGCTCGTAATGATGATAGTCGCCCGAATCGGGCAGCGAGCGAAATACTTTGCCGGCAGCAGCAACGGCTGCCGTAAGCGGGAATGTGTGCGGCAGCGGTGCGTTGTGCGTGACGGTGACATGGCGACCGCGATGACGACCAGAGCGCGGTGCAATCGCTGCATACGTGGTGGGAACGGTGCTGCTGCCGGCAAAGTCAGACAGCTGTTGCCAGTCCGTAAGCAGCAGATCGTGCTCGGAATAGCCGGTGGGCTGTGTGGTGGACAGCAGGTGCGTCTCATCGCCAAACTCAAACGTGGCGAGACTCATTTGCCGATGCAGCAAATCCTCATTGGAGGCAATGGCATCGTCTGTGATTTCGTACTGATGGCTATGTTGCTGCCTATGTTGTTGTTGTGTAGTCAATGGCTTTGACATTTGCCATTGTTCATTTGGTTGTTGTTGTTGGGTGTACTCATCAAAATTGCGCTCATTAAGCACGATGTGGCTTTCGACTGCACTCTCGCCGACCTCATTCCACACTTCGGGACGCGCATAAATGTTGCCATCATTTTGATAGTCCTCAGCGTCCATGTGCTGCAAGAGTGCATCAACCACACCGGCAGCAGATGCAGCTGAAGTTGCGCTGTTCGACTCATCAACAACATTTTTGGTTGCAGCCAGCTGCAAGGATTGTTGTGGTCTTTGATGCTTGCGATGTTTGTGGTGCGAACGATGTTGTTGTTGCTGCTTCTGTTGCTGGCCGCGCTCATGTTGTTCATGTTGGTGACGCTGATGTTTGTGCTGCTTATGTCGTTGTTCCTCGACCACTTTTGCCCGCTGCAGCCGCTGGCGCTGTCGCTGACGTTGTCGTTGTCGCATTTGTCGCCGTCTCCAATCTGCTGGTCGACTGTGCAAACAATGTTTGTGCGCATGTTGATGCTGTTGTCGCTGTGGTAGATAATGTTGCCTTTGATGTTTTTGCTTTTGTAATTTCTGCTGTTGATCTGCGTTCAAAGTGGCAGATTTTTGCCGTTGCTGTTTGTGGTGTTGTCTATGGTTCGCTTTTGTCAGCAACATGGTGTGTTGTTGCTCATCTTGTTCCACAATCTCAACTGTTGCTGCCTCTTGTTGTGTTCTGTCTTTTTCCCCACTTTCATCTACCGCTTCGTGCTCTGCTGTCGCTTTAAGATTTACAGCCAAATCATTTTCGCTGTTGCTGTCTGTTGCATTTTTCCAGCGCATTTCCTCCTCCGTCACCGCCCAGGCCTCATCAATATCGCCAATGACTGCCGTCTCCGCTGCCTCCCTGCTACCAACAACAACATCGCCTGTCTCGACGTCACCATTGCTCACTTGTGACGCACTTGTTCGCGTCGTTGCCTGTTGTTGCTTGTACTGTTTTTGCGTTGCTGCCAACTGTGCGTTGCTGCTGCTGCTGTCGACAATGTGGGCGTGTCTACTTAACAGTGTGATTACGACTACGATTTGCAATAACTTCCGGCCGCATATTGAACTCATTTTCAATTTCCGCTTGCTGTGCTTTCACTTGGTTGTGCTTTTCGTTTACTTTCAGTTCACTTTTGTGTTGCTGCTGTCGCAATCAGCCACGCAGATCCAATATGTGCGTGTGTGTGATGTCTGTTCAACAGTTTTGTTGTTGCTTTGCGCTTTAAGAATTGCCGTCGTTCTGGTATTTGCAGCCATTCAACTCCATTTCATTTGTTGGCTGGGAACATGTATTTGTGTCTGTGGTTGTTTTTGTCTTTGTTGTCTCTGTTGTTCATATTTTTGTATGTTCCATGATTTTCGAAATATTTGCATTTTATAAATTTGTTTTTGTTGCTTGTTAAGTATATTTCTCATGTTGACCATTTCTTTTGTTGATTTATTTTTGGTTGTTATTTTTGCCATTTTGATTATTTTCTGCTTTAGTGTTGCTCTTTCAGATGTTTTGATTGTTTTGTATTGTGCACATTTATTGGAAGCTTTTTGTTGGTATTTCTTTTTTTAGATTTAAGTTTATCATTTAAATAGAATTTTTGTTGACCTCACTTTCAACATGACTGCATTTGATTCCATTGGTTCGAAATATTCCAACCAGTTCACGTTTTATGGATTGACTGTTTTTTTCTTTTTAGTCATGTTTTATTTTTTGGTAGATTTCTGAAGTTTCATTTAAATACAGAATTGTTTAATTTTTCAAAATACACAACCACAAAATATAAGGAAAACATTTAAAAATTAATATTTAAAAAACAATGAAGTTTTACCAAGTGCCACATTTTTTAAATTTCAACACCATTGAGTTAGGAACGCTCAATAGTTTGAGAGCAATCCATTTTAGTCCTAAAAACAAAATTCGGAATAACTCCGAATTTTCGGAGTGGTTAATTTTGGCTCGATTTCGACAAAAAAACCCAACATATATATTTATTAATTTTCAAATTAAAATACTCCGAATTTTCAAAGTCACACCACACAAAATCAA
This sequence comes from Melieria omissa, assembly GCA_963971225.1. Classification (NCBI taxonomy): domain Eukaryota; kingdom Metazoa; phylum Arthropoda; class Insecta; order Diptera; family Ulidiidae; genus Melieria; species Melieria omissa. The sequence goes on from OZ020269.1 coordinate 99,514,413, forward strand.
ATATTTTAGACTGCGCCCATAACTGAGAACTGAGTAATTACAATTTTTCTTACTTCTTATTAATTCTATTATTAATTTTTCTTAATTCTGACAGCTTAATTCGTTCACCTGAAGATTAACAGCCCTTTTCTGGCGAAAGACTGACAATTGATTTTCTATTCAATTTATATATATATTTATATACATGTTTCTATTGTTAGATTTTTGATCAGAAATTTTGTTTTAGCCTATTCTTACGCAAATCTGATAAACGGAAAGCTATAAAATTTCACCACAGCGAGGTGAAAAGTTACGTTAGCTTTGGTTTCATTGTGATTGGCAAATAAATGGAAAAGAAGAAGTTGAGAAATTTGAACATTTGAAAGTAAGTAACAGCGGCATTTTTGTTCAAAATTTGCGTTTTTCAAAATAGCTCTTGCCGGGAATGAATTTTGGACAATGCGCAGTGCATTGGGGCTGTTTTTCCCAGCTTGCAGCTCGGGATTGTCCCTCAAAAATTGCAGCTGTAAACTCTCAAACTGCTCGAACCTTGTGACATAATAAATATAAAATAATCAAATCAGTCGAATTTACAAAAAATCTTGACTTCCTTGTGGACATTTTATTTGAATTTATTTTCAAATGTTCGAATTTCACAGCTTCTTCTTCTTTTTTATTTATTGTGATTTACTGTGAATGGTACAGTGAAACCTAAACAAACATAACTTTTCAACTTGCTGTGGTGAAATTTTACAGGGCTTTCTGCTTGTCAGATTCGCGTAAGAATAAGCTAACAAAAATGTCGCTAAATAGAAAATCAATTGTCAATCTTTCGCCAGAAGAGAGCTGAAAGAGCTTTTCAAAAATTGCAAGAATACGAATATCTAACAATTGATAGAATCCATTCAATTGTCAGCATGGTGAGTTTTGTTAGGTTTGCCAGAATGCTGAAAACAATCGACCTAAAACGCAAATAGTAACATTCGAGTGACAAATTTTGAGAGGAACTAAGGATAAGATGACTCGCACACGTAGAAAGGAAGCCTGGGCTACTCTATGCTACAAAGAAGTATTCAAAAGAAATTTGGACGACAAAAAGACCACCAAAAAGAAGATTCCATGCATTTCTTAAAGCTCAAGAAGGAGCCAAATTGGATAAGTCTGTCTTAAATACAGAAGTCTGAAGAAATAAGATGAAGTAGTTGCGGAAGCAAAAGAAAAAGAACGCGATTACGTATCGAGATTTACAAGATTATACGAGATTTCGCCCAGCTGTATTGAAATCGACGTTAGCGTGGAGACAATGATAAGCAGAATTTTCAAATTCACTATAGAACATCTTCGTCAACATTTTCGGTAAGTCTAGTCTAGTTAGAATTTAGTAGTGTAAAAAATACAATAATTTTGTAGAAGAAGAATTAAATTTATGTATAAGTTTATGATTACTTGTAATTTTGGAGAAAAAGCTCCAAACATATGAATTTATGATAAACTTCAGTGTTTTAGAGCTCAAACAAAACTTGTTGGGCCAAAAAACTAGTTTTTGATAATAATACTAAGTTCAATACTTTTGTAATGAAAGAATGAGAGTATGCTGAATATTTTAATTTAACTCCGAATTTTCGGAAAACCAAACTTAAACTCCGAAATTTCGGAATAGTAAAATTTCAACGAAGACACATTCAAACGACATCTAGCAATATTCGAGAACATAAAAGTTAAGTTTACTGCGGAACTTAAAATTTACGTTTTCACGCGAATGTGTTGGTGTAAGTTGATAACCAACAATGTGCTGAAATCGCTAACGATACGCGTCGAGTTTGTTACTCGTGGTATGACGTTAAATGACAATATGTAAGCTGCCTTTAGAATAACTTTAATTTAATATACGAAGAATAATAATATTTGACTCGCACGACAGCCTGATTACGAGACTAAGACCGAGCTACCCGCAACCAACCGTGTTGTGCGTGTGAATTTTTTTTTACATTGCTGGAAAGGGACCTACAGTTATATGCCGATTCCGAACGGCGAGTTGGGAGCTTTTTCATAGGCAATTTTACTCTCAGAGGTTTGCCATTTCCTGCTGGGAGAACAGCTTCCAAAAGAAAAATTGTTGTTTTTCTTTTTTTCAGTGTTCAACGGAGTTTCGAACCTGGGTTCGATCATCCCAACGCACTAGCCAGCTGAGCTACCGCAGCTTAATGATTTTAGAATACGAATGCCTCTGTTAAGTTTTTGACTTTTGGACATTTAATAAAAGCAGACTTTTGCAGTTTCGAAAAAATATATATATATATCTGAGCTTCTTTGTTCAATTGAATCAAGTTTAAAGCGTTAACAATCTTCTTAAAAATTAGATCAACCGAGCTTGTGTAACAAATTATATAAAAAATTTGTTAAAAACCTTGAAAAGCAATTTTTAATGAAAATATTAGCTATAAAACAAAAAAGATGGAATGTGAAAATAAAGTGACATAGCTCCGAAATTTGGTGATAATTAAACGGGAACTCCGAAATTTCGGAATAACAAAATTTTAACTCCGAAATTTCGGAATGGTTCAATTGCAGCGTTTTTAAATGATGTTTCTACCACATTGAAAACTTTTGTTCAAGAACTTTTGTTGAAGATATACATCCTTTTTAAACTCAGATCAATGCTGTTTGAGCGAAAAATTTTACATCAAATGTGATGAATTTAATTTTAAAGTTATTAAATACGTAAATTTAAAGTAACTTTAAAGCATTCTAACTTAAGTAACTTAACCTCAAGTCCAGTTTATAGAAAAATTGTTTGCAACTTGTGGAATTTGCTGACCTATGTACCAATCATTTTTGGCTTAAGGCCAGGTTCCTCCAAACAATTTTCAAAAAATCGAAATTTTTTTTTTTTCTATAAATTGCTAGAAAATACTCTTCGAAATAATATAAAATTAGTCCCGAAGGTATGCGCTGCCTAGAAGTAGGTTGAGATAAGGGAGGACGGTGCGCGCTCAAGCGGTGAATTCGCCCGCGGTGAATCTTTAATCGGCTTTTTCTCGAAACTACATTTTTTCAACTGAGTGTCACTCGTATTTCAAAACTATTTCACTTATCATCATGAACCAAACGGAATTCTACTCTTAAAATGTCTCTCTATGGTCGGAACCACAACCAAAAATATTCATTGTTATTTAAAAAAGTTATTAACAATCAAAAGTGCAAAAAAAGGGTCGAAAATTAAAAAGTACGCCATTTTTTTTGGTTTTCGGTGAAAATGTTTCGTTTTGGTTCCGACCATAGACAATTGGATACAGAATATGAAACTGTTTTGCTTTTAGATGATTCGTTTCCAAGAAATGGTGACACTCATCAGCAAATCGGACGAGTTTGAGCAGCTGTTTTTGGAGCCGTCATAATAAAAAAAAAAAAAAAAAAAATAGTTTTTTAATAGCTTAATGTATGGACTGTTATTTGTAAAAAATTTCTTTTCAAATTGTTTTTTAACAATAAATAGAATTTTTTGAAAAAACGTGTTTTTTGGAGGAACCTGGCCTTAAATAAAAATGAATGGTGTGCAGTGAACAACAACAGCGGGAGGCTTTTGGACAATAATCGATACTAATCTTTGATAATCATGAAAGCAGATTGCCAGCCATTTTTGTGATTAACCGTAGCTGTGCACTCTAAGCCAGACAAATTTATCCGAAAATATGCCGCAATACAGGCCAAGCACAATGAAGACGTCTAAGATGTACTTAAAAATGAGGCCAATGTCGTTTGCCTTGTGACTTTGGGCGCACAGATTCGCATTATATCGGCAATAACTTATATAGTAAATAAAGAAAATTCTTCAACAAATCTGAGCTAATTTGTCAAAAACGCTTTACATCCGTTAAGCCGCAGCAAGTTAAGCTACCGCAGACAAAATTGAGCGACGCGCAAAATTTCAACAATTCATAGAGCATCGAGATAGGCGGAGTAAATACGAGAAATAGCAAAGATGAGAGGGGAGTCGGGAGGAGAGAGGAGTGAGTAATTTTGGTTGGCAAAAGCTGTGCTCGAAATTGTAATCAAAATAAAATTACACGCAGCTATTGTTGGAATTTGTAAGCATAACGCCAGATGCTTCAAGTGGCGCACAAGTTGCACTAGTAGTGGTTGAGAGTGAAAGAGAGAGAGGAATTGATAGAGAGGAGGGGGGATGAAAGCATTTATTTAATGCGTTATCATTAGGTGGCGCTAAGACAATAAGCGTAGTTGTTAATAGAGGAACTGCTGCTAGATTGGCGCCAGCTGTGCGAGTGTGTGCGTGGGTCGGAGCTGAGGTACAGCTGGTCGCACGCACACATACACACACAGACCCAAAGACCCACAGACCCACTTAATGTTGCGCTAACTGGCGGTTGATTAGTTGAGCCAGATGGAAAGCCTAGAGTGCGTAGTGTGTGTAGACTTGTGCTGCGAATCTTCACAGCCAAAAGAATGTAAAGCATACAAAAACTTGTAGATTTTTTTCGCACTCAAACCATTGTTGAAATTCTGATAAAATTCTTAGGCAATAAATCTAATGCCACATTGAGGGTTGTGCACAAAAATTAAACCTCGCGCAGTTTGGCATTGTGGTGAATGCGGTCCTGGCGTTGGCTGTGCCGGTTCATTATGCCGTAACTCAACTATAATATTTACTCCGAAGGCAGTGAGTCGAGCTGAATCGTGGTTGCGGTTGTGGTACCGTTTCCCGTTTGCTCTGAAAATGGTTTGTATCGAATAAGTGTTCCATTGTTGTTGTGTTATACAATAAATTGATTAATTACAGCTTGGGGTATTATTTGATATGCGGCTGAAAGTTTCAGCGCTATTTTCTGCTTAAAGTTAAAGTTTTAGACTCCTTCTCCATTTTTGCGTTTTCCTTTTGCCAGTTTGACTTTACAAACTTTTAAAGATAACAAAAACTTACCATGTTGGAAAGTTGGAAATTAGCTAAGAAGTGACAAGTGACACCTAACAAAAATTAGTAGAAATAAAGATTTTTCGTTAACGTAAAATTTATGCAAATTTAATTTACTAAAAGACTGTCAGGCGACAGTTTGCAGTTGTCATTTGTATTTACTTGTTTTGCTTTGTGTTGTTTTTATGCCGTGAGTGCAAATTTGTAAGTTAAAGTGTTCTTATCCGAATTAATTATTAAAGCAAGAAGCCTACGTTTACTAATCTTGACAGAAGCTGACCTTTGGCATTCGAACAAGTCGTTGCATTGCTGTCGTTTCTTTAATGAATAAAATACTTGCTGCCTAATTTAAGGCGCATTAGAAGACAGTTATTAATTTGACTTTAAATTGAAATAAAGAGCACTTAGGGATTTTTGCTTTCGATTAAAATAAGGAAAAATACTAAAAAATCATTTAAGCTTTGCTGAGAGGTTATTCGTCAAATAAATGAATAATTCCAAAAAAAAAATTTAAAATTCCATAAATTACTTAATTACAACAAATTCATATTTTAGAAGTGAATTCAAAGCAAATTACAAAAATTTTACTCCTATCTCCAAAATAATTTTCAATAATTTGTAGCGATATCAGCGAAAGTTTGTGTTCTAATTGAAGTCTACAAATTGGGCGGGTTTTGATCAAAACCCTGTTTTTTTAATAATGGTTAAACAAAATCAAAAAATCATAATTTTGTATTTTTCCATAAATATTGAATAATTTTTCTGTAATTACAAATTATTGATACAAAAATTATTCAACCCGTCAGAAAATATTTTGTTTTTATTCAAGTGAAGTTTTTCTTCCAGCTTATACTAATTTTTATATTCCACATTGCGCCAAAGTTTTTAAATAATTTGTTGAAATATAATTTAATTTTAGTTTCAAAGTCCTTCAAAAAAAACCTGACAACACAAAAAATATCTAAAAACCTAGTTTAAAACTAGTAGTTTTACTACCTTTTTCGCTTAGTTTTTGCATGTATACCGATTTGTTGGTGTGTTCTCAAATTTTTTAATTTTTGTCACACAGTGATATCCATCAAAATGTTGATCAATCATGGCTCATCAATGGCAAAAAAATTAACAAATTTAATGCTTATACAATTTAGTATGTAAACGTTTTTGTGTGCTGGCAGTTATCATAGCGATGCCTCGATACATTAAGTGTTCATATATAGCAGATATAGAGTTATATTTTTTTACGAGATATATATTGTTAGTGCGACATCATATTCACCAACACACACCAGCCAGCTGAATTCAACTATGCAACCACTCACAGCAGTATTGTGAAAGCCTATTAAATTTTTTCAATGCGCATTTAAAACTCAATTCAATTAACAATTTGTAGTGTTGAGTGCATATTTTTGTGCAAACTTTTCAGATTATTTATAAATGATTTTATGAGTTTTTCATGGACTTTTTTATGACTGTTTCTATGGTTTTTTTTATGGTTTTTTACAAATAATTTTCAATGCTTTTAATAGACAGCAATACAGTTAAATGTAGAAGTGCAGTTGAATGCAGCATAGTTTTTGTTGAATAATTTGTATACTAAAATTTTTTTGCAAGGATTCCATCAATCACATTGCTGATTTTAAGCTGTTTAACTGTTTTTGCGTAAAAATTTATGAATTATTCACATTCACTGGAACTTTGATTGAGCTTTAATTTGCACAATTGTGTATTTTTTTAGCTTTTACAATCGAGTCTGTCAATACAATGGCATGGTGTGATAATTTTGAGTGAAAAGTAAAATAGTAATTTCCATTAAAAATATAATAATAAATTTTGCATTTGTTTAATGAATCTAAATGTAAACAAATAAAGTGGAAAATTGTTATTTAGCAAATGAAAAGGATTAAAATAAAATAAAGAATTTATTATTATTTAAAATATAGAAGTACTTTGCACAAAAATTGACAATTTGTCAGAGAAACATTTTTTTTTCGAATGGAAAATAAAAATAAAAATGATAATGCAGATATGTTCAGTTTAGATAAAGAAATGTGTTAATAGTTAACGCCACTGTTTTGAAAGAAAACGAATGGGACTCATATATTTTTACATATTTTTACATATTTTTACATAATTTTTTATATATTAAAACGATAAGGCACTCTGGGCGAAATGCTTTTCTATGCAAGAATGCTTTTCCAAGCATACTTTTAGGCATGCACTTTGAAGTACGGCAAACTTGGTATAATTCGCTTGGTATAGTCCGATATGGCAAGGATGGTTCGCGAAGGAATGGGCTGTGCGAGAATGGTCGAGCGCCTTCCAATCGGAAGTTGCAAGAAACTTCGGCGCGATAAGAAAACTGGTATAAAAGCAGCAGTGTGCAGCGCGGGGAGTCTGAGTCTGTGCTGAGCAAGCAAAGGGGAAACATGCAATAGTAGTGTAAAGTAGAACAAGTGTAAATAAAGTGATTGTTAGGTTCTGACTGCGTTTTGCGCTGAATAATTGAAGTTGTTTTATTTTCAAACACAATCCAAACGAACCTTGGAAAACAAACTTTTATTTTCGTAACAATATTTTTATATTCTTTCCTGCTCTGAAGTTGATTAAGGAGTGAAATATTGCATATGTGTGGCGAGATGTTGCACAATCTATGACAGTCAGGTGGCCAGGGTCTCATATTTTGACATAAGAAACAGTGATCAGCTGCCACAATTCTTTTGATAAGAAGGCCGAGCAGGTCACAGATACCATTTTAGGAAACTGTACACAGATTAGGCACAACCATGGAGCTATTTTCACAATTCTGGCTGGCTGATGTATTCCGTTGAATACTTAAAAGCTGCCGATTGTGGAACTTGTGACAAAAGTCGCCAACATTTGCTGGGCAGCCTCGGAGCAATACAGCGAAACAAATCTGACTAAAATGGACTGAAAGCTCACCTGTAATCTGATAAACCTCATCTCAAAAGAGGCTCGCTCAGAGTTGTTATTGTGTACTTAGTGGTAACTGCATTCCTAGTGGCCATGCTATGTAACAAATTATATAACATCAAATGTGTTGAACACTTTGAAAAGCAATTTTTAATGAAAATATTAGCTAAAAAACTACAAGGATTAAATATGAAAATAGACTGACATAGCTACGAGTTTTGGCAATAATAAAATGTCAACTCCGAATTTTCGGAATGACAGAATTTTAACTCCGAAATTTCGAAATGGTTAAAATGAAATCTTTTTTAAACTCAGATCAATTCTGTGCGAAAAATTTGACATAATATGTGATGAATTTAACTTCAAATCTCTCCTTTAAAACCTCAAATCCAGTTTATAGAAAAATTATTTGCAAATTGTGCAAAGTCAAAATGAATGGTGAGCAGTGAACAACCACAGTCTGAGTCTCTTGGCCAATAATCGATTGTAATCTTTGATAATCATGAAAGGAGATTGTCAGTCATTTTGGTGATTAAACGTAGCTGTGTGCACTGTAAGCCAGACAGATTCATTCGCAAATATGCTACAGTGCAGGCCAAATACAATGAAGACATCTAAACTGTACTAAACACGAGGCCAATGTCGTTTGCCTTGTGACTTTGGGCGCACAGATTCGCATTATATCGGCAATAATTTATATAGTAAATAAAGAAAATTCTTCAACAAATCTGAGCTAATTTGTCAAAAACGCTTTACATCCGTTAAGCCGCAGCTAGTTAAGCTACCGCAGACAAAATTGAGCGGCACGCAAAATTTCAACAATTCATAGAGCATCAAGATAGCACGAATAAATAGGAGAAGCAAAAATGTGGAAAACAGGGGGGAGAGAGGAGTGAGTAATTTTGGTTGGCGATAGCTGTGCGCAAAATTGTAATCAAAACAAAATTACAAGCAGCCATTGTTGGTATTTGTGAGCATAACGCTTGACGCTTCCAGTCGCACACAAGTTACACCAGTAGTGGTTGAGAGTGAAAGAGAGAGAGAGGAATTGACAGTAGGGAGAGGGGCTAGAAGACTAGAACTGTCTTATCTGTCCAGTGATGTCTGCCAAAGCTGTAGAGATGCAGAGGAGAAAGAAATTATTTCGCAGTTACTTTGACCTGATCTGCTCATTGCAGGATACGAAGGAAACAACTGGGAGGTGTCCGAAATATCGAACATACCCAGGATGGTTTCAGACTTAATAAGGGCCCAATAATGCAGTGGTACCACAATGGACCTGAGTTTGGTCATATTGCTCTCTGGAGAGCTACAACGATCTTTATTTTTATCTATCTGTGTGAGCAAGAAGTTATCCTTCACTTACTTTGACCTGATCTGCTCTTTGCAGAATACGAACTAAACATCTATTAGGTGTCCATCATCCCAGATACTTAAGGCATGATGCACTTTTCAAAAACTTTCCAGGTAGGTTTCAGACCTAATGAGAGCCTAGCAATCCAGTGGCATCACAATCGAACTGATTTTGTCTAAGTGCGCTCACTAAGAAAGCTGCCACATCTACCTTTATACCTAATATTCATCCCAACATTTTTCTTCTTTGTCTTTTGCTTAATAGCCTTCCAGTTTTGTTTTATAAATATTTCTTTTTGATGTACACAGCTTGTCGTATAGTAACTCTCACTGGCCATCCACACTTGATGGACAGTTTTCAACAATAGAAGCCGAAAATAAAAGAGGCAAACAATTGAAGGAAACATCAAGGAAACCAAGCATCACACATGAGGCAAATAAATGTTTCTGCTATATGGCAACAACACAAACCTTTACCCAGTTTCAGACAAGCTTCATACAAAAATCTGCGTAACTGTTTGTGCGCATATTTGAAACCAAAAGCAGAACATCTGTCGACACACAACGCAAACTAATTTGTCAAAATTCACATTTTTATGCCACGAAATTTTCGACAGCAGCCCAACTTGTACGACATATGTCGTACACCAACAGACACCAACCAGAAAAGCATTCATAGTTGACTGTCACACATTGCGCACACACAACGCATTCACATCACATGGGTTGCGCATACGCCATGTTGTGCAGCTTAGTGCCGATGTTGTATCAGTGAAGCAGAAACATTCTTTTTACCCGATAGTATTGCAAATACTATTGGTGTTCTTTTTGTTGTTGTTGTTGTTGTTGTTGTTGTTGCTTTTGTAAGGTGTAAAAATTGTGACAGAAAAATTAATGACAGCACATGCTTCAACCTTAACGGCTGTGTCTCTCGTTAGCTTTCGCTGCTCTGGTGTCTATTAGTTATTGCATGTATGTTCATATGAGTTATGTGTGAGTATTAGTGTGACATGTTGGCATTGCAAATGTTATGAAAATATTTTCGTTTTTATTTTTTGCAATTTCATTTTTCTTACCACTTAAATTTAAGTAGAAGGCGCAAGCAGACATTAAGGGTTGTTGGCTGGTTCGGCCTGAATGGGCTAATTTGAATTTTTCATGAAATACATACACACACATATATATATATATATATATATATATATATATATATATATATATATATATATATATATACCTTGACTTGCGTACGTAACTGTCAAACATTCGCCTTTATGACAAAGTGGCAACAACAACAGGACCAACAATATGTGCACATGAACAGACGGCAAGGCGCGAAAAATTGGAAGCAGGCATCAGAAATGCGCGTGACATGTCGTTTATGTGTGCAAGAATGTGGCGCGCTACAAAGACAGCTAATGTAATTCTCTCTATAAGTGTGTGTGTGTGTGTATTTGTGCTTGTGCTTACTGGCAATGGCAGCTGTACAGCTGCAAGGTAACACAAGAGAAATCACAGCGCATTTGTCTGCTTTCAGGCGCATGCTGGTGCTGCCATTTGTGTTGGCTTCGCTTTGTGTTACGTAATGAAATTCAATTTAATTTCACTGTCAAGACGGCAGGCGTAAAGATGGCAAAGGCAGACAAGTGCAGAGAGAGAAAAAGATGGAGAGAGGCAAAATTATGGAATAAGCGAGACAAGAGACAAAACAAGAACAAAACAGACAAAGAGACAATCAGACAAGCTCAACCAACAGTCGCAACGATAACAAATCGTAAAGCAACAGCAACAAGAAGACATAAACAAACACATCTATAAAAATTGTATATAAAAATGTTTGGCTGCATGCGTCATATGGCGCACATTTTGCATGCTTTTAGGCGTGTAGGCGCTTTGTTGTGTATTGCTGTGCTTTTATCATATATTTCTTGTTTTCATTTTGGTTGTGTTTCTCTTTGTAATTTCAATTTCTGACAGCATGGAAAATTATGCAAAATTAAAGGATTTGCAACTAATATGGAACACACACTTGCAGAGACGAAAAAAGGAATAAAGCAGTGAGAGTATGTAAAACAATTTGAGTGTTTGTAATTTTTTTAAAGCTGCGGCCATAAGCGTCTTAAGGGTTTTGCTTGAGTTGGTTTGACGACTGTTTCAGGTGAGAGGAAAAACTTCAAGGTCAGCAGTAGCCATCCAGGGCTTATTGAGCCACAAAATGAATAGTTTCACTGCACAATTTCTATTTAAAGAGTTAAGTTGAATGTGAATTTGAGTCAAAAAAATAACAAATGAATGAAGAGTGAAGCATGGACTAGAATCTAATTTTTCAAATGATTGATGATTTCCTCTAACATTTTTTGTTGTAATTGTTGTCCCAGGGCCTTTCCTATGAATAAAAGCTGAAAGTAGCCCGAGAGACTTTAAAAGAAATCTACACAACTGCTCAGGTTCAACAGCCCATTGTACATAAAAAGAGTTAAGCTGCTTTGCTTAAAATTTTTCTTGTTCTGAAAAATGCCTAAAAAGATTTTTTTATTTTTGCTTTTTAGCTTTTTAGCTCCTTTAAGGTTTCCATTTCAATTTACAAATTTCCATTACTCCCACTGAGAAAACCAAAAAGTGCCATTTATATAAAGTCACTCTTAGCCTTAAGCGCCTTTTGCACTCACACATGTTATTATTGTAGCTTTCAGACATTCCCCAAAAAATAACACAGTTCAGCTTAAATTTATTGCCCGAGCAAAAAATAGCAAATACGGCAGCGCCCAGTAATACTTGACATCGATATTGTTTACGATTAAATTATGAAAAATATTTCTGCACTTGGCAGCATAAATAACATAAGCACTAAGCGTTTATCACTCGAGCCCAGTCGATGTGTAACTACGTTTGTGTTGTGTGTAAGTGTGTGTGAGAGTGTGAGTGGGAGTCTAGCAATCCCACACACATATCAGCACAGCACATACCAGCTGCCGTCACCTTGACCAAACCAAAAATTCTTAAAGCCATAAATGTGAGCCATCTGGCATGTAGAAAAATAAGATACCCTGTAGGAAAAGAATGAGTTCTGGAAAAATTGAATTCATCAAAGCAAAAGGTACTCAAGTAGATTAGATTAGGTTAGGGTGACAGGAAAAGACCCTAAGGTTATTTGAATCTTCTTTTTATGGTTAACATATTTGAACAGGTTTTCCTGGAGGCGCATGATGTGTCTTCCAAATACCCATTCGTATTGCTGTGGCCGTAAGTAATAACAGCCAAAGTCGAGTTAGGACAAAATTGAGTTATTACCACCATTGCATTCGTCGTATTCAAATGTACTACTACACAAAATTCTATGGCTTTTGCTCATAAAATGGATGTTTTACGCCCAAAAATTTAAAATTTATCTAGTGTAATCTAAAGCAAATTCAAAAATTAAAAGTGCTCTCCTGAAAATTTCATAAAATCGACTTTGGTTGTTATTCCTTACGGCCACAGATTTGTCAAGCGAAGACATTCATGTTTAATATTGAATTTGACAGACGTCGATGGTGCACCAATTGATTCAATTACTTCCAGCAATATGGTACAATTTCTGGCTATAAACTTAAAAATTGGTCACCAGGTGACAGGCAGCTATGGAAAACATACCGAAGCGAAGGCAGGAGGTCCCTTGGCGATGGATTTCTGGTCACAAGACTACATCAAGGACATCAATTTTACAAATGCCAATAATACTACTGTGAATCTTCTTTCCCTACAATAAGTTATTCAGCGCAGTGGTGAACCTGGTGAACAGTTTCAAAAGGTGTGTATATGTATCTAAGAACACAGAAATTCTATCAATTCTACCATATAGAAGAGACGTGTTGATGAGCCAATTCCCAGCCTCTCAAAGAAAACATTTGATTGAGATTAAGGTGAAACCTCGAGGATATCATTTAAGTCCTCGAGGTGACTCACCTTTATACAATTTTTTTTTTAATTGAAAAGTGCAAAAATTTAAACATTTATGGTTGGCTTTGATAGTTCAAATTGAAGCCTGAATTACACATAGTAAGAGTGCAATGATTTTAGTATTTTCGTTGCTTGAAACGTATAAGATATGAGTTTTCTAGACGGCCATGAGAGCCCCCTTTTGCTACTGAAATCATTTTAGAAACGTACTTAAGGGTTTCTGTGCATCGAGCATTAATTTGATACAATTTTTTGTTTAAAAATTGCAAATTGTTTAAATAGCTTTGTGACATATGACACACTTAATATAAAAGAGTCATAATACAAAAATCTTAAATCTCACAGTTCATTTTGCTGAAGCAACAAAATCAGCCAATAAATCAAAGCCTTATTGTTTTTTGGGCAACAAATTTTAGGGAATTTTTCGAGGTTTTCTCTTTAGCATCTTTTTTTATAATTGGTTTATTCGAACACACTGCTTCAGACAGAGTAAGATTTGTTTGTTAACCCTTATTCTCATACCCAAACTTACTAACGTCGTTTGGCACCCGGGGTACCCGGGTACCCATTTCATGAAATTTTTAAGTTTTCAATATTTTGTTAATTAAAAAAACAAAATTTCTTAAATATATGATTTGTTCGCTTTTCACTTAAATAACGAGGATCCTGAAGGTAAAAAAAAAATTTTCATTATTTGTCAGTTTTTTTCACGAAAATACATCGCAGTGGGCACCCGGGTACCCGGGTATGAGAATAAGGGTTAATAGTAAGTCCGCATGTGCTTCAGAAAGAGACTTATCCACTGCAATGTTACAAGCTGAGTCTTCAAGGTTACAGTTCCAAATTTTTGCTATTTTTTAATAGATTGAATTAAATTTATCTTTGAATACATTTGCTAAATTCATATTTTGAATTTGGTTCACAACTTGATATAACTTGCTTTGGTTTCAATTAAGAACTTATATAGATTAATACTGAAACCAATGCCGCACCTAAAGAGGTTTTGGAGGTTCAAACGCCTCTCAAATATCAGGCGTCAGTTTCAATTGGTATTCAGTTGAAATTTGTGATATTGAGTCCCAAAATGAATGTTTGTGTGCGCCATTGATTGAAACAGTACTTTTTTTAACTGAATTTTTATGAAGGTATATTTGGTATCGGGTATCTTCGTATTGAACACGGGGGTAGTGTTCAACAATCGGTTCTAAAAGTCTTCCTGAAAAGTTTCTTTATATATAAAAACTAAAAAAAAAAAAAAATAATACCGTGCGATAATCACACGAAGTAAATCGATGTTCTCGCAAAACTGAGATCCAAGTATACTTAAATTGTGTTTCTAATTTTTCCCTTTGACGGCAGAAGTTTTTTAAATGACTTTGAAGGACATGAACTTTCAATATTCAAACTATGGGTATGCAATGAATGACAAAATTCTCTAAAATTAAAAAATACTAAATTTTTGGTGCCAAAAACGAATAGGTATTCAAATTATTCTTTCAAAACTTTATTTTTGAATATCCTTGAAAATTTTCAATTGTTTTGTTTGAACACAAATTTGTTCTGAGGTCTAATATATACACTAACACAGTAGCGCACACAAGGAGGGGGTTTTGGGGTTCAAACTACCCCCCAACCACAAAAATTGCTGGTTTCGAATGAGATTCCACTCAAAAGTTGTACGCAAATTCCTCAACCCCCCAAATGAAATTCTGCCAGTGCACTAACACATCAATCGATTTCCATGAACTTGCTTAAATATCAACAAAATATTCTTTGGCTGAAGGAAGCATACCACTGGGTACTATTAGCGCACACAGGTTTTCATTTTATTAAATTTCACAGGATTCGGTCACATAACGACAAAGCATCCTTTGTTGTGTTCAAGAGAAAGTTTATTTGCAAAATTTCTGGCTCTGTTTGTATGTGCAACGACCACAAGTTGTATGAGCTGTTTGAGGACACATTGCATTAATATGGCCATTTTTGCTGTTTGAAAGATTAACCCTTTCCGACATGAAAATAAACCGGGCTGTATGAATTGTATAGGCTGTAGTCCAATATATTGGACATTGTTACTGAAAGGGTTAAACTTTGGCGAGAAAGGTGTTGTAAAAGGTGAAATGTGTGTGTGTGTGAAAGGCGTTTGGTCAGAAAATTAGAACCAACAAAATCCACTCAGTGCGTCAGTGAAATGTACCCAGGTACATTCGTATAGATGGAAGGATTTAGCTAAGAATGATTAAATTTCAAGGAATTACTATTTTGTATTTGTATTTTATATTTCTATTTTATATTTTATATTTGTATTTCCATTTTGTGTAGTAAAGACTCAAGAAATGCTTCGTAATTGTTTTCATGAAAAATTCCTGAAATTAATCTTTGAGAAACGGAAATTCTAGATTTTCATTAAACACAAAATTCTTGTATATTTTGTTTCGTTCAATTGGAAATCTAATCTTTTCTGATGACTTTTTTAATAATCAAAAACATATTTGAAAATATTTTTCAATTTATTTAAATTTTAGATTTTGTAAAATTTTTCAAAATCAAATTTTCATCGAAAAAAAAGATATTTCAATCGTTTTTTTGAATGCAAGTATATGAAATTCAATTATGAAAACTGTATATTATTAAGTAATTGAACTTTTCTCTAAACACATTCTTATTTGGTAGATTTTTCAATGCAGAATTTGATGCAAAACGTGTAAGATTTTTCTAATAAAAAGTTAACCAAACAAATTAAGCTTTGAGTTCAAGCTTCAATACGAATTCTTGGACCAGAATATTTGCAATATTTTTCTTGTGGATTGTAACGCACACGCATGCACTTCCTCCTCTCTCACACACACACACACGAATACATTCTCACAATTCTTGCATTCTTACAATTTGTGCAAAAGTGAAAACAATAATAAATAACAGCAGAAAAGAAAAGCAGCACAGAACATGAAACAAAAGCGTTTTCCAAGTGCTTTGCCGTAAGCAACAATTCCGAAAGTCGATTGGGGTCGGACAATTGTGGATTAGCAACAAAAAAATACAACAAATGTTTACCGAACAAATGCAACAACATATCATTTTTGTTTTTATTGAAACTGAAAACAACAACGTTTTACTTTGTTTGTTGGTTTTTTTTTCATATTTTCCACATTGTTTGCTTGATTTTGTTTGTTTTGCCATTCACTTGCACCAAGTTGAAAAAGAGCTGAGAACAAAAGTGTGGACCAGCACAAACGTTTAGTGCAGAAATACCTGAAGTGTTTTCATGCACGAGCCCACACGAAGCCCAAACCAAAAGCAAACACTTGTGCTCAGTGTGTCCCATAAAAAAACGCCCAAAGGTTCAATTGTTTGATTCGGCTGTGGTGGTATGTGTGTGTGTGTGTGTGTGTGTTTCTTTCGACAAAGCCAAAAAATAGCCATCACGACAAGCAGTCAGCAACACAACCACAATGCAGTAATGAGAGTTGTTTGCTTTCTGCGTTTCTGTGGCTTTCTGAATTCGACAATGCTTCATGCCTCGCTGCCTCATGTTCAGCCTCTTGCGAGGCATATAGGCATCTACGAACATGAACACAAAAACTCAATTGACCCAATTTTCTTAATGCTTTAGCATTTTTCCCCCCTCTCAATTCAATTTTGTTTGTGCTTTACATATCGACTAATCGCCAAGAGGACCGTTTATGGGTTCCCTTGCGCGTATTGAGTGGCTCGAATGCGTCAAGGAAGCGAAACAATGGTGGCCAAAAGACAACGCAAAGTATTTTTGTTTAATGTTATTAGTGCAGGTCACGCTACAAATCAATAATGAGAGTCAACTGTGTGGTGAGAAGTAGGAAGTGAGCAGTGACACGCGTTGTAAGTGGTTTTGGTTTTGCAGAAACTGTTCCCAATTGGCGGCATTAAGTTACATTATGCAGCGCATTTTACTGCGTTGAGAGAATGTAATACAATGAACAATAATAAAACAATAAACGACAGTAACAACAAATAAAGATAAAATAAAACAATAAAGACAATAAAAAATGTAAAATTGAAGTGCAGCAATATTAATAAAACTACTCGCTGCTATGAGTAAAGTTTAGGTGACCAACTGAAGTGAAACTTAGTATGATTTTAGGCGTAAATTTGATCAAATATTTTTGTGTTTGCACAAGTCATTGAAGGATAAACAACCACGCTAAATGGTTGGGACGAGAAAGAGGGACAAAATGTATTCTTTGGAAATGCTTTGTATAGAAGAAGAACGAATTGTGATACACCCAATTACGGGTAACACAATGGGCGTTCATGGTCTAAGTGGGCTACGCCTTTCGGCAGCCACTCCTACAGCCGTCATAAATAAACAAATCAAACTACAAATCTGAACAAAACATATCGAAATAGAAAGTAATCTGTACAACTAGTTAATTTTAGTAAAGGAAACAGAGAAAAGGTAGAAAAGGAGAGCAATAAAGAAATAAGACGAAACGAAGAAGAAAAAGAGCAAAAGAAAGAAGAAAACGAAAAAGTTTTGGAAGAAGAGTAAGAAGAACAGTTAGGTGAAGAGTAGGACGTAGACTACGCAGAAGAATACAATACAGAATCAGAAAAACAATAGGAAGAAGAGTAGCAAAAGGAGTAGCAATACGAGTAGTAAAAAGAGTAGGAAGAAAACTCAACAAACTTGAAAAAGTAAACGAAAAAAGATAATGGTATACAATAAAAAGACAAGAGACAAGAGACAAGAAAAAAGAGACAAAGACAAGAGACAAGAGACAAGAGACAAGAGACAAGAGACAAGAGACAAGAGACAAGAGAAAAGAGGCAAGAGACAAGAGACAAGAGACAGGAGACAAGAGACAAGAGACAAGAGACAAGAGACAAGAGACAAGAGACAAGAGACAAGAGACAAGAGACAAGAGACAAGAGACAAGAGACAAGAGACAAGAGACAAGAGACAAGAGACAAGAGACAAGAGACAAGAGACAAGAGACAAGAGACAAGAGACAAGAGACAAGAGACAAGAGACAAGAGACAAGAGACAAGAGACAAGAGACAAGAGACAAGAGACAAGAGACAAGAGACAAGAGACAAGAGACAAGAGACAAGAGACAAGAGACAAGAGACAAGAGACAAGAGACAAGAGACAAGAGACAAGAGACAAGAGACAAGAGACAAGAGACAAGAGACAAGAGACAAGAGACAAGAGACAAGAGACAAGAGACAAGAGACAAGAGACAAGAGACAAGAGACAAGAGACAAGAGACAAGAGACAAGAGACAAGAGACAAGAGACAAGAGACAAGAGACAAGAGACAAGAGACAAGAGACAAGAGACAAGAGACAAGAGACAAGAGACAAGAGACAAGAGACAAGAGACAAGAGACAAGAGACAAGAGACAAGAGACAAGAGACAAGAGACAAGAGACAAGAGATAAGACACAAGAGACAAAACACAAAAGGCAAAAGGCAAAGGAAAAGAAAAATACATAATAATTGAAAGAAAAAAAATACAAAATAAATGAAAAAAACAAGAAAATAAAAAAAAAAATCAAAAAGAAAAAGAAAAACGACAAAATTATAAAAGGACAAGAAAAAAGGAAAAAAAAAGAAAAAACGAAACGAAAAGAAAAGAAAAGAAAAGAAAAGAATAGAAAAGAAAAGAAAAGAAAAGAAAAGAAAAGAAAAGAAAAGAAAAGAAAAGAAAAGAAAAGAAAAGAAAAGAAAAGAAAAGAAAAGAAAAGAAAAGAAAAGAAACAAAAAAAAAAAGAAAATAAAAGAAAAGAAAAGAAAAGAAAAGAAAAGAAAAGAAAAGAAAAGAAAAGAAAAGAAAAGAAAAGAAAAGAAAAGAAAAGAAAAGAAAAGAAAAGAATAGAAAAGAAAAGAAAAGAAAAGAATAGAAAAGAAAAGAAAAGAAAAAAAGGACACAAAAGTCGCAAGACAAAAGACAAAAGAAAAGAAAAACACAAAATAATTGAAAAAATAAAATAAAAACGTACAAAATAAATCAAACGGGAATGAGGAAACAACAAACAAAGAAATCAAACAAGAAGAAAAAAAGGAAAAAATCAAAACGAAATATGGAAAAAAGGACAAGAAAAAGAAAAGAGAAGAAGCAGAAGAAGTACGGAGTGTTTTTTTATTCTTGTGTCAATGTCCGTCCCTGGATAGGAAAATTTCAAAGTTCTCAGCTTCTCACGCCGGACTTTTGGGACCAGATTCTTTAATTAAATCGCAGATACAGCTCAAATACACATTTTTACTTACAGAATTCAAGACTAAATGGTGCGTTAAAATTTTTAAAATTGAATCTTTAGGGAAGTAGCACTTAAACAAAAATCGAAATAGAAAAGAGGGACATAGCAGAGGCTATGAATACGTCGAAAAAAACATGTTTGACACATATTCAATCAGGATTTATTCATCAAAACAATGCGCGATATTTTCAACGATTTTTTTTTTAATTTTCATGGCAACTTATACAAATGTCTTTAAGCTTTGTATGATCAAAAACGTTTTATACCACCTTTGTACTATTCAATCAAAATCAATACAAAAATAATTGAACGACCATGCAACACCACATAAATGTACATAGAAATGTGTTAATATTTAATGTATATGTTCAGACTTGACTCCAAATCTAAACCACCACTTGACTTGTACATTGCTAACTGCGCCACAAACGTAGTCAAGCTCGAGGCTATCAACCGTCTAGCACCGCAAGCGACGATAAGTCAAACAAACATCAGCCCTAAACTGCTAACACAAGGGTCACTTATTGCTGATAAATCTTTATTTGCCAACCACACACAAACCGGCCACAACATAAGCGACTCGCCATATTAGGGAAAAATGTATAAATGTGGCGCACAAACATCAACATCAGTGGCGCACGCAGTCCCCCTGCGGACTTGGGTATTCAAACCTTCAGACAAAAAAATGTTGTGTTAGTATGGTTTCGAATGGTGTTAGGCTCAAAAGTTGCAAGCGAAACCCCCCTAAAATAAAATTCTATATGTGCCACTGTGCAACATAATCCATACAATAACACATGCTGCCAATGGTTTTGGTCTCATAGCGAAGCTATATATAGATCTGTTAGGTGTAGTATGTACATAATTGCTATGTATTATGTGAAGCGCCTAAAAGCAGACACTATTAAAAATGTATGCGCTTATTTGGTGGTCAACTACTGGCACGCCATGTGCAATGCTTCCATTGTTTTTGCTGTTTCATGTACCCGCAGACATACTTGAATTTTTATGCTTCAATCAATATTGCAACAATAACAACAACAATGTCTGCAACAATAATAAACAGGCTGAAAATATGTAATAATAATAATTCAGCGTCTTAGTGCCCATAAGCGCAGCTATCTGATGCTGCGGCCGCCGTTGCTGATAGTAATGACGATTAGGTTGATTATCATGATTACGTTTATCGTTACAGGCACACACACATGCACATATTACGCTCAATGCTTGCGTTTGTATATTGTAGCTGCATGTCTTGAATCCTTTTGCCCTGTCAAGTCTGGTATTTGACATGTTGATGTGATTTCCTTTTACTCTCGCAGCTGCCCTTTATGACTTTTATTTGCCTGATGCTTGCTGTCCTTTCTCCCACACACACACACACACACACACATACAGTAATGCAGAGTATTTGTAGCGTGTGCAGTATTTGAATACTACATGCAAAAATATTGGGGTCTGAGATAATTGATATCGTTGTGCCCGAATAACACTAAACGGCCATCGTTTAATTTTGTGTTTTTTTCTAATATAACTTTTCTATGTATATGAAAATGTGTGAGCTTCTTGGTAGCTTGCCAAAGAAGAAGAAGAAGAAGAAGAAGAAGAAGATCTTATCTTGAAGTGATAGACATAACTTCAAGCAGGTTGTCAGATTGCAGATGGAAGATGGTTGCCTATTTGCCCGAAAAGATATGAATACTTGCAATCAAAATGCAAAAGAAACATATAATGGTCACAGTGTCATATGGAGATTCTTAATAATAGAGTTTCGACACTACGGAAGCTCTAATTTTATAAGGTTTGACCCACAAATTTATGAGCCATAACATGAAGGGGCCAGAGTGGATCTTAAGGGCGTCGTAGCGAGTTTCGAATTTACTAATGTACTGTAAATTTGGACAAATTCCTCCATAGCTGCTCAAAAGTTGCTTTTAGAAAGTTATAATCTATGAATGAGCCGCACTAATTTTCTCTTCTAAACATTTCTTTCGAACATACTGACCCTTTTTTTAACCCTTCATAAGGCTTCCATACAAAATGATCACTTTCATAAAATGATCTCCTACTGCCCCCAGGTTGCTTCCAGACGTACTAAATGTAAGGTTGACCCCCATTTTTTTGGTCTTTTAAATGTTTCTTCCATAGAGACCTATCTTCTATCTTCAACTCTTCAGGCAGCTGCCATACAAATCAAGCCATTTTCTATGATTATTTTCGCCTCACTTCTAAGTGTAGTATTAAAGTATGTGATTCCTCATATCCTAACTCGGGAACTACTTAATCGATTTGAATAATTTATTCAAAGTTCAACAACATTGTTGCATGCAAAAAATACAAAATTAACTAAAGTTCGAAAATTCAACATCAGAAGCCTCTAAAGCCCCCATAGAAACGAAGTTGTGAGGTTATCAACTTTTGGGATTCTTCGAAGCAAAAAACAAAATGATTGACCCAAATTCCATTCACTTTCCCGCTTTAAGTATATTTGTAATCGTAAGTAAGTGTCGAGAAGAAATAATATTAAATTTGTGGCAACATTGAAATTTTTGGAGTTGTTTTATTGTGTTTGTTTATTGTTTGGTTGAAATTTTTTTTAATTTTGTATTTTTATAACCAACAATTTTCACACATTTCTTGCATTTGAAATGTTGCTGACGCTTTGAATAGGAATTCTTAAGAACGTTTACATATTTAATCCAAACCATTTTCAATTCTTTTTTTATTTGAAATGTTGAAATTTATTTGAATACGAATTCTTAAACATTTTTACAAATTTTATACAAGCAATTTTCCATTTTTTATTTTATTTGAAATGTTCACGTTTTAACTGAGTATTCTTTAAATTATTTACATATTTACTACTATCAATTTTAACTATTTATTGCATTCGAAATGTTCACGCTTCGATTGAGTATTCTGAAAAATCTTTACATATTTATTAAACTAAAACTTAAATATTTATAACTACTATGATTTACGCTCTTCCCTTTCCACGTAGCTTAATTAGATAATTATGCCCATTTATATTTGTCCAAAGAACAACACGCACCCTTGCACCCAGTCAGCTGTCGCAGTTGAATTCGATTACCATCCCCCTAGTCTTCCCCCTTTAATTGCAACTTTACTGTTGTCATTTATCAGACAATTGACCGAAGTAGTTCGACAAGTGCTGCCATTGACTTCACACAAAATGTTGTAATGAAACGTTATTAAATCGTATTAAATTGCCAATTACGTTTCTGTCGGGGTTGAAAATTGTTGTTGTCCTTCAAGCTGCCAGGTAAGTGGCTCAACTGCAAAGTTTCAAAGTCGTGTAGCCATAAATAAAAGCTGCACAGGTTCGCGTAGCGCGAACGGCTGAAGACAAAAGGATTGTTTAGTGATTATGCATTCGATTCTAATGAATTTCATAAATATTACAAAATTACCTAAACACTTTGGAGCAGTTTGTGACAAGTTTAAGGATGACATTTTGCGCAGCTTATAAAGTTCAACTTGAGCAAAGTTTGAGACTTTTGAAATCTTGTGTGATGCTGTAAATTCTTATTATTGAAATAGTTTGAATTAAGTTTAATTTAATTGAAGATAAATTTTACGTTAACTTTATTTTAATTTAAATTAAATTTTAACTTAATTTTAGGTAAATAATTTTTAACTAAAAAATTAAATTTTAGTTTAATCTAAATTTTAATTTTAATTTTTATTTATTTTAAATTTAAATTTAATTTTAACTTTCATTTTCATTTTCATTTTCATTATTTTAATTTTAATTTTAAGTTCAAATTTAATTCGAATTTTAAGTTTAATTAATTCATAATTTTAATTTTAGTTAATTAAATTAATAATTTCAATTAAAATTTATTTTTTGTTTAATTCTAGTTTAATTTCATTTAGTTTTAATTAAATTTTGATTCTAATTTAATTCTAAATAAATTTTAAATTAATATTAACTTATTTTTAAATCAAGTTGAATTTTGGTTTATTTGTAATTTTATTTAAATTGGAATTAATTTTGAATTTTATTTTTATTTAGTTTAGTAAGTTTAGTTTAGTTTCTTTTTCATTTAATTTGAATTAAATTTGATTTTGATTTTAATTTTAGTTATAATTAATTTTTATTTTGAATTAGATTCTTATTTAATTTTATTTAAATGTATTGTGACTTTAATATCAATTTATGTTGGTTTTAATTTATTTTAAGTGTAATTGTGGTTATTGAAATTTTGGTTATTTTAATTTCATTTTAATTTTGATTTAATTCTATTTGAATTTTTAATTAATTTTGGTTATTGAAATTAAATTAGATTATCAATCTAAACAAATTTTTACTGTTCAAATTAAGAAAAATTTAATTCTAAAAAATGTTAGAGTGTTAATTTTCGGTGTTGTCATGTCCTTGAAAACACACAGTGCGTTTTTATGAACATAAAATTCATATAATGTTTTTCTCTTTTACAATTTATCAAATTTTAATTTTCAATTATTTGATTTTTCTCTACTTGATTCCTTGACACATCCAGTTTTGGTACAATATTTGAATATTCCTTTTGAACCAATCCTTGTCATACACACACACACACACACACACACACCAAAACAAGTATCATTAAGAGCTGTGAACTTTAAGCAGTAAAGGCAACGACGCTTTGAGATTCGTCAGCACGTTGAGCACTTTTGACGCAGCGTCCTTGTCGTTATTAGCTACTAATATGCGCTCTGTACTGTAGACACTGTATGTTTATACAACAACATTAATGTCTATGTACATACGTATGTGTAAGCGTAAGCGCAGGTGAAAGTAGATTTTTTATAATTTCCTGCAAATTACGAAAAATATGAAAATCAGTTGTCGCCTGAACACACTTCCCCTCACCACAAACATACGTACGGAGCGTTTGTATGTGTTCCACCTACACGCTGGCACGCCAAGTTGCTCCCAATTTGTATGTGCAAATGTGTGCGACGGTTTAATGAAATTTTATGTCGCACAAACTCAAACACACCGCATGCACAGACAGACAGACAACACAGACACATACGAAGTCATAAACATGGCAGGAGGCTTCATTTAAAAATCGCGCCAGTTCATTACTCACTTGAATTTTGGTGTCGTTTTCTGCGCAGCGTGTCGTATGAAAACTTGATTGTATGTGTGTGTCTGTGTGTGTGAGCTTAAATAAATAAAAGATTGCCAGCTTTCGTTTGTTTGAATGTAAATATGCAAGTAAGTCTGCATGTGTCTATTTACCAATTCACTTGTCAGCTTGTCAGAATTTACATACATGGGCAGCTGTTTAGTTGTTTTGTTTTACTTATATACGGAAATACATATATACACACGTGTGCGCATATGAATGCGAATATCAATGAGCGTTTGTGTGGGTGTGCAAGACAAAAATGTCACAACTGTAAATCACAGCACATATACACGACCGTGAGTGACACACGCATTTGACGCAAGGCGTGAAAACGTTCGAGCGTTGGCGTTAAGTCTATTGAGGCAACAAAAACAATTGTAGTAGCAGCAGGATTTTCATTGTCGCCGTTATGATTTGCGCAAACGTTGTCAACAGACAAAAATTAAAACAAAACAGCAAATAAATTTTCACTGACAAAAAATTTTAAATTTAGAAAATTCAGTATATACACACATACATACATATACATGCCCATTTCTATATAATCACTTTTTCAAGTTTACAAAAAAATGTCATTCTCACAATTTGTCATGACCTGCGCTCATGGCGTTTTTGCTTTGCTTTTGTTTTTGTATGCCATACACCCACTTCTGTTTTCATTTCTATCTGTGTGTGTGTGTGTAGGTTTGTTTGCTGTCTTCCGTAACAAATCTGCAATAATTAATTATCAAGGAATTGTTTTATAAATATTTTGTTGAAATTCACACAGATTGGAATGGGAGATTTTTCATGCTTCACATTAAGCAAACAACTGCCGCAGCTGCAAATAAGTAAATGGCTTTCACACTTATTTGAAAAGTCGCTCTAGGGATAAGTCTTTGGTTCATCTGTTCTCTTATTTGATACAAAATGTTTTGTTGCAATGAACTCTCGCGATAAGAAAGAAGCTTTTCCAAAAGATTTTTCCAATTTGAATTGCACAAACGAAATTCTTTCGAAAAGACTGCTTTGTAGAAAGAGATTTCAAGTAAATAAATAAAGACTGGTTTACTATGTGTTTTTTTTTAATAAAGACAGGTTTTCTCTGTAAAGCTTCATTGGAATTTTTGTAATTTTTTAACGAAATTGTTTTAGTTGTTGTTCTTGTTGAAATAAGTTGTTTTTAATAGAAAAAATTAACATAACTTTTATATTTTTTTTCATTATTTTAGTTAATTAAACGTCGTAGAAATACCACCAATGGACTTGAAGAACCATATTTAAGTTTTAAATAAAAATATTAGGAATTTGTCATATCCCGTTTTATCAAATATCCACAAAAGGATTTTATTTTTGGGGGTTTGCTTACATCTGTTGAGCCCAATTCCATTCGAAACCATATTTTGCACCAACAATTTTTGTAATTGGGGGCTTTTGAAATCCCCAAACCCTCCTGTGTGCGACACTGGTCAACAGATATCATATAAATAAATAAATTGTGGCGATAATGCTCTGCGCAGCTGCGGGCCTCCTAGCATAGACAACACGACAACACTGAACGGGTTTGAGGCAATGCTGGAATGCTCAAGAACAAGTTGTATTCCGGGCAGACAAGTATTAAATGCAGCCGGGAATGGTGCTGCGAGTCAGTTTTGTTTATGACAAGTAACGGCGTAACGTGAATAAGGAATGTGAAGCCAATGTGATTCAGTGAATCAGTGAAGTGAAATCAGTGACAGATTCAAAAACAGTGAAGTGCAAATAAAAGTAACTGCGGTCATAAACTTCGTTAAGGAATTTAAGTGTGTTTTATTTTGGTACAATTCAGTGATACGAACTGCGTCGACTTTAACCAAAAAAATTGAATTTTCGTAACAATATGATATCACAATTGTTTCTAGTTTTGGTACCAAATATTTTCGATACATACATTAGTACTTTGTAATATCGAAGTGTGGCATTTTATTTGATATTTCGAAAGTGAAATCCAGCTTTTGGGGGATTTTCAACTTTGATTTAAAAAAAATGTACTACAGTACAAGTCGAATGCATTTTTCTGCCAAAACTGCAACAACAATATCTACGATTTTTTAACAAATTAAAAATTTTTAAATCTGGTTACCATACAACAAATAGCAGTAGAACAAATAGTGAAGTGGGCTCTTATCCCAGAGAACTTGGGTTCGAATCCTACTTGGCTCGGTTTTGCACTTTTCTAAGTTTCAATTTGTTCTTTCCTTTTCATTAATTTCCATCACTTTAACATAATTTAGTTAAACTCTTTACCTTTGGACAAAGTTCTACCCTTTTCACACCAATCGATTGTCTGTCTACTGCAGCTCGCAGTAGATTTTTATATTCAGTATCCGTACGAATGCAACAACAACTTTATAAGCAGTTCCAGTTCGGACTTATGGAAATATGTTGCAGCTCATGCATCATCGAAAATAAGCTCATCAAAGACACCAACCTTTGCGTTTTCCCAGAATACCTCCCACCTAGCGGCAACGGATGTACAAGAGCGCTCTATGAACCCAGTAATGAACTTTCACATATGAAGACGTCGTCATCCCCTGGGGAATAAGATATGCCAGCTCCTTCAAATAAAACTGCAATCGATAGATCATTACTCACTAACCCTGACAGAACTTTAATCAATTTACGTAGTCAACGCAAGGCCTTATCGAGGTCCTGTGCTTCCAAGGAAAGTGAATAAGGAGAAAGTAAATCAAGAATGTGGTGAAACTTGGGAAAAACTTGTTTATGAGAAAAACAAAGAAATTGGTCTCGAATGAATTGAATTCCGGGCTTCTCTTCGCTTAACAACACTTTAAGATATTTGTGATATTTCTAGGTTGCTTTCATATAGATAACAGATTTAAAACAGATATACATACATATTACTAAAAATATATATATATATAAATCATGTTATATAAAACTATATGTTATACAAAAAATACTTCTCAAAATTATAACTGGTTATGTTTTTTATTATTTGTAATTTTATTTTTTTATATTATTTCAATTTTTGTGTTTTAAACTTCCTTACACTTTTTCCTTTTCATGCTTGTGTATCCTTTAAATTTCTTCACAAATTTTACTTAAAATTCTTTACAAAAATGTCACCCAGCTTAACAGTTCATGGAACTGAATGCGTATATTGCTTTGACCGCCAACGTAATGCAAAGTTCAACGTTAATTTAATCTGGTCGTATGTAGGCTTTTTCAATAATTGAAATTTAAATTAGTTTTTCAATAAACTTAATGAAAATGTTATAAAAAAAATAATAATTTTTGTACCTTCAACAGAAGAAGTTTTAATGTGTTTTATGCTATGAGTTGACAAGGGAAATTGCAACTAATTTATCAAAATAAAGAAATGCAGAAAACAATCTCTAAGTGAAATTTGAATTTAATTTGAATTCGTTAAAATTGTTCAATTATTCAAAAGAAAATAAAATATTTTTAGTTTTAACTTTCAAGTCTTCGAAGCCACTTTGAATACGGAAAACTCTAACAAACTAAACACACTGAATGGTTTTATTGTTGGTAGACATTTAGGCCGCATTTGAAAGCCCTCGCTTTGGTAATGATTTGATATTGAAGTTAGCAGTTTTAATAAGTGAAGAATTTAACTTGAACTTCATAAAATTGTCCAACCAATCAGAAGAAAATCAAATATTTATAGTTTCAACTTTAACTTGAAACCCAAGCAAAGCTAAACGCACTGAAAGCTTTGACTGTTAGTATACGTTTAGGCAGTATTTGAAGGTTTTCACTTGTTTGGGTTTATATTTTATGCTGAGAACTGTAGTCAACAGTTTTAAGAACAAAGCTCATTGAATTCATTGGAAGTCTTTATTGTTAGTATAATTTTAGGCTGCATTTGAGAGACTTCGCTGTGGTAATGAGTGTTGGTATTTGATGCTGAATATAGAGAATTGAGTTTGAATTGAATTCGTGTCACTTGTTCAACTATTCAGAAGAAAATCAAATGGCCACTTGAATGCTGTCAACTCTAACAAAGCGGAACACACTGAAAGACGTTATTTTTAGTATAGTTTTAGGCACCATTTGAAAGTCTTCGCTCTGGTAATAAGTGTTGGTATTTAATACTGAATATTCTTAGGTGAAAATGGGTTTTTTTCAGTTTTAATTAGCAAAGAATTTAACTCGAACTTAACTTGAAAGTCTTCGCTCTTGTAATAAGTTTTGGTATTTAATACTGAATATTCTCAGGTAAAAATGTGTTTCAGTTTTAATTAGCAAAGAATTTAACTCGAACTTAACTTGAAAGTCTTCGCTCTTGTAATAAGTTTTGGTATTTAATACTGAATATTCTCAGGTAAAAATGTGTTTCAGTTTTTATTAGCAAAGATTTTAACTCGAACTCGATACAGTTCTTCAATTTTTGAAAAGAAAATTGAATATTTATTGTTTAAACTTTCAGGTTTCCAAAGTAACTTTGAACATTGAAAACTAAACACGCAACCTTGACAAAGCTTAACACATTAAAAGGCCCTTTTGTTAGTATACTTTTGGGCTTAATTTGAGAGTTTTGTCTTTGTTCATAATGCTTGGTGTTTTAAAGTAAAAACTATATGCAGTAATTTACAGCACAAAACTCATTGAAAGTCTTTATTGTTAGCATACTTTTAGGCTGCGTTTGAGAGCTTTTGCTCTGGTAATGAGTATTGTTGTTTGATACTGAATCCTATAGCATATTTTTAGGCTGGTATTAAATTTTTAAAGCGTGTCGTTGTTGTATACTGAATACTGAAGCATAGTTTTAGGCCAATATTAAAAATGTAAAGCCTTTTCTTGAGGACAAAACTTGACTTTTGAGTCTCCTTACAATGAAATACAACCAAAACAAATGTTTAACATTTTTTATTAAATGTTCGTTAACTTCTCTTGCAGTCATTTACCTTGCCTTGGTTGCCTGTCTTATTGGTGCTCCAATAAATTTTGCAGAATAAATATTGTTATAAAAATTGGGCACATACGCTGACAATATATCAATTTGTAAATTCGCCCATTTGTGCTTTTAAAAAAATATATATCTTTTGATATTTTAACAGCTGGCACAATCGCTGCTTTACACAATGCACGCGCGCATAATTTGTTGCAAGCTGATTGCGCATCAGCAGCAGTAGCAACAACAACAACAAAAGCTACATCTATGACAATGTCAATGGCCACAAAAGCAAACAACACAATGAAAAGAGAGAGAGGAAGAAAGTGGTGAACAATGTTCAGGCACACATTATATTGTCATAAATTTAAGCCAAACAATGGCAACAGCTGCTGTGCGTGCGCGTTCGATAGCTGCGCAAAGTCAAATTCAGTTAAACAAAAAACAAACAAGAAAAGGAAAAAAACAAACAAATCATAAAAACGAAAAATGATCAGCATTGAAGCGTTGCCATGATTGAAACGCAAGAAGTTGGCGCTTTTTGACAACAAACAAACCATTGCAACAACAAAATGTCTTTCCACTGTGGTGCACTTTGATGCGCCAACGCATGGCGACTCAAACAAATGCTTGAAAAGAACGAAGCGGCCATGGAGATTTCCAGTACAGCGCAAGTGGCGTAAAAAAGTGTGAATTGTTGCGATAAAGCTGAGCGCTTTTGTTGCTTATACGCTCTGCAGTGCCTTTGCTGTTCAGCGGCGTATGAAACAGACACAAGTGCGCTGCACTGGCAGCAAAAACATGAACGAAAGAATGTGAGAAATAGTAAGAAGAAATTTTTGAATATTTTTTTTATGCAAAAGATGCGAAAGCAGTGAACACATAGTTGCATTGTGATGCATGTGGTGTCGATACATTTGTATGAGTGTAGAAATGTAGATATTAGAAGCCATAAGAAGGCAGAAGTTGTTATTGTTGTTGTTTTGAAACATTCACTGGGAAAACTAATTTTATAAAATTTTTTTACTTCAACAACTCTTTATTTTCATGAAATCAGTAAACATTTAATAAACATTTGGTTGCAAAAATTTTACTGATTTAATTTGAAAAGCAAAAGCATATAAAATCAAATCAATTCAATGAATTTTTGTACGTTTAAACAAAACAAAACAAACAAATTCAAAATCACATGGGAAATTCTCAACGCTCAACATCACCTTTGGCATTTTTATTGCATCAACGAATGTGCATTTTGTTGTTTTTGGGTTGGCGTTGTTTTCGCTATTCATGCGTCAGTCGATCAAGTGGCCACTTGCCGTTTCAAGTGCTGTTCTGACATGTCAATTGAAAACGATATTTGCCAAATCGTTGCATACTTTTCTATTTAACTATTCGTATATTGTATTTGCTTTTTGCTTTAGATTTGTGTTCAATAGTATGAAATTGTATTTGTAATTGAATGAAATTGAATTTGAAGCACTTTGAGTTGGAGTGAGCTGGCACTGAGAGCGATTGTTCAGTGTGCTAGTGAAATGTATTTGACATAGGAAATTTTTTTTTGCGCTCACTTGTGGTGCGTTTTTTTGTGCTATTTATATACATTGACATTTAGATACATTGTAACTCAAAAAGTGGATTGAAGTGAATTTTTATGACTGTTTGATGTGAAAATAGAAAATTGTATTTGATAGGTAGGAGGAGTTGAAATCAAAGGGTTGGTGTCTTCACTGAGTGTGTCCATTACTATTAGATAGGAAGATTAGAAATCAGAGGGTTGGTGTCTTCACTGAGAGTGTCCATTACTGATAGGTAGGAGGAGTTGATATCAGAGGGTTGCTGTCTTCACTGAGAGTGTCCATTACTATTAGGTAGGAGGATTTGATATAAAAGGGTTGTTGTCTTCACTGAGAGTGTCCATTACTGATAGGTAGGAGGAGTTGATATCAGAGGGTTGCTGTCTTCACTGAGAGTGTCCATTACTATTAAGTAAGAGAATTTGATAAAAAAGGGTTGCTGTATTCACTGAGAGTGTCCATTACTATTAGGTAGTAGGAGCTGATATCAGAGGGTTGATGTCTTCACTGAGAGTGTCCATTACTGATAGGTTGGAGGCGTTGTTATCAGAGGGTTGGTGTCTTCACTGAGAGTGTCCATTACCGATAGGTAGGAGGAGTTGATATCAGAGGGTTAGTGTCTTCTCTGAGAGTGTCCATTACTATTAGGTAGGATGATTTGATATAAAAGGGTTGCTGTCTTCACTGAGAGTGTTACTTTACTTACTGATAGGTAGGAGGAGTTGATATCAGAGAGTTGGTGTCTTTTTGGCGTGCGAAGCGTTTACAATTTGATGGAAACAAGAATTTAGATCAGAGAACAGTTGAACAATGATTTGCTAATAACAAATGCTATTGTGCCAAGAAAGCTACATTGTTTTAGCTTCAGTAAAATGTTTATAACCCAGACGATCGAGCAAAGTGGTTCATGTAAAACGCTGAAATATATTTAAAGTGACATTTTCATAATAAAATAAAAATTCACTTAAGACTCCACACAAACCATTAAAAGCATAAACATTTATTTATAAACGCACCCAACAACAGCGCACACACGCTGCGCTTCTTTTTGCCTGCCATTGTGTTCATAGCTATAACGCGCCTAAAATTATGCATTAAATAATTTTCCTATCAACAGCAAACTAAATGAACCAAGCGGGTGACATTTTTGCGCCCAGCGTAAGCAAACAAATAATTCAATTTCTGGCCAAAAATTTACCAACAGCGAACAGAAATGACGCAAAAGCCTTGGAAAGAACTTGGACACACACACAAAGGGCCTAAAAAAATAGCCAACTTAAAGCGGCGCGAGTGCTGTCCAAGTGCTCGCTGTAACGAACCCAGCAGCGTTGTTGTTCTTGTAATGCGCAGTATGCGCACGTCAGCGCAAGTCCGAGGTGTGGTCAACCACACCAAACCGCCGACAAGTGTGAGTTTTATTATTGTTGGTGTTGCGCGTAGTTCATTGTCTCGGTTGGTGTCGCACTATGTGGTTTCAGCGCCCAATGCTTATGCGATTATTATTGTTTCACTTTTCGAGCGCATAAACTACTATTTGTAACAATGCCACAGGCGACAATAACCACATAACAAATTATTTACTCGCATGAACTGAAAGAAAACAAACGCTTTCTGCGTGTGAGTGTGTGTGGGTGTGTGTGCGTGGGCCTCTACATTATGTTTAATTGACAGTTTGTCTGGTTGTACTGTTATTGTTGTCTGTCTGCGCATATAGTTTTTATCATAAGGTTTTGGTTGGGTTACGGCGCTAGAAAGTAGACTATGAAAATTAATCATGTGTATGTTTGTTTTTGTGGCGCGCCTGTCGTCTGTTTGTTTGCTTTCTTCGTTCTATTTGCTTGCCCCAAAATCAACAAATTGCTTTGATGGTTGTTGTCTGTTTTCAATTACTAGGTTTCATTAGCGCCCGAAAGTAGGCATGCAAAATATGCATGTTTATTTTTTATGCGTAGCAAAAGAATATTTTAGTAGCTATTTAAGTTATTAGTAAACGTTACTTTCTTAAGTAATTATGTTCAATTAATTTGTATGAATATTTGGGGTTTCTATATCAAAGATGTTTTTGTTTTGAGAACTAGAGAAGTGGTTAGCATGCTTTTAGGTATATTGGAGTTTTATTCCAACAACAGTGGCTAAGAGTTGTTTTTGAAATACATTGAGGACTTCTTAATTTATCAGTTTAGACATTTACTTCGTGCATGCATATTGTAACGATGATGCACTCTGTGCTGTGCTATGCATGAATGCTTTTCCAAGCATACTTTTAGGCATGCAGTTTTGGAGTACGGCAAACTTGCTATAACTACGATATGGCAAGGATGGTTCGCGGCGGAGATGGGCTGTGCTAGAACGATCGAGATAGAAAGTACAACTAGAATGTGCAAGAACCATCGGCGCGATAAGAAAACCAGTATAAAAGGCAGCAGTGTGCAGCGCAGAGGGCAGTCTGTGTTGAGCAAGCAAAGGGGAAACATGCAATAGTAGTAGTGTAAAGTAGAACAAGTAAATTTGTAAATAAAGCGATTGTTGGTTTTTGACTGCGTTTGCATTGAATAATTGAAGTGGTTTTATTTTCAAGCACAATCCAAAAACGAACTTAGAGAAGTCATTTTCGTAACAATATATACTTTAAATATTTCATCTTCAGGTTATTCAGCGGCTAGAACTTTAATGCTGGCCTCGATAGTCCAGCGGGTAGCTGTTTTTCATACAAGAGGCCCTAGGTTCGATTTCTAGCTCGAGCTGGTAAACGCTCGTCAATTTCTTTAGCTATGCACATTAAGCAGATGAGAATTACGACCTTCAAATGTGGCAGAAAAACTGTCAAACGTCGATCGGATTCGGCGTTAAAATGTAGGTCCTCTCTCCCTTTCTCCCATTCGTTCGAAATGTGTGTTGTACAAATGTTTAAAAAAGAACAGTCTTGCATACATATTTTAACCGAAACCCTTCTGAAACCTCAGATCAAAAAAAGCATTAATCTGTGTAAGATATGCACGCTACAAAGAAAAAAGGCATCGGGCCAGATTATGGCAGCTCTCCCGCCAGAACGTTGCACATTGTCAATTCATTTCTCGACAACAGGTGTTGATTTTGCCGGCCCGTTCCAAATCAAAGCTTCTCAACTTCGAACGGCAATCTTTATCAAAGGTTATATCGCAGAGTTCGTGTGCTTTTCCACTAAGGCCATACACTTAACTATGCTTTAACCTCACCACAGAAGCATTCCGCGCTGCATTTGCCAGATTCTTTGGGAGACGAGGCCTCCCCCGTAAAGTCATGTCGAACAATGACACAGCCTTTATTTGAAGCCAAAGAGCTCTGAGCCGTGAATTTCTCAAATTTCTCAAAGAGGTATCCCACGACATCCTAAGGAAGTATTCCACACAAGGAGTCAATTGGGTTTTCATCCCCCCCAGTGCGCCTCATATGGGCTGATTATGGGAATCTGCAGTCATAAGCTTCAAGACACATCTTAAGAAAACTGCCAACCATTACCTTACACTTCAGATACCAAGGCAGTCAGTACTGCTACATCTGCATGCTTGTTCTTCTTTGTGGATGTAGATATATACCGACAGCTTCTCGATCTAACAGCTACTATCTACACTCTCAGTTGTAAGTTAATAACTCCGACTAAACAATCATTGAGGGATTCAACTGGCTTTCCAGATGTCCGCTTACGACAGCTACGCTTCAAATATTTACACCTCAGACAACCAACAGTCAGTAGCTTTTCGACTGCATGCTTGTTCTTCTTTAACAACAGCCGCATGTGTGCCACAACGCAGAAAGTGTTAATGTTCACAATTATTTTTGGTTCGGTCTTTTAAGACAGCAAAGCAATTTGCAGTGAAATTGCTGCTAGTGATGCGACATGATTGCTTGCTTAATGTTTTCACATGTACACAAACGCACACACACGCGCACTCATTCACTTATTCATACAATGCGCACATAAAAACATTTACATCACTCTTGCTTGTGTGTGTGTGCATGCGCACGTGTAAGCGTAGGTGTTGTAAATATTGTTTTTATATGTTTTTGTTTAAATTTGCTGTAAATGCGTGGGTGTGTGTGTGTGTGTGTGCGTGCGAACGAAGCCATTCGACAGAAAATTTCATCAATGTCTTTGTTAAATGTTTGGCTTGTGCTTGACGCATGTTCGGAATATTTTTATTGTTATTGTTGTTAATTTTACAGACGCTTAAATGCAGCGAGCGTGTAAAAAAAAAATACGCCAACAGACACAGCGACCCATCAATAAACATAAAAAAATATATATTGAAGCTTAATTCACAAAAGCGCCAAGAGCAGCTGCGAATATTTTTTACGCCATCAAATTTCAGGTGAGAAAAATATTATAAAAAATATAAAATAAACATAAATTGCGTCACATTGATGCATACAAATTTTATATATCCTTAACATCGTTAAAAATTTATGAATTTGTTGCAGTAAAATTACTCGAGCCATACGATTTTTTCACTTGAATGCGCCTGAAAATATGTTGAAATTCAATGCTTTAGAATTTATTTAAAAATTGCACAAAAGTATGCTATTTAAGTTTGAGTTTCTAAGCTGCAAACATTCTATTATCTGTTTAAACTTAAGCCCAGAAGTATGCTTACGGTTCTTTTTGAAATTAACTGATGAAAAAAATTTATCACAGTCTACCATAAGCAAAGCAAAGAGAATACTATTTGAACTGTTTATTGCAATGTTAACACAAATTGTAAAAACCTCTGCATGCTTTTAGGCTCCAACTTTTCTCTTACCAGCTGCTTGCTTTCTAATCTTACAAATGGGATTGAAAAGACGATACAAAATCGAGTTATGTCTTAGATTATTTAATTTATTTTATTTCATTTTTCTTGCAAACATTTATGCTGCATACTTTTAGGCACTCGATAGCAGAGGAGCCCTTCTAGCCTGTTAAAAACTGTATCAGAAACAAATAAGTTGGCATGAGTTTTCTCTAAACTCTGAATCATATTTACTGCATACTTTTAGGCAGCACACTGAATTGCTTTAACTTTTAACCAACATTCTAATCAGGATATTTTAGTCATTGAAATTTCAAATATTTAATTGAAACAACAAAAAGAGAATACCATTTCAACTATTTATTAAATTTTTAGATCAAATTGTACAAACTTCTGCATGCTTTCAGGCTGACTCTGATGTATATTAAGTCGCTCCAACTTTTCTCTAACCAGCTGTTTGCTTTCTAATCTTTCAAATAGCATTCAAAAGGCGATAAAAAATCGAGATATGTCTTTGATGATTTAGTATATTTTATTTTTGTTTTTCTTACACACATTTATGATGCATACTTTTAGGCACTCAATAGTAGAGGAGCACTTCTAGCATGTTTAAAATTGTATCAGAAACCACAAATAAGTTGCCATGGGTTTTCTCTAAACTCTAAATCAAATTTACTGCATACTTTTGGGCAGCACACTGAATTGCTTAAACTTCTAGTCCAAATTTTAATCAGGAGATTTTAGTCAGTGCTAAGGACCTCCTTGAAATTGCAAATTTGATGTAGAAAACTGCACTCCTTGAAATTGAAAATTTGATGTAGAAAACTGCACTGTGGCTCGAATAAGTATGCTTCACTCTCTATGTAGCTGACTTGCACTGAAATAAACAGCTATGCACACACTACACACTACAACTCACTTCATGAAAACTCAGTTAATTGTGTATAATTGAAATTTGTGCACATCAACGAGACTTCAAACTCAGCATAAATGTAAGTTTAAGTTTGCGCTCGAACTGATTGCGCCAACGGAAATCATCTAAAATCAGCAATTTCCATGTAAGCGCAGCTTTTTCAACGCAACACCATATGCTGCCTGAAATAAAATCGCACACTTTTGCTTCATCATTACGAACAGACACCTGGTAGCCGGCCACAATCTAATAAACGTGGCAACGTCGGCAACAGCTGTGCACTTGACTTGACTTGCTGCTGCCTCGACTTGAAAATACACAATTTCCTGCTGCATAGTTTTCTGGTGTGCGGATATCATGCCGTGACTTGCCGGCATAACTTTCCAGTTGGTTGTTCTGTTGCTGCTGAAATTCTGCGCGCTGCTCTTGTTGTTATTTTGACGTTGAAGTGTTCAGTGTGCTGTGTTGCTTGTTGTCTTCCGCACGGAAATTGCATCAAAATGAAGTGTTGCTGACAAGTGAAGCGAAAAATTTACTCTTCAAAAGGGTAAAGCAACAGTGGTAAGAAAACATAGTGGGCACTGCTTGAGTGATTGCAAGTTGAT
The DNA here is from genome assembly GCA_963971225.1 of Melieria omissa. NCBI lineage: Eukaryota > Metazoa > Arthropoda > Insecta > Diptera > Ulidiidae > Melieria > Melieria omissa. The sequence continues at coordinate 99,551,679 of OZ020269.1, forward strand.
GAGTAATAAACCTGGCGAAAAGGTAGCAAAACGTTGCGGTGAAATTGTTAGACAGTTTTTCAATTTGAATCCATGTATGTATCTATTTCTTCAAATTGTGGGGCACAATAGATCTTCAGGTCGCAGTCCCCATCCCCATCAATATTAATTCTTCAAATTGTGGTCAAGACAACATGGAATCGCCCAATATTTGAACGATGACCACAAAGATGATAGTACAAAATAGTTGGAACTTTGAAACTGAGAAAACAGATGTAAGTGATAAAAAATATCTCAAAACTTAGACTGAGTTAAGTTATGAAATCCAAAATACTCCTTAACAAATTTGAAAAAAATATCTGAAAACTTAGACTGAGTTAAGTTATGAAATCCAAAATACTCCTTAAAAAATGTGGAATTTTCACAACGTAAACCGCAGATTTCTCCCCTTGACTTATATTCTTTAAATTTTTTTAATATAATAATAAAAAAAAATTTTCAATTCTAAACACTATTATTTTTTATTTATGTATTTTTTTATTTATATTTATACTTATATTTTTTATATTTTATTTTATTTTATTTTATTGTATTTTATTTTATTGTATTTTATTTTATTGTATTTTATTTTATTTTATTTTATTTTATTTTATTTTATTTTATTTTATTTTATTTTATTTTATTTTATTTTATTTTATGTTATTTTATTTTATTTTATGTTATTTTATTTTATTTTATTTTATTTTATTTTATTTTATTTTATTTTATTTTATTTTATTTTATTTTATTTTATTTTATTTTATTTTATTTTATTTTATTTTATTTTATTTTATTTTATTTTATTTTATTTTATTTTATTTTATTTTATTTTATTTTATTTTGTTTATATTTAAACAAATTTTTGTTTTTCTATTTTTATTTTGTAATGTATAACGCAGAGGAAAAACAATTTTGGAGTCATGGAATAATTTTGGGAACCGGATGACAAACATAACCTAAAAAAAAGTTTTCATTGATTTTTTAAAATTCTAATTAATTTATTTTATGTTTGTGTTAAAAAAAAATTTAATTTAAAAAAATATTAAACGGAGATTATATAAAATATGATTGATATTTGTATCCAAATTCGAACGTATGGGGAATGAAATGACAAATTTCAAATGCAAATATTTTCACATATGTGAAAAGTAGGATCAAAACAAAGTAGGCAATAATTTACGGTACTCAATTAGTTGTCATGGCAACTGCATATCAGTTGAATACTGAAATTAATTCAGTACGAAAATGTCTTTGAACGAGTTTGAGCTGGTTTATAAATATTGCGAAGATTTTCCAACCAAAGCGAAAAGTGAAATTTTCCATTACTTCAGCGAGTTAAGTTTTGAAAAATCACTTATTTACAAGACCATTGTAGCTCATAGAAGTGGAAAATCCAGTGAAAGATTCTAAGACACGTGCCAAATTAAAGGCTGAAACTGCAGGTCATACTGCATAATCGTACAGGGAACTGGGAAGAAAGTACAAAGTTGATTAAAAAACGGTGAAAAAATACTTAAAAGATATGAATTTTGATAAATTGGTGAAAAAAGTGGCTCCAACTGTCACAGAAAATCAAGAAACAGCCATCGTTGATCATTTACGGCTACTTTCCCGATATCTGTTTGCTGCAAACTCAACGAAGATTAGCATCATAGATGCCCCGACCTATTTTACGGTGAAAGGTCATGAATGGACCCCGAAGTATTATTTCAAGCTTACAGGTACTGAAATTCCCGAAAAAGTCGAATTTAAGTCGAAAACAAAGTACCCGGGAAAAGTTTTACTGTGGATGGCAATAAGCGAACGCGGCGTGAGCAATCCTAAGTTTATCAAGACCAGTTTAGCTGTGAATGCGGATGTTTACATCAAAAAATGCTTTCCAGTTTTAAAAAAATTCATCAACAAGTATCATAAAAACGATGAAGTTATTTTTTGGCCGGATCTGGCGTCGTCACACTATGCCCGGGCGATCCAAGACGCTTTAAGGGATTGAAATATTGGCTTTGTGCCAAAAGAAGAGAATGCACCAAATGTGCCAGAGCTTAGACCGATAGAGACTTTTTGGGCCAATTTAAAAAGGAAAGTCTTCGGAAAAGGTTTTCGAGCAAAAAATGTCGATTCATTGATAGCTAAGATCAAAACAGAGCTACGGCAAGTTGATACAAAGGGTATTCAGGAGGCGATGAGTAAAGTGTCCCTAAATATAAGAAAAGCCGATAGATATGGCTATAAAAACTGTTTGTAATTGAACTTAATGATTAGTAGTTTGTATTGTCAAAATTTCAGCATTATATTTTGAAAAATAGAAATTCTGTGAACATAAACGTATTTGTCCATATTTCATTCCCCATAAATAAAATAAAATAAAAAATCAAATACAATTTTTTTTGTTTGAAAATAATTTTGTTTAATAATAATTATTAATTAATTGTAATTTTATGAATTCAATTATTAATTAATTGTAATTATATCAATTCAATTATGAATTAATTGTAATTTTAATTATGAAAAATTATATAATTATCATTGTTATTATTTTGTATTATAGTGGAAATTGTTATTATTAATTAATTAAAATTCATTAATTTTTCACTTTTAAGTTTCACCGAGTTTTCTGGAAATGTGTCTTTAACCTGTCAGTTTCTTATCAAAATTGGATGACTGGTTTTAAAGTTATTACTTTTTTTTATTAGATTAATTCTGGCGGATCGAGAATAAACTATCATAAACTAAAATTCTGAGAAATTTTTTCATATATAATAACAGATATTTGAAAAATATAGAAACAAAAATTGGCTGGCTATGGCCATTGCTTGTTCCTCCCTTTCCAAACAACTGCAGTTCACACTTTGCCTTTTTTCCGCTTATCTGTTTAAATAATTAGTAAGCAAAAGTTTGCCTAATTTGCTCGTAAGTTAATTATCTTTTGTTTTTATCACCATTTACTTTTTTTCAATTGCAAACATTTTTCCCAATATATTCTAATCAACATTAGTAAAAGTCAATGCACTATTTTTGTCTTCGCTTTGTCAGTGCTGCATATGCAAAGGATCAGAAATACAGACACACACACACATACATACATACATACATACAATGTCTATTTTGGGGAGTGGCAAAATTAAATAGCCAAATTTATATGTAAGCAGACACAGACTGACTGACTCGTTTTGCGTTCGCATGTTGCCAGCACATCAACATTAATTTTCTATTGCCCCATTCAACTTGTTTCTGTCTGTTCTGTGTTTGTGTTTGTGCCGCTGCTATTTTGTTGTGCTTCCTGGCCACAGAAAAGCCAGAACGCTGGCCACTACTGAAACTTGACCAGTATCTGTTGCTGTTGCGGTTCTTCTTATTGTGGGCTCTCTTCTGGCTGCCTGTTTATTTTAATCAATTTAAGGTAGTCGGCAAAAAACGAAAATCAAAAAAACAATTTGTGTTTAAGCAGCACAAACGCAATGGCCATAAATATTTATAAGCGCAGGTAAAAACAGTTTAATTGTGGCCAACAGGCAATGCAGCCTGTGTGCCCATGTGTTGCGTATGTTTGTGTGTTGGTGTGTGTGTGCATGTCTGACAGTCAAATGTAGCACTGGCGGAAATTGCGGAAACACCGAAATTGGGTGCAAATTTGTGGCAATAAAATCACTCGCATTTTCAGTTAAATTTAATCGGAGCGGCAGTCAGCCCGCGGCTGAAGTAATCACTTTGTAAGGCGTATAAAAATAAAATTGAATTTATGGTGTGTGCAAAAAATTGAAATTTGCAGTGAGCATGTGGCGTGCAGTTGCCAAGTGATGGTAGCAAGAAAAGTGGGCTTCACAGTTGGGCACACATACAAAGTGTTCAAGTGGCAATTCTGGTCGATTATGGGCGAAAATTCGGTTGGAATCATACACAATTTCATAAATTTTAAATATGTTTTTTACATTGCGTTGCTCGGCGGCGTATACGTAATAAAATTTTACGTTTTTACAATCAATATTTGGGGCACATTGGTTGTGATGGCTTTCAATTGAAGACTGAATCTGTTTAGTACTTAAAAGGCAATATGCCTTTAAAGAATCGAATTGAGAAAGAAATTAAGAATATTCTGCAAGGCTTAAAGTTAAAGTCTAGTTTCATGTAGCTAAATATTTGCTCAATGTATCTCGCTCTGATCCTCCTTCCCACAACCACGACAATGATTGCTGAAGCATATTTACAACCGGGTCGCGTATTCCCCACCGGCCAATGACCCGTAAGAACTGCAGTGAGTGGGATTTTCCCTCTGGGTGTTTCCAAGCAGTTGCTTTGTCCTACTCGGGCGTATACGTAACATTAATTGGCTTCTCAATATTGACATCTGCCAAATTGGCTGTGATTGTTTTGACTATGATAGATAGAAGTTGTCATAATTTGTTTTCCTTTTTCCTTCCTTCCTTTTCCTTCTTCTTCTTCTTATTTTTTTCTTATTATTTAAGAATTTTATTTTGTTTCACAACACTTAACAGATTCATTTTCAAAACGTTAAATGACAGTTTTGTATAAATTACCCTCTCGTTGAATGATCAGCCTTCGTGCCACTTTATTTGATTAGTTAATTTTAATTAAATTTTTTAAGAAAAATTTGTAAGTTGATACAAATAAATTACTAAAGAACAAAACCATTTTCAATAAATCAATAGAAATTTTTCATGAAGCGCGTTTCGGGGGCGTATGAGTATTATTAACAATTATTTTGGTTGTAAAAGATATAAGTAATAGGAAAATTGTCCTTAACTTCTTGGAGTACTTCGAGTAGTCGAATAAAAAGTTAAAAAAAAGCAAACCAATCAAAAGTTCTCATGAACCGCCTTGCGGGGCGTATGAGTAACATTAATTTGTTAATTTTTTGGTGTAAAAGGTCGAAGTGGTAAATACTAAAAAGCTGCACAAAAGGTTCTGTTGGACACACTTCACTACTGCACAGTACTGTAAAGTACTGTAGTTCAGTGTCGTGGTGACAGCAAATTCAAATACTCAATAGTTCTATTCTGCAACAAAGCAAGCACTGCATCATTGGAAAACCTTTTCGCTACAGCAGCGACAGTGCTTGTGTTCTGTTGTGAAGCAAAACATCAAAACAGAAAGCTATAATGAAGTTAAGTAACGGTAAATCACAGCAAGCACACCAAGTGAAGTAGAACTACTACTTCACACCGAGTGAAGTAGAACTTCTACTTCACACCGAGTGAAGCAGAACTTCTACTTCACAACGAGTGAAACAGATTTAAATAAATTTCGAAAAACATGTTTTAAACCTGCGTTTCTTTACATTAATGTTGTTGTAATGCTTGAAATGTAGCCCAGATTCCATACAAAATACCAAAAACAAACATCAGCTACTCCGATCGTGCAAAACCAAACACCGTATGCTTGAAAATGTTCTACTTCAGTGCTTCACTTCAGTCATGTTCTACTTCAGTGTTGTTCTACTTCCGTGTTGTTCCACTGCAGTATTGTTCTACTTCAGTGTTGTTCTACTTCAGTCTTGTTCTACTTCAGTATTGTTCTATGCTTCAAGTTGCTTAAAGTTCTACTATCGTTTCGTGCCGTATTTGTATGAATATCAAAAGCTTTCTTCACTGCAGTGCTTGTTTTGTAGTGAAAGTGAAGAAGAGCGACAGTATTTGAAAGTACAGCGATGGCTTGCAAGTAATTTTTATAGTGCTTGCGCCGCTCTTTAGTAAATATATTGGCCTTCAGTTTTCATGAAGCACATTTCGGGGCGTATGAGTAATATCATTTTGATTTTTTGGTTGAAGATCGAAGTGGTAAGAACATTTGCCTTAACTTCTTAGTAGTCGAAGAGAAAGTTGAAAGAGGAGAAAATAAATTATCAGTAAATCAATAGAAATTTTTCATGTACCACATTTCATAGCGAACGTAGTATTCATTTGATTTTTTTAGTAAAGAATCGAAGTGGTATGAACATTTGCCTTTACTTCGTTGAGTAAATAGTCGAATAGAAAGTTGAAAGAGGAACAAATAAATTTTATAAAATTTGTTCATAAATTTTTCAAGCGCATATCGAGTCGTATGAGTAAGATTAATTAGATTATATTTGGTAGTGGCAAGTTAGAAGTTGTAATTACATTGGCCTTAGCTTCTTTGAGTATATCGTCGAAAAGAAAGTTGGCTACTTGACTTGGCACAACTTAAAAACTTATAAGGTTCAACAACGGTTACCAGAATTCTGGTCTTTGTAGACGGCAAATCGAGTTTTTTCAGTTGAATGTATTTCATGCGAAAATCACTGCCAAAATTTAAGAGCAACAACTGATCCACTTTTCAACTGCTTAATTAAAAAAATGCCGACATAAACTCAATGCGCCAAACTCTTCTCTACATTGCCCAACACTTTCTCACCCACAACACAAAATGTTTGTTGCTTCAAATGAAGTTTAAAGTAATATTACTGCACTTTCAGAGCATTCATCAACCACATTCTCAACATTAATTTTCAACAAAAGCCATTCCGACAGCTTTGCAAATGCAAAACCCTCAATCAAGTTGGCCGCAAAAAAAAATAAAACAAAAAACACAATAAAAATTGCTGCAACTGCCATTTTATCAAGAGTAATGTTGAAATTGTTGGCGATTTTTGTTGCATACTGCGACCGCAATCGTTTCGTCGGGTTGTTGTGGTGGCATTTTTGCAAGCTGCGCGCTTGCGCCGTTGACTGCCATAAATTTTAAGCTGATTTTCATATATATGTATGTATGTGTGGCTGTATGTGTGTACATGGCTGAAAGTAGCGTTGTGTTTGAACCAGTCAGCCTCACTTTATGAGCGATAATAAAGTATTTGCTTGCCAGTTGGCGTTGTGTTGGCTGAAATTTTTTTGTGCCCGCTGCTTTTATGTTTTTAATGATATGACGCTTGTTGTTTTTGTTGCTGCGGCAGTATTCGTTGTCTGTGCATACACGTGCTTTATTGTTATGCGTCGGTAATAAATAATTAGTGCCTATTGTCAGCTATTTGCAGTAAAAGTCTTTAATGTTCTATTAGCTCAATGCCAACAACAGCAACAACAAAGGCATGAAATATGTGCACACATATTTCATTGGTAGAATTAAGTACGATATGCATTTTGCTTTACTGACTCGCATCCAATTCGCGCACACTGCCCAAAAGGGATGCCATAAATTTTCCATTTTTGTTTATTTATAATTTATTTTACTTAGCGTCCATTATGATTATGGCCAATTTTCATGGAGTGTTTTATGTGTGTGACAGTAATTTTTGTTTGTGGGTGATCAAAAATTACTGCTAATTGTGTGTCAGTCTAAATGTGCAGTCGTTAAGTGGGACGCGGAATGTGTTTGATGATTTTCAATAATGCATACACCATGGCGTATGATTGATGTGGATTTCATGTGCGTCAATATTTACGTTGCATTTTAACAGTTGAGCGCTGTGGGCTGTACGGCAGAGCTTTGAGGGAGTAAAGTGGAAAGAATGCTTAGTGTTTTGGACTCAACATGTGGTATGAATATTGTTGGAAATCATGGTAAAAATTTTATTGAATGGAAAGTACACATTTTTGCAGCTATGTTTTAGATTTGATATTGAATTTTGAGCATTCAGAATTAGTTATTAGTGATCTAAAAGGAACTTAGTTTTATAAGTTGTTCTTTATTTAAAAATAAGTAAAACTATTTGTTAGTTGAGTACCGTAGAAGAAGTTTTGGTTCGAGTTAAAAATTCTATTGGAATCGCGTGGGAAAGTGCAAAGAAGGTAGCGGCCGCAATTTTTCTAGACTGGTTTGGTTTAAATTTTTCCCCTTGTCCACTGCACTGGCGAGCATTCAGCCACAACAAGGCTTTTCCATATGACTCGATTTGAAGTTATTGTTCTTGAAGCTATTGTCCTAAGTGACCTAGACCGCAGTTAGTTCGCTTAGAATTGACATCACCTTGGAGTTTGTGAGATGCACGTGACTCTGCACTCTTGGAAGTTTCAGCTAAGCGTATTTGTGATGCTGGATGGTGTTATTTTTAGATTTTTTATGATTATACTCAGTCAGAATATTTTAAAAATGATTTACAAATACTTATGGGCGAAGACTTGAAGCTTCTGTGTGATGGTTCAGAAGTTCAAGTTTCACTAGTTGCACTGATAAAGTTTAAAACTATTTGCTATTTATTTAACCATCAATGAATGTGGTTGTAGGGTGCTGATTGGTTGGTTGGTTGGTCGGTAGATACAATAAGGTATGCTGGTATGTTATCTCCTGGACTCTAAATATCATCTACTTTCAGTCCAAATGGTTATTGAAGGAGAGTAGCGCACTTCTCTATCTCTCAAATGTTGGCTTTTCACACTTTCCATATTCTTCTGTGTGTAGAAGAAACCTTTATTCGTGGAAAATTTTAAAAAGTAATCGTTCTAGAGTGAATCGAGCTAGCAAAGTTTTAAGACTTGTGTGTGAGTATAAGATATCTCTCTTCAGTTATCCTATCCGAAGTCGGTTTCGGGTCTTTAGATGCTCTGAGAAGATAGTGGACTCAAGAAAGTTTTTAAGAAACGAACAACTCTCATAGGAATCGCAAACTGAGCTGAAAAGGTAGCAAGGTATGCTTTAAGATTTTTGCTGAGAATAAGGAAAGCTAAAAAATGTGTTCACTCCCGAAGCGAGTCTCTAAATCTGGCTTCAAGCGTAAAGTAATCCCGAAAAAAGTTTCCGCGCTGCAAGGTATAAGCAATCTGAATGATTCTTGTCTGCTGGCATTTAGATTTGCAAGTAAACAAGAAACGATTAGCTTTAACCTGAAAACAATCATTGGCTTATGATCCTAGAAGCCACACTCGTCACCTTTCTCACAATTTGTTTACCTTTGTTCTTAATATTGGTTGGAATAGATGGATGGAAGATGGCGCAACTATCAGTGAAAAGCCCGAACAGGAAAGCAGGGAATTTCCTCCAGGATCTGAGAAGGAAAGACCTCCGACGAATGGTCGGGCTAATCACAGGACACAATCCATGGCGGCGACATATGGCCAACATGGGCATCATCGAAGATGCGACTTTCGTGTCTTGCCTGGAGGAGGTAGATAGTACAGAACACTTTCTCCGTGCATGTCCGGCCTTCTCTAGAAGGAGATTGCGCACGCTGGGTTCAGATGTTATGCGAATGGACGAAGTTCATTCTCTCGCCCTGTGTGATCTCCTCAGATTCATTAATGAGTCCGGGAAATATGCACAGGAGAATCCATAACTCCCTCTCCCCTTCCACCCACTTCCTCTTTTTCTTTTTCTTTTCCCATTCCCATTTCCTCTATCAACCTTTTTCCTGAGCCTTAAGTACAATGGGCTATAGAGCCTGAGTGCTTGGGGTAATGACCTCCTTTAGGTTATTTCCTCGGCTCCCATCCATCCATCCATCCATCCATCATTGAATAAAATTCTTTGTACCAATGTCTTTAAAAAAGCTTACAAAATTAAAAAAATTCATAAATTTTTTTCAATTTCTTTTCCTCTGTCTCTCAATTCAAAAACTCTTTTATAATGTTAGTAAATACAAAAAAATTAATAATGTTCATACTAAAAAAGGCATTAAAATGTCATTAGCTAAACAAACTGCCAGCGTTTTCTGCACATATACGTCAAAAAATGTGTTTTTGTTTTGCTAATCGCAGCCACCAACAATGACAAATGTCAAAAATGTGGCAGCTATTTTTGGCGTCAGTATTCGAGCAGCTTTCAAATTATGTCTAAGCTGCTTACTGATGAAAAACACATGTAAGGCTGCAGCACATACACACACACACACACACCACACACGTTTTCCAACGAGTTGAAAAACGCTTTGACTACTGACAGTCACATAAGTAGATGAGCGCAGATGCCATAAAAGCTCAGTTGAAAATTTATGAAATCATTTATGGAAATTTATGTCAAAACGTGCCTGCTTTGGCAGCTGACAATTGTCAGTTTGCATATTTGGTGTGGTGTGTGGTAAGCGTTTATATGTTTCTATACAAGCAACGAAATTTCTCAGCAACCACATTATGGATCGTAGGGCGATAAGCAGCGCGTATGAGTGGTGTTATTAGCTTAACTAGGCAGAATATATGTGGTGTGATAACACTAATGCAAGAATTTTAACACATATTTTCATACCACATGACGTATGAGTGATATTATTGGTGATTAAAATAGCAATCGTCATATGGAATGAGCCCTTAGTATGCTTAGGAAGGCAAATATATTAGTAAGGAAATTCAATTCAGCTACAATAACGCAACTTCCAAGTCCCACATGACGTTGAGTAAATGTAATCTATATGAATTACATTTTAATCTCGACTGGCCCAACATGTCGTATAAGTAACTTTAACTCGATTAAAATACATTTCAATCTCCTCTGGGGCCCCATGTCGTATAATTAACTTTAACTATGTTCAAATACATTTCAATCTCGACTGGTGCTCCATGTCGTATAAGTAACTTTAACTATGTTGAAATACATTTCAATCTTAACTGGTCCTACGTGTCGTATAAGTAACTTTAACTCTGTTGAAATAAATTTTAATCTCCACTGGTCCAACATGTCGTATAAGTAACTTTAACTATGTTGAAATAAATGTTAATCTCGACTGGTCCAACATGTCTTATAAGTAACTTTAACTATGTTGAAATACATTTTAATCTCCACTGGTCCAACATGTCATATAAGTAACTTTAACTATGCTGAAATAGATTTCAATCTCGACTGGTCCGACATGTCGTATAAGTAACTTTAACTATGTTCAAATACATTTTAATCTCGACTGGTGCTCCATGTCGTATAAGTAACTTTAACTATGTTGAAATACATTTCAATCTTAACTGGTCCTACGTGTCGTATAAGTAACTTTAACTCTGTTGAAATAAATTTTAATCTCCACTGGTCCAACATGTCGTATAAGTAACTTTAACTATGTTGAAATAAATGTTAATCTCGACTGGTCCAACATGTCTTATAAGTAACTTTAACTATGTTGAAATACATTTTAATCTCCACTGGTCCAACATGTCATATAAGTAACTTTAACTATGCTGAAATAGATTTCAATCTCGACTGGTCCGACATGTCGTATAAGTAACTTCAAACTTATTGAAGGTAATTTTAATCTTCACTGGAATTATTCAATGTCTACTATTCAATTATTCAAATTGTTCAATGCGTATGAATAACATTGGCATTAAGTTCAGTTCAGTTCCTAAGTTGCCTAATTAAGTATTGTTGACTTAATATTTGTTGTTGCTTGAGTGCTGCCTGACCATATACCCAGTCTATGTTGGCAATGGTTTTGCATTTTAATGTCTGCGGTTTGCGAAGGGAATTTCGCTGGATTTGTGGCTGTCTACAATTAGCACCGCAAATACGAATTTAACGAACCGAAAATGCACATTTCGAAGTTTTTATGTTAGCTGAGTTGCTAAAATGTTGTGGTGCGAGAGGCGAAAAATGAAAAATGTGCGCGAGTATGCAACGAAAAGCTAACGAATTAAAAAAAATGGAAAGGCAGCCGAAAAAGGCAAAAACTAAGCTGATGGATTTCAGTAGTGGACAAAAAGAGGAACCAAACAACATTTGTGTGCATTTGGGAATATCAAAATAAGTAAAGTAGAAACGATGTACAATGTAAAGTTATCCAGATTTTTAGAAAATGTTTAAAGTTGAGATTTCATAAAATTTTTAGATCAGTTAAACCGCATTTAAAATTACAAAAATTAGAAAATATTGGAAAGTTAAGTTTTAGTAAAGTTTTCATACAAATTAAAAAGCCAAAAACTTAAAATTTAATAAATGAAAAAAGTTATTAAACTACTTAAAATAATAATTTGATAAATATTGATAAATTTAAAAAAATTAAAAAATATTGAAAAGTTAGGTTTTAATAAAGTTTTCATACAAATTAAAAAGCCAAAAACTTAAAATTGAATAAATGAAAAAGTTATAAAGCTATTTAAAATAATAATTTGATAAATATTGATAAATTTTAAAACAAATTTTTATAATAAAAAATAGAAATATTAAAAAAGCTAAGAAAACCTTAAAACATAAAAAATTGCAGTCAAAAAAGATTGCAAAAAGTCGTTTACTTGCAACGAACTCAACAAATTTTCTGTTTATGAAAAGCTAACAAAAAAATTTAGCATTTATTTTATTGTAATATAATTTTTTATAATTAAAAAACATTAGGAAATAATGCAAAATTAAGAAGATAGGTTAGGTTAGGTAGGAAAGGGTGTGTGCGGCAGGACCGCACTTTCACTCGGAGGCTAGAATGGCCCATTGTGAATCACTTCTTATGGTGTTCTGGAGCTAACCAATAGTCTCAATCAAGAGGAAACCAGTTCGTCCTCTTGATGAAGGAGAGTAGATCCGAAATTTCAACTATTGCTGCGCAGGCCAAGTCTGTCAGGAACCTTGACCCCAAGGTGCGAAGTCGGCGTTCCTGCAGAGCCGGCCAGTGGCACAGGAAGTGTTGTATCGTTTCTACTTCCTGTTCATCTCCACAGCTACGGCAGACATCACCAGACGAGAGGCGCTATTTGGTAAGCATAGATCCAATAGCGCAGTGCCCCATTGATGACTCCAAAGAGCTGTCGAATGGAGGTACAACTCAGGGACAGTACGAATCGTGTTTTCGTCAAGGAGCGGGAGGGCCACAGTGTCCGGCAGGTGCCACAATCGGTCCTGGTACGCCATGACGACTCAATTTCCTTTTTGGTCAGCCTGTCAATATACATATACAGGGCAGATATCGGAGGAAACACAGAGGTATCCACTTCGGTGGCAGACAAGGCGACTCCTCTTTTTTGCCACTCCTGAGTGGCTCGGAACCCAACAGAGAGTAACCTGGTGGTGCCCAATGCCTTGAAGTGCGGTACGACACCTCTGCACTACCTTTGATTTCACAACAACTGATTCCAGCGCTCTAAGCGCCGCCTGACTATCCATGCAAATTGTGACATCTGTGGATGGGGGTGTCCACTGTCACGGATAAGTCCTGCAGCCTTCCAAATTGCATAGATCTCTGTTTGGAAAATACTGCAGAGGTCCGGCAGTCTGAATGACATTTGGGTCTACAGTACATCGGGGTAGAGACCAGCTCCAGTACCTTCATCCATTTTGGAACCATCGGTGAAAACGGTGATGGAAGCGTCTCTCGTCGCTCCTGTCAGCTCCCATTCCTCCCTTGTGGGATATGAGGCTAGTGCGCGTGTCAAAATCCAGGTAAGGGATCAGATAGTCCGTGCACGAATTGAGAAGATAAACATTTACATTTTTCATAATCACATAATTCTATGACTTAAAAACTAAATAAACTTGAGACAAATTTTTTAAAATTAAAAATAGAAACAATACAAAGTTATGAAAACCTTAAATCATTGAAATGTTCAAGTCTATAAACTTTGTCAAAATTTCTTCAATTTGCAATGAATTCAATGAAATTTGTTCAAAAAATTTGATCTAAAACTCATAATTTAAACATAAACAAAAACAACAAAAATAAGAAAATATCAATGCAATACAATTTTCGTAATCATACAATTCTACAATTTAAAAATTGCCAAAAATCCTTCAACGAATTCTACAAACAATTTTTTCTATGAAATGTCAGCAATGCATTCACTGGAAATTATGCATCATCGACAGTTGTTGAAATATAGAATAAGTAGAATAAATAAAAAATTATTTATGCTACTCGAATATTCTTTACAACGTTCATGCGTCCGAGTGACTGTGGGCACATGTGTTGCTATGCCTGACACATATTTCCGCATTTGTTTCATTGGAAATTGAAAATTCTGTGCCATGTCGTGTTTGAAAATTTTCCACTCAAAACCAAAAACAAATTTCAAAAGTATTGTTTCACTCTCTACTCCTTTGTTGCTACATTCTTGCATCATAATGTACGTTCAGGCGTTTTGTTTTATTTGGTCACTTTATTTTTCAAGTTTTCTCTTCAATTTTTGCTTGTCATATGCATCGAGCGCAATTTGGCAGACTTATATTTGTTGTTTTTCTATTTGTTTTTGTTGTTGTGCTACTTTCTCGAGTGCAACTACAATGCTTGACAGAATGTGTTGCTGTTGCAGCTACATTTGCCGGTAAGAACAACCAACAACAGCAGCAGCTGCTGCTGAGTGCGCAAAGTACAAACAAACAAAAGCTGTAAGGAAAAGTGGCACAATTTAAAGTGAGTCGGTGAAAATTACTAAATGGAAAGTCAACAGTTTTGTCGAATAGTTAGAAAAGGTAGCGAAGTAGAATCTGTGGGGATATATTTAGTTGGTTGAAATGGTTTGGTACATATATTCGAAAGAGAACCTTTGGAGGAATTCTTTTTGTACAAAAGCAAAGCAACCTAGATTTAGGATATTTTAGGAAGCAAAGGGTAATTTGTGCGAGTTTTTCCTTTGACAACAGAGGGATTAACAAATATTGCAAACATTTTTAAAATATGATTTTAAAAAATTTAACTTGAATTTTTGTGCAATTTCAGTATCCTCAAAGCCATTTGTTTGTCGAAAAATATTGCAATGTGAATTCAAAATCCATTTAGCGCTTGAAGTAAAGTTCAAACAAATGAAACTGAAAGCGAAAATGCTTCAAAAAGCTGCGACAAAAAGCACTCACAGTCCAGTCATGGCTAATACCAGCGAAATATTTGAAAGAACATGGCACGTGGACACATCGCGCAATTCAGCGTTGACCACCAACGCATCTCAAATGCTTCTCTTAATTTGTGTTGCTATAAAAGCTGCGTGATTTGGATACAGAAACCATTCTGGGATTTTGTTGAATTAAACATTGAGTCAACCAACCAAAAAATACAAAAAATACAACACCACACAGCATGAAAAAATTAGTTAAACAAAATTCCATACAAAACCGTACAAATTGTGAATGTAAACAAATTTAAAAGCTTATGCTGGCTAAACATTTAAAGACGTGCAAAAAACTTGCTGCGCTGGCAAACTGTGTGAGCGCACAAGAATTTATTGCAACTGGCCGTTGACTTCATGTGCACGTTTCGACAAAAAAAAGTAAAATAAATAGAAAACCTAAAAAAAGATAAGCTAGCGAAAAGGTCACAGGAATCTACCTGAGCGTGCACAGCCACAAATACATACAAACACACACAGCCGTAAAAACCAATACGCGGTCGACACGCGCAGCTGGCACGAAAAATAGCAAACGAATTGAAAAATGTGTGTTCACCGCTGGTGGTTAAGCGATCGAATATTAGCCACAAAGCAAAGGCATTGGCGCTTGTGAATGTTTGTATGTGTGTGTTTGTGCTTGGCATGTTTGCACAAACTCGGCGTGACCGAATGCGTTCGAACGTAATAAATACGTTGGAATTTATTAATACCTATCGTGAAATTGGGCCCTTTCGCTATAATTTCACAGCTTCTAACAAAAGTGGTGAACCAGAGATGCAAGCTAGGACCACAATTTCATTCAGTATTAAGTTTTTTTGTATACAATGTGTAGAAAAATAGTCGAATGTGGAAATTTGTAATTCCAATCATAGTAAAATACTAAAGAAATTCAACCTTTTTTTTGTTCATAAAAGAATTGCACGTTTCTTGTGATGTCCTGCCAACTATGTAACTATGTACATATATGCCCGAGTGTGCTGCTGTTCATTTATTTCAAAAACCTTGAAATTTATAGCATCTAATGTAGATAAGGCAACACAACTTTGCCCTCGCAGTTTTTGTCAAGTCATCATAGCAAAGATAGCAGATGAAAGCGCTTTAAGGTTGTGCAGCATTTTCTTTTTGTATTAAAGTTATTGGTAATGCAATACCAACAACAACAACAAAAGTATTTGGTTACATATGACATGGCAGTTTTTTCATTTCCGTAAACAGCCAAACATTTATGTAGAGCAAAGTATTGCGTTGGCGTTTAGAACAATTAATGTTATGTGACTAAATATACGGAAAAGGGCAAATGAGAATATTTGAAATTGTTTGTGCATGTAGAAGCATTGCAAAGAAATGAAAATGAAATCAAAAAATTAAAGTAGAAGCAGCTATTGAACGTAATTAAGTTGAGAATTATGAGTAATTTTAAAGAATATAGATTTTAACTTGGTACTGCGTGTCGTATACGTAACACTTGTTGAATAACTTCAAACGAAATAGAAAAAATTAAGCATAGAATTTTCTTTAGAAACAGGAAATGTTTGCAGACAACTCCAATGAAAGAATGAACTCTTGGTCAATAAATATTCAGTTGTCGTTTGACAAATCGTTTTCATTGTTTCTGAGGCAGAAAGTGAAAAATTCAAATATACGCCACAGATATTTGAATTTTCCACTTTTTTTTGCTGAAAATGAATGAAAACGAATTGTCGAACGAAAACTGAATATTTATTGACCAGGAGATAATTCTGAACAGGTTTTCTATTTTGGTCCACATGACGTATACGCAACAAGTGAAGAAATGGTTAACGAAAGTTGCCACAACACCGTTTTGAGCAGACAATAAAATATTTTAGAACACTAAGCAATTAACCCATTCCGACATGAAAATAAACCGGGCTGTATGAATTGTATGGGCTGTAGCCCAATATATAGGACATTGTGACTGAAAGGGTTAAAGTACAGGTTTGAAAATTTTACAACATTAATCTTTAACTAATCTTAAATTCTAATTAATCTTTCGCACAGATTTTTGGGGGTTTTTTAGTACTTAGGTGTTTTGCCTTTCAAATCACATCAGAATCGTAAAATTCTGAGACTATAAATTTTTGGGAATTTTGTCTATGGAACGAATTACTGTGCACTGGTGTGAAAATACTACAACATGGCGTATACGCAACAGTTAAACATTCAACAATTTTAAGAAAGATGATTTTTTTCGCTAGAACTGCAAAGCTTTTGTTCAGCATAGAATTTGAAACACATTTTTCTACTTTGTACCGCATGGCGTATACGCAACTTTGTATAAAAACATTGAAAAGAGCAAAGGAAATTTATTTTTCAAGATTATTTTTACCTCAAGATAATTTCTACTATGACAAGTGTGACATTGATCAACAAATGTGAATAATTTTTAAAACAAATTAGTCAATAAAATTTTTATTTTAAGAAGATGAAAAAAACTACCAGACCAGAGGACAATTCTGAAAAATTGTTTTTAATTTTGGCCAACATGACGTACACGCAACAAGTGAAGAAATAGTTGACGAAAATTTCAAGAAGAGAGGTTAGAGCAGAAAATGAGATAATTAAGAACACTAAAGCACAGAAACTAAAGCAAAGGTTTGAAAATAATACAACATGGCGTATACGCAACAGTTATAAAAACATGAAAATATATTAAGAAATATGATTTTTGTACAAGAACTGGAAATCTTTTTACCAGTAGAGAATTTTAAACTCATTTTTATACTTTGTACCGCATGGCGTATACGCAACGTTTGTAAAACCCATTGAAAAGAGCTAAGGAAGTTGATTGTTCAAGCAAGAACTGAACCTTTTTTTACCTCAACACAATTTCTACTATGACAAGTGTGACGTTGTTAGGTGTGAAAAATTTTTTAAACAAATTAGTCAATAAAATTTGTATTTTAAGAAGATAGTTTGTCGTACAAGAAATGACAAGAGGACTATTCTGAACAACGGTTTTTCGAACAAGAAATTGTAAAGGGAATTCCACAGGGTACAATATGGTAACACACTTATTGTACCTTAGTAATGGATTTTATCGAGAAAAAATCTGTTAAAAAGAGTTTTATAGAAAAATTTTTATTTTCGCTTAAAACTTTTTATTAGTAGGGGAATAGGTCCGGTTGTGGGCACCTTTTTATTTTTGGCTCATAACTTTTTACCAAGTTCTTCTTAATCGGACATATGGACATCTATGGAAAGCTAGAAACCTTAGCTAACAAGTAATGACAAAAGTAAATCGATTCCGTCAAATAGAAAACTTTTTTTTAAAATTTTGTAAAGTAGTCATTTTTAACAAAAATTTTTTTTGGGTTCGGTTGTGGGCACCCTTGGAAAATCTGCTGGAAACGGGGAAATATTAAGAAAAACCAACACGAATATAGAAAAATATTAAGTTTTAATTATTTGAAGCACAATGCACGCATGTGAAGTAGCTGGTACGCATGTGGGCACATTTTAGATGGACGGGCATTTCAAAATGTAAGTGACCAAGTCATTCTCCTGGGCTGTCAAGAAGACCTAAAGTAAAATGAAATTCAACCTAATTAATCAACACTCTTCAAGTGCTGTGCTGAAGTGCTGAAGAAGGTGGAAAACACCAGTCAACCTGATTCGATAACATCCACGAAAAGAAGAAAAAGAAGAAAACACCACCGTCGACAGCTTTGATGTCTCCGAAATTTTCTTCCACCTTCTTTTTGTAGCGTTGGAGATTGGTTTGGGAAATCGCACACGCTGCGGCAGTCGATTTTGTGGTTAGCTTATCTGCAGAACAATGTTAAATTACATCCAACACATTAAAAAAATATCGGAGGATTTTTGTTATTTTCCCTCGGAAGATAAGCTAAAACAACCAAAAAATGCGTTAAAAGACCATTTTTGATGAAATAACTTACCAAAACTTACAAAATCACTAAAAGACGGGTGCCCACAACCGAACTAATTGCGGTGCCCACAACCGAATTTGGCAGCCATTTTGAGAAGTAGTGAAAAATTTGTTCGGGGTAAACATATTGGTTGTAATCAATATTGGATCACAAAGTATAATAAATTAACTAAATAAAAACGCACTTTACTCGCCTTCTCGATGGATTCACTTCGATTTATGACACCATTTAAAATGTGTAAAAAAATGTTTGTCTTATTTTTTAAGCACAGAAAGATATATATGGTCCCAGCACAAAGAAGGCGTGTCTGTTCGACTTAGTATTTGGCACAAAAAGATCGTGGTTCCATAATGAACAAATGGCCTTAGTCAAAAAAACCCAGCCTGCTTTCTATCAAGAGATACGAAGGGGTGCCCACAACCGAACTATGCCCACAACCGAACCTTTTACCCTACATCTTTCGTACCGAATGTTGAACATCCAAAAAAAAAAGTTATAAAAACTACCTTTTGTGTGATACCCATATCGTGTAAATCAGTTGGAGAATAATTGAGTTTTTTTGATAACAACTTTTAACTTTGACCGTTTCTCAGGAAAAATGTTTAGTTTGTTAGATGCAGGAGCTAACCCTGTATATAAAAGCATACTCATTTAATTTTTTCACGAGGGTTCGCTATACTGCATTTATGCCTCAACGAAAAAGTGGAGTTTTTGGGACATTTTTGTAGAAAACAGAATTTGAATGTATTTTTTTTGGATTGGTGTCTTAAGCAAATTTGTTGGTCGTTAAAATATGCACAAACTTGCCCAAGACAGTAAAACGATATTCAGAACGCCTTAGGACCAATTAGCATTTAAACGTTCAAAGTCTTAAGTGACCAACTCGACTGAAATGAGCAAAATTCAAAGTCGAAATTTCCTTAAACTAGAGCCAATCCAGCCAAACGGCTGGTGGATTACAAGTCAGTATTATAGAAAAGTCGCTCAGTAGGTCCCCCCTTGTTGCAATTTTTGAGCGTGAATGTCACGCACAGTGTAATTAATCAATTTCTGATATGGTGGGCAATTCAAAATCGAAACTTTAACTCTGTACATCATGACTTATAAGCAAAAACATTGGAACGAGTTCAGAATAATGATTTTTACGCACAATAATGAAATATTTTCTGGACACCAGCCAATTTGTAATGCAGTTGTTTTGCTGCAAAATCATGGCGTATAAGCAATATATGTTCAAAATATTTCAGAAAAGTTTAAGAAGACGATTTTTCAGAAGGAGCCTGAATATTGTTATTACTAAGAAAACTTTGAGTAAGTACCTGAACAGTTAACAAAGTAGCGTATATGCTGCAATTGTGGAAAAATATGATATAAAAGTTTAGGAAGATAACTTTCAGAAAAGAAAAGCATGCCAAGAACAATGTTGAGACCAATGTTTAGTTATTCGTATGCAAAAATTATAGGCAAAGTTTGAAGGAAACTCATAAATACGATTTAAGCGAAAAGTAAAATATTTTCTGATACTAAGAAAATCATAAGAATAAAAATGTGACCAATGAGACCAACTAGACCAATATTTAGTTTTTCGTGTAAAAATTGTAGGCAAAGTTTGAAGAAAACTCATAAATACGATTTTTGCGAGAAATGAAATGTTTTCTGATACTAAGAAAACCTTAAGAATACAAATGTGAACTTCATACAACAATACATAGACGCAACAAATATTGTATTAAATATTTTACTATTATTTTATTGTGCCAACGTAGTAAACGTAACTTAGTGCAACGTGGCGTATACGTGACATTTAGAGACAATTTATTTGAAATAAAAATAATCACAAATACTTGAAATGGCACTTCGAAGAAACTAAAAACTAAACTAAAACTAAAAAGTAGGTCAAAATTAGTGACAACTTTCTGAGCAGTCGACACACGAAGGTAGAGGCAGAAGTTTCAACACGGTTGAATGTAAGATGCAAGTAAATGTAAGATTTATACATATACTACCAGCTAAACATATACACCGATACTAATATATGTACACACCGAAGTGGCACACAGTAGACCGAATAAATGTTGTCAAGCCGAACGACACGTGCACTGGCGTTGCGCTTCAATTGACAGTTGATGAAACTTGCTAGAAATTACAACACTCGTGAGTGCACAGCGTAAGTTTTGGAGGCAAAAGGAAATGTAGCATGAAATCTGTAGCGAAAGCAACACAAAGTTTCCACACAACACTGTCGCAGCGCTTATCGAATGTGTCAGATACTTTCCATCAAACTGTGTTCGAGTGGCTTAGTTTTTGGGTTCAACTTACAAGAGGACTGCGACATTGAAATGCTTGTAGCAGTTGCCGTAGTGACAAGACTGTATTACATATGCACACGCTCACACACACACATACACATATAAATTCCTATGTTATGACATTGAAAATGCGCAACATTTTTATGCCACGAGGCGTACGATAAAGTTTTGCTGTCGTATGCTTTTCAAATATTTTATACAAATTTCTGAACCGAACAAAAATATTTACAAGAAATAAATTAACATAATTTCATGCATGGAATTTCACCTAAGCATATTTTTTCTGTTGCTATTATTGTTGTTGTTATTGTTGCTAAAAAGTTGTTGCGCGTAATGAAAAATGTCTCACGGCAAGCGACACCTTGTTAGTCATTTATTTTGCAAAAGTTTTACTGTCGTCACAATATTTACAGCCCCCATTACCCATCAACAACAACAACAACAAATATCCAACATCATTGTGTCACTTGCGTCATTTATACATATAACAAAGCGCATAATTAATGTGATTATAAATTAACTTAATTCATACTGAAAGCGCTCGCTAAAACAGCGACTGACAGTACTGACAGTGCTGACAATGGCCACAATTTACTTGTGTACTACTTATTTTAAAAATAATCGCATAAAAAATGGGCAAAACGAAAACTAATTTACACAGCCTGAACATTGGCTACAAAGTTAAGTAAATGAAATTAAATGAAAATGCGCAATGCAGTGGAAAGTGTTGGCTGTGAGTAAATGCGCAACGCATTAATTTAGTTCTTGTTGTTGTAAGTGTTGCCCTTGAAAGGCAATTTAGCGCCGCATTACAGCTGACCACTGCAGACTGCATTCGGAGTACAGCGACGATCATTAACTTTCTCATACCCCGCCGCCAACACTACCGCAGCAAGTGAGCAGCGCAAGTTTGGCCGCTTGTAACATAGTTTGTTGTTGTGCTCATTAAGAATGAGCGAAAAGTTTAAATTAATATTTTATCGTCAAATAAGTGTGGCAGTAAATGTGTGTGTGTTTGTGTAAGTGTATGGGTGGCTGTATGGGCCAGTAGACAGTAGAATTTCACTGGCTTACTTGACTTCAACTCAAGTCAACTCATTTTTTTTCGTAGCAACTTTTTAACTTTTGTTGTTTTAGCATAAAAAAAACGCCGCGGAGGAAAGCAGTTAGGTGCAGTTAGCGCCAAACACGTAGAATCCAAGTTGGTAGGGAAATTACGGCACTTTGCAGAGGATTTAAGTTCGTTGAAAGCTGCCATAAATGTAATAGCACAAGTCCGAGTTGAGTTGGTGCTCATAATTACAAAAACAACAATTGAAATATTTTGACTTTTAAAAATAATTTTGTGAACTACTTAAACATGATTTTGTTATACAGAAAATCTTACTAATGAAATCTCGATACCGCAAGGTCTCTATTTTTTTTAATTTAAAAAATTTAATTAATAAACAAATTAAGATTACTAAAGTGGCAAAATGTAGGTTTAAACTTTTTTTAATTAATTTTTTTAAACGAGCTAGAAAATCTAAGTAAGAAAATCTCGATGCCGCAAAATTTCTAATTTTTTTTAATTTGATACAAAATTTTATGAGTAAATAAATTAAAAGTGTTTAAGTGGATATAGGTATGATTCAACTTTTTTAAATTAATTTTTTTTACAAGCCAGTGATTACACCGTGCACCAAAAAATAAAAACAATTTTCATACAGGGAGAAATCCATATGTGCGTAAAACTAGAGGCCAAATATAGTAGTACTGCGTACTCAGTTTTTCATTTCTCCATCCTTTGTCCTTTGAAGGGGAATTTTAATTGAATTTTGAAGGGGATAAAAAAATATTAAAAATACTTTACCTTTTCAGAATATGGCAATATGTATATCAAATGAAAGAGAAAATGCGCAAGAATTTAAATAAAATTGATTTTTTATCTTTTTGTAAAAAAACGATTTGAAAAAGGTCCTTTGAATCTTTTAATCCTTCATATCCTTGAAAATATTTATAAAATTTTCTTGAAAAGTAAGTATGTTAAAACGCAAAATCTCCTTGATCACGTGTAAAAATTTCATTATTCTCGCTTCATTGATTTTGTTTCTTTTTATTACTTGAAATACTGACACTCAAATATATTAGAATTTTTGTATCATATTTCATTAGAATAGCAGCTTGCGCTCTTTTTTTAAATAACTTTCGAACCAATAAAGTTATTCCCACACAGCTGCTCAGAAGTTTTTCTTAGAGGGTTTAAATCAATGATCGATCCTTACTTCTTTTTCTCTTGAAAATTTCTTCAAAACGTACTAAACCCACATCTCAAATCCTTAAGGTGGCTTCCATAAAAAAATTATAATTTTTACATTTTTTTTTACACTTTTGAACTACTAGGTTTATGTCCAGTCGAGCCAAATGTAAGACCAACCCCCAATTATTTTGCCTTTCAAATGTTTCTTCCCAATAAATCTAACCTCCTATGCAAAAGTATTTGCTATCAAAGAGGTTTGCAAGATGGCACTAATGGACATCTGTGCTAAGACCGGGAACAACTTATTGCAATCAAAAATCAAAAAATTTCAAAATCTCAAAGGAGTATTAAATTTTTAATATCTTAAACAAATAAAGTTAGAAGGACGAATTTGAAGGATGTAGTACTATACATATTAATCCTTAAAATATATTTTTTTTTTCAAAAAAACTATTCGAAATTTTCAAGGATATTCGTGGATAAAGTTTTATAAGGACATTTTCAATACCTTTTTATCCTTTTGCAACAAAATATTCAATTATCTAAGATTTTACTGATTTTTCTCTTTCATTTGATACCCATATTGTTATTTTACAATGCGCTTAATTTTTAAAATAATTTGTTTAAATAACCATGTCATTGAAATTGTAAAGTCCTTTTAAAAAAACTTCTGACGTTTGACAGAAAAACTAAAAACCAAGTTTTACTACAGTTGACTCTTAGTATCGCTAGTATATTTATTTTTTTTCGGGTGTAAAATTTGTTGTTGCATGGAATTATCAGTATCATGTAGACAGATAATCTACTATGGGGTAGAGCCTTTGCTGTAAGGTCGAACTATGTTCCTCCTTCCGTAGTTTTCGGAATAAATTACATTATCCAAACCTGCGATTCATATCGATCATAACTGCTATGCCGCATTGTACTATTTAATTCGATGCCATCGATGCACTAAACAATCACCCAATCTCCTATCACCAATCTCCTATTCAGGGATACCATTCAAAACTGACCATTTTCTATGAAATATTAATTAAATTTTTCTATTTCTATCGCTTAAGCATAGTCTTTGATACCTGTTTGGCGCACTTGGAGCGACCAATGTTTTTTTTTTATCGTCTTCACACTTTGACAGAGAAGATGTAGGTAGCTGTGGCTGCTCCAAATGGGAGGAAACTTAGGTCATAAAGGCTCACTGGGATAACCACAATCAAACAAACTTAAGTTTGATCACTCATTGAAGCAGTTTGCTGGAAAATAATTTTCTCAGGGGAGTCTTTCTTCTTCTAAGATTGATTGATTGATGATTCTTCAACACTCTTGCTCGTCCACAAAGCTTGTATAGAAGTTAGAAGAAGAAGATTAAAAAGCAAACTCAAGCTTTTTTCGTTGGGCTCCATTATGTTGAGACCCGTCAGAATAACAATCATGATTCTCAGCTTGTGCCTTTCAAGTAAAATACGTTCTATAGAACGACAAAAGTTTAAGGTTGACCAAATCTGACACGTAGAAAACCTAGTAAATATTAAAGAGCTGCACTAAACGTTCTATTGGGCACACTTCACTACTGCACAGTATTGTCAAGTACTTCATTGTCCCGTTGCCAGCGAATTCAAATTTCAATAGTTCTATTCTGCAACAAAGCAAGCACTGCATCATTTGAAAACCCTTTCGCTACGACAGCGACAGTGCTTGTCTTCTGTTGTGAAGCAAAACTTCAAAACAGAAAGCTATTATGAGGTTAAGTAACGGTAAATCGCAGCAAGCACACCGAGTGAAACAGAACTTCTATTTCACACCGAATGAAACCAACTTAAATAAAGATCGAAAAAACATGTTTTTAACCTGGATTTTTTTTTTACATGAATGTTGTTGTAATGCTTGAAATGCAGCCCAGACTCCATACAAAATACCAAAAAGAAACATCAGCTACTCCGATTGGCAAAACAAAACACCGTATGCTTGAAAATGTTCTACTTCAGTGCTTCACTTCAGTCTTGTTCTACTTCAGTGTTGTTCTACTTCCGTGTTGTTCCACTGCAGTATTGTTCTACTTCAGTGTTATTATACTTCCGTGTTGTTCTACTTCAATGTTCTTCTACTTCAGTGTTGTTCTACTTCAGTGTTGTTCTATACTTCAAGATGCTGGAAGTTCTATTATTGTTTCGTGCAGTATTCATATGAATATCAAAAGCTTTCTTCACAAAGCAGTGCTTGTTTTGTAGTGAAAGTGAAGAAGAGCGACAGTATTTGAAAGCACAGCGATGGCTTCCAAGTCATTTATATGCGCACATATAAGCACATATGAAAAAACATATTAAAAGAGTTGATAAGTAGCTCATAACTTTACTTTGTACAGACAGTTCGTTGAACGTTTTGAAAAATTAACCATCGCACCAGATCTACTCAAAATATTTGCCGCAATTGTTACTTGCAAGCTGTCCAAAATTGTTTTCAAAATTTTCTACTTTATATAAACAAGCTAAGTGGTTACTCTAGGTAGGTAGGTAGATGTGGCGGCCCTTACGAGAGCACACGTAGGCCAAAATAGGCCCATTGTGATGCCACTGGATCGTTATCCCCTTCAACTTAGTAGGTCTCAAACCAACCTGAACAGTTAATGAAGCGTATTAGGCCTTTGGTGTCGACATTTGATATATCGGCTAGGTTGGCGGTGTAGTAAAAACCTAAGTGTTTTTTGCGAGTCCTGCAAAGAGCAGGACAGGTGCAGAGGAAGTGTAGAATGGTTTCTTCCTCTTCTACGTCTCTGCAGCTACGGCAGAAATCGTTGGCTAGATGGCCCAGCCCTAGCCTTCTTGCGTGGCCACCGAGGATGCAGTGCCCAGTGATTACCCCGACAACAGCCCTGAGCGCGCCCCTTTTGAGGTTTAGCAGACTTCTGGTGCGCATCCAGTCCAACTTTGGCCAGATTTGTTGCGCTGTCTTGCCTGTTGTGGTTACCCTACTCTAACAAAAATTTGTTACGTATACGCCCCCAAGAATTCACGTATTTTTAACATTTATAATTTTTTAGGAATACCAAATAAGGTAATTTTCACTAAGTATAAAATTCAAAACTCCAATTTTTATGCAAACGACACTTTCTAAACGTCGATATGTAACATGTAATTGTCAACAAAAATGTGATTTTGGCTTTCATTGCCATTTTGTTATGCGCTTTATTGCTCAAGTATTCACTTTGTTGCTGTTTCAAAGCCATTCTACTTGCTTTCCGATTTTGTTAAACCGATTTCATGCACACTTTCTCTCTCTCTCTACCCCTCTGTTTCTCTTTGGCACTTTCAATCTTATTTGCACATTGCAGTTAAATCCCTCAAAGCCAAAAGCCAAGCAAAGCCTGCAGTCAAAGTCAATTGCTGCCGGCAAGACATGCGGTTAGTACGAGTGTTTATATTTGTGTGCTTGCACTGTGACAACACTGATATCGTGGCGTGTTACGTAAGTGTCACTGGTGGCGGCTGGCAGCGTTGCGGCAAGTTGTGTGCGAAATTCAAGAGTTGCTGTCAACATTTTTCCGACATTTTCTTGCTTTTTCGCTTTTCATTAGATAAGCTCAAGTGCAGCATACACACAAATACGCACACAAACACACATAAAGCGGCTACAACACACACACACACACACACACACGTGCTAACAGCGCACTATGCATTCACAACTTTGTCGATATCGATGCCGCACAAGCCAAGGCCATGTCGACTGCCTGTCATAATAATAAAAATGTCAATTTGTTTTATGACCATTTCACACAACAACAACAGTAATCACTGAAAGCCAAAATAGCAGCCGCGCTTTTTCTTTGCGCATGTATTTTTTTTTGTTAATAGAAATACAAAACATATAAAAGACAAAATCAAAACACGGCGCATGCTGCGGTGCCGTTATGCGCTCAAAAGCAATTTCGACTTTTTGTCACTGGCTACAAAATCAATGCGACACAACAAATGTGTTTGACATTCACACCCACACGCATACGCCAATTCAGCTTCGGTGCTGCTGATTGTCAGTGCGTGCGCGCATTTTATTGAATGTTACGTATACGCCACATTGGCCATTTCGCTGTTCGATTGTGACGATTGTTTGCATGTTTTGTGTTTGTTGCCGTTGCTGTAAACTCTTTGGAAATATCGTTGGTAGTTGTCTTAAATTGCATATTTTATTGATATATTTTCTTTCATATGAACCAACTTTATTTCTTTTAGTTTTTTTTATGTCTTCTTCCTCATACTCGATTCTTTTCTCTCTCTCTTTTATTCTCCTTTAAGGGACATTAGTAGCACTTAAATTTTTCTCTTCGCACACAAATTTGGTGTCAATGGCGTTTTCTGTTTTTTTCTTTTGTCTCTCTTTCCATAGGTTGGGTTAGGTTAGTTTAGGAAGGAAACGATGTGTGCTGCACAGACCTTTTATTTCCTTTTCTGGTTTTCTTCTGGAGCCAAAAAACAATCTGAGTCTAGAACAAAGTTCCAGAAGAAGAAGAATGTTTACCGAGGCCGACCTAGAAATCGAACATAGAGCCTCTGGTTTGAAAAGCCAACGCAATAGTCACTAGACTTCTTAAGACTTTCTTCTCTAAGACAGTATTTCAGTTTTCTCTTCCTCTTTTTTCCAAAAAATTCGCACTTTTCTTTCTTCCTCTCACCCTCACCTTGTACTTGAATTTCTTTCTTATGCCAGCACCACATTATATAATTTTCCTTGTTATTGTTTTTCTTTCAATTTTTTTAATGAAGCTTGAATTTCGTTTGCAGTATCGCTTGAACCATTTTCAATTGCACTGTGCAATTTGCAGCATTGACATTCCTTTTGCTTTGTCCGTGTGCCCCGAAAGCCCATTGGCACAAAACTCATTGCAGTTTGTTTTGACATTTCGACAAGTAATTTTTCTTGCACCCCCTGTACATTTCAGTCCTTTGCCCCGTAAACGTTTGTGTATTTACCCGTTGCCGTGTCAGTGTCGCTTATATGTCCGGTTACATAAAGGCCTATTGCCTGCAGCCTTCAAAACTAAAACACACACACAAACACGCACAAACAGAGTAATCAACGTGCAAAACCACCAACGCCAACGCTTTTCCTCCTCAACGCGTTTCCAATGCGCTTTGCCTTTGTGCTGCAATTGAAAACAAACAACAATTGCAATTACACCAACAACAAACGAAAGCCGTCAGCTTACGTGTGTGGCTTTGCGTTTTGTCGTTTCAACGTTTCGTTTTCAATTTGTGTTAGCCTGGTCAGCTGTGTTGGCAATTACGTGCATGCGATTCCTTTCAATCTTTATCCGAATGCAGGCGTTGAGTCGCGGGTTCTGTGTAGTTGTGTGTATGCAAGGATGTGTGTGTGTATAGAGAGGGAAGCGGAGAATTCTAGTGCTGAAAATGTTTAGTAATTTTAATGTGAATTGTATTTGTTATGGAAAAATGTTAATTTTGGTGGGCGTATGCTATACAAAAAAAACAACATTTTACAAGTTCAATGTCACTGCAAAAGACTGTGATTCGTTGTAGCTGGAAACTTTCTATAATTAGCCATAATAGTGATGTGAAATTTAGTAACTAATGTTTTATAAAAGCGAGAGACCTCTGACTAGTTTTCTTCTTTTTCTGCTTACACTGCTAGACTAGTCTAGTCTAGT
Source organism: Melieria omissa (assembly GCA_963971225.1). NCBI lineage: Eukaryota > Metazoa > Arthropoda > Insecta > Diptera > Ulidiidae > Melieria > Melieria omissa. Next base: position 99,580,499 of record OZ020269.1, read on the forward strand.
CTAGTCTAGTCTAGTCTAGTCTAGTCTAGTCTAGTCTAGTCTAGTCTAGTCTAGTCTAGTCTAGTCTAGTCTAGTCTAGTCTAGTCTAGTCTAGTCTAGTCTAGTCTAGTCTAGTCTAGTCTAGTCTAGTCTAGTCTAGTCTAGTCTAGTCTAGTCTAGTCTAGTCTAGTCTAGTCTAGTCTAGTCTAGTCTAGTCTAGTCTAGTCTAGTCTAGTCTAGTCTAGTCTAGTCTAGTCTAGTCTAGTCTAGTCTAGTCTAGTCTAGTCTAGTCTAGTCTAGTCTAGTCTAGTCTAGTCTAGTCTAGTCTAGTCTAGTCTAGTCTAGTCTAGTCTAGTCTAGTCTAGTCTAGTCTAGTCTAGTCTAGTCTAGTCTAGTCTAGTCTAGTCTAGTCTAGTCTAGTCTAGTCTAGTCTAGTCTAGTCTAGTCTAGTCTAGTCTAGTCTAGTCTAGTCTAGTCTAGTCTAGTCTAGTCTAGTCACCAACCCTCCTAGAACTTTATGATTACCCACAAAGCGCCTATAAAACTAACTACGTGACATTCAGTGCTCATTGCGGTTTCCGTCCTTAGATTACACAACAAATGGAAAGAAATCTGCAAATGCTGTAATTTAATTTTCCGCTGACATGTGCACCAGCGAAAAATAAATGTTATAGCATGCTGCCGCACACAATTCTCCTCGTTTCTTGCAGTTACCATACAAATAAGAAACGCAACCACCAACAAAGCACAACCGCACCGCAAGTCACCCTACGTGCCCTACGTGCTGCTTTGTTGATTTCATGTAATTAACATTTAAATAGGAACGCGTGCTAATGTCGCAAATTTGTTGTTATTATAATCTGTTTTTCATGTTTTGAGTTTCTTGCAGCATTGTTGCCCGAAGTATAGCAAATGCACTTGAGTGCAATTTAATGTGTGTAAGTGCACGTGTGGGACATCAGCTTTGGCAAATGTCGAATGACTTTTCATGATGGTGGTTTTCAATTGAATTGGTTGTACTTAATTGCCAAAAATTTTATATAACGAACAATTTGGCATTCGACATGTTAATGAAAATTATTGCATTCACAGTGGGTGAGCAAATGAATGTTATTGAGAGATTTGCATGCGTTAGTAAACCTATTAAAAAGGATTTTTGTTACGGCTTGACGAATTACAAATTCAATAAAAATATTTGTTTTGAAATTTTTTCCAAATTTGAAATTTCTATATTTTTTATTTAGCCTATTTAAATTCTTTTAAAACTTTAATATTTTTTATTTTTATATATTTTTTTGTTTCTGTTGTTATTCTTAGTTTTTATATATTTAAATTTGTTTATATTTTATATTAAATTGTTGTAGTAAAATTCTCCGCAATGTGCAATTTGGCTCCAAGTTCAACATTCTTTCTCAGTAAATGATTGATTTCAGATATCAATTGAATGACAAATTGAAATCAATTCGTCTCTTGTCACATTTCGGCACTACGCCAAAAAAATGGCACCATGAATAAATCAAAGTTAATGGTAACTATTAGACACCAGGCATTGCTTATTGCGGAAGCTGAAGAAACCGCCCAACTAAGCGCTTTGTATTGCTTTTCTTTATTTATTTTCCATTTAGGTTTCATTACACTTCCGTCGTGTTGCCGCTTATGCTTTGTTCCTTTGTATTTTTTAGTATTTCGGTTTGTTGTTTTTGCTGGTACTTGTTGTAACTGTCGCTGACAGTGTTGATTGCAATGGTTGTTGGTGTTTTTATTATCTCTATTATTGGTGTTGTTATTGTTGGCATTGGTTCTTGCTGTTTAGTTTTATTTATTTCTTTTTTCAATTCATGTGCTTTGCTTTTTCTCGTAGTTTTTCCTTTTCTCGCCTCATTTCCTGCCATTCGTATGCAAATTTTCAGCATCTCAATGGCATTTTGATGGATTGATGAGTCTTCAACAAGCATTGTTGTGTGTACTTTGTGGTTTTTCTTATTATCCAATGCGAGCAAATTTTTCGTGCCGCTCTTGTTGATTTTTCTTTTCGTAAAAAATCGCTGATTAGTGCCATCGGGTGTGGTGGCATTGAAATCGCACAAGGTGCAGGCAACAACAACAACACCAAATTGTGACATTAAAGCGTATTTAAATTGTGACACAAAGATTTAGTGTTTTATTTGAAAAGCGTTTAAAATTTTTCCACTTAAAATTAACATAAAATTATTGCAATGAAATCACATTTTCCACTGTTTTCCCAACCTCACTTTTTCTGTTTTCTCTGCGCCGTAAACCCAAAAAAAAACGCGGCATCTCCTTAAACGACTGATGTGTGTTGTGTTGCGCGAAGCAATGAAAAATAAACCCCAGCACTGAAATTGCATAAACAAGATTTGAATTATTGATTGTCGGTTATGGCGCTGCCTGCGAACACATAACCTCAATGTTGCTGACAAGCAGAGCAGTAAAAAAACACGTTCGCCGCAAGCGAATGCAAAGCAATCACCCAGCGAGTGAAAACAAAGTAGCAGAAAAAGCCATCCTGCGGGTATTGAATGCTTCAATTTGTTTATGTCGACAAGGTGCGGGCTGCCCGAGACCTGGTCTTGTCTCGTCGCTGTTGCGGCAGATATTGAAAAAAAAAATCAACTTTGCCACATTTCATAATCGCCACTTGCCACAATTGGCAGACAGCGCGGTGGTTGGGTGCTAACTTTTGAGTTGTTGAACTTTTTGTTTTTTGAATTTTAAAGTTAGGATTTTTTGTAAATTTTTTCTTCCTCAACTTTATATGATGTAGGATTCGTTGTGTTTTTTTTTATTTAAGGCTTCTTGTAATATTTTTCCTTATGTAAGCATGTAGTAGATAATAAGTTAGTACATATTTCTGTTCGTCCTTTTTGTCGCTATTCAGTTTGTGTTTTTTCCAACAAAAAATTCTTTAAGTTTTTCTTAAACCACAAAGTCATTTATGCTTCCCTACATCAGTCTTCTTCAACGTTCTTCCATGTTTCCATGGCTTTCAGACGATTTTTTGCCATTGGTCCTTCTTTCAATTCTTTTGCGTCTCAAACTTTTCACCTTTGCTTTTTGCATTGGTCTTTTCGTAAGTCCCAAATGTGTTTGTGTCCTTCTAAAATGGTTTTGTCTGCTCTTTCATCCGTCTGTCCTCCCCTGAGAAACAAAGTTTAATATCAAATATTGTTGTTCTTCTTTCGTTTGCGCATATATTCTTTAGTATTTCCACTCGTAATTTTTTTCTTCCACTCATTCTTCAGTTTTTTGTCGAGATCCATTCGTCTCCCCGTTCGTCTTTTTAATTTTTGTTTCAGTGGGTTCTTGGAAACGGTTTCCCGTGCGTCTTGTATTTCTTTATTTGAATTGTTTAGTCTTTTAGTTCTTACAGACTAATTTATTTATTTAATTATTTGTGCGTCTATTCACTTTTCGGTCCGTGTTTTTTGGCATCCCAAATGTACGTCTATTCTTTAGTTTTTCCGCCAAATCTTTCATACATACATTCGTTTGTCGCTTCATGAGTCCTTTTCTCCATTTGTCACTGTGTGCGTCTTACGGCGTTCACCTATCTTTTCATTGGTCATTACGTGTGACTTGTACTTCTCTGTTTGTCCTTCTGTCTGTCTTAAGTTTATCTGTCAGTCCAACTTTTTATTTCTTCGCTTATCTTTCCCTTAATCGTTTTCTACATTTACCTTTTTCTTACGTTTCTATCGGTTCGTACGTCTAAATATTTGCACGTCATTCCATATGTCATTCCATCTATCTGTCCATCCTTCATTCAGATCTCTTGATCTTCCTTTCGCCCATCTATCCTTCCTCCCATAAGTCCATCCCTTTGTTCCATCTAGCATTGGTAATTTCGCTGGTTCGCCTGTCCTTTCGTGTAACTTTCCATCCTTCTTTCCGTTTGTCCTGTAAACCGTCCTTCCATCCATCTTTTCGTTGCCCAACCGACCTTTCGTCAATTTTACCATCTTTCCTTTTGTCCAGTGGCGCACAACAGCGCAACAGGATTGGGGATTCAAATCCTCCCCCCAGATACAAAACTTGCTGGTGACAAATTTTGATTCCAAATGGCATTTGACTCAAAAGTTAAACGCAAAACCAACCCTAAAAAAATTTTGTGTGCGCCACTGATTCCGTCCATATATCCTTCCGTACATCTATAATTCCTTCCATCTATATTTTCGTGTATCTGCCCTTTCGTCTATCCCTTCTTTTGTTCCTTTCGGCATCGGCCCGTTCTGAAATACATCTGTCATCGATTCATTCGTCGGCCTTGTCATTGCATAAACGTTCGTCTTTCTGCTCGTCTCTCTGTCCATCTCCCTGTTTAAAAACTCACCATCTGTTCGGAAATTTTATTTATTTTTTGGCCATTCTTCTTAACCCATTAGTGCATTTAAAAGGATAAACCTTGAGTAAAATATCTACGAGGGCGGGTCAATAAGTCCGTGACTTTTTGAATTTCCCGCCTCTTAATTGAAATGGCAACACTGCTCCCGTCAACACTCATCTGTCAGTTGACTCTTGTCAAAAATTGAACAAGCCGCGACATTTAGTTTGTTTTTGACAGCCGTTAATATCAGACTACCGCGTTGACTGAGAAGAAAATGGAAAAAAGTGAATTTCGTGTGCACGGGTGCACACATGTGCAGTTTCCAGTTTCCAAAAATCCATGAATTGGGCTACGAATTGCTCCCTCATCCTGCCTATTCACCCGATCTAGCCCCAAGTGACTATTTCTTGTTCCCAAACTTGAAGAAATGGCTCGGCGGAAAGTGATTTGCCTCCAATGATGAAGTCATCTCACAAACAAATGCCTATTTTGAAGACCTCGCAAATCATATTTTTCGGAAGGGATAAAAAACTGGAGAAACGTTGGGCTAAGTGTATAGATCTCAAAGGAGACTACGTTGAAAAATAAAATAACTTTTTATCTAAGAACCTGTGTTTCATTCAAAAAGTCACGGACTTATTGACCCGCCCTCGTAGAACTCCTAAAATAACAATTTAATTCGCCTCCGATTTATCGAACGCTATGCACTAATGGGTAAATGATTCTTTTCTTTCCTACATTTATCTGCTCATTCCTCCATCGACGATTTTTTTGTTCAGTTGTGTTATCTTTTTACTGTTGGTTTATGTGTTCATAAATTCTTTCATTTGTCTATTATTAAGTTTTATTCAAATGTCATCAATCATCGCGCCATTCCAGTATCCGTTTGTCCTTCCGCATGTTTGCTTTGCCTATCCATCCATCTCTCCGTCCTTCTGTCCATCGTTCTGTCTGCCATTCCATCATTTGTCCGACATTTGATCCATTTTTTCGTCTATAATTCTCAATGATTTTTCCATCGTATCCTCCTTCATTTATCCTCCTTCATTCTACATCCTTCTTATATAGTTTTTTATCCGTCTGTCCGTTGGTTCACTCAATTCATCTTTGAGTCCTTTTTCGTTGTCCGTCGGTTGCTCTATTCGCTCGTGAATTTATTTAATTGAGTGTCTCTTCCATTCTTCATTTTGTTCGACCAATTTTCTATCCGTCGATTATTTTTCGTTGTTTATCGGTCGCTCTATTCGTCCATCAGAAAGTTTAACTGACAGTCTACTCATCTGTTTATCCTTCTGTGTTTCATTGGTTGGTTCTTTCAATTACCTTTAAGCCCCTTTTTCGTTGCCTGTCGGACGCTCTATGGGTCCGTGAGTTCATTTAACTGACTGTTTACATATGTTTATCCTTTTGTTCTTCATTCTGTTCGAACAGTGCGCTATCCGTTAGTTCTTACAATCATCTCTCTCGTCCTTTTTCGTTATTAATTGATCGCTCTATTCGTCCGGGAGTTCATTTAACTGACTGTCTTATCATCTGTTTATCCTTCTGTGTTTCATTTGTTGGTTTTTTCTATCGTCTTTAGGCTTTTTTCGTTGTTTTTCGGTCGCTCTATTCGTTTGTCAGTCCATTCAACTGGCTATCTGTTCATTTCTACCATTTTCTATCAGTCTACAATTTCTTTTGTACAATTCTTTTATCCATCTATCTGTTCGTATGTCCGTCTATCTGTTCGTACATTTTCATCCGCTTGTCTGTTAGTTCATCCGTCAGCCCTATCATCTGATTTATCCGTATCCCTTCATCGGATTTTTACGATCTTTCGTCTTTTTATGGATTCTTTCGCCAGTCCATCCATCTCTCCGTCCTTCTATCTTTCTGTCTGACTCTTTTTCGTTGCCTGTTGGTCGCTCTATGTTTGAACAGTTTGTTTAAACAGTTTTATATCCGTCGGTTCTTATAATCATCTCTCTAGCCCTTTTTCGTTGTTTATCGGTCACTCTATTCGTCCATCAGTCCATTTAACTGGCAGTCTATTGATCCGTTTATCCTTCTGTGTTTCATTGGTTGGTTAATTCAATCATCTTTTTGGCTTTTTTCGTTGTTTATCGGTCGCTCTCTTCGTTTGTCAGCCCAACCAACTGGCTGTCTGTTCGTTTCTACCATTTTCTATCCGTCTACCCGTTGGTTCATTCATCCATCTCTCTGGCACTTTTTTGTTGTCTGTCGGACGCTCTTTTTAGCCGTCAGAAAATTTATCAGTTTATATATTTGTTATTCTATTGATTTATTCGTCTATTCGACTACCTGTCAATCGGTTCATACGAAAATTGGTTGAAGTATTGAAATCAAATGAGTGATGAGTTATGTTGGAACTCCAACTAAAAACCAATAAGCCAGTTTTATGAAATATTTATAAATAAAAAAATATATAAATTTAAATAAAATTTGTACGTTTATGCACGGATTCAGTAGTTGAAGTTGACGGAGCAAAACCAAAACCACTATGTATTAATTTCCTTTCACAAAATCTGATAAAGAAGACAATCTAAAAGTTGATTGAAGAACGTGACGATAGTGCAAAATTGATTATTCAATGTAAACGAGTCAGTCAAGGTCGATTGAAATAATCTCACTTTACTTAATCGAACCAATTATCTCTCTCCAATTTGTTTCGGTCCTTCTTTCTTGAATGAGAGTTTCCTTATTAAGATTTGTTTTAACATGATTGTCTTCGCCACTCCTCACTTTTGCTCCTCTAAAATTGTTCTTGATTTTTTCTTATAATGGTCGATGTTTTGCTTTCATCACTACTCTACTCAATGCCTTTTAAAGTTGTTGTAGTACTTTCGATTTTAAATTATGCCACACTGCCCATATTGCATATCCTTCTCGAGCCTGCTGACAGTGTTGTTGCCTATTTGTGCACGAAATTGTTGCGACAGACGCCGCGCTAAATAAGGAGCCAACGGCAGCAATGGCGGAAAGGTTGGGTGTGGAGTTTTGAGGATAAGAAACAAGTAGGTGCGGCAGTTTGCTACCATCAGCGTCATTGATACGTTCAGCGTTGCCACGTTTTATTCGATTTGCGTACACATGCAGCGACTGGCAGCCAGCAGGCAAAGTATGCAAATTTTTAGCGCCCGAATCGGAAAACGGGCACAGGGGTCGTGAATTTTTTCGATATTATTTTTGCCACCTCACAACGAAATGAAATTTCCGTTTGAACTTGCACTTTTCTGACAAATTTCGTTTTACTTCTGCTCGCACATGTACAACAACTAAACTTCTTGTGTAAGTATTCGTTTGTGTGTGTGTGTGTGTGTGCCTGTGTAAAGGTTACCACAACAGCGCCGCGGTGTTCATTGTTGCCAGCAGCAGGTGCGGCGTTGCGCAGCTGGTGCGACGACGAGTTGCTGCTTTGATTGATTTCTTGTTTGCGCGTAGCAGCAGGAGCAGACGAAGGAGCGACGAGGTGCGGCCGACATTGACAGTGACAGTGGCAGCGTTTTGTTTGACGCTGCGACACGCCAGCAGCGTCAGCGTTATGTTGGCCGCTGCTGCCGTTGACACGTGCTGTTGCCATCAGCAGGATTGAAGCCAGCAAGACAATAGCGGCAGCAATGCTCGTCTTTGCACGCACACGCGAATGCACAGACGTGGCGTCAGACAATTTGTTTATTGTAAGTCAATTTCGCCAAAAATGCCAATGAGATGGAAAATCATAATTTTCCCTATCGCTGCGGCATGTGAGCGCAGAACAAAGGCAACAATGCATAAACAACCCAGACGCATAAATAAACACACCTACACACACACACATACAAATACACAAGTATCCATAGCTTTTATTGTTAACAAAGTAATGCAAAATAATTGCGACATCAGATTTGCTGCTCATATCGTTTTAATGAGATTTCAGTTGGGCGCTTCAACAGTTTTTTTTTGTTTCTGCTCATTTCAAATTACCGGAAAAATAAAAATCTATACACTTGTGTGGAGGACAAAGTGAAAATCAAAGAAGTTGCAAACAATATGCAAAACAAATGAATTTGTGTGAAATTATTGTGCAAGTGGGTGCAAAATAATTTCGTTTTTATAATTGTTGTCAATTTATTTTAATCCATTAGTGGCGACTGGGTATTAAATGACCATAAATAAGTATACAACTCTATATATTTTCATATGTGAAACAATTTTTTGTAGTTAAAAAGTAATGAGTGAGTAATTAAAAGAAAAATGTTTCACCAAAAGTATCTGCGAACCAGCTTTGTTCATGATAAATCGAATCGATCTAGCCACATTTGTCAGTCTGTCTGCCCTTTGACTGTGAGATACTCAGGACAATTCGAAGCCAAAGTCGAGTATCTCCAAGCCAGTGCATCACACGAGTCTTTAAAAACTTCACTCTTGACTAAGCCCAGTGAATAGTGAAGTCCTTAGTAACTCCACTTTTAACTGCGCCCAGTGGGTCGTGAACTGGTAACGCCTATCTCTCATCAAGCCAATGCATCGGTTCAAACGTAGAATCTAATCATTTGGCTTTAGCGAAGATATCTTTAGAAACTTCGCTCTTTAGTGAGCCCAGTGGGGCTTGAACCGTCAGCGCCTTACACTCATTCAGAGCAGAGTCTCTCGAAGCCAGTGCATTGGCTCGCTCTTCTTTTTTTTATCTCTTTTATGGCAAAAGAAGTTTGCCTCACAGAAGAAGTTTAAAAGGAAAATTTTATTAGCAATTAATACCCGCATCGACTTTGAGATATGCAAAAAGTTACAAGATTGAAAATTTCCACAACCACTTTTATAGATCAACAGTGCAACAATTATGTGTTAAGACTGCCTCTAGAAAATACAATTAAAACACGATATCTGCTAATTTTTTCGGTATATTGCGAAATATTCTCCTCCTGATGCAATACACTTGTTAAATCGATTTAATAGTGATTTAAACGCGTGTTCCAGCTCATTTTTCGGAATTTTCTACAGTGCCCTCATCGAAGCCCGTTGTATGGTCTGAGTGTCATCAAAAAAGCATCCTTTCAATTTCAATTTCAGTTTCGGGAACAAAGAGAAGTCGCACGGTGCCAAATCAGGTGAATACGGCGGATGATTCAACACAGACCTGATTCCGAGCCAAAAATTGACGAACAATGAGTGCTGTGTGACTCAATGCATTATTGCGCAACAGAGACCAACTGTTTGGATCGCGGTATTCTGATCGAATACGACGGATTCTGACTATCAAACGCTTCAAAACTTCAAGGTAATATGCGGCAGTAACTGTTTGACCAGTTGAAACAAATTTTTTGTGGATAATTTCTTTGCTATCGAAGAATGTGATGAGCATTATTTTGATATTTAATGGAACTTTTGTGTTTTTTTAGCTTGTGGTGAGTTTTTTGATTTCCATTCCGCACTTTGAAGCTTGGTTTCTAGATCGTATTGGAAACAACATGTTTCGTCACCCGCAACAAATGTTTTCAGGAAGTTTGAATCATTTTCTGCGGCTGCAACGATGTCTGCAGAATGACTGACTTTCATAATTTTTGCTAAAATTTCAACATCAAACGAAAACGTGTTATGCAAAATGAATTTTAATAATTATTAAATGTCAACCAAATGTCATGAAATTTTTACAATTAGTAGAGGAAGAATGAAGCTTCAAAACGCATGTGCTCGCACATAGATGGCGCTGGATGTGGTTTAAGAGATATGGTTCGAGTATTAACTTTATATTTTATTTATTTTATATTGATAAAATGTATTGATTTTTTAGTTTCCTACAAATTTTAAAAAAATACAAATATTCCTAAAACGAAATCTAAAAGAGATCACTGATGCGTTAAGCGAAACAAATTCTGATTTTTTTATTGCAACCCAATGTGTGGAAATAATTAAGCTTGAAAATGTTGAGAGATTGTGGCGCTCAACTATTCTTGAAAGGAAAATTTTGCAAAAAGACATCTCAACTTGCTTGGCAGCATTTGAAGCCAAATTTTGTTGTATACTTTTTTCGCAGAATAGATCATAAAGACAATTTTCTTTCAAGTTTTGTGGTAATTTGTGTTGAACTTTTTTATTTTATTCAAAATTAAGTTTGTCTCTCAGAAGAAATTATTTAGAAATTGACCGCATGGTAGCAAATTTTGATGGTAGGTGAAGACTTTCTGATAACATAAAATTTCCATGAAGATACTATGAAGACTTCACTTAGTGAAAAATGAAAATATTGTACAGTTTGTGTTTGGTTTTGCGCTTTTGAATTGTATTTTGTGGAGTAGTGTTTCGTACTTTCGGTCATGTGGAACTTTTCATGGACTCACGGGGCGTATGAGCAACATTAATGGATACAGTATTTGTATGATTTCTGATCACTTCTGTTGTACAAATTTCATGATTCTGTTACAGTTTTGAGCAACATTGTTTACTATTTAATATTTTTTGAAAGTTTTTTATCTTTGGACATTTTTTTTGGAAAATTTAAGCTTGGAAAAATTCGTTATTTTGGGTGCGTACATTTTTTTTGTATCTCGTATTCGCCGTCATATGGAAATTTCCATGGACTCACGGGGCGTATGAGCAACATTAATGGATTCGATATTTGTATGATTTCTAATCACTTCTGTTATACAATTTTCATGATTCTATTACAGTTTTGAGGAAAATTACTTACTATTTAATATTTTTTGAAAGTATTTTTATCTTTGGGAATTTTTTTTGCGAAATTTTTTAGCTTTGTTTTCTTGGATGCGTAAATTGTAATGCTTTTTTGAACAAGAGGTATGCAATTAAATAGTCACACTTTCCGCACAGAAGACGGTAGCATTGCAAAGTGAAGCCCACTAGCCGGTAGAGGTAAAAGTCTCGATAGATTTTTCAATTTTATGAGATGAGAAATTTGAAATATTAGTTAGAGCAGCAACTATTAGGCTGAGGCCAGCTTAACTTAAACTGGGAGGAGTTAAATGCAGTGGCCGAATAACCGTACTAGGTGTCATGTAGTCGTGTTGAATGTCCCTTATTTTGTTTTTGCTTCCAGTAAGCGAATGATTTGTACAACAAATAATGTGTTAATTACTACAACTTTAAACTTAATTACCGTTAAGATCGAATGAGTGCTCTGCTCTTTGCTCTACAATGACACTTTCAAATAAATTGAACAATTAACCATTGACAACTGCTCTAACCTACATCACTTCTCGATTTTTTTGTCATCAATTGACATGATTTCGATTTCACGCCTGCCACTTTTTTGGCATATAGCATTCATACTCGTACATACATATGTGAGCTCCAGGTGCGCCATTAACGTGTGTCAATTACAAAATTGTTTTCAAATTAAACACGGCAAAAAAGCAAAAGTAGAACTGCAACAACGACAACAACAATGGCTGCAATCAAAACCCAAACAAAAGCAAAAAAACTACACACACTCTCACCCATAAAAAAAGTTTCCCAACACTAAATTGAAGCCTTGAAAAAGCGACAATGGCGAGCTCGAGGCCAAGCATCGCTTCGCTTATAATGGGCCGTAAAATGGTCAAATAACAACAAAAGCAGCAACAATACAAACAAAAACAACAGCAAAACAGCACAAATTGCTATGCACAGCTGTTGGCCAGGTGAACCTTGCCAATGGTTGGCCATGCTTTGAGTGTGAATGTGATTGAGTGTGTGTGTTTGTGTGCGCATGTATATGTTTGTGTATTAGTGTGTGTGCGAGTGTGTGAAATTGTGGAAGAATGCCAGTTGGCAGCAGATTGCGGTAACTTTCGAGCACATTCACACACGCGCGCGCGACTTTGGTCAGGATTGCCATGAATTTGCATGTGTGGTGTTGGCGTCATTGAGCGAAATATCAACGTCGGCCGGAATTAGCAGGAAATGAGGCAACATAGTGCAATGTCACATAACGAATGGAAATGGCAAATTTTTTCAGTCACATACTTTTTTTATTGCAAAAAATAAAGTTTTTAATGGAATGGAAGAATCAGTAAAAAAAAATATACAGAAAACGTGCATTGAACTTAATTGGCACTAAAAGCAATAAAAATAGTTCAATGTCAATGGCAGTTGTCAAGTGTGCGGCTAGTTGGAGCGTTTGCACTCAAAGTATTCGGTGCTTGTTGTGTGTGTGTGTGTTTATAGTCAGAGAGAAAAATTGCTGCACGTGAATGTTGTTTGAAATTGCGACTAAAAATATTAAAGTATTTAAAAACAAACTTGAATTGAATTTAAATTTTTTTTTTAATTAAAAAATAGAACATTTTTTTTGTAAATCAAAAGTTGAAGATTTGTAAAATTAAAAAATAAAAGATTTTTTTTAATAAAAAATTTAAGATTTTTTTAAAATGAAAAATTAAGATTAAACAAGTTAAGATTTTTTAAAATAAAAATGAAAATTTTGTTAAGTAAAATATTAAAATTTTTTCAATAAAAAATTAAGATTTTTAAAATAAACTATAAAGATTTTTAAAAATAAAAATTAAAAATTATTTTCAATAAAAAAGTAAGACTTTTTTTTAATAAAAAATGAATATTTTTTTAATGAAAAATAAAGATTTTTTTTAATAAAAATTTAAGAAATTGAAAATTAAAAAAAAAACAAATTGTAAATCGTTTCTTTAAAATTTATTAAATCGATCAAATTTAAATTAAAACAAAAATAAAAAAAAAAATTTGAGAAAATTTTTCTAAGAATTATGCTTTGATTTAAAAGTTAATGCAAAAATATAAATTTAAAAAATCTATAAAACAAGTTTGTTAAAATTATAAACCTCTCCTTCTCGCATAGGCATCTATTTTTCGCCCGGCACTAAAAGGGTTAAAATTAAAAAAAAAAATTATATTATAGTAATCTAAAAATAGAAAAAAATTCAAAATTATAAAGTTATTGGTTGAGTCATTCTTGTTCGCTTGAATTTTGAGAATTATAAATTTTAAACGTTTACCTACATCTGGCAACTCTTTGTTTATAAATATTTAATGGTTTTTTTTTATAAATTGTAAAGCTAATTATTTGAGAAAATTTGACTATGAATAATGCATTGATTTTAACGTTAATGCAAAAATATAAATTAAAAAAATTAAAAATATTACTAAAACTATAAAATATTGTGTTGTGAAAAATTTTAATTTAAAATGTTAAATATGTATTTTATAATAATTTAAAAATATAAAAAATGTTTCCAAGATATAAAATTATTGGTTCAGGCCTTCGTATCCGTTTAATTTTAGAGAATTATAAATTAAAAACGTTTATCTACATCTGGCAACCTTTTGTTTTTGAATATGTAATGATTTTTTATTAACTTTAAATAAATAAGTTGATTATGTGAGACAATTTTATTAAGAATGATGCATTGATTTCAAACTTTATGCAAAGCGAAGTTAGTGATATTTTAGAAAAAATAAAAATTGAATAAAAAATAAAAAATAAAATAAAAAATTAAAAAAAAAATATTTTAAATCTTGTGCTTTCTATGGTAAAGGTACTCTTTTCCAACCAACTGCCAGGATGTGGTTTGCTTGCTTTTTTTGTGAAAACATTGAAGTAATAGAGGTTCCTCGCTCTGGTCCACCTATCACCAAAGCAGTCTATGCCACCATGGATAAGAATCACGAAGCCCGTTATGTGAACAGTCACGACATCTCTAAAGGAATGAGTATCGAACACAAAACTTTTCAAGTCACTTGCATTAAGTTGTCTGCAAATAGAAGTTCAATGTTTGGATGCCTCATGCACTAAGTAAGTGCAAAAAATTTAATCTCCATAAGTCTCCATAAAACCCATAAAACGACTTAAATAGAGCCATTTGGAAAACAGGTAATTAACAGTACATCACGTACTGTAATTTCGTTTGAAAACGGTTGAGGTTGAATAAACATAATTTTCCAATAAGCGATGCCAAAACAGGAATTGACTTCCTTGTCGTCAACAAAAGGATCCATTTGACAGGCTTAATTTGAATGCTGAAAACAGCCTTCAACCTCATTGTGAATCATCGTTTTGCAGGGATTAATTTTCTTGTCGTCTTGTTGTCTTTGACAGCGCTGTGTGTGGGACTAGAAGAGCATCAGCCATTAGTAACATTAATGTTTGACCAAACCATTGATTCAAATCTCGACTGTCAGCAGTTAATGCGATTGAAACAGGAAATTGAATAAAGATGCCGGAAGTGATCAACAGGAAAGGTGTTGTTTTGGCATGACAACGGAGACATTGATTGGTATGGTAAGTTGTGTGTGTTACAGCCAAGATGAACAACAAAATAGGTGAGGCTGTGTGTTTGGTGAGACTACATGAGTATCATTCATCATTACTGCCGTCTGGCCAAACCATTAATTTGAATCTCTTGAGTCAGAAATTAATGCGGTTGAAGCAAGGAATTTCAAAAAAGAGGCCGAATTGATCAACGTAAAATGTTTTGTGGTTCTTCATAGCAAAACAAGGCCACACGCATCTTTGTTGAACTAAAAAAATAAGAGACTTTGACTGGGAAGATTTGTTAAACGTCAGATTAGAATAGCTCCAAAACACGTTGAAAACAAAACAATTTCACGCAACAATTATAGCAAATAAAATGTATTAATTGTTTATTTCATTTCTTTGTCCTAATTTTTACCTATCTTTATCTCCTATAAATAAATTTTCTCTCCAAGTTTTACCAATTAACAGAATGTTAAAAGTTTTTTTAAAAATATTGCAACAAAAACAACCATAAATAACAGTTAAAGCAACAAAAACAACCACGTTGTAAGGTCTGCAAAAATGGAGCAAAATTTTCACTTTTAATGAAATTGTAAAATGTCTGTTAACGTCGGTTGTCTTCTACTCGACAGTCGTAAAATCTAAGCAACGAAAAAGCAACAAACCGTAGCGTAACGTCTCAGCCATGGCATTGGTCTATTGTGCGTGTGATTGTGTGTGTTTGGCAGCACAACCAACCGTCATCTGTAGAATAAAACACTTGACGCATTGCTTTTTCCTAAATGACTTGTAAAAAGAGGTCTAAAAGCAGACGTTATACTAAGTAGAGCACGTCAACGTTTAACCCTTTAGTTGTTGGCAACTTGAGAAAGCATTGTAGAAATGGATTTTTTTCAAAAAAATTTTGAAAAATTACGCATTTCTATGATTGACTCATTTCATTTAATATCTTCTAATGATTTTAGTAAATAAAAATTTCCAAGGCTCGCATGCCTTTCTGTTTCAGGTAGAGGTGCTTGCAATACTTGCAACAAAAGAACTTTGTTGTTCGAAGCAGTTGAAAGCATATCTATTTATTTGGCGACAGCCAAGTCAAGGATATGAAAATGTTGTCTGGAAAAATTATTTTCCTTGTGATTACATATAAAAAAGTATTTATCAACTTCTTAAGCTCCAACAAAGACAATCATCCAATCAATCAATCAATCAATCAATCAATCAATCAATCAATCAATCAATCAATCAATCAATCAATCAATCAATCAATCAATCAATCAATCAATCAATCAATCAATCAATCAATAAATCAATCAGTCAATCAATCAATCAATCAATCAATCAATCAATCAATCAATCAATCAATAAATCAATCAATCAATCAATCAATCAATCAATCAATCAATCAATCAATCAATCAATCAAGCAATCAATCAATCAATCAATCAATCAATCAATCAATCAATCAATCAATCAATCAATCAATCAATCAATCAATCAATCAATCAATCAATCAATCAATCAATCAATCAGTCAATCAATCAATCAATCAATCAATCAATCAATCAATCAATCAATCAATCAATCAATCAATCAATCAATCAATCAATCAATCAATCAATCAATCAATCAATCAATCAATCAATCAATCAATCAATCAATCAATCAATCAATCAATCAATCAATCAATCAATCAATCAATCAATCAATATATCAATATATGTATCAATGAAAAATCTAAAAATTTGCCAATATCTCAAAATTTGACATAAATGTTGAATATTTATTCCTCTTTATAACTTTTACATTGTAAAAATCTTAAGAAGGACTAAGTTCAGTGGTCTCAAAATGAGTCAAACTATTTAATGATGCGTTCAAGGCAGAAGAAAGGCAGCCTGCAAGTTTCAACAAAATTATATCAAATTAATATTTGTGAATCCATGATTTCATAAAACCCACTTTTCCTTTCTACCACACCAACCACATTCCTACAATTCAAATTCTCTAGAATGCTTTTTATTTATTTCCACAAATTTACATTTCTTGCAAAAATTCTTTCTCAGTCACACCTCAAATTTATACTCGAAAACTTTTTCAACAAAAATGAAAAAACTTTTCAACTAGCGGGTTAATTCGCAACGTAATGCATTGCAACGAAGCGAGAAGCAGATTACAGTGTCAACGGAAAGCCCATTAGCTGCCTGCCCGTAAATTATTAAGAGCCTAGTCACCAGCCATAACTTAAAAGTTTCACTTTCATTGCTTATGCAAAGCCCACGCCCGCAAAAAGAGTACCTACACAAATAGACGCACTCATTCTAAAAGCATAGCATAGGCACAGGCGCAAAGTTTCTCCTCAACACTTGGCGACAATGAAAAGGGCAGCAACAACAACAAAACCAACAACAAGAACGATTGAATAGCGCAACGTGTTTTCGTTGTTGTCGTCGTCGTCGTCGACCTTCTCATCAATTGTAATCCAACGTGGCAGCGACAAATGCCGAAAGGAATTCGCTGCGTTGCGCGTATCGTAAGGCGTCCTGTTCATTCGGGCATTGGGCATAGGGTAATAGGTGTTGTTATTATTGTTTTTCGAGCAAAACGGGGGAGTATTATTTTTTTGTTTTTGGCCCCCACCAATTTTCGTTGGCTGCCACTTTAGGCGCTGTTGGCAATGCAAAAATTGCTGAGCGTATCGTTTTGATGGGATTTTGTGTTTCAGTTTTTTATGTCTTCTGTTATTGTTGTTGTTATATTTATTTTTTTGTTATTTGGTATTTAGAGCAAAGGGTTCCCGACTTGGCCTTTTAACATTTCTGTTTTTTTTTTGCCTTTTGCTTTTTTTTGCGTTTGTGTGTGTTATGCTGATTGCTAAAAATGCTGCTTGCTTCCAGTGTTGTTAGCTGACTTGGCAGCACCAGTTGAAAGGATTTATTTCGGTGGTTCGAGCAAAAGATTTATTTGATTGGTGTTGGCATAAGATTTTTCAACATTTTTTCCTGTTGTTGTTTTACTGAAATAAATTGAAGCTGAAAGGTGCGCCAGTTGTTTATTTATTAGATTTTTTACTGCGGAAATAATGAAGAGTGATAAGAATATTGATTGACAAATTATAGCGTCAACGATTTGAGAGAATTGTGCAACGAGTTAATTGGATTGAATGGGGTTGCCAGATAATTGCAAATTTATGAATTTCGTTCATTGAATGGTGAATGAGAATGGATGGGAATGGAGAGGGAAGTGAGAAGCACGCAAGTAATTGATGAGAAGTATTGAAGCGAAGTGAATTATTGGAGGAAGCTGAGCTAGTTTGTGACCGTTGAGGTGAAAGACATTGAAAAGAGAAGTTTGCGGAAGTATTGAAAGAGCAGCAATCCAGTAGAAAATCAATCGGAGAAGCGCCATAATGTCAAACGAATGCGCGAGGAAAAAAATGCACAAGGAAAAGTAAAAAAAAAACACGAGAAAAAGTAAAACAATGCACAAGGAAAATTAAAAAAAAAAACACGAGAAAAAGTAAAAAAATTCACAAGAAAAAGAGCAACTTTTTTAATATAGCAAAATAATAAAACGCATAAAAACTATTACATTTGCTGAATTGGCTAAATTACGCTGAAAACGCAAAGCCACATGACTAATGGGAGTTTGTAATATTGCTGAGTAATTTTTTATGGCATTGTGTATTTATAAATTTTTTTCTGCACGGTGCAAAATAAATGTGTGAATGTCACTGAAAATAATCAAAATAAAAAACAAAGTTAAAAAATGTATACAAATGCTGAATTATTGCATACAAAAATGTTGAAAACTGCAGTTAAACGTAGCTGAATACGGTTGAATGTTGGAAAAAAATATTTAGAAATGCATAGCCATGTTTTTATCTCGCTGAATAACGCTGAATAGTGTTAGCTTAGATCTAAAAATTCAAACATGGCTTCTAATTGTTGCTGAATATGAACTAATGCTGCTGAATGGCATTCAAAAGCACTGAGTAGCAATAATTTAGATCTAGAAATACTAAAAATGACTTTTGATTGTTGCTGAGTATGGATGATTGGTGCTGAATGGCATCCAAAAATGCTGAATAGAATTTTTTTAGATCTAGAAGCAATAAAACTACCATTTAATTGTTTCTGAGTATGGGTTATTGGTGCTGAACAGCATGTAAAAATGCTGAATAGCATTTTTTTAGATCAAAATATACTAAAAAATGGCATGGCATTGCTGCCAAATATGGACTCAGTCGCTAGAAAGCATTGAACAGTATTAAATAGCGCTGAATATTATTAATTTAAATCTTTAAATACTGAAATTGGCTTCTAAACGTTGCTGAATTTGGATTAATGCCGCTGAATTGCATCAAAACGCGCTAAATAGCATTTATTTAGTTCAAAAACTATTAAAATTGACATTTCATTGCTGCTGAATACAGAGTTAACTCACTGAACAGCATCGAATAGGCTTAAATAGCGCTGAATAGTATTAATTTAAATCGTAAAATACTAAAAATTGCTTTTAATCGTTGCTGAATATGGATTAATGCCGCTGAATGGTATCAAGAACCGCTGAATAGCATTTATTTGAATCAGAAAGTATTAAAATTGGCATCGCATTGTTGCTGAATACGGATTAAATTCGCTGAACAGCTTTTAATAGTCTTACGTGGCGATGAATAGTATTAATTTAAAACTAAATATACTAAGACTGGCATTAAATCTTTGCTGAATATGGATAAATGCCACAGAATAGCATCAAATAGCATTAATTTACTAAAATACTAAAATTGGTTGCTGAATATGGATTAATGGCGTTAAATGGCATTGAATAGCACTAAACGGTATTATACCGTTTCACAATTTTATTAAAAATTGCATATAATCATTTCGCAATATGAAGCAACGCCGCTGAATGGCATTATGTAGCGCTGAATAGTATAAATAAAATGAAAAAATTCTAAAACTGGCATTTTGTCATTGCTGTATATGAATAAATATCACTGAATGACATTGAATAGCGCTAAAGATACAAAGTCAGATGGAAAAAATTGTAAGCATGGCATTTAGCCGTTGCTGCATATTGATTAATGACGCTGAATAGCATTTAAAGGTTTGCAGTAAAATGAGAAAATGCTCCAAAATTGTTATGTAATGCCTTTAGGACTAAAAAAATGTTATTAAAATGATGAAAAATGCAGCCTTTTCTTAACATCTGACACGCTGAGTTCCAAGCAGTGTCGGTAGAGTTTGCTGAATGTTGCTGAATAGCATTACACATGTTTAAACAGCCAAGTATTACCTTCAACCCAAGTTTATGGAAGTTTAATCTACACAAACATTGGTGTTGGAAGCTGTGTAATACTGAGTAGTACTGACAAAATAATTAAAATAAATAAATGTAAATTGCTGTGTATTGTGCAAATTATTTGTAGCGCAATAAAAGGTTGCTGAATACTGCTGAATAGTATTGAATGATAATATACAACATTGTGTAGTACTGAATAATGCTGGGGATACTAAAACAATCTACATTATTGTTAAATATTTTCTTTAGGGTGCAGTAATGACCATTAAATAGTGCTGAATATCCTAAAGTGCAGCTGAATTAAGCTGAATGCAGAAAAATACTCTAGCTTCAAGTGTTGAGTTATATTTAGATCCAATTGAGTGGATTTTTAAGCAGCTGAATACTGCTTAGTGTTGCTGAATTGCATTGTTTAGTTATAAAATAACTTCTTGGCAATGCTTAGTAAATAAATTGTACTATACGAACAATTACTATGTTGAAATGTTATAAAAGCTGTTGTGAAATTACCATTAAATATTGCTGAATACTTTAGAGTGCAGCTGAGTTAAGCTGAATGCAGGAAAATAATTTAATTTCAAGTGTTGAGTTATATTTAGACCCATGTAAGTGTATTTTTAAGTAGCTGAATACTGCTGAATGGTGCTGAATTGCATTGTGAAGGTATAAAATGACTTCTTGGCATTATTTAGTAAATAAATTTTACTGAACGAACAATTACTATGTTGAAATGTAATGGAAGCTGAAGTGAAATATCATTATTGCTCTTCAAATCCGATTGAATAAACAACTCTAATGGCTAGGAACCCTAAGTGCATTACTGTGATTATTTCGAACATTTTTACTTGTTGGATGAACTCATTAAATCAGCTTCATGACTTATTATGTGCTTAAATACCACAAAAAGCTCACATAAAAATAATAATAAGACGCTAAATGGACTAAATACGATACGCTTAATCACATAAATTCTATTTATGCTTTGCTGAATAATGCTGAATGACGTTAAATGAACAGTGGCTGCTTCAAGGACCAACGAATTGGGTCTTTTTGCTGGCCACTACGTTGTTGATGTTCATTTGAGGCTATTTAGATTATTTTATAATAATTTAAAAAATTCAGCTGTCCCTTTGTTCATCACTTGTTTCTTGCACAAAGTGCTCACCTGCGTGAATACCAACTGACACTATTAAAAATTCAGTCAGTGTCACTTTTGGGCGCAGAATGCTAGCATGGTTTTTTTTGTTGTTTTGTTTTTTGGGCGACTGTACGCATTGAGTCGTGAACGATTTGCAGGTTGTGGCACGTCTACAAGAACAAGAAAGTCATCTGCACCAAAAGCAAGCAACAATGACAAAGCAAGCAAGGACTATGGCAACACAGCCCTAAAAATGGTGGCAAATGTTGTTTCTGAAATATTGTTGCACACTTTTAGGCGCTATGTAGTATTTTTTGCTTAGTTGTTGCCAAAATTTACGCTTCGGGGCAAAAATAATGTTGAACGCATAAAAAGAAACAACAACAACTGCCATCACTTTCATTAGGCGACATCATAAATTTCTAAAAATTCGGCTGTATTTTATTACTTCATTGGCTGTCGCTCCTGCGCAGGGAATAGGGCAGCTAGCTAGTATTTTAAACTTATTGTTTTTTTTTTGTGAGTTGAAAAAACTTGCAACATTTTGTGTGTCGAAGTGAAAGCTCGCAAAACTTTTCACATTAGCACACAACTTGTAGGCACACAGCAAACGCAGGTGGCAACAGTTGCGAACCTTGGTTCTTGTGTTAAGTGCTTTTGGTGTTGTATTGTAAACAAAAAAAAGAAGAAATATAGAAGAAATCAAAGCATTTTTCATTTTGAGATTTCCACAATTTGATTAAATTTCAAAAATATTGCACTTGCAAAAGTCTGGTTCATTCCAACTGTCTGGAATTACTTCGTTTAGAATTTATTGTATATGCTTGGGCGCATTAGGAGTCATTTTTGTGAACAGCTGCTCACACTTTGAAATCAATACCATTTGGCAGTCAACGATTTTTCATTATATTCAACATATATTGCATACTTTCGGGCGCACACATAAATATGCTAAGCATTTCCGACCACATTAAAGTAACAGCTCGAAATTATATAAATTTTATTAAATGCGTTAGCAAAGCAAAACGAAAAGGGCCACACAAATGCCGGCTGGCATCAAATAATGCCAAGGACCTTGTACAGGACATGTCTGACAACGTTTGCGTTTCCTTCATTTATTTCGGTTATCCTTTTCGCTAACGAGCCCAAGCACGACCCCAACAACTAAGCTTGCAGCAAAAAATCAACAACGACATTTCACTGACCTTTTCTCTCGCACATTCACAGCGACTGCCTGCTGTCCCTCGTCCTCGTTCTCGACTCACCCATATTATTTGTTTTCCTTTTTGTTGTTTTTGTGCGTTTTTGTTTTGTTTTGTTCTCACATATTACTTACTTGGGCATCAAATTGCGACTGCACGCTGGTTATTCGAATGGGCAGCTAACTGGTTGCTTGTTGACGCTTTCAACACTACCACTTTCAACTCATTTCCATGATTGTTTGGTTTTGTTTTGTTTTGTTTTAATGTAAATTCATTGTTCACCATATGCTGCTTTCAGTTTCCCTCTTCTTTTGTCTTTTATGCACATTTTGATTTTCTTATATCACTTGACCCAATTTTTTTATATGACAATTTTTATTAGTTGACAATACAAACAGGCAACAGAAAATTTGCTGCTGTTTGCATAATTTTCATTTGATGCGTCAAAACAATGCTTGCAGCATTTGCCACACGCTGTGGCACATTAAATAAAAATGTGCCAAGGTTCACACCAGCAGCGTCAACAGCACAGCCACATCAAATTGCTCCCAGCATCAAATGTCAAACAACAAAAAGAGTTGCAAAAAAATTTGAGCAGATGCAGCATTACAAATGGCAACATGGGGTATGGCGGCAGCACCTTTAGGCCATAATGCAAATAATAAGAAGACAATGCATCAGCACGTTGATGCCGCACACAAAGCGAAGGAAATAAAATCGGCCAGCGAACAAGACAACGGAAATCATTAGCCTAAGCCGAGTGCGGCACTCTGAGAAAAGGCCAAACGCTTTGCTTCTGGCTCTCTTCACTTTTGAGCACATTTTAACCAAAAAAAAAGAGTTAAAAATTCGGTTGACAAAACAAAGTGAAGACAGAAAGGACACTCTACTAAATTAGTCATTAAAAGCAACCAAAATAGTAGATAGCAAGATTTGAAGCAATAAATTTGTAGACTATGAAGCAAACAGGTGGAGGAATGTGGCGACGTTAGAGCGATAATGAGATCACAAAGAGGGAGGAGGGAGAGAACTGAGCTGATATTTGAAAAAGGTGACCAGTAAAATAAAAGGCGACAAGGATATTTGATATAAATTTGTTGAAAATTGTATGGGCCCAGACTAAAACTCAATCTAATTAGGCTTTGAGGGGACCAGAAGGGTTTGTTTCTTTAGTCTTTAGGGTTGAATATCACAAGACGTGACAGACATGACATATTATTCTAATATTATCGTTCAACTCTGCTCTACTCTTAGGCTTCTGGATGTAGTTTTAATAGCATAGCAGACTGGTTTTACCTGTAGAAAATCTCTAAACTAGTCTCCATCCCAGCAAGATCATATACACCTATTTAGCACCAGGAGATGGCGACATTCTATTGAATAAATTAGTAAAAATCTAGCAAAGCTCTGGGTTTCTCTAAGAAACTTTCATTGTACTAAAAGAACTGCATGATTCATATCGCTCCAGATTTAGACATCCTTAAGCCTATAGGGTACAGTAGGGTATCCAACTCTATTGACTCCTTGGAACATCGCCGAAATGTGCCACGTGTGGCCTTTTTCTACCGATACCTTTTCGGTAATATTTCAGAGTAGGTGAACAGTTTGATGCTATCACTCCGGGTAGTCCCCAGGCTACCAGTTTGAACACTGGTTTGAACATTCTTATTTAATCAACGAAATGTTTCTCATTAATAGCGGTTATCCCCTGTGTGTTTGCTCAGATTAAAAAAAAAATCCTTAACTCAGATATGCCCATTGTGCATCGTGATATGTAGTGCAACTATTTAAAGTTGAGTAAGTACAACTAAATTTGCCAACCGATAACCTTAAATGTAATAGTACTGCATATAGAAAGATCAGCGTATCTGGGTTAAACTTCTGTCATTCTAGAATACTTTGTTTGATACAATGGGCCACAATATCTAAATGATATCTTAGATTTGACCACTCAAGAAAGAATCTTATCTTACTAAAAAGAGAGCAGCGGAAATACTTAATTGATGTTAGATGATAGAATGCTGTCCAATAGATACCCACATAACAATATTGGGACTGTTTTCTTATGATTTCTGTAGGAGTCTCACATAAGAGAAAGAAACAAAAATGTACTTTGCCTTCAATGCACTTCGTCTGAACCCACTTAGGAAAACAAGGCTTTACTTGAGTAACTATTTCTTCAACAATATCTAACATTCTACTTAACATTGTAAGAAATCTAAACCTCTTGAGTTAAGGTACCTGAACCTAAATTATTAAGGCATCACACAGGATCTCTATGGTCCAAGTGACCTTCCCACGCAGCAATCATTCCTACGTTCCCACATGGCATACATATTTACATTATGAATGATAAAAATAATAAATAATCAACAATATTTACAATTACAATAATTTACATATTTACAATATGAGACCAACTAAAAGGCTGAACAATTTTTATCTAAGACTTTTTCAAACAGCTTACTTCACACGTTTTGCCAATCAATTAATAATTAACTTCACACGTATAATTTCTCTAATTTATAATGACGTGACTAGAGTTTGTTAAAATAGTTTGGATCGTTTTAATAAAGAGAATTTAAATATTAAGTAGAATTTAAGTAGTAAATAACTTAAGTACATGCTCGGAGCTATTGGCTCTAGTTTCCACCAAACTAGAATCAAATATCACAATTCAGAGCGTAAGACTGCGGTGATCATGATTATGATCATTCACCTACACCTACCGACCGGGACCTACAGTTTAACTCCGAATCTGAGCGGCGGTTTTGGCAATATTCCTTTCACACTGAGAGGTTGGCTATCGCCTGCCAAAAGCGCACTAGTGCGATTCTTGTAATTTTCATCTGATTTATGTGGATAGCAATAGAAGTTGAAGAGCGTTTCACCAGTTCGCTCCGCTGAAGGCAGATAAGTATAAAATGTAGCCGGGAATGGTACTGAGAATAATGTTTTGACAAGTTACGTTTTGACAAGTAATGCTGCAACATGGATAAAAAAGTCAAGTTAACGTGACAATTAATCAATGACACATGAATGTAAAGTGACTTTAAAAATAAAAAATTTACTGAACTGCGTTAAGAAAATTAAGTGTGCTTAATTTTGGCACAATTCAGTGATACGAACTTCTTATGGTGGAGCACAGATAAGAAAAGTAAAGCGGCTAGTAATAATTCTGAGTGAACTGAACTGCGTTAAAGAAAATCAGCTTATTTGATTTTGCCACAAACCAGTGATACGAATTATTAATGGTTGAAAACAGAGAAGAAAAGTGAAACGACTAGTAGATCAGTTGCATGAAAATCAATTGACACGAAAAATTGCAAATGAACTAAACTGCGTTGAGAAAATTAAGTGCGTTTTATTTTGGCACAATTAAGCGATACGAATTACGCCTGTTTTGATCAACAGATTTAAAATTCAGAACAATATTTGATGACAAAACTCTGCTTAACTGAAAAAGTTTGCCATATTTTTTACGGTATCTCAATAAAAGTGGATTATTTAAATTGTATACAAATTTTTCTGTGCAAGTGGTAGCTTTGAAATTTTACAGTTGTTATTCATGACTCATAAATTGCACTAAAAATTTAACGTTACACAAAGGAAGAACGCTTTATAATTGTAAAAACAATTGATTTATTAGGACAATGATCTCCAGATCGAGTCATTTCCCGGCATACTGATGGCAATTGGCCACCAAGTTTTCGATTAATGCGATTGAATGCCGTACGATTTCTTTCTTTGGTCTATGTGCAATAAACTTTAAACAATTCATGAGCTCAAAAGAAAAAAATCTATATACTTGTAAAACTTGCGGCTGTCTGTATTCACTTCAGTACTTTTTTTAAAAGGACTTTGAAATTGCATGAAAATGAACACTTCAAAAAATTATTTAAAAAATAGAAAGCAATGTATAACTTGCAATCAGCAGCAACAATCGCATTCTAAAAAGATCACTGAAAATATATTAGTCTGAGTTATCGCATTAACAAATTACGTTCAAGATGCCTAAAAATATGCTATAAAAGATATCGAAATAAATGCAAATAAAATAGCATTTATAAATCATTGCATTAATAAATCAGCAATTAGACAGTAGCCCATATATATAAATTCTGCTATCACAACTGAAACAAAACACTTTTATTGCCATTAAAAGTGAAAAAGATTTCTATCAAGAAATTTAACCAACTTGGTGCCCAGTAATTTGAATACTTTTACTTTAAATTTCGAGCATTTTCTGGCAGTTTTTCCTGCCTCATTCTGTGAAAAGTTTGCAAAGATTAAAATTTACAACTATTTTCTTGAGTCTAATCTACCTAATTGCAGTTGTTGTGGGGCATAAAGAAATCGTAAAACTGGCGACTGCTTAGAATTTGCTATTTAAATTTTTGTACACAAAAGCCAAAAACATAAACTACAGCAAACATAACTGCGCCTAAAGTAATGTTTTAATTAAATTTGTTTTTTTTGTTTGTAAATACAACAAAAATAAGATATTTTTAAATGCAAACAGTGTCAGAATGTTTGTGCATGCAACATCACACTTGACACAAATTTAAAGCAAATAACTTGCGAGATTTTATGACTTTACGCTGAAAAGTAGGCAACAACACAAACGAATTTCCTTGCGTAATTAAATTACAATAAAAATAATGAAATGCAAATCTTATTAACTATTTTAAGAAGATCTAAATTAAGCAATGCAATCTTTTTTAAAATAACGAAACTTTTTTGAGATGAGAGCCATGAATTTTTAGTATTTGCGCAGCTACGAAAGAACTTTACTCTTCTTCTTCTCTTAAAGACTCAATAATTACAACACAAGTCGGTGTAGGGTCCCAGGTTTTCAACATGTCTGCCCATTTGGTAGTCTACCGTGAGCAGAGCAGCGACTTAGTTATATAAGTTTCCTTCTAGGTTGGGTATATCTTTCGATGGTCTTTTGGTTGGTGTTGGTCAGGTTTGTTTGACAATGTTGACAGCTGTGTTCTTGCGTCTCTGATTTCATAACACAATGTGACCTTTGGAACATATGAAAAGTATATAATGGTTCCTACAGCTACCAGTTAGAGCTACTCTTACGAGTTAACAACAGTGTTCCCAATACAACAATACATCATACTTCGTTATCCAAAAATCTCCCAAAAATCCACTAATGATCCAAAAAATTCCCTAACATAACATATAAATCTCCAGAACTTTCTCCTAAACAATTCTTCTTCCTAAAAATTCTCCTAGAAGGCCAACAATCCCCTAAATCTAGGAGGAAATCTCCTGACCTGGCAACATTGGTTGACGTACAAATCATAGGAGAGAATGTGAACGATGCTAGAGAACTGAAGCGTAATTGGGTTCTCCATCCAACCCAGAAAAAACGAGGTCCCATAGTGACTAAGTCACAGTTTTTAGGCAGCTGAACAGAGCCAAACAATGAGCTGCAAAGTCTCCTTGACACCAGTTTGTCTATATTTCTTGCGTTCATGCGACTCCATTGTGCTAATTTCTTACATATTTTAGCAGCAATTATAGCTTTAAAATATGACACAAAAACAAAAACAAAAGTATACAATTTTCTTTCAAACCAAACGCAGTCTCAACAATATCAAATATCAATGGAATTTTCAAAAAAAAATTACCATGAAATGGAAAATTTGTCATTACTTCCATATTGGTTATCACTAACCGTTCGCTTTAAATATCACAAAAATATTGTCACATCTTTTTGCCTTCCCATATTTATTACTAGTTAGGACCAACTTTCTAATTTATGTTTAAAGCAATTTTCACTCTTAACCAAACTTTGTTATGCTTATCAAAATGCCGACCAGCCATTTTGCTTGTTAACAGAGTGAATGCGGTTGCCAACGCTCGATGGCCTTATTGCGCATTACGTAATCGGCAACGTTTGGTTTGCGGTGACATGTTCGGTCACAAATTTCACGTAATACGCTTTTAATGATAAATTTCGTCATGGCCAAGATTGAACTTGTATATGACTTTCATGCTGTGCGAGTATTTAAACGTAATTAGACTAATTTGTTGGAATTTCATGAAAGGTCTAAGTGCAGAAAACTGTCATTCAATACATGGAAACTGAAATGTTTGTGTAATGTTGTCCAATGCTTAGAAAATTGTGAATGTCAGATTTAAGTTTAAAGACGAATAAGTTGAAGGCAGATTGCTGGAATGATATTTAAATGATTTTAAAATATTTTAAATTTGTGGCAACTTAAATAAAAATTTAAAAAGTTATTACTGAATAATTGTAATAATTCAAAAATAAGATAATTTGCTAATATGAATTGAAAAAGATTATTTGTTAATAATTGCAAAAAAAGAAGTTATAGTAAAAATTCTTTGGATTAATTGAAAATTTAAAACCATTTCCAAATTGGTAATTCAGAAATCTGTAAACTAATTAAATTCGGGAAATATTTTCAATTGTATTAAACAGCCTACACTTGTATGGAAATTTTTACGCTGAATACTTCAGCTTTTGTTATTTTTTTTCTAAAAAAATTAAAATGTTTGCTAAGTCATTTTCAGGTCTTGTTATTTAAAATAAAAGTCATAAGCGTAAACGCTCTAAGGTTAGGAAATATTTTCTTGAGCCTAGCTTAATGGGTCCGAAGTTAAATTAAAATTAAAAACATATACCAAAAACCAAGTTTGGCTTTAGAATTGAGGACATTTAAGCCCAGCTTAAGGGTTTAAATATATTAAAAAAATAGCTAAAGGCTAAAAAATAGCTATAAGTATGCAAAACAAAGTTTTCAATCCTAGTTTGGGACCTTAAAAAATTATATCAAAGCCAATTTTGGCTAAGGCTATGGAATTCAGGTCACTTAAGCCTAGCTTAAGGGTTTTAAATATATAAAAAAATTATGTTAGAGGTTCACAATTAGCTATAAGTATACAATACAGAGTTTTAAAGCCTAGTTTTGGAGTTTGAAAAATTATACAATTTATACCAAAAGCCAAGTTTGGTTAAGACTATGAAATTTAGAATACATAACCCCAGCTTAGTGGCTTTAAATATATAAAAAAATAGGCTAGAGGCTCAAAAGTACCGATTAGCATCCAAAACAAAGCTAATCGCTAATCAAGCCAAGTTTGGCTTAGGCTATAGAATTCAGAACACTTAAGCCTAGCTTAAAGGTCATAAATATATTGGAAAAAAGTTTGCGTGAGGGAAAAGAGTTAAGTTAGAGGCTCAAAAGTAGCTATAAGTATGTAATTTAAAGTTTTAAGCCATTCTTAGAAGTTTGACAAATTAAAAGATTTATTCCAAAAACCAAGTTTGATTAAGTCTTTGGAATTCAGGATACTTAAGCCCAGCTTAAAGGTTTTAAATATATTAAAAAAAATAAATGCGGCTCAAAAGTAGCTATAAGTATGAAAAACAAAGTTTTCAAGCCTAGTTTAGAAATTTGAAAAATTATAAAAATTATATCAAAGCCAAGCTTGGCTAAGGCTATTAAATGCATGACACTTAATCTCAGCTTACGGGTTTTAAATATATTTAAAAAGGGCTAGAGGCTCAGAAGTAGCGATAAGACTGCAATAGAAAGTTTTAAAGCCAAGCTTGGAAGTTTTGAAAATTAAAAAAATTAGGCTAAAAACCTAATTTGGTTAAAACTATGAAATTTACAACATTTAAGCCTAGCTTAGGTTAGGTTATGTAAGACAGCTTGCTGTTTCTCAATAATGGTTTTACATAAATTAAACATTTAAAGCACGACGCACAACTGCAGCTGTGAGCAATATAGAGGTTTCAAGTCACAGTTTGAAAAATTTGAAAATTTGAATTGAATTTAAACCAATGACCAAGTTTGGTTTACATTATTCAGTTCAGATTATCTAAGTCCAGCTCTTAGGTTTGGAATTTATTAACAACATGAAAAGAGCTCAAAATGTAATTGACGCAACACAGAGTTTGGAAGTCAAGCTTAGAAATTCAAACTTTTCGCACACATATCTTGAAGGTAAAGTCGAATGATTGCTATAAAATTTGGATTACCTAAGCCCAGCTTAAAAGATCGAAATATATAAAAGAATTGAAGTTGAAGAATGAAACGTTGTTTTAAAAATAGGATACAAAATTTTCAAGCCAAGCTTGGAACTGGAAATTTCAGCATTTTTATAAAACAGAAATGTTAGCTAAAATTTTCAAATTAGAATATCTAAGCCTAGCTTAAAGATTTTTAAAATATTTTTATGACCAGACCCTTCCGCTATGTGGTATTCATATAGATACATAATGTTTGTGGACGTCTGCATCCTCTATTGTTGCAAGAATACATTTTTTTGTTGATCATTAGAATAGCTTGAAGTTTTAGGAAAAATACGGAATTAATAAACTGAATATTTAAGTTTAAAGAAGAGAAATCTAAACGTCTTTTAAATGATATATCTTGACAGAATATAGGAAGAAGAAGGAGAAAAAATTATAAAAATTTTAACGTTTCTTTATACTTTTTTTTTAATTTCAACTTAAGTAAATGAAGAAATATTCAAATTTTCGTTATGCCAACAACATTTCAATTAGCTTAACTTCACACCTAAAATCAGCACTTAATAGTCAAATGGAATCAAATTTAATGGCAATTAAACTGTCATCAACAATTTAATTTATTGTTTTTCAAAAACAAAACATGAAAATGCGCTCAAACGCCAAAAAATATGCAATATTTACTTATTATTGTATTTGCAATAAACGGCAATAAAATAACGAAAACATGCCAATTGACGCTAATGTTGAAATTTGAATTGCTAATAAATGCAGTGTTTATGTAACAAAACAAAGCCACAACAACAACAATAATAATAACAGCAGCAACAGCGGCCATGAAAAATCAACAGAATTTGCACCAAAGAAACTAAATCAAACTTTTTTTGCTTTTTTCGGTAAAAAAATGTATGTGTGTGTGTGCATGTGTTTGTGTGTGTTGTGTATGTGTATGTGTATGTGTGTGTGTGTGTGTGTGGGATAAATTCAAGCATTACCATAAATTGCGCACCGGACTGTAAAAAGTTGCTATGCAGCATAAATGCGAGTAAGACAAAAAAAACAACAGGTGACAACAATGGAAATAATGCAATATAAACAAAAACAACAACAACAAAACGCCAACACAAAACAACTGTCAAAATTGTATCGCGCAAAAATTCATAAACATGGCGAACGCAAATCGTGAGTAGTGAGCCGCGAGTCGCCTAAAAGCAATGCCACAAAATGGCGTTGACAATAAATAAAGTTTTTGTTTATTTGACAGCACGCGCCGCCACAACAGTTCGCCAACAACAATGCGATAAAAGTAAACAAATTTTTGTAAAGAAAAAAAATCGTAGAACAAGCCAAATGTGCATGTTTTACTCTCCACTCCTCTGACAATTTGTTGTTGTAGTGGTGGCAATTGTGTGTATTGTGTCGTCTGGGCAGTGGGCGCATAGCAACAATAGAGATTTATTGCAACTGTTAAGTGAAAAATGTTTAAAAAAAAATTCTACGACCAAAAATTATGCAATTTCTTGTTTTTATTGTTTTCTTTTGTTTTGCGCACTTTATTTGTTTTACTTTGTTTTGCTTTGTTGTTGTTGGCATAAATTACAGCAACTGCAACAATTCACATTTTTGGTTTTTTTGGTATTTTGTAGTTTGGTGAGTTTCCTGCAGCTTGTGAGCAGCTTTTCGTCGGGGGTGTTTATAATTTATGAGCGACAGTCGACCGGACTTAAACGACTGGACGCTGTTGTGACCGGCAAAAATCAACAGCGAGAACACAAAGCAATAAACAAACAAAACAAAATTCAGAATAACTTTTAACTTAATTTGGCTTGACTTTTCTTCTTTATCTTCCCGCCCCCCACCTTCACAGAATTGAGTGTTGTTTTTGTGTGTGAGTGTGAGTTGTTGTCTCCTTTGTTGCTGTTGTCAATTGTTAATTCTAAATGCCAACAACCCGCCTGTGCTTCTGCTAAAAATGAAATATTTATACGTTATTGCATACTTTTAGGCGTTAGCCTCCTTTCGTTTGTCTTGAGTGCGCTGCCGTTGCGTGTTTGTTGGTGTATATATATATTTTTTTAATTTGTGGCATTTTTGTGTCGTTTTGTTTACCTGTTGCTAGCGAATACTGAACGTTGGGGTGGAAATTACTCTTCGGTGAATTAAAAGTTTGGCCAAATTGAACCACTAATATTTGACACTTTATGGCGATTGTTTTAAGTTTTATTTTGTGTCATAACAACTGATGGCAATTAAATATAAATTAAAATAAAAATAAAAATGAATGAAAATTTTTTATTATTGAGTGCGAAAAGGTGTTGTTTGGAACCATCTGTGAGACAGTCATAGCGGCTCCTCTGCAGCATATTCCATATGAAGGTGAATGACTTAAGGAAAGCGAAAACATTTTTAAATATCATACCCAAACGAAGCTCTACAATCAACTTTTGTATGGACAGAGCAAGCAAAAATCATGCAGTGGAAGTTCAATTTAAAACATATTTTTCTTCATTCACAGAGTTTCAGCTACGACAGTGTGAAATCCAGTAGTTGGTTTTGCCTTCTTATGGTTCAGTGGCGAGTTGGAACTGCTCCAAGCACAGAAGCCATTTTCCTTCCTACGGTTCAATGACCAGTTTGAATCATAAGAGTCGAGGAGATTAGCGATTTGGTTCTCCTATTTATGGTTTAGTTCAGGTAAGGTTTTCCTGGAGGTCCTACAAGAGCATTAATGTTGAATTTGACACCAATTAATGCAATTATGTCCCACCAGTAATGTTTCTGGTACCAGAAACCTATTGCAGGTGAACCTTTCTTCACTTAGATAAGTTACTCAGAGCTGCACGGCTTCTGGCCACCAGTCCTGAAGCGGTACAAAACAATAGCATTTCACTATGTGTCTTCAAATAATGTTTTCAGCTCTCGTGCAGCAAAGAAAAAGCTGGTTGAGTAGACTATGCTGCATACTTATGAGAGCTGAGAAAAGAGCAAAAATGGGTCTTATGTCGAAATCATACGAAACTCCTACTCAAAGAGGTCCTTGTAGGCAAATTTTAGAGATCTGGGGGTTAAACTGAGAAAGAAGGCAAACTTGATGTGGATGAACTTATTCACATTTTCAACCGCAAAAAACATTTTTCATACATGCAAAGAAAAGTACACACACAGGTACATATGGCTGCTCTCACAGAAGGAATTCATGCTAGTTCTGGAATTACTAATGGGTCGCTGATTGATGGAAGTTCTAACTCACAGGTTGGGCATCACAGAGAGTAGAGAAGAATTATTGTACATCTTTTCTATGGTTTCATGATTAGAATTGGCTCACTTGGACACTTTCCTATTTAAGGGATTGAATTGTATTGGGATTGTATTGCAAAAAAAAGATTGAAGGCTTCAACCCTTTCGACCCCGAATATTATCTTCTGCCTCAATATTACTTTTTGGTATTAAATCATGAAACACTTGAATAAGAAGTGTGCACACGGCATTTGAAGTCGCCAAGCCTCTTCGTAAGAGTTCTAGAGCTTGTTTACTTTTGAACAAGTTTAGCTTAAAACGGGTTAAATAAATTGTGTATCAATATTTTTTAATTACAGGAAAGCTACTTAATGTTTATGGAAAAATACAAAAATATCACTTTTTGACTTTGTTTAACCGTTATTAAAGAAACAGGAGTTTGATCAATCGCGCCCAATTCGTAGACTTCCATTTGAACACAAACCTTCCCTGATATCACTGCAAATTATTGGAAATTATTTTGGGGATAACAGTAAAATTTGTCTAGATAAATTCACTTCAGAATTAGGTACTGCACTGATTAAGGAAATTAAGAACCTGGAGGAGTGGTCCAAAACAAAGCCCAGCGGCCTAGTAAGTTCTTTACCTAGTAGGTTCTTTACTTTATAGATCCATACGGTTACTTTTAACAAAAGGACATTCATATGGTAAAGCGAAGAACTTGAACGAAGGCTTTGTGAGGCCTTAAGACCAGTCAGTCTAACTTAACCTAACCTAAACCTACTTGAGAATAGCACAAAGTCAGTTCGTTTCAACTTTAAATCGAACTTTCTTTCTTTTACACTTCTTTTAGCATTTGAACATTGACAGTTAAAGTGTTGATTTCTTATCATACAAAAGCTCGATTTGAAGCTTAATCGGATAGAAAATATCATTAATGAGTCAACTTTACTGTCGTTTGTTCCGAAGTGGGCAAAACGGCTGGCAAACGTCCAGGAAGAAGTGCAAGAGTACTAACAACGGAGAGAGTAAACAGAAGCTGTGTTCTCACGAGATGCTCGGAAACGAGATGTTTTTTGTCACTTAACCATGAAAGTTCCTTGAAACGAACACTGGATGCGTTCTATAGGAACTGGAGGCGCATATTGGAAGCTATGTACTAAGTTAGGTTAGGATATGGTGGCTGCTGGTGTAAGAGACGCACTCGGAGGTCTATTGTGGGACACATTGTAAGGCCAAGTATTTCAACCATTTTTAGAAAGGACACTGTTTTTTTTTTCAACATATAAAAGCACACATTTCCAGCGGATGCACAGTGATTCGTTCTATAGACAATATTCAAAAAGTTTATAGTCTCAGAATTTGAGGATTTTAATGTCATTTAAAAAATTTAAACACTTATTTTCTATTTTTTAGTCTATTGAGTAAAATTTAAAAAATACATGGTTATCAAGAAGTTGCTTAAACTTTCATTATAGAATAAGAAATGATGTGGCCATTTTCGCTTTTAATGTTTTCCCAAAATTTGCAAAGCGTAGGCTGTTACTTCACTTTTTATTCAAAATATTTTTCTAAATTAAAAATCTGAAAATTGGCAAAACTTAGAGGAAAATATCTAAAAAGTAGGTGAATGTATGTTCCTGGATTTTTTTATTTTAAGAAGCATCCTTCTTTATCGGATAGTGTAATTACATGCAGCGATATCTTCCAATTTCAGAATCAGCAAACCTCGTAGCTCACATTCCTACGATTTCCTCAGATTCTTCAAAGAAACTGAGAATTTTGAGGGGGAATGACCATCTCTAAATCCTTCTGTGACTCCCATCTTTTATCCATTTTTTCCTCTTCCACATATCTTTCCATTTGAATATAAGTTAGTGCTAAGAAAGACTTGCAATCTTCCTGCCCCAACATCACATATGAAGAAATCAATAAAATTAAACTCAAATAACAGTTATGTTCATTCTCTTAGTATACCGCAGACTATAAAATTCATGCGTTACTTTATATAAATCAACGCAATTGACTTCAGTGCAGCTATAAAAAGTCTCCAACTCCTAAAATCACACTAAACGTTCATTACCAGCAACATTAGGCGCACACATTGATTTTATGTATCATTGAGTATATCCAGCAGGCGCAGATATATAGCGTCGAAATGGCGCATAAAAAATACATCTATCATAAGAATCATAAAAGCGCACGCACCCAGCGTCTAGGCGCTAAAAATGGCGCGCAAAGGTTTTTTTCTAAGTATTCACACACTCACTCACACACACACACATATGAGTAAAGGCGGACATTTAGAATTTCATGGGCCTTTTGTTTCATGCACCCAACTCGCACATATACACACACACACAAACCCACATAGATGAACGTTTTATGCTTCACAAGTGATTTAACGCATTAAGCTTTAAATATATCACACCAAAGTGAGAGTGAGAATAACGGAGTGTAAAAGGGAGAGTGAGAGAGAGAGAGAACAAATACGGTGCAAATACGGCAAATTTGTATGCGTGTGAACTCCCATAAGTATGCTACATTTGCTTTTATTAAAAAATTTTGCACAACTGTGCGCTGTGAACGTGTATTTAGTATTTTTCATGCACTACACTGTGCAACAAAATGAAGTATTTATGAATAGGATTTAGATTTTTTTAATAAAAATATCATAAGTTGTTTGTTTAGTTTTATTTTAGATATTTTTTACCCAAAAAATATTAAAAATTCTTTGCCTCAATATCAAGAGTCTCCTAATGAAGCACTTTTTTCTTATCTACAATGCCTTTCACATGAGCACATATGACTTTTTCACAGTGTCACATGACAGAGTCAGACATTGATAAGCATCAAAATATGTTAAATAAACAATAGCAGTAAAATTATCGTATGAAAAATTTTCTCGTTCATTTTCGTTACATTTTAAGGTCGATGGTTTTTGGTTTGATTTTGGGTTGTGTGCTGCTTCAGCTATAAAATTTTATGGATAAATTATGCACAGCCAAAAGAAAGATTTAGTAGCTATGCTATGAACGAACAGCTGAAGAAAACGAAATGCAAAAAAAAAACAGAAAAAATTGCGCAAATTTGCATATCGTATTTAATGCAGCTGGAGCGCAAGTTAGCAACATTTTTATAATAATTTTGTTTCTAACTGCACAGCTCATGCTGTGCTATATGTCTTAAGGCATGTCGGTCCATAATAAAAGCAACAAAATGCAACACAAATGTGCCACAGCGAAACCGAATAGAGCCAGCACAGGTACCACAAGGCGTATACGCAACATATGTGTGCACTCCAGCGAGTCTGCATTGTATGTGGGTGTGTGTGTGCGCTTGTGTGAACTTGATAAAAGCCAACTTGGCTAAACCTCCTTGTGGTTATTTAAGCTTAGCAGCAGCCTCATAATCCTCCTTAATGCACTCATAGCCTTCTCAGCTTATAACTCAAACAACTTTAACTCAAACTCCAATAACCACAAAGTACCTCAACTTAATTTCTCTAACTTTATTTCCGCCAACTATTTAAACAAAAATTTGTTATATTTTTATATTCATTTTTGCTGTCATTTACATGCGTGCATGTCAACTTGTTTACTTGTTCTCTTGATGAGGGGTTTTTTCTGCATAAATAGGCGCGCCATGCGACATTTTGGCTGCGCCGTGCCTAAAAGTATGCACGCGCAAAAATTATAAATGACGATGATGCGATAAGTTGTGTGGCTTGTTTGTCGTTGTCAACTGTCTGTCTGTTTGTGTGTTTTTCCGTTCGTTGCCGCTTGTTGTTTGTCTAGCCTCGTTTGTGTTGTTATTTGCGTGCGTTTCTAAGTTTTGCCACTACTACTACGTCATTGCACTGCTACGTGTCATTGCACTCCTTGTCATTGACGTTGCCGCCACCCATTGCCTATTCACTTTGAGTGTTTTTGAAAGAATAATGTTTTTTATTTTTTTTTCGGTCATGTAAGTAACTACGTTTTAGTGTTTGTTCACATCCGCTTTGGACTGTCAACAAAATTAAAATGAAAAAGAAACAGCATTTTTAAGGTTTAGCTGGGCATTGTTTTAGAACAATAAAGCAAATATACAGTAAATTCTTAATAATTTATTTATTTACTTAAGTCCACAGTACTAAGGACATATTTCTTATTTTGTAACCTTGTTGACAGTTAAGAGTTTGAATGGAAGAAATAATTTATATATTTTATTGTGCTCATTATTGTTGCATACATTAAGGCATTTTGGACAATGTCCTTGAAGTGTTTGCCGAGAAATATATGATATTCTAGCAGGGCCCCAATGGGCCCACCAAATCAATTCTTTATACAACTTTAATGCAATGTTCAACCCATTCCTATAGTCGAAGGTTGCGACCCCAGTTTCATTGATGTGCAATACACAAACAATTTACCACGCCTCTTGTCCAACGTTCATAAAATTTTAGAATCTTATCAGTAGAATGACACATCTATGGGACGACGCTAAACAAAAGTTCAATTCTATCCGACTTAAAATTCCAAAGTTATTCGACATTAAAAAATTGGTTTGTATGGGCGGTGCCATGCCCCCTCGTGTCCAATACCCAACCCCATTCAACCTGTTGAAGTATACGTTTCAATCATAAGTCTGTGTCAAATGTCATTGATGTGTGACTTGTAGTTTCAAAGTTATTCAAAACATTTGGGTCGCTTGCAAAGTGCCACGCCCCTTGTCCAATGCTCATACATTTATACCACTGGAACGATACGTGTAAACCATGACACTGTACCAAATTTCAATTCTCTGTGGCTTATAATGCCGAAGCTGTTCCACAATAAAATATTGGTTTGTATGGGCGGTGCCATGCCCCCTTGTTCAATACCCTGCCCCATTTAACCTGTCGAAGGACACATCTTTGCCTTAAGTCTGTGCCAAATATCATTGACATGTAACATGTACTTTCAAAGTTATTCAAAATATTTGGTTGCAACGTGCCACGCCCCTTGTCCAACTCTTATGAAATTTTTTCAGTGAAACGACACACATAAACCGTGGCCTTGTACCACATTTTAATGCTGTGCGACTTATAATTCCGAAGCTATTCCATATTAAAAAATTGAGTTTTATGGGCGGTGCCACGCCCCTTGTCGCCGAAGGACACGACAATTTCGTTAGTTAGTACCGAGTGCCATTGATGAACGTGCTATAGTTTCAAAGTTACACCCGAATTTAGAAAGTGCCACGCCCCTTGTCCAACGCCCATTAAATTTTACCGGTGGAATGATTGGCGTAAGCGTACTACTACACTGTACTAAATTTCAATGCTGTCCGACTTATAATTTCGAACATAAACCATATTAAAAATTTAGGTTGTATGGGAGGTGCCACGCCCACCTGTCGGGTCGTAGTGGCACTGTATGCTTTGCCAAGATTTACTCAAGACAAACTAGTCTAGTTTTTGAGTTTAGTGTCGTGTGATCAACAAACAAACATATATTAATTATTATATTTGTTAATTTCTGACAATCTCTGTCATAAAGTGTCACTATTTAGTGACGTTAATATTTGAGTCATTTTGTAATAAAATAATAATAAAATAATAAAAATATTTAAGAAAAAGTAATGCAACTATTGTATTGAAATGTTGTAGTTTCATTTCATCTTATTTCATCACTGTCATTTTATTAGTGTCATTACTTAGTGCCAAAGTTGTCATAAGCTTTAAACGGTTGTGAAACAAATAAATATTTTAAGAATGTTACAGCTCTGATGGACCAACAAACAAACAAACAGACATTCATTCATTATGTACATAGATTTCTGACAATCTCTGTCATAAAGTGACACTATGAGTTTTAGTGTCGTGTGACCAACAAACAAGCAGACATTAATTTTTATATATATAGATTTCTGACAATCTCGGTCATAAAGTGTCACTATTTAGTGACGTGAATATTTTGAGTCGTTTGGTAAAAAAAAAATTAAAAACTTATCAAAGCAACTATGGTATTGAAATGTTGTAGTTTCAATTCTTGCCATAATTTTCTTAAAAACTTAACACTTATGATAATCTCTGTCATAAAATGTCACTATGAAAACTATTAGTACCTAGTTAGTGTTAAAGCTGTCATTAACATTAAGCGGCATTGAAACAAATAAATAATTTAAAATTAAAAATGTTATAGTTCTGATGGACCAACAAAGAAACAAACAAATAAACAGTCATTCATTCATTATATATAGAAATTTCTGATAATCTCTGTCATAAAGTGTCACTATTTAGTGACGTGAATATGTTAAGTCGTGTTGTGGAAAAATATTAAAAAAAGCAATGCAACTATTGTATTGAAATGTTGTAGTTATGATGGGCGTCTTTTCAATTCTTGCCATTATTTTCATAAAAAACTGAATACTTGTCATAATTTCTGTCATATATAGTCACTATGATGACTATCATTATTTAGTGTCAATACTGTTGTCAGCACGTCGTTGTCAGTCGGTTTTGAAACAAATAAATAATTTAAGATTAAAAATGTTACAGTTCTGTTGGCCACTGTCACTATTTACTTATGAACAATTTACCCTCATCAGAATTTGTAATTCCTTTATATTTTATTCCATGCAAATAAATTAATAAAAAGACAACCAAAGCGTCTTTCTAGTCATACATTTCTGTAAATTTGTTCAGTGCATGTGTGATGTATGAATATTGGAATTTGATATTCAATTCAGTGTATATGCTGAAACTACGTGTCATTACTTATGCATGAATGGCGTGCAAGCGTCACGAAGCGATTGCTTCAATAACACTCACTGCTCGTTGTTGTTGTTGTTGTTGTTGTAGCTTTGTACTATTGCACCCTGTCTAGCTGCGTCTATTAAGTTGCGCATTGTCTGTCAGCCTGTTGATGTTCTTGTGAGAGTGTTTCATGTCAGAGTTGTGCGCAGCAAAAAGCAAAAAGTTACAGATTACACATGAAGCACAGATTATAACTTTGTCAGGCAATCACAGCGCCTTAAGTAAAGTTTCAATAGAACTCAAAGCCAACAAGAGCAAACATTTATATATTTGAAATACGAATGAGCGCAAAAGGTGCCAAAAGTAATCCTTATGTTTTCGGGTGGAATCATAAACTGGGACTATGCAATTTTTTCCCCCTTTCAAACAAACATTCGACTTGTGCGATTTCTTTGATCTCTTTGAAACTGAGAATTAAATTTTTGTGAATTAAATTTAGCATGAAGGAAAATGCTCTCTTCTCTTCAATTTGTCGCTTTGTATATTTATTATCTTTATTGGCTTTCTTTGTGCACAAACACTTTGAAATCAAAACAACATTTCTCTTTCATGCAAACATAAGTGCAGACATTATGAAAAATCAACAGACGGACTCGACTGTTATTTAATTATTTTGGTATATTTTAGGAAACTTGACTGCAGCTTTTTGTGGTTATGGAGTTTTGAATTACAGCAGCAAGTCTTAAGGTTTATTTTTAATGGGTAAAGCAAGAAAGGGAAAGCAAGAAAGGAAAGGGCAAAAAAGGGGAGTCAATTAGAAAATATTGCTTCGCCTTGCTGTCGATTTAATGGTTAAAATTAGTGCAGCAAGCAAGCAGCCAATGCGGTAATGAAGTGCATTTTTAACCCTTTCGGGACGGAGTTTAATTTTGAAAACCAAAATACTCTTGGTAAAAATGTTCCCATGCTTTCAATTTTGGGACTACAAAGTTTTGTTGTATACTCACAAATTCTAAAAACATCCTTTAACCGAAGACATATATTTCGAATAATAATTCTGCGGGGGTCACAAGATGTGAATAATTATTTTGAGGGGCCTTAAAAACTTCCTGGGACGTATTATTCCAGTAGTCCCGAAAGGGTTAAATGGTGTCATTATGATCACTGCTGAGTAGCAATAAATGTCAAACTGCAATTTAGGTCGAGTCTTTCGGGTAAAGTTTAAACTGCACAAATACAAATGAATTATTCCTGGTATAAATAATTTAGAAAGAAATTTTTCAAACTACATATAAGTCAAAGCGTGTTGGTCGGATAATTGCTATGGCGCCAAAAAGTATGCTACATTTATATACTTGAATATGTGAAAATTGTGGGTAATATCTATAAGCCACAGGTGAAGTAGAGAAAGGAGATTTAGATACATTAAAGTCTTCTTAAGTTATTAAAATATATTAATGCGAAATTGTTTTAAATTAAACATAATCAATAAACATAATTATTCAGAATATGTTGACATTCTCTACGCAAATTTGCTACTGATTTCCGATTGAAATGCTTAGATTACTTTTGATTAAAATACTAGAAAAAAGTAGAGATCAACCGTAGGTAACATTTTGGCCAAAGCCAAAGCCGATTAATCTACTACAAGACTGATATGCGGCTAAATTCGAAGCAACAAATTAATAACTAAAGCCTTTATTAAGTCCTGAAAGTATGCAATGTATAGCAAACTTTTTCGTTATATAGGTTTTTGCTGTTTATTGAATACTTTTAGGCGGAAAGTATCCGTAACTATTCGAGCGATTCGAGGAGATACTGAATGTTTCAAGAATGAATTACGCTTTGGGCAAAAAGTATAAAAGACAGTGAATGGTGCCACCAGTAAATTTTGGTTTTGGCAAGGGAGACGGTGATACAGATTCTTGAAGTAAAGTAAACTAAACATACCGTTTGGAAGTGTGAACACTGAGTTGAACTGAACTAAAGAGTTTTAGTTGTGTGTTTTTTTTGGAACATTCCAGCGATACGAACTGTGCCTGATTTTTGTAACAACATTATTAACTACAATCATTCTGATACCAGTTTTTCGCCGCATGTGGCCGAAGCCAAGACTAAACGACAGCAGTGAAAGGTGCCGCCAGTCAGTTTAGGTCTTGGCAAAGGAGACGGTGGGTGTATCTGTATACATAAAGTAAAATAAAATAAACGAACTGTTTACAATTGTGAACACTGAACTGAACTGAACTTAAGAGTTTTAGCTGTGCGTTTTTTTTTGTTTTGCACAATCCAGCGATACGAACTATGCCTGATTTTTGTAACAATATTATTAACTACAATCATGTGGACACTAGTTTTTCGCCGAATGTGGCCGAAGCCGATTGATCGGTCATGCTCAAGACGTAAATTTTCCAGTCGAAAATTTGAGAACCACTTGCTCTCACTATAATCTTACATTTTGCTTAGGTTTTGTATTATCTTACTGCTTTAACTGTGGAATTTTTCTGCTTTGCCACCTTTCTTCTTCGCATTCATCATAAATCATAATTCTCCTCCTATGGCTTCTGAGTGATGTCGCATGAATAAAAAAACCATTTCAGCATGAATCAACAATTTCAAGTTGAATAAACTAAACCAATGGACAAACAGCAACACTATTTATGGAATAACCCTACAACTTTATGTTAGAAAATAAAGGAAACTAATTCAAAACCAGTTAAAAACTTTTGAATTTTTTATAACACTAAGATTTGATAACCATTAAAAAAGAAAACAAAATGTGTATAAATACTATAAAAAAAATTAGTTGAAAATGTTTAATTTTTCAAATTAATATAAAGTCAAATAAAAATAAATATAATAAATATAAACCAGTTAAAAATTTTTGGATTTTTTTAGCACAAACAAACAAATTATTATTAATTAATTATTAATTATTAATTCTTTTATTTTATTTTATTTTATTTTATTTTATTTTATTTTATTTTATATTGTTACTAAAATTACTTTAGCACAGAACAGAATGCCCCATCGTTACAATATAAACAAATTAAAATACTTAAAAATATAAAAACTTGATGTTACTAAACATTATTTCTCTTCTCTTGAGCATAAAAATTCGACAACAAAGAATTTTTTACAATACAGCAATTTTATCCAAAGTTTCGTTCCTAAAACCAACACAACTTTACACATTTCCACTTTACAATTCACAGCCCAACAGTCCTTCATGACTGTGAAATTTAA
Organism: Melieria omissa; assembly: GCA_963971225.1. Taxonomy (NCBI): domain Eukaryota; kingdom Metazoa; phylum Arthropoda; class Insecta; order Diptera; family Ulidiidae; genus Melieria; species Melieria omissa. The sequence continues at coordinate 99,623,892 of OZ020269.1, forward strand.
TGGATATTAGTGATATACGTCGATAAAATATGCCAAACTGCACAGCAATAAAATTTCCTATTGCTTTCCAATTGCCATTACACGTGCCATCCAATGCAAATGTATACAAAACAACAACAAAATCGAGCAGCATACAAATGGCTGCGAACAAAATATGGAAATGCCAATAAATGCGGGGAAATTCATTAAATTATAACAGCTCGACAGGCGGCAAACCAACAAATGCCGCACCTCAAACAATAACAACAGCAATAAATATTGTTGTGGCTTTTAATTTTGGTCACACTGCGCTGACTGTAGTGTACATTGAAAGTAGTGCGGCCACATGCTGAGCACCTGAAAGTATGCTAGTGAGAAATTACATTATTTGCAGTTGGCCAGTGCCAAAAAAAAATTGTGTATGCAAGGCGCGTTTGCGTTTGTCGGTTGCCGGCTACCGGCTGCGGTTGGCAATGATTGGGTTGGGTGGAGGGGAGGAGGGGCTGGGCGGGGGCCAAAGGAAATGCAGCGCATTGTTGTGAAAGTAAATAAATGTGCCTAGTGCAGCGGGTTTAGTGAGCAAAATGCCAAAAACAAAAGGTGCACACTCATATTTAGTGGCGCCGACAAAAACTTAATTGAAATACAAAAGCAGCAAACAATGAACGGAAATAAAGAGAGCGGATAAAAGAGAGAGGGAAGAGTAAAAATATGATTTATTTTATTTATAAGTCACATGCTGGAAGCGGCGGACGTTGGACGAATGAAAAGACAACAAAACAAGGACATTTTTCCCTGAGAGTAAACATGTAACTTACTTAAGCGAAATATAAGAAAAAATTCCCAAATAAATCAGAAAAAAAAATTATACAAGCTCTATACACGAAACTGACCAAAGATGGGCTCAAGGCAACACAGGATTTTCCTCGCGCTAACCTTAACTTTCTTTCACTTAGAAAGAACCAGAAATGAACCGAACTCTAATCTCTAAACTATAATCAGCTTGAAAAGCTCAAATTGGTTCAATGAATGCATGAACCTAAGTTCGATTGATTGTGTTATCACAATGCATCGCCATGGCTTAAGTGGCCTCCGCCTGGTCAAAGCCGCTCCTGCTCATTTAAATGCCTTCCACTTAGTTAACAAAGTCATGTAAATAGTATTTGTAGACAATTTTATGGAAGCCAACACAAAATTTTACTACAAATTAAATTTCCATTGCTTTTATGTGACCATAATAACACTTCGTTCAATAATGTGTGTGACTAACTAATTAAAACACATTTTTTTGCCAAAATTCGTTTTTATTCATCAACATAGTCCCCTTTTAGGGAGATACAATCATTCCAACGCTTTTCCAATCTTTCGATACCGCCTTTGTAGAACGATTTTTCTTTGCCTTCAAAATAGGCGTTAGTTTCGGCGATTACTTCATCATTTGAGCCAAATCTCTTACCACGGAGCATCTTTTTGAGGTCTGCGAAGAGCCAGTAGTCGCTGGGGGCCAGATCTGGAGAATACGGGGGATGAGGAAGCAATTCGAAGCCCAATTCATGCATTTTTGCCATCGTTTTCATCGACTTGTGACACGGTGCATTGTCTTGGTGAAACAACACTTTTTTCTTCTTCATATGGGGCCGCTTAATCGCGATTTCTTCTTTCAAACGTTCCAACAACGCTATATAATAGTCAGATTTGACTCTGGAGTGAAATGGTGGATCCATGTTTCATCCATTGTGATGTACCGACGCAAAAACTCCGACTTGTTGCGCGTAAACATGTCCAAACAGCTCTTTGAATCATCGATTCGTTGTTGTTTTTGCTCCGGTGTGAGCAAACGCGGCACCCATTTCAAAAACACCTTTTTCATAACCAAATGTTCGTGTATTATGGTGTGTACACTGCCTGCTGATATCTTTAGAATGTCAGCAATCTCCCCCACTTTCACTTTACGGTCAGACATAATGATTTTCAGTGTTTTTCCAACGTTTTCCGGAATAACAGCGTCATTTGGCCGTCCAGTAAATGGAATGTCATCGGTGTCTGTACGACCACGTTTGAATTCGGCATACCAATAACAAATGGTTCTTTTTGATGGAGCAGAGTCCGAATAATGTTTTTCAAGCCATTCCTGGCATTGAACAGTATTTTTTTTCATTAAAAAACAATGATAAATCAGCACACGGAATTGCTTTGAATTCATTTTTTTTGAAAACTCAAAAGTAGTGTCACTTAAAGCCCTGTAACTTGTAAACTAATGGTCGGATTGACATATAATTTTGACAGTAAGCCTAAAAAGGTTCACAATTTCGAAAAAAAATATTGATTTAGTATTAGTGCCGCCATCTATGTGTCAGTCACACACATTATTGAACGAAGTGTTAGTTAACGATGTGGCAAAGATTGCACAATGCTTTCGAATCTATGAAATGCTAAACGGTGCCAAGTAGTTTTTTTTTGTAAATTTTTGTCCCTATATCCTTTAGGGTTATTTTTGTTGGTTTAGGGTGAATTTCAATCGATTGCATTTACATATGGAGCAGCATAAGCTGTCATAATAATAATAATAAAAAATTACATAAACGTAACAACAAAAACCATGTAGTTAGTTTGACATGACTTTGAAGGTCTTAAAGCGAAGAAAAATATTCAAGCATAATTTTGGGACACTGAACTTAGTGTTTTGAACTGTATATATTTTTTATTCATTTTAAATCCAAAAGCTAAACTATGTTCTGTCACTTTTTATTTCAGTCTGATAATTTAATACTAAAAAATATTTAATAAATAATAAAAAAAAAAAAATATATATAAATATAAATCAAAAAAATTGTTTTCCAAAGTCCATCTCCAACTTTCATTTTGTTAAATTTCATGTGGAATTCTAAGTAGTGTCGACTCCTCATCTACTACTACATTCGATATCTGAAGAGTTCTGTTAGTCAATGCACCATATTTCTACCCGAATAGCTCTGCAGGTTGAGAAGTTACTGGTTGAATGATTTTTGGAGCATTTATTAAACCGTTGATCGAGCTTTGTATCAAAAATGATACATTTGGTTTTTGTTTCATCATAACATTTTTCAGAATATAATTAATTTAACCATTCTTTGTGACTTTCTTTGTGTTTGCTTGTTTAAAACCATCTTTCACACTTGTTTAAGAAAGAAGTTTTTAGAAAATTGAAAAGTTTATAATTCTCTCCTTTGTATACATGGGATAGGATTCCTGAATGTTTTTTAAGCTCGATCTACGGATAAAGTCTCCTTTTAATTTTTTTTTAATTTTTTTTTTCTTTGGCCTCTTGTTTTTGGGGAATTGTTTGTTTTTAATTTGGGATAACTTATTTACAAAATTTTTTAATGATATAAAGTTAAGTTAAAGTTAAGTTAAAGTTAAGTTAAAGTTAAGTTAAAGTTAAGTTAAAGTTAAGTTAAAGTTAAGTTAAAGTTAAGTTAAAGTTAAGTTAAAGTTAAGTTAAAGTTAAGTTAAAGTTAAGTTAAAGTTAAGTTAAAGTTAAGTTAAAGTTAAGTTAAAGTTAAGTTAAAGTTAAGTTAAAGTTAAGTTAAAGTTAAGTTAAAGTTAAGTTAAAGTTAAGTTAAAGTTAAGTTAAAGTTAAGTTAAAGTTAAAGTTAAAGTTAAAGTTAAAGTTAAAGTTAAAGTTAAGTTAAGTTCAAGTTAAGTTAAAGTTAAGTTAAGTTCAAGTTAAGTTAAAGTTAAGTTAAAGTTAAGTTAAAGTTAAGTTAAGTTAAAGTTAAGTTAAAGTTAAGTTAAAGTTAAGTTAAAGTTAAATTAAAGTTAAATTAAAGTTAAGTTAAAGTTAAGTTAAAGTTAAGTTAAAGTTAAGTTAAAGTTAAGTTAAAGTTAAGTTAAAGTTGAGTTAAAGTTAAGTTAAAGTTAAGTTAAAGTTAAGTTAAAGTTAAGTTAAAGTTAAGTTAAAGTTAAGTTAAAGTTAAGTTAAAGTTAAGTTAAAGTTAAGTTAAAGTTAAGTTAAAGTTAAGTTAAAGTTAAGTTAAAGTTAAGTTAAAGTTAAGTTAAAGTTAAGTTAAAGTTAAGTTAAAGTTAAGTTAAAGTTAAGTTAAAGTTAAGTTAAAGTTAAGTTAAAGTTAAGTTAAAGTTAAGTTAAAGTTAAGTTAAAGTTAAGTTAAAGTTAAGTTAAAGTTAAGTTAAAGTCAAGTTAAAGTTAAGTTAAAGTTAAGTTAAAGTTAAGTTAAAGTTAAGTTAAAGTTAAGTTAAAGTTAAGTTAAAGTTAAGTTAAAGTTAAGTTAAAGTTTAGTTAAAGTTTAGATAAAGTTAAGTTAAAGTTAAGCTAAGTGTTTCTTTTTCTTTTCTTTCTGTTTTTGGTTCAGGAATTACTGCCAGATTATTCAATCGTTTGAAAAACCTACTAGTTAGTGTCTGAGGTCAGTCTTCAAATTTGACTTTAAGTGATGGATTTGTGTACTTTAAACCCACTCTTAGCAAATATTCATTAATTCCTCCAATACCATTTGTTGCTTAGATAATTGGTTAACATTACAACTTCATTGTCAGCTTTTGCTTTCTGTCAGCATTTCGTCAATTAAATAATTTCGCAACACTAATACGCCACGTTGTGCAACAATAATTGAGCACACAATTAATGCAGCAACGGCTGCAACAAAACAACTAACCACAGTGCCGCAAGCCCGTTCATTCTGAAATATTTATTTAGCAGTCATTAATAAAATAATTCAAATTGATTATACGCCCCATTGCACGCTTCATGAGCAACGCAGCTGTGCACTTGCGGCACTAATTGGCAGCACATAATTATGACATCGACACTGGCGGCCATCAGCAATGAGCTCATCAAATTAGTTTCACTACACTTACCCTCTTCCTCTTCTTTACAGTTACATTCTCACCAACATCACCGCCCAACTTATTGGATAATCAGCGTTTGCATTAAATGCGATTTTCATTTTATTCACACTTCAAATTGAGCTAATGATTCATTAAGCAACTTAAGTGCAGCACTCTTGCATTAGAATGAGAAGGAAAACCACGTTGAAAATGAAACTTTCCGTTTTCCACTTTTCAACTTGTTATTTTCTTTTAATTTTTGTACACGATTCGTTGTTGAAGTTGTTGAAGTATTTGTGCAAACATGACTTCAGAAAAGGACATGCTGCGTTCTAATGCAAGAAACAGCAACAAAGTATTTAGTGCAGCTAATGCCCAGCGCAAGTAGCGAGAGTGTGCACAAGATGTGTAGTGTCGTTGTTGTTGTGTCGGTTACAACTATCAACTGTGTGCTTGGCGCGTTGTTTTCATCAATTTCACTTCACATTTCGCTTGTTCGCCTTGTGGCAGACATTTTGGCGCTGTCGGCTGTACGAGCGAGCGCGCATTAAAATGATAATTAAAAAGTTTTTGCGTACAAGTTCATTTTTAATTTTCCTTTTTAAATTTTTTCTCGCTTGTTGTTGCTTTACTTGTTGACTTGCTTGTTGGCGCTAGCAGCATTGTTGTGGTAACATTTTTTTTTGGTTGATGCTGCGAATTTTTTCTTATAAGTTTTACGTCAGTTGTAGTGTTACGAAACGAACAATTTATCAAGTCAGTGTGGCAAGTGTGCACAAGAATGTTGTAGATGGAGTAGCATAGAAGTCATGAAGAAAACAAAAAAATAAATGAGTATAAAAACCACAGAGCAGCAAGTCTGTAGTTGTTCGCAACTTCAAATAATGAAAAATGCAACTAAATACATTTCGGCGAGCGAGTAGTTGAAAACACAGAAAGAACTAAGAACAGAAAACTATTTTACGAGCAAATTTCTTGGTGTAGATTCATGTGCTTTGGTTTGATGATGAAATGTTGAATGAAAAATTTGGAAAGACAATTTTGGAAGAACAATTTTGTAGAAAAATTTAATAATGGAAACATTTTTTGGTGGTATGTGATTGGCTGGAGAAAAATTATTGAAGTGAAATACATTGTAACGATAAACCACCCTGTCGCTATGCTATGCACTACAATGCTTTTACGGGCATACTTTTAGGCAGCGCTTTTAGAATATGGCCGGCTTGCTATAACTTCGCTATGGCAAGAATCGCTCGCAATGGTAATGGAAATTTTGAGTACAATTGAAATGTGCGAGAACGATCTGCACGACAAGCAGACAGTTAACTGTGAACTTGTGATTAAAGTGATTGCTCCTTTTTCACTGCGTTTAAGAATTTTAGTGTGTTTTATTTCGAAGCACAATTCAGAGAGACGAACAAGCCTGCAGAACTTATTTTCGGTACAATATTTTGCTACGAGTTTAGTGATATCAATGTGAGGTTTGATGAGATTAACGTAGAGAGTTAGGTCGGAAGTTCAGATGAAAGGATTTACTGCGCGTAAATTTGGCCAAGTTTAAACTTCTATTATTCTATGGAACTTCTCTCACTTATGTAGTACCATATGAGACCCGTGGTTCAAATCAATACATTTTCACTGCTTTTATAGTTTACTTTGATGGATTGATTGATTGATTGATTGATTGATTGATTGATTGATTGATTGATTGTTTGATTGATTGATTGATTGATTGATTGATTGATTGATTGATTGATTGATTGATTGATTGATTGATTGATTGATTGATTGATTGATTGATTGATTGATTGATTGATTGATTGATTGATTGATTGATTGATTGATTGATTGATTGATTGATTGATTGATTGATTGATTGATTGATTGATTGATTGATTGATTGATTGATTGATTGATTGATTTTATTGGTTTTCTTTATTTATTTAATTATTTATTTATTTACATATTTATTTATCAATTAATTAATTAATTTATTTATTTATTTATTCCTTTATTTGGAATAAGGGAATTTGGGCGATTCGGGAAGGGAATTTAGGAAATCCTTTAAATAAATCACTTCAATTCCACTCAAAACTGCTTATTTCCTTCTCTTACTCACTTTCTAGTTAGTTCTTCTCCATAATATTAGTAATTTTTATACTTTTATCTTCATCGCAATCACTCAGCAACTCTTCTGCCTTTTTTTAATTTTCTCTGTTATTTTATAATACTGATGACGCTAATGCTCTCGGCGATGCTGATGCTGTCGACAGTGAAGACGATGATATCGTTTTAAAAGCTCGTGGTGCAAATAGCGTTGACGTTAGTTGCTGTCATGTTGCTAGTAAAATGTAATATTGCACCAACATCAGCTGCTGCAGCTGAAGTGTTCATAAACCACACGGAATCACTACGAAACGCTCACACACACACACACATACAAACCCACATCTACATGTTGTACCACACAATGTTCATAAGTATTACGTTACTTAATGTGTGATTTGATTACCAACACCGTTATGGCTTTATGTGTTGGTGCAGGTTCTTTGATTACCAACACCGATTTTTTGTTCTTGTGGAATGGAACCCCACACCAATACATCATATTAAATTTTCTTTTTTTACAAGAAAGCGCTTCTGCGTTGTTATGCATTGACATAACAACGCAGAAGCGCTGCAACAAGCACTGACAGCATGAGCGTGTTTTATTACCACTCACACACACACACACAAATAGGATTATACATATACACCAATACATACCTAGCAGAAACTGCTGTCTGTACTGTAATTTTCCTAAAATTTATTAAAACTTTTTCCGCTGTTGCAGTATTTGCACTAAAAACACAAAAAAGCTCAGTACACTAAAAGTTGAGAAAATCAAAAAATGAGCATAAGTGTGTGTGTGTGTGTATTTGGTTGCTGTGTAGGTGCTGATGATTTGGCGTCGGCTACAATGTTTTGGCAAACAATTTTAATTGATTTTTGTATGCTGAGTTTTTTTGCAACATGAGTTTTTTTATTTTGAACAACAACTGAACGCGTGAAATGGTTTTTCGGAAAATTTTTCTAGATGTAATTTAATTTAAAAATTGCAGTCTGCTGTTTATTTGTGTTTGTGTGCGTGGTTGTGTTTGTAAAATACTTGATGCACAAGGACTTTTGTAAAACAGCTAACTGACAGGCAATTAAAAAAATGCTCACTTCACATTTTTCTCTGCGACACCTACGTTGTGTATCGGATTTTTGTTTCTATTTAAAGATTAAAGGAACGAAAATTATAATTAAATAAAATTTATTTTATCCAACTATGTGAGTTTTAATTATTTCTTATACAAGTAGACATTTTCAATTGTCGACGCTGTGCAGTGTAAAAATAATGTTTATTTGTTGGCACTGTGGGGCGTATGATTGATATTGTTTGACTTGAAGGTCTCCACAACTTGAAAGGCTCCATCAATAGCAATATTGAGGTTTCAGGTTGTTGGAAGGTGAGTGAAAGACGGAAAATGTTTAGTACAGCTGTTTGAGCGAAATATATCTTTGTTGTAAGCTGTGAGTTCTGTGAGTAACTTTTAGTTTTAGTCCCGCAGTTCAACAGTGCGTAAGAGTTATACTTGTTGAAAGCTGTGAGCCCTGTGACTTAACTTGCTTCAACTTTCGTTAACTTCTAACTTGTTTTAGTCTCACAGTTCAACAGTGCATTTGAGTTATTCTTGACTTTCTTTTCAGCGAGTCCATATGAGTTTTAGTTACCTTCTAATAAAACTGTAGCTAAGCCACGCTTGAAATATTGTCGGAATCCTACAAGAACTCGACTGTGTCGAAAAGGCAAACGTACGAGTGGTACAACGAGTTGAAAGCGAGCCGTAATCAATCACAGTAATTGATGCTTTTGGTCGTTTATTCTCCAGCATGACTGACGAGAACATTGAAAAAGTTAAAAATTGAAAAAGTTAAAAAAGTGGCTACGGCAGAGAGTCGGTCACAGCCAATTCTGGTGTCTCGTTTCGATTGGTCATTGATATATACCACGTTTTGGGCTTGAGACGAGTTGAAGCGCAAGCAACATCGGATTGATGTCGCTTAGGAAATGCATTCTGCAGGCCAAAACGTTCTCGACGACATATTTACCAGTGACGAGATATGGTTTTATGAATATAACAGCGAAACTAACTAACAATCATCGAAATAATGCTTCTCAGATGACCAAACCCAACCAAACGACCACCTAGCCAAAAAAGTAATAAATCGGCAGAATGGATCCAAAATAAAAGCTTTGTTGACTGTTTTCTTTGATTGCGGTGGTGTGGTCCACTCGGAATTTTTTCCGCTTCGTCAGGCAGTAAAAAAGAGGTGTTACGTAAGCGTATTGTAGCGTTTGTCTGTGAAAAGACAACTCATGGTTTCTTCACTACACAACACATATGCTCACACATCTCAGCTGGTACGTGACTATTTGACCAAAAACAACTTTCATACTGTTTCGCAAGCTATTCTCTATTCACCCATTATGGCTGCTTGTGCCTTTTTCCTATCTTTCCTACTCAAGTGAACAGTTCGCCGAAAGTATTTTGAGAAGACTGAGGCGATAAATGAAAACTTGCACCAATAGCTGAAGGCTATCTGAAAATCAGATATTTTCAATATTAAAGAGAGCAATCGATTTTGAGTATTGCTTGCATATTAAAAAACATTAAATTTTCAGGCATATTCTGCAGTTCATTCTTATGTGAAAGTAAATTCAATTCTATTAGTTGCAATGTGAATTGATTTCACTTTCATATGAAAATAAAATGCATAATATGTCTGTTTATTTCACATCCAAACAAAACTGAAATGACTATCTTGCCAACTCAATGCTGCAGTTTAGAACTGCTTGAAGCTGCTTCTTCTTCTTCTTCTTCTTCTTCTTCTTCCTCTTCTTCTTCTTTTTCTTTTTATATTTATATTTTTCCTTCTTTTTCCTCGATGTACAATTTTTTCTGTGCTTTGATCTCCATGAGCCACTAAGGTTGGCCTCTGCGTACAACAGTGCGTATGAGTGACACTAAACTTTGAAACCAATTACGTGCTTGGGTAATAAAACTTGACCTTTAAAGTAATGTAAACTGCATAACTAATATATTGTGAATAAATTGTGAGAAAAACATTGAAAAAATGTTTATTTATTTTTAGAAAATTTTTAGATATTTAATTTTTGATTTGTTTTCATTTTGTAATCGTTACTTTTATAAAATTTTTGGTTTGGTTTTTTAATTTATTTTTAGACAAGTTTTGTTATTTAATTTTTGATTTATTTTAATTTCTAAATTTTGAATTTTATAGAATTTTGATTGAAATTTGTTTAAGTTATTTTTAAACAATTTTTTTATATAACATTTTTGATTTGTTTTAATTTTTTAATTTTGACTTTTATAGAACTTTTAGTTTGGTTTTTTAATTTATTTTTAGACAATTTTTGTTATTTAATTTTTGATTTGTTAATTAATTAATTTAATTAAATTAAATTAATTAATTTGTTAATTTTGATTTCATAGAATTTTTAGTTAAATTTTTTTAATTTATTTTTAGACAATTTTTTATTATTTCATTTTTCATTTGTTTTAATTTTTTCATTTGGACTTTTATAGAATTTTTAGTTTGGTGTTTTTTCATAGGACACGATTTCAGTCGATCCTACAGGATTACAATTTGACGAGGCTTGTACACAACTTTTGAGACAAATACCATTCAAAACTAAATTTATGACCTAAGATTTTGGCAACAAACAAATATTTCGGCTTTTGGGCCACCAAAACCCCACTTTGTCTCACAATTCTACTTATTTTCTTATTCTAATTTTTTTTAGCAAAAAAACAAATTAAATATTTTAATCTTACTACAAGTTGAACTTATTTTTTTCACTGTAAAGTACAACAATTACCTACATATCACTGTCTCCGAAACTTTGACCCAACTTTATATGTCTTCCACAATTTTATTATCATTCGTTTTCGCAGAAATTGTGCCGAGTCTGCTCAGAGCGATATATGCAACATTTCAAACCTTCTTTTAGGCGCATGTACATTTATACATAAGTAATACAAAAACAATCAAGTCTACCACAATATCAGACATACAGATTTTCTACGCCAACCAAAAGCAACGCCCTTATGACCGCTATGGCAAAATTTACTAGATGCAGCATTGAGAAATGTATAAAAATAAGAAAAGCTACCAGCGAAACAGGCAAACAAAATCAGCGTTAAATTATGGAAAGAGCGACAAAATTGAAATTTATTTTTATGCGCGCCACATTAAATTGTGTCGAAACACACATATATACATTATACACATTTACTATCTCACTGTTTCATGGAATATTTCTTGGTCACCTTGGCAGTTTTGTGTGTGTGTGAGTGGGCGCATTTTCACACATTTTATGTGAATGTCATTTTTTTATTTTTTATTTTCGCGTTGCTTTTTTTCAGCACATAGAAAAGCTGACTACAAAATCCTATCGAAGGCAAAGCGAAGTGGACTGTTTATGTGGCAACTCAAGTCGAGTGTTGAGTGTTAAATATGGAACTTTACTTATATGATTGTGTGCTGTGCGCTTAAAGGTCAGCGGAATCCACTCGCATAGGATTATTTTGGCTTTCCCACTCACATGCACCGACTGGGAACTGCCAACGAAATAAAACAAAAAAACATGGTTTAGGTATAGAAAAAAATATATAAACGAAAATGTATACATATATGTGGCAAGATTTGCTGCAAAACAAAATTGTCGTCGTCCATCAGCACTGGCGGTTTTCGTTCTCTTATTCCCATATAAAACAACAACGTGCCTGTTCTTTTTTTATGTTGCCGCACATGTGGCATAAATGTTGAATAAGAGGACGAAAAGTTTGTATGTATTTATGGTTTTTATTTTTCATATTACATTTTATGTATAGGCTTCGTTTTCGTTGGCAAATTGCACATAAGCAGCAAGCTTATCAAGTTATGAAAAAGGCGATGGAAGTGTTGCAAAAATAAACAGCAGAAATTATGTTTATGCCACTCCTTGATAAATTCTGACAGCTCAAATTGCTTAACGAATTTGGACTCAACTGAATGTCGACAAAGTGATGATGAAGTACTTAATTCTCATCATTTTCTGCTGCTTACATACAGATTTATGGGCAATTGCCTTTTGAGTTTTCCACTCGAAGCAATATATGTGAATTATTCATTTTTTTAAATGATGAGTCAAAAGTGCTTTGAAATTTGATGCATGAAATTGATTTTGCGCTGTTTGGCTGTTTCATCGAGTGACCTTGAGGCAGTGTTCAGAGTACAATAGAACATGAGCTGAATGAATGTGAAGTAGGAGTTGGAGAGACATTGAAGAGTGATTTTTAATGATTCAAAGAGGATCTGAACAGGAAATGTTAACTGATTAAAAGAGGATACAAACAAGCTCTGAAAAAGGAAGACAAATAAAAGCGCAGGCACCTTATTTATTTCATTTTTTTTATCAATCTTCTGAGTCGAGTGGGGATTTAAATTCTGCGTTTAATGTTGGCATGAAAACAAAGAGAAATTAAAAATTTCAAACCAACTTAGTTGGTGTGACAATAACAATTTTTTATGGTCAATGTTATTTAATTTGATGAAACGAAGTTTCAAGATTCAAAATGTCAAATGTCACTCAAAATAATACATCTTAATTGGATATGGTAAAATTTTGTGTTGCTTCTGAGATTTTTTTCTTTTCATTCACTGCTTCAGAGCAAAGAGCCTCAACGAAACAAATCAATGAGTCAATGACAACTCAACACATGACTTCAGTTGACCGATTGACCGATACATCAAATTGAATCACTTCTCATTTATTTAAGCTTCCGATAAATCTTACCAGTCCATCCATGCTCCGAGTCAGATATACAACTTTACATGGCAGCGTTTGGTATAACAAGTTCCCATAGGTTATGTTATGAACAGCGAGCGATATGCAGGTAATTTACTCTTAAAAGGCCAATTGTAAGTTCTCAAAAATTAGTGATGAAATTTTCAATCCTGGTGACAGCCATAAACCAATTTGATTTAATGACGAAACTTTTTTCTCCTTATTCACTTCGCTTGTCAGTATAGGACATCAATAAAGCCTGGAGTTGGAGTTATTGAAGAATGAGGTATAAGTCTATCGATGGCAGTCTCATCACATGGGACAGGTCAACCTTTAAGACATCTTTTAGGAGAGACTCAACATTATTGTGTAAAATTTAGCTCTAGGAATGAGGAAAAGTATGACAGATGAGCTGCCAGCTGCTGAAAGCTAGAGAAGGCAATGGGCGAAATGCAGCTGGAGTGGCATAATTAGGTTTGAAAAGTCTGCTGTGATACTAGCAACAGGTGAGAGTTGAGCTGGTTTCCCGAAGAAAATGGGGTTATGTTTTCAACTCTAGTCTAGCCCTGGCATCTTTCTACCTATTGCATGTTTGTTTAAAGGCATAGAACTTTAAATATTATTTTTTGTGACAGTCGATTCGGCAGTTCTTGATTGTTTTGAAGTTTGTTTGGTTTAGTAATTCATCATTAACAGACTCCATCGCAGCAAGGTTTCGAAATTGATTTTGAAAAACATGGTTCAATTGGATATTGTGACGCGATGTGATGTGATGTGATGTGATGTAATGTGATGTATTATGATGTGATGTGATGTGATGTGATGTGATGTGATGTGATGTGATGTGATGTGATGTGATGTGATGTGATGTGATGTGATGTAGTATGACGTGATGTGATGTGATGTGATGTATTATGATGTGATGTTATGTGTTGTAATATGATGTATTGTGATGTAGTATGATGTGATGTGATGTGATGTGATGTGATGTGATGTGATGTGATGTGATGTGATGTGATGTGATGTGATGTGATGTGATGTGATGTGATGTAATGTGATGCGATGTGATGTGATGTGATGTGATGTTATGTGATGTAATATGATGTGGTGTGATGTGATGTGATGTGATGTATTGTGATGTGATGTGATGTATTGTAAAGTGATCTGATGTATTGTGATGTGATGTGTTGTGATGTGATGTAATATGATGTGATGTGATATAATGTGATGAGATATGATGTATTGAGTTGTGATCTGTTGTGATGTGATGTTACAACTCAACCGATGACTTCAGTTGACCGATATATCAAATTTAATCACTTCTAATTTATTTTAGCTTGATGTGATGAGATGAGATAAGATGTGATGTTATGTGATATGATGTTATGTGATGTGTTGTGTTGTGATTTGATGTGTTGTAATGTAATGTGATGTAATGTTATGTAATGTAATGTGATATTATGTGATGTGATGTGATGTGATGTGATGTGATGTGATGTGATGTATTGGTAGGAAGGAATGCTACGAGCATAGCACTCAGTCCATTTAGAATAGTGTGCCCAAAGAGAAAGGTAAGAGGGAAGAAAGGGAGCAGAAAAATCGTAGAAGATGTAAGGGGTTTGTTTTCCTCCCGAACTTTTGAGTTGCTTTGAGGAATCTTAGAAAAACAGGAAGAGATAAAGTATAAGTGAAGCCTCATGCTTCAGAAGTATGCTGGACAGTGGCAGATGAAGTATTCTGTGTCTGTGGTTTTGTGTCTATGCCCTCGAGGCAAACTTCAGTCAGGCACTACGTGCGTTTTTTGTGCTCTTATTCGTCCATCAGAGCGATTGAGAAACTATGATTGAGAAACTATGAATTGTTTTCGCATATAAGTAAACAAAATTGAGCAGATGAAAGCCAACACTAACGTAATGTAATGTAATGACTGCCTGAAATGCCGCGAAGAGTGTGTGAAAACGGACCGAAATCATATTCAAACATTATTACCATAAACACAGTTTGTCTTTATTGGCCAATTCGCGCTTCATAAGCTGCCTCCCTAACATAACCTGACCTAATGATATTAGATTACCTGCCACATAAAACAATTTTTTGAATAATGATTTGTTTGTGTATTATTATCTTTTGATGTAAAGTTTTCTGCGTCTAAAAAAAACACTTTTGAAGTAATAATGTTTGCTTTAACACTTAAATGAATGATTCCAAATTACCAACATTTTCTTATTAAAACTCTTAAAGCCCATAGCCTTCAATATGTCTACTGCCTCTTGTCTATCCTTTGTATATAGATTGGTTCTATAACAAAAGGCATTAGAAAGTAAAAAAAGTAAAATAATTTAAGTCCGCAATCTAGAGGAAAATTTCCCAAAAACTTTTCACAGTCTTGTACACTTTGCCACTCATTTATCTATAAATTGTTAACGCTGTGAATAGCACTGACACCTTAAATCATTGATTTTATTTAGCGAAAAAATTGTTAGCCAACATAAATTAGCAGCTTAAAGCTGAAGCTAATAAAACGAAAAAAGTCAAACGAAAATCAACAAAGCAGCAACTAACAAAACACAGCATCCTTCAAAGTAATTTCAAGACCAGAAGCGACACTAGCAGATACAACCCCCCAAATAATATTCAAAGAAACAGACAACAAGAGTGAACCGGCAGATACAAGCGGGTCAGACTAAATAGAAAGGAGGAAAGCTACAGCCGCATAGCAACGCAATGAAATAAGAAAAGGTAAAGAACGGTCAAAGCTGGCAAAATTGGGTATTAGCGCAAAGTGAAATGTGTCGGCATGGATGCGGCAGGAGTAGTCGCGGCTACTTTTGAAATCAATCAACTGCAAGTTAACTTTTAGGCGGCAAAACCAACATTTTGCGTGACTGATTCAATTGATTAAAAACAAAAACTTTTCTTATGAACAAAGTGAACAAGTTGAAGTGGGGTAAAGTTTTAAGAAAGGAATTTAAATTAAATTTTTGTTTTCTTAAATCAGGAAATTACCACAGTGTGTATGAGCAACATTATTTAATGAAGGTTAAGGCAGGTTCTCACCTTGTGGATCCGAAAAAGTGCACTTTTTTTAGGAATTTTTTTTGAGAAAACGGTTAAAGATACAACGCTGAAAATTGTTTCTGGATATGAACACACATTTATTTAGAGAATACAATTTTTCAAATTGAATGAATCAAAAAAAGGGGGGGAGGGGGCGTCCATCAGTGGCGGCATGTCGGCGAGGATTTGTCCCGCTACCGGAAGTGATTCCGTCAAAACCCGTGATCGGAAACACAAAAATCGAACACATTCTTAATGTGTACCGTATTATCTATTGAATGAACCAAGATCATGAAAAAAAAAATCAAAATTACAAAAGTTATGAGGTTTTGAAAAAAAATTAAGATTTTCGCATTTTTTTGTTCACTTATTATTTTTTTAAATAAACAATTTTCAATATTTTTGGCTGATCGGTGGTTCATTCATTAGAAAACACCCTAAGGAACATTTGGAAAAAATTTGGTGACGATTGGTTCATTCCAGCGCCTTCAATCACTTCCGTAAGGTCCGAAAATGTGGTTCTGAGAAAAACGCGTTTAAAGTTTAAAGCGCGCTTGGCCGGTGCTCTACACTGCTCTATGTAACGGCCTGTAACTTTTGTAATTTTTCAGATTTTGATCTGAAATTTCTGGAGTACATTTTTGAAACATATATCTACACGATGAGGCAAAAAAAAAATTGTTGTTTTTTTTTTTCCACAAGGTGAGAACCTGCCTTAAAGAGAAATTATTTGTTAAAGTATTGAAAACGTGAGAGATGAGAGAAGCAGAAAGCAAAGAAAGCAAAGCTGCTTTTGCTAGTATTAATCGGATTTGTCTGATATCTGATTTTGGTATCGCCGCCAAACTGATACGGCTGTGTAAAATAACGATGAATGTCGCTGCTAGCTCTGTAAGAATCGAGAAGAACCTCTTCCAGTTGTTTTAGGAACGAGATGTTAGACAAGGCAACCGCCTATTGATTTTTGTAACCTTCTACCTTAACCTTTACAAGCGTGCCGCATGTTCGACATTCTCCAGTCTAGAGGTAGAAGCGAGCAAAGTGAGGCTTGCGTTAAACGAGGGTAAGACAAAGTACCTACGGTCAACACACAAAGAATCTTCGCGTGTTGGCCATCACGTCACTGTTGTCAGCTGTAATTTCGAAATGGCAAAGGACTATGTCTATCTTGGCATCAATTAACAACAAAACAGCGTCAGTCTGGAGATCAAACGAAAAATTACTCTTGCCACCGAACAACATTCGACTCTTATCATCTCAGTCCTTTTGATGACCATCGATAGAGGTGTTTGAGTACAGTGAAAGCGCTTTTATCTTTACAAAGAACTTGTAACTGTTGTGTACTATGGTTGCTATGAGTAATACAATTTTATAAATCAAAACTAAATGAAAGTAACAAAACCAGCAAATTTGTTTGCTAAACGCGGCGTATGAGTAACATTAATTAGAAAGAATAACCAAAACATACTCATTGTTTGCAAAAAGTTTGTTGGTGTTTAAGCTAATTTATGCGGCATACATGGCGTGTGAGCAACATCAATTAGAAAGAATACCAAAAAACTATTCTGATTCAAGTTTGTTATCAAAACAAGTTACACTAATTCGTTTTTGAGATCAAAGGAGTCACGTTTTGGTAAGAAGTTGAATTCGAATGAGTAACATTAATTGAACGCTACAACAAAAACTATCAATTTGAAAATACAAACGAAAGTAGAATTAGAAATGCTAACAATTGTTTTAACTTATTTTGCATTTTTATAAATACGAAGTATTATTGGGGTACAGGGGTGCGTATGAGTAATAAAATTAAACCAAAAAGATAAGTAAATTTTAAAATTATTTGCTTTTAAAAAGAAAACAAGCAGTTCTTCATAAAACTTTGAAGTTCTATGAAAAATATTAAATGCGGAAACTGCAAGTTTCAACATTATTAACGAATTTATCACGTGAAAGGCGCCTAGATTGCTCGAATTTATTTAAATTAAGATTGAAGTCATTTTCATGTACAGCAGAGCGTATGAGTAATAAAACTAAATCAGAAAGACATGTTAATTGTAAAATTGTTTATATTTGGGACCACAAGAAAGGTTTTAGAGAAGATCTTGAAGTTCTACGAAGAGTTTTAACTACAAAAAATCTCAAGCTTCAACATTACAAAAGGATTTATGACGCAGAAGACACATAGTGTGCTCACCATTCTTTAAATTAAGATTCAATTCTTACAAAAACTCCAGCACTTTCAGTGTACAACAGAGCGTATGAGTAATTATTTTAAACCAAAAAATTACTCGAGGCGACAAGAAGCATTTGGGATAAGATTTTTTTATTTTATGAAGACCATTAATTAATTAATTAATTAATTAAGTAATTGTAGAGGAGATTTTGGAGTTCTTTGCAGAATATTAACTGCGAAAACCACAAGTTTCAACATAAAAGAATATATGACGTGAAAGGCATTTAGATTGCTCGCAGTTGTTTAGATTGAGATTAAACTCGTATGAAAACTCAGCAATTTTGGTGTACAACGGAGCGTATGAGTAATAATTTTAAACCAAGAAATTATTCGAAGCGACAAAAAGGATTTTGGATTAGATTTTTTCTATTCTATGAAGACTATTAAATAATAAATTATTATAATTAATTAAAAATAATTGTTCTACCGAGCTGTGGTGACAACGAATCAACCACTCAATCAACATGAATTAATAAGGGGAGACTATAAGCCTTTTCAATGTATGATGGGTTTCTTTTCCCAGTCGAGGCGGGAACTGAAGCTAAAAGATTTTACTTTCGCTTAAGTGGCAACAAAAAGGGGCGAATGAGCTTGGCGCGTATGAGTAACAATAGTTTATGTACAATTAAACAAATTTTATGTCTAATAAATGAAGTGCAAATTTTTGACACATTTTAATTGAAAGCATTTGAGAAAAGAAATCACTTATTGTAAACTTGCGTTTAATGTGGTTTAATTTTAATTTGTATTATATTTTGAAAGAACAATAAAACAAAAGCCTTTTACTTTGTGTTGCTGCGAATTTTCTTTGTGGTTTTATATTATTTTTATTTTTTTAAATAAATTTTGTGGCCTCAGAAGAGTCAAACGCCAAGTCAAACGACAAGATTAATGAAGGTAATACAAACGAGGCAAAGAAAGGAGTCAATGAAACCAACCCATACCAAACAAACAGTTTTGTAACAAAAACAGTAGACAACAAAACAAAGAAAGATAGAAGAGGAGAGAGAGAACGCAATGCTTTTGATAAATACAAAGTAATTAAAAAGCCAGCCAGCGCAGACAGTCAATTTTTTTTACTTTATTTAGACTTACTTGCGGCTTTTTACATTGACTTATATTAACCGCAACAAATGCAGCTTGTGTGCGTCTACTAAAAAACCGCAATACACACAAATGTAATTTTGCCATTTTAGGCTTCACACAGAAGCAAAGCCAATGAGAAAAAGACACAGAGACTGAGAGAGAAGGCGGGAAAACAAACGACTAAAGCTACCAAAATCTCATTAGGTACACTTTGAAGTTGGGTTTGGGTAGTGCGTAAGCTGTCGATGCGTGGAAAGTGGTAATGGAAGTTGTTTGGCAAAATCAACAGCACATAAAAGTGGGGTGGCAACGCACACACACACACACACACACACAGACACAAGTCGTCTACACGCGTATACAAAACCGCAGTTAAGCGCTAATTAATTTAGTGTCACACACACGCAACACGACACCTGCTTGTGTAATTGAATATTACGTAAATGGGAATGGAAATATGTTCACATGTGTGTGTATGTGCGTATGAGCGTATGGGTGTTTGTGAATATTCCCATTTTGGGCTAATCCGTTGCGTTGTGGGTAATATTTTTGCCATGAGAGGTATACAAATTACCTTTAGACAGTCAGATAGATGGGTAGACACAGCGAAAATATTACCAACAATTTCTTTAAAATTTCAAAAATTCTTTTAGCCAAACTGTACCTGAAAATTGTGCTATGTATCTCAGCTTCCTGCTCAGCTGCTCTTATTCCCAGTACGCAACTAACTGACTAACTTAAAAGGCAATTACTGTTCATCCGCCACACGTCATTACCGCCCAAAACACCTGTGTCGACACTGCGCTGCACCAATGGTTCCTCTCACCCCCGCCATTAGCACTTCTACATGTATCTGTTGCTGTGTGCCCATATTTATAACAACGTGGCGTTATTAGTTATAAGCAAAATATAGCATTAATTAAATAAAACGATGCTGAAAGCGTAGATCATTAGAAGAAACACGTGTTTCTTGTATACCTTCAACAAAATTTTGCCAACACTGCCATTCTAGTCAATGTCTCAAGATAAAGTAATACTAATGGTTGCGATACACACACACACACACACACTTAAATATTTACTTGCTACTACTGCAAAATGAGCAACGGGAGGTGTAGCCAGTTGTGTTTTGTTGCAAAAAGGGTTCAGCTGGTTGAGTGTTTGACGCCCTTTTTGTGGCTATGTGGCTGCGTTGCTTATTGCTTGATGCTATGTTAATGTGTGTGTGGGCACGAAGTGTCTGTGTCTCTGTGTGAATGTATGTGTGTCTGGCTTGTTAATAGCATTTTATAGCGCAGCTGTTTTGCCACTACTTTTTTCATATGCCATTTACATTTAGTGTGTGTGTGTGTGTCTGGGTGGGTGTGGGGGGTAGCCTGGGTGCTGTGGGTATCCTTTTCCTTCTCTGCCCCATGACTTAATTTTGCAGTGTGTCTATGTTTAACATTGCAGCCAATGTAACGTTGATTGCGACTACTTGCGGCCTTCCCCCTTCGACATGTGTTCTTTGCATGTTAATAGCTCATTGTGTAAGCGTTTAAGTTGTAATTGAATTGTTGAAATCGTAGTGTGAGTGGTCGATACATTGAAATTGAATCAACTTGTAAGTGTAAAGCAACCAGATGTTTCCAATTTCGCAGTTTTTTAATGTTACGTATACGCCCCGCATATCGATTTGCATACATTTAGCGATTCTGCTAATTGATATGAAATGTTATGGTATGGAAATTTTTCTGCGAAACAGCTTGGAATGATTTGGTGGAATGGAATATTTAATAAATCGGTTTTTTTTCGTTTTTTTCTTTTTAATAAACAGGGGAAAATAATCAAAGATTAATTTCACATAATTACTTAATCGCTTGCATACAAAATAAGTAAATTGGTTTTAAATGGATTACATTTTTTTCAGTATTTATGGTTTTGAGAGTTTCACATTTCATTTTAATGTGCTTATGAGTTTACATTCTGAGGGAGGTATGTGCGTGGCATAAGGTGCTGGAATTGAGATTTGATATGGGATGAGCATCATTTGTGCTTCACACCATCGACTGTGCGTTGTTTCTGGGTCGCACTTGTAGACAAAATCTTCAAGCTTAGTTTATTTGAAGGTATTTTCTAGTTCAACCTTGGATCTTTGTCAATTTTGCACTTTACTAGAGCGACTCTCACATCGTCACTGGATGATTTTTATCAACCTTTTTCTCCATAGGAAAATGCCTGGTCTTGGAATCACCAAAAACACTAAACGACGGTCACATAATTTTACAAGTTCAAGTTCACGCTTTTTCATAAACTTTGCGTTTTCTTGTTTCCATTTTGACCGTTTGCTGTAAAACGTCAAAGGAAAAATCTCAATGATATTGATTTGTCGAACATTTTTTACGTATTACCAACTAAGAAAAGTTTTGTTAGTCTTTGAGTAACAGCTATGGGGTTATTTTTTTATTTCCTTTGCATGTTTTATACACAAAATTCGAAGTCATATTATTATTGGGTCCAATGATGCCTGTAGAATCTATAAAAATTAAGAAAAAAAGGAGAAGAAGAAAATAAGAATGAATTCCGTAACCTGAAATCAAGACTTCTGACGAGCCTGCTTAGCAGATATGTCGATTCCGTACCCTGGAATAAAGAATCCTCTGGCATCTGGCATTAAAATCTCGCATCCACATACTTTTTTTCATTAGGAAGATGAACTTATTTGCCCTAAATTGAAACTGTTAATTGGATATAAAACGATAAACAATACAACTATTTCTATGTCAGCGCCTTACTCCGCCAATTCTGTACTCTGGGGTCAAGATTTCTAACGAGTCTGGTTAGCAGAAATGCCTGAAAATGCCAGAAAAACCCTGGAGTAAAGAGTCCTGCTGCATTTGGCAATTAAATCCCTTATATCCTTTTTTTATTAGGAAGATATTGCCCCGACTTGAAACTGTTCGTTCGATCCACGGGAAAACAAAAGGTGATTCACCATGACCCATTTTGGCCTCCAAGTGGAAGTGTGGTCTATGGTGCAGACACATAAATCCCTCCCTAGCCTACAGAAACCAATTTAGTACAAAATGTTGTTCAGCCTAGGTTAGGTTAGGTTAGGTTAGGTTAGGGTAAAGTGGCTGGCACGGGACTTGCCGAAAGACACACTTAGGCCTCGAAAAGGGCCCAATGTGATACCACAAGGAGGAAGTGATCTGACTTACTGCAAGTTAAGTGCCTATTCAATGTTGATTAATCTAAGGTCATCCAGGTTGTCGAAGAAATTAGAGCCCAAGGCTTTCCACCTTTGTATAGAGAGAGCCGGGCAGTGACAGAGAAGGTGACTAATGGATTCTTCCTCCTCCTCATTTTGACAGCTTCGGCAAAAGTCCCGACTGTCAAGACCTAATCTGTAGGCATGAAGACCAAATATACAATGTTTCGTAAGAATCGAGACGATCGTACTGATGTGTTGAATGCTAAGCGAGACAAGAGTTCTAGTGCGCCCGGGGTTTAAAGTGGGCCATAGTTGTTTTGTGATTGAGCAAGTGCTCTCCTCCTGCCATCGCTGGTTGGCTATGTCGAGGAAAGAAGAACCTATAAAATAAGTTTTAAGCATTAATCATAATTTTTTCTTCTATCTTCAATTTTACATTAAACAAAATTCAGACCAAACTTTAAAGTAAGACCTTTTAAAATTAAAAAAATATTCCGAAAAAACAGAAGCTTTATCTGTACTCAGCATTTTCGCTTCAGCACGTAGCCAAAAGTGTTGGCAGCGCTAATAAAAACTTTCTCATCGCCTAACCAACCCCAACCCCAACCTGAAAGTGGCAGCACATAGCATCCATTACACAATTCGCTGATAACTTCTTCTACTACAACAACAAAAATGCAAAATTGAACGCAAACTATGCGCGGCACATAAAATAGATGAGAATAGCGTGTGTGTGTGTGTGTGTGTGTGACGGATGGCATCCAATGTAAATAATTGGAACGTGCAGTAAATTTTGTGTGCACACAAAATTATTTGAGTGATATTTTTTTACTACACAACGATTTGTTAGCAGTCTTCAGAAAAAAAGTGAATGAAAACAAAAAATGAGTCACAAGCGAATAGAACACTGCTAGAATAATACACACGCACACACACAGCGACAATCAAACTCGTTTGAGAAATGAAAATGGGAAAAACAGTGAAATTTCGTTCAACGCGCTTTTGGCGAACTTTTGGTTGAGTGAATGGCTGCGACACGCCGCATTACGTGCTCACTTTTGTATGCAAAGCATTCAGTGCTAAAATGTGGGGACGGAGACAGATGGAAGAACAAACAGAAGGGGAGGCACTGTAAGTGGTATGAAATAGCCTGCTCTGTGCTGTGCTGTGCTCTTCTCAGTGACACACACACACACACAAATATTGTACTTTACTCGTACATCGTTTCGATGCAATGCGTTTGTGTGTCATTGTATGTTTGGCGCAATTTTAATGCGGAAGTTAAATCCACACAAATACTCAAACACACATAGCCGCATGCAGCCGTATTGGTGCACATATCCTGTACACACACACACCAATACAAACATGCAGCTATACGTGTTTGTAAATATGGTATGGAAATAACTAGCAGGAAGAGTTATTTGACATTTGTTTACTGGCGACAGACTGGTGAATGTTGATGTTTTAGTGTGGTTTTGGAACAATTTATGGTGTGAGTACGCTACCTGGGGCAATGCTGACACTTTGATACAAAACGTGTAATTTTGATTCATAATGTAAAGCAATGAGAAGAGAAGCCGAAGTAAACAGGGAACAGTAGACAAAGAAGGCGAACAGAAAGGTGCAAAAGAGAGCATGTACACAAATTTTTCAAATTTATTCATTACTTAAATGTAAAAGCTGCCTTTTGATTCTGGGGAAACAGATCACCGAGAAGCAATGAGAGTAGGAAGCGAAGTAAACAGTAGACAAAGGAGACAGACAGAAAATTGAGGAGGTACAAGATTTTAAAAAATTATTACTAAAAACAAAAAATTTCAAAACACACAAAACAAATCTATATACATACTCGCGAATCAAGGAGCCAAATGTAGTAAAACTGCGTTTTTAGTTGTTCTCTCTGACATCAAGATTTTTTTTAAAAGGACTTTGAAAATTCAAGGACATGTTTATTTCAAAAAAATATTTTGAAAATTTAGAGCATTGTAGAATCAAAATATAGGTATCAAATGAAAGATAAACATCCTTAGAACCCTAGAAAATGTAATACTTTGGTACAAAAGGACGAAGAGATATTAAAAATGTGCTTTTAAAAATTTATACTTGAATATCCTTGGAAATTTCCAATAGTTTTTTTTTTTAAAGAATATTTTAAGGACTAATAAGTATGCTACCACATCCTTAAATTTCGTCCTTCTAACTTTCTAGTTTAAGATATCAAATATTTTAAGGAAGTACACAAATTTTTAGTTTTTCTCTCTGACATCAAGATTTTTTTTTTCAAGGACATGTTTATTTCAAAAAATTATTTTAAAAATTAAGCGCATTGTAGAAAAACAATGTGGGTATCAAATGAAGGAGTGTTTCTCCTTAGAATCTTAGAAAATTTTATGTTTTGGTACAAAAGGACGAAGAGATATTAAAAATGTCCTTTTAAAAACTTATACGAATATCATTTGAAATTTCCGATAATATTTTTGGAAAAAAAAAATATTTTAAGGACTAATATGTATACTAACACATCCCTGAATTTCGTCCTTTTACCTTTATTAGTTTGAGATATAAAAAATGTTAAAGAAGTACACAAAATTTTCAAGGTTATTCATTACACAAATATATAAGCTGCATTCTGATTCTGATTCTGAAGAAGCGTCCACGAAGAACTAAACTAAGTTCCGAAAGAGCTGCTGACTGATTCTCGAATATAAAAACCAACTAGGTAAATCAATTAGCGATGGAACACAGTGGGCCTTGTGACCTAATTCATGTTCTTGAGATCTCGTTTTGAACCCATTTACCTAACTACTTATTGATCCCTAAAGTTTAGTATAAATAAATCCATTATCCAGCCTAACCTAACCTAATCCATTATATTTGCGTGATATCAAGGATTCTATTAAGCATTGTTAGAATAATCCAATCCAACCCAAATATGCACCGTTTCGGTCTTCAACTGGTTGTCATTTTGAAGATAATTCCAATATGGCTTCCTAATAGAAACTCTCGACCTTATTGGCAAAAATCTGCAAGCCGATTTTCACACGTTTTATTTAACTCTTTCCGACATGAAAATAACAGCCCGCTGTATGAATTGTATGGGCTGTAGTCCAATATATTGGACATTGTGACTGAAAGGGTTAAGGAAAATGCTCCACTAGCAAAATAATTCGCCCAAAAAGAATTAGGTGGCAATCAATTGATTCCAGATACGAAATTTCAGATGAATAAGAATCTTGTAACCAATCTCCCCAAACTTCTGTCACTATCGATGTGTTCCTAATGGAACGCAATTTCTCTCCCATTGGTCAAAGCTGGCCACTTCTAGGCAATTGCTAACTTTAGACACTCAAATTGTTGACAGTACAGGTTCAAATGGAGGGTTTGGCCATATTTGTCTCCTATTGAAAGTACAGGTTTGAATTAAGAGTTTGGGTACAGAGAAGCAATTCAAGGTGAATGATTCCCTGGTAATCGCACCAAACACATAGAGAAACTTTTCAACCCATCAATTCTGGTTTAGCCAACGTTTGTGTCGGCTCACAGCGATTCAACCACGTCTGTTTGTGTCTGATGTTGTCACAAGGGATCTTTTTATCATTAATCATCATTCGCTTCAGACTGGGATTGATTGTGTTGCCATTTAGACGCGAAGGGAAAATGGAAAATCAATCCTTGAGGCTTTGTGTTATCTTGTGTGGAATCCATAAATCCAGCTGCTTTTTTTAACAAACTTTATTCAAGTATTTCTAAATGGAATATTGTGTAATTTTCAACTCCTGAGCAATTGAAACTTTGACTACATGATGATCACAAATGACTATTTTCATGATATGGCATATTTTTTCGGTAATGTCCATAGTTATACCGATGGATCGAAACTGCTTGGTCGGGTGTGCTGTGGAATCTACTCAGAAGCAGTAAACCTTAACTTAAAGCTCTGGCTGCCAGATTACTGTAGTGTCTTCCAGGTTGAGGTTACAGCAATCTGTACAGCCTCCGATTGGCTCAGGGTAAACAGGATATCGGCTACTGGTATCCTGATCCTAATGGACAACCAATCAGCTCTAAGAGCTCTGGATGCGGTCAAAATAACATCAAAGACTGTTCTCAGCTGCAGCAAATCTCTCAACGAAAATGCCAAGCAGCTTCATACTCGCCTATGCTGGGTTCCAGGTCATAGGGATATTCCAGGGAACTGTAGAACGGACGAGCTCACGAAACAGAGTACTACTGAGCAGTTAAGCCAAGAGTTGACCACGCCCGGTGTCCCTCTTCTAACATGTAAACTTCGTATCTATGCGAGCTCTATACACGATACGAATTTAAGTTGGCTCCTTGACGGCAACTTTGGCCAACCTTAAATCATTGACGTTCTAAAGAACTCCTCTCATTACACAGAGCCCAGTTCAGAACCATGATCGGTGTCCTTACGGGTCACTGCCTCATCGGCACCCACGCAAAAAGGATGGGCTGTTTTCGAACCACTTCTGTCGCAGCTGTTTGGACGAGGAAGAGGAAGAAAATATTCATCACTTACTAAATAACTATGCTGCTTTATCCAGAAAATGGCTGACCTACTTAGGCAACTTCTTCTTCGGAAGTCTAGAAGATCTAGCTGATAAGACCGTACGCCATCTACTAAGCTTCGTAAATAGCTTCAACTGGTTTAATGAGTGAGCGATATGATGCTCGACCTCATGTGCTAAGTGTGCTCCTCCTGGAGCAGCCACACCTACCTACCTACCTGCCTATCACAAAATTGTCTGAAAAGTTTTTTTACTTCAACATCTTCGCCTTCTAATACAATTTAATGTATCAAGATTGCACTTAGAAAACTCGAGATAAAAATAACTAAGGCCATCAATTGGAAAATGAATGATGTAATTTTTTTATTTTTTTTTCTCTTTTTGTATGAAATTTTTTTTAAATAGAAAAAAGTTTTTTGGTACAAAATCTTCCCCTTCTAATACAATTTTAAGTAACCAGATCACACTTGTAAAACTCAAGATAAAAATAACTCAAGCCTTCTATTGCAAAAATAATGAATTTCTTTTTATATTCTTAAATATTTTTTATTTTGTAATTTTTATTTAATACCTTGAAAAAATACTGAACCCTTCAATCAAAATTATTATTCAACAACGAGTTACCCAAATTCAATTTAATGTTTCAAGGTAGTTTAGGTGCTGTGACCAATGGCTGTGATCCAAACCCCGTTCTCTATTTATTATACAACGAACTTTTTCATCAAGTTTATTGCATATCGAATAGTTTAAATTGTATCATTTATGCGATTTTTTTCCAATTTATTTCTCTCGCTCTCTCTGTTCCACTGTGCATAGCCGTTCATGTAACAATGTAACAATGTGTTTGTATACCTTTTGGGTGTGCGAAGTGTTGCATACTTAATGAGTGCAACATATGCGACACACTTTGGATTATAGACACAGTACATGTTCTTGTTTGTGTATATGTGTGTGTTTTGGTATTATTTTTGTTGTTTTTGTATACATACACTCTGATGTTTGCTTTTGAGTTTTGTTGTTTTCGGTCACAGTTTTTATATGTGGTTCAAAGTTTTTGTACTTTTTGTAGACTTATTACAAACATATACAATGAGGCAAAAAATAGAAACGGTTTAAGCGGATTAAGCAGATTAAAGAGGCGTGTTTGCTTTTGGCATACTGCACAAACACACGTAGACTTACACACCCACACAGCAAAGTAAATGTTAGCATTATGGCTGCTGCTCGTCGCTGCATGTGCGTATTTTTTGTGTATTCTCTTTCATTCACAAACATTTAGCTTGGCATTTTGATAAAAATAACAAAAATGAACTAAAAGAAACACAAACGCTCACCAAAGCGTGTGCTTCTTATATGATAAAAAAAATAAAATAAAATAATAAAATTAATTAGCACAGAAGAAATTACTAATTAGTGCAACTTAAGAGCGAATTACGGCTCTAAATATAAGTTTTGATAGTCAAAATAAGCTTAACAAAGCTTCTAAATAATCTTAGAGAAAGTGTTTTTTGAAGTTCGATGGTAAAGGAGGAACTTATGCCCAGTGCACTAGGAATCATACTCTGACCTAGACAGAAGCGCCACTAAGAACACCAAGGACCAGTGGGTCCCTCTGAAAGAGCTCCCTCACGCTGTGGCCGAACATGAACAAGAGGACTCTGCGAACTTTCTGTGAGAGCTTTGGACACTTGCAGAAGTTCTAGCAGACAGAGTAGGTCCTGGACTACTGTTGCAACTACTGTCGTAGTTGCAAGGATGATAAGGAAATGGACTTTATGTAGCATGTCCTAAGTGAAGGCCCAGCAATTTAAATCATACGACAACGCTTTTTAGAAAACTGGAAGTTTGAAGAACTAGGCATGAGAGGCCTTGAACCACTGCAGAATATTGTCAGATTCATTCGAAGCTCATATGGATTTAAACTACTGCAAAACACAGAATAAGAGGAGCCTCTGCCACCCTTCTATCGAACAACACAATGAGTCGTTGAGACTTCCGAGTGGACAAGTCAGCATTGTGACCGAACGAAACCTTTAAAAGTCTTCAAATTTTCTCACAGAAAGTGTTAAATAACTAAAAAAGGCACACACAATAGTGTTTATGGCAATTCACCTCAACATAAAACCCAATTCGGTGAAAACGTAACTATTCTATTTAATTGAAATTGTTGCTATGCAAAAGTTAAATGCTGCCTACGACATTTGGTCGGAAATGTACTTGTTGACACTGAATAAATAATGTCAGATAGCAAAATTAATTACTGAGGAGAAGGTTGACAAACTTCTTATGTAAACAAAGGTACACCGCACCCAACCGTGCGTATGAGTAACCAAATGTATGAGGCGGCACAATTTTGGTTTTGTTGTTGATGGAAACTCTCGCAAACGAGCAGAAAACTAAGCATTAAAGCAAAGCAAATAACAATGAAAACTCACACTCACATCAACATCAACAACAACAACAAAAATTTAGTCTGGCAGAAAACTTAACGGTGACTGCAGAAAAACACAACCAATAAAGTTAAAGGAAAAAAACGTGGCATCAAAATTGCTGCCAAAAACAAGTTTGCAACTTAAGTGCAAAGATTTAAAAGCGCACAGATTTAAAAATGTTGACAGGCACGCACAGGTGAATGTTAACATAGTGCGAGAGTCAAAGGAAGAATAAACGCCTAACAGCGAAAATCAGTTCAACTATTTACACAACGAATAACAATTTTTTTAATTAGTTATTGCGCATCTTCCTCAAATTTATTGCATTTAAATTAGTTTTTTCTATTGCACTCAATCTGTCTTCGCCTTTTCAGTCCTTTTCGCCTCTTGGCAATAAAATGTATCAATGCATACGCGTGTCCTTGTATTTGTGTATGCCGCGTGCATGTTTGAATCCTTTTTCAGCGAAATTGGAAACTTTTTAATTACCTCATAAAATTTACATTTATCGCGTTCCATATGGAAAAATGGCCATACACATTGTCTATGTGTGATTTACGCTTAAGCGACACACAAACACACAGCGCCATTCAACCACGTGAGCATATTATACACTTTGTTGTTGCTTTAAGGCTGCAGCACACGAGCGGAATGTGAAAGTTTTACGAGCTAAGCGACACTTTGCCATCTTCTGGTGATTTTCCTTTCATTTGTTTTTTTTTCTTTTTTGTTCACATTTGCTACCCAAAAGCAACGTTTGGCCATTTGCCAACACCAGCCAGTGAAGTGGTTTCCTTTTTGCTGGTAATGGTAAATAGCTGTTATCTACTTTCAGAGATCGTAAACTGTGGCAGCAAATCTTCGCTGTCAATTTGTGTCTACATGAAGCGAGCATTCAATGCTTTGCTTCACACATTTGCACATAAGTATTTGCCTATTTACACATGTACAAGCACACATACGTATTAATGTACATGTGTGTGTGTGTGTGTGCTTTTGTTTTTATGACACCACACACAAATTTCACACATTTATTTTATGACATTTTTTTCATGCCTTGAACTTTTTTACAGCTCTCCGCCTGATTGATAATTATGACAATTGTAATTAATTGTTAGACATTAAAATGTTTACTTTTGCATGATTAATTTGTATTCGGTTGGAATTCAATAAAAATTATGATAAAGCAATAACAATGCGTTATTATTTGGTTTTAAAATTCAATGTTTTTGTTTTAATTTTAAATCAATTATTCAGTGCTGCACTACAGGTGGTATACGTAACTTTTTGCAATGACATTCATTTTGTATGTAATTATTTCATTAGTTCACACGATTTTTAATTTTAGTTTTCACACTAAAAAAAATTTAATTTCGAAAAAAATACAGTACTTTTTAAAGTATATTTCATGCATTTTGTAAACAGTTTTTGACCCGAAAGTAGTAAAGTTTTTAAGTACAATTTTTCAAGCAATGTGTATAAAAGTCTTAAAAACAATGCAGTTTCTGAGAACCCTTTGAGTGGTATGGGATTAGAACATATTTTCTTGGGGGTCTAATCTAGTTAAAATGAGATCAGCTGTGAAGTACTCTGTAAGGCGCAACAATCGGCTGACATATGAATGGCTGGGAAAGTGACTAAGTGTTTGCTTCCTAAAATTTCTTTGTTTTCTAGACCAAATAAACAAAAAGTTGCAGGGTTTTTTTGGGTAGAAAATTGTTAGGGGAATTCTTTGTAAGGTTCCACCCCATAGCTTTTTTGCGCAAAACTCGTTAGAAAATTAACGTATCGCCAATTTTAATATACCGTTAGAAAGAGTATTTAAAGAGCTATGATCCAAGGTAACACTTCATTTGAATTTTTCGTAAATACGATATTTTACAGCCAATTTCCCAAAGTGTTCAAAATCGACACCCTAAACTTTTTTAATGTGCCACCCCCTAAAAAATCCGCTAAAAACGTAGAAATCTCAAGTAAAAATGCATGATTTAGAAAATGTACGAAAGATTATTGAATTTAATTTGAATTGAATAGAAAATAACCGAAAGCAAAATGCAAATTGAATGGTAACGAATAAAACGAATAATTGTATGGAAATTGATAAACAAAACTGAACTAATTAATTCCTCATGATAGGATTAGAGAAAAATTGACTAAGAATACTTTACATTCATTGTAATGTCGATTCCGGGCAATAAAAAGTCATTTTACCGATATAGGATCACAAAACAATGAAAAAAGGGGGGTGGCACCTTACAAAGAAAAAAAGGTGGCACATTTTGACGCCATTTTGGAAATCATTGAATAAATGTTCTCTTCTTACGGTATGCTCGAATATTATTTCGGATTATGAAAAACCATTGAAAATTAAGTCCAACACTGATATTTACCTTAGTTTTTTATAAGTTTTTGGTTACTTTTTCACCGCAAGAAAAACCTTCAGTTTTAATTTTTATGTTTTTTCTTAACCTAATTTGCCACTTTTATTTACCCAGACCGTGTTGTTGCGTCTGTTACCTTAAAAACCACATTAAAATTGATGTTGACATATATACCTTAAATGACAATAGGCATTTTTTTCTTGGATTGCTAGAACGTCGAAATCGAGCAGGGATGGCACCTTACAAAGAGTGGCACCTTACAAAGAATTCCCCTATAGATCAACTAATTGTTTGCTTTCTAGAGCTTCTAAATAAGTTGGTGTTTATTCTTTCTTTCAATAAAAGAAAAGGGAGCTGTAGAATGCTGATGGGCTTCTACAAGGGACACCTTTTGTTTTAAATCCACCTACATTTGAATGAAAGGCTGTTAGTGATCAGCTATAAGTTTACCTGATACTGCTTTAAAAAGGTCTCTGGATTTTTCTTCCTTTCAATAAAAAAAATGAAGCTGTAGTCTTTGTAACGAGAATCGACCAAGAATTTCCTGCCTAGAACTTCAAAATGCTCAGGGGATTTTCTTGTCTTAAGAAATAGAAAACAGAAGAAGTTACAGGATATTGTTGAGCTTCCAAGCTGAGCAGTTTTTGTTTGCAAACCACATAAATTTGATTAGAGGTTTCTAAGTTCGAATTTATATCTAAGAGTTTGTTTTTTAAGCTTCGAAAAGTTATGCGGATTTTCATGTCTTTAGTTAGAAGGAAGAAGAAGCTGCAGGATGCTTTTGAACCTTTCTGTTTGAAATCTACCTAAATTTGAGTGAAAGGCTGTTAGAGACCGACTAAGAGTTTTCTTTCTGGAACTTCAAAATGCTCCGGAATTTTCTTTTCTTTAGATAAAAAGAAAAAGAAGAAAGTGCAAACCACATAAAATTATCGGCTGCTGGATACTGACTAAGAGTTTGCTTTTTACACTTCAAAAAGTTCTGTGTATTTTCTTGTTTTTGTCTCTTCCGGGTGCTGTAGGATCCTGTTGAGTCGTTCTGTTTGCATTCTATCTATATTTGAATGGGAAGCTGCAAAAGACCAACTAAGAGTTTTCTTCCTAGAACTACAAAATGGTCTGAGGATTTTCTTATCTTTAGATTAAAAAAAAGAAGAAGAAGTTACAGGATACTGTTGAGCCTCCAAACTAAGAACTTTTCGTTTGCAAACCACATAAAATGGGATTAGAGCCTCCTGGCTTCTAACTAAGAATTTGTCTGTAAAGTTTGTAGATTTCCTTGTCTTTAGTTATCATTAAAAAGAAGAAGAAGCTGCAAGTTGCTGTGTAGCCGTTACATGCAAAAGTTTATGTTTGCAATCTACCTAGAATTGTATGAAAAGCCTAAGACTAAAGATTAAGCATTCACTTTCGAAATGTTTTGAAAAAGTCAACGAAATTTTTCCTTCGTTATTTAGAGAGAAGAGTGAAAGACCTACGAGATATTCTGAGCCTCGAGTACACGGCACACGATAAATTTAAAATGATAAAGAAAATAAAAAAATAAAAACTAAAAAATAAAATAAATTCAAAAAGCTTACCAATCAGTTCGGTATGTAGAGCTTTCGGAAGACTATAGTAAAAATTATTTTCTATAAATACAGAACGAATGCATGTGATGCACAAGGAGATTGAAACTGTATTGGCGGCATGACAACATTGCAACATTACAAATAAGTGCCACCAACTACGCCGGAAATGCAAAAAAGCTGCAAGACGTTCAGAGCTAAAAGCTTCAAAGCGGGTTTGAAATAAAGGGGAAGCAATTACGAAAATCAGTTGTAAAGAGCTATAGGACTATTTTAGCCTCTTAGGCAATGACGCAGGTAATGACTCGTGAAAATGGCAAGCAATATTTTTCTATAAAAATATTAAAAATATTTTACATATGTCTGTGCTGCTTTTTCTTGTATTAAGTTGACATGGTAATGTATAGTTATGGATTTCATGTATTGAACTTTGTGAGCTATTTGATTGGATATTTTAGAATCTCTACGGATTGGTGCACAACTGGCAAGAAAGCCTCTAAAAGAAAAAAAGAATGAGACTAAAAAGAGCTTTCAATATTCCATAAGTGGCTGTGTTGTCATGAGAACCAAATCGATACACACCATCTCTTCATCGATTACAAGGCAGCATTCGATAGCCCGATAAGGGATCGCCTATATGCCGCATTGTCTGAACTTGGTATCCCTGCAAAGCTCGTTAGACTTTGCAGAGCGACGTTGAGCAATACGCGCAGCTCCGTCAAGGTTGGAAGTGACCTCTCCGACCCCTTTGATACCGTTCGAGGTTTCAGACAGGGCGATCCTTTGTCCTGCGACCTCTTCAACTTCACCATGGAGAGTGTTCTGCGCAAGGCCGGTGTACATCGTAATGGCACAATTTTCAACAAAAGTGTCCAGCTCCTTGCTTACGCTGATGATATTGATGTCATCGGACGTAACAAGCGAGATGTCACCGCTGCCTTTGCGGCTATCGAAAGAGAATCTGCCAAAATGGGTCTGGTGGTAAATGAGGGCAAGACGAAGTATATGCTGTCTACACGCAGGGACTCGCAGCGGCTAGGGTCTCACGTCGAGGCCGACAGGTATGCTTTTGAAGTTGTCAAGGAATTCGTCTACCTTCAACAGCAGCAATGATGTCAGTCTGGAGATAAAGCGAAGGATAACTCTTGCCAACAGGTGCTACTACGGTCTCGGTAGGCAATTGAGAAGTAGAGACCTCTCTCGACCGACAAAACTTTCACTCTATAGGACGCTTATCTTGCCCGTGCTCCTCTATGGCGCTGAAGCATGGACAATGACACGAAACGACATAGCGGCCCTTGGAGTGTTCGAAAGGAAGGTGCTTCGCAAAATCTTCGGCCCTGTTCGGGTTGGTGACGACTATCGCATACGAACCAATAACGAGCTGTATGAGCTGTATAAGGACATGGACGTAGCGCAGCGAATTAACATCCAGCGGCTACGCTGGCTCGGTCATGTCTGCCGCATGGACGACGAAGCTCCGGCGAAAAAGGTATTCGATGCGATGGTTGGAGGTCGACGGCGAAGAGGGAGGCCGTGTCTCCGGTGGAAGGACCAAGTGGAAGAGGCCCTGGTATCTCTTGGTGTGACCAACTGGAGAAGGCGCGCGCAAAGCAGAGGCGCCTGGAGAGAAGTTTTGCGGCAGGCCGTAACCCGATAACGGGTTGTTATGGCCAGTTAAGTAAGTAAGTAAGTAGGCTGTGTTGTCATTGTTTTTCTTTAAGTCTGGAATAAAACTGAGTAGTAATGAAACTGATGTGTTTTTCTTCGCCAATTAAGCAATCTAATACTTCAGCTTTTACACAGATGCATACACAACTGACACAAAAAAACCAGAACGAGATTAAACAAAGCTCAGAACATTCAATTAGTAGCTTTGTTGTATTTTCTTCTATTAGGTTTGGGATAAGAATAAATAGTAATGTTTTATCCTGTCCTCTCTTAGGATTTATACGGATTTGAACACAACTGGCATGACAGCCTAAGAAGAACTCGAAGTATTCAGTGAGTGGCTCTGTGGTTTTTCCATATATCCAACTGGTACAACAGCCCACAGTGGGACTAAAATGAGGTCGAAATATTCTATAAGTGGCTGTGTTGGCATTTTTTTAATTTAGTTTGAGATGAAAATGAATCCGGTGTTTTGCATTTGTGCAGTTTTTCGAATTTTTCGTGCTGATTGCATACTTTTAGGGATGAATAAATTAAATTTTGTCGAAAAATAGGCTGAGATCGGAAGATATCGTAGAACGTAATTATTCGACGAAGAAAAAATGCTTCTGAAATAAAAAAAAATCCACGAACATAAATTTGCCAATTTTCAGATTTTTAATTTAGAAAAATATTTTGACTTAAACGTGATGTAAAAGCCTCAATTTTGCAAATTTTCAGAAAACATTAAAAGCGGAAAAGGCCACATCATTTCTTAATCTTTAAGAAGAAGATTTAGCAACTTCTTGGCAACCATGTCTTTTTTTTTATTTTTTTTACTTAATAGACCAAAAAACCAGAAAATATGTGTTTACATTTTTTTGTGAAAAGAGTTTCAACTTTGAGCCGCTTTTGCACATGTTTGCTGAGTTGGAGTTTTACCTTTTAAATGACATCATAATCGTCAAATTCTGACACTATAAATTTTTTGGAATTTTGTCGCAATGCAATGCAACGAATCACTGTGCGGTGTGCTGAAATTCGTCAGATATGCCATTTGTTACTCAAAGACCTATCAAGATCTTCAGTTCATTCTCTCTTCAAACACTGACTTTCACTAAGCCAATGCTTTCATGTAATACAACAAACATCCATCTAGAGTGCAACCACTCATGAATCAGCAAGAATTATATGAAAACATTGGCTCAGTTAAAGTCAGTGACCGAAGAGAGTGTCTTAGTAAATCTACTAATCTAAAGATTTGTTGCTTCATTCGATTCGAAACCTTACCAGTAGAATAGTTAAGTCTTTACATAACTAAATCATATTTCAGTCTAAGTCTTACAAAAGCTATAAATAGCAAGTGAAATATATACGATTCCAGGAAAGGTGAACTATGACAATGAACAGAACTTGGAACTATTAGAAACAAAGAAGTCAATAATATATGAAAAAGAAGAAATTAAAAAGTAAAATAAATCCCCATAATCTCCTTTGATTTGTCATATGAAGTTTCTGTGTATTAACTTAGAAAACTTCAGAGATTTACTTCTCAATATGCCTCAGACAGAGTGTGGATATAAATTTTAGATTCTATTTATTTAAAAATGCAATTCTACGAAACACATTGCTTAAGCCTCAAGCATAAAATTCAATTCCCAAATGCTATACAAAAATATATAATTACATACAAAAAACATATATATATAACATATCAAATGTAATTTTTATACCCAACAACCAGCGGTTAAATGTTCTCCCTAAAGCTTTAAAGAAAACACACAATTAATCAATGAATGTCTGCTTTAAATTGGCACATTTAATTTTATTTGATTTTTGTTTGTTTTTGTTTTTGCAAATCGCTAATTAGCGCCAAAATATTAATGAAAATGTAAACAAAACGCACACAAAGTTAATAACGCGACATACAGTCGAAATGTGAAGCTTTTAAATAAATAATTCAATTAGCCTTATTGTTGCTATGGTTGCTTATTTGTTTTTGTCTTCCACTCACATCTTTTTGTTCTTGTTTACGAGTCCTTGTAACTTTTGTACTTTTGTACTGTGACTTAGCATTGTTGCAAGAGTCGTTATTATGCTTGAATATGATTTACAATGTACACAGACATACATACAAAACGCTGTTATAATTGCAGGTTGCAAGTATGCGTGTGTGTGCGGGTATTTATGTGTGTGTGCGAATGTGACTACGGTTCAAGTCATTAATAATACCAATTAATTGTTTATTTATACAATTAATTAATCAAAAATAGAGCACAAATGCATATCGTAGCAAAAGTTGTTGCATACTTAAGGGCTCTTTTGAAGAATACAGCAGATAGCTGTACGAAAATAGCAACCAACGATTATAATAACAGCAACTAGCAATTATACGAATAGGCACAGCGGCAGTTACAACTAAAACAACAACAACAAAAACAACAATCATATAGTACACAGATGTGTATCTATCAAGAGAGTCTCGCATGCCAGCCGCTTTTAATGATTTAATTAAGACAGCAAAGCAACTGCGCACATTTATGTAGATGTAGCCGCAACATTGCAATAGTTTGCACGCCAGCAAAACTGACCAATGAAGCGGTAAAGCTTTGTTGGCGTTAGCACACAAGAAGGTAAAAGTGATACGCCTTGGAAATGTTCTACTATGCGACAAACCATTAAATTTGGCACAAGCATCAAAAGACAAACGTAATTTAGTTGCACAGACATAACACCAACATGTGTGTGCATGTGTGTGTGTGCGTGTATGAGTGTGTGTGTCAGGGTCAGTATTAACGTTGGTTGACTGAACACGTTTTCTGTAGGCAGGAAGTTATACATTTAGCCATTAGCTTTATGAAAATTAATTAGTAAAATAATTGAAGTGACTAACGCCAAACTGTCACAATGAATGAACGACTATTGGTTTCTCAGCGGTGGTATGTGAGTCCGAAAGATATTTAAACAGACAAACGCAATGACATGTGGTTGTGTGTGTGTGTGTGTGTGTGTGTGTTTTGGAAAAGTGAATGATTGATTGGACAAAGGGCACAACTGGAAGCAAATTAATTAGTGAAATGTATATACACAAATTATTTGTGTCACCATGCATCAATGTTTGAATTGTTGTTTACGTCTTTCAGTGAATCAATGTTGGATTAAAGTGTTTATATGGAAAACTTTAATTAGGGTTTTCGCTGTTTTTGCATTCGTTTTCTTGCATTTGGTTTGAAATTTTATAATTTTCTTAGAAATCGAAGGAAATTTTATGAAAATTCAATGATTCCATAAAAACTTAAATTTCCGTTTGAGAAAAGTTTCGCTTTGACAAAGCTGTGTAATAATAATACTTATAACTAAATTATTAATAACCAAATAACTAATAACCATTTGTTTTTTAATTATAATTAACTACAGTTAATTAAAAAACTTGGTCAATTATCTCAAACTTTTATAGATTTTATGGTTTTTTGCATTTGATAATTTTATATAAATTTTCATATTTTTATTTTATTTGGTTGGGAATTCCATATTTTATTTTTTCAATTTAATTTGACAACACTTTGACAACTGGTTTAAAATTTAGATTATTTCAAAATAAAAATGTAGTATCTTTCTTTGATTTGGTTTTTATTTATAATCTTAATTGTTATGATTTGTGCATTTTTGAATTTGTTTAAAAATTTCATTTTTTTTATCAGTAAATGAATGAACTTGCAAATTTTAAGACCATTCGTTTGAGATGAAATGTATTATGGCAAACCATAAAAAAAATTTTACTATAGTTTGAACCAATGTTCAGTCCATTATCTCCAATTTTGTGGATTATTTGATTTTTGTGAAAGTGATTCGAAATCTCATATTTTTTCTAGAAATGAAAATTCTAAGATTGACTAAATCTCTGTTTGGAATGAATTTGGTTTTGGCAACTTATTGGAAAATTTCAATTAATTTTTATTATTCTTTCGATCATTTTGAAAAAAATCATTTTGTAAAAAAAGTTAACAAATTTAATACAAAACTTATTTATATAAGTTATCAAATATACATAGTTATCTGTTATTAATTTCTCATTTTTATTAATCCTTATTAATTTTAATGCTTTAAAATGTTTAAAATGTTATTTCGATCATTTCCTAAAAATTCATTTTATAAAAAAACAATTGACAAATTTCATATAAAAATCATTTACAAAAGCAACCAAAAATCCTTAGTCTTCTTTTATCCATTTCTCGTTTTGATTAATTTTAATATTTTGTATGAATTTCTACAGAATGACACTTTGATTAAAAAAAAATTTTTCAATCTTTTTCGACCATTTTGTAAAAAGTTATTTTGTAAAAAAAAAATTTTACAAACTTAATTTTATACAAAAATTATTTGCATACGTAACCTAATTTTCATAGATATTTCTAATCAATTTCTCATTTTTTAATCTTAGTTGTTGATCATTTGGTGTGAAATATTCTAAAGATGGCAATACGATAACAAATTTCTCATAACTAATTGAGAAATTCTACACAAAATCAATTGCATGCGCTATAAAAAATCCATAAATTATTTCGAATAAGTAATATAAGTCATCACGGGCGCTCTTAGGACAACACCAACCTGAGCGTTAGAAGCCCTACTTCACCTTATTTCGCGGCTATAACAAGCCACAGACTACGTGCTACCGGCCCCAATGGTCGGAGTCTAACATGGGTCATGCCAGGTTACTTACCCTCTTAAAGGAGTTCGAGGAACTGGATTCGTCACTCCCCCCAATTCAAATTTAACAAAAAGTTCATTAGCACCATTCCAGAACAACTGGCAAGAGAGCTCAGCAGCCTTAATAGGGAACTCGCACCAGATCTACACTGACGGCTCCAAGCTAAACGGAGCTGTTGGTGGAGGTGTCTTCTCAGACTCACTTAGTATAAATTACTCCTTTAGACTGCCGGACCACTGTAGCGTGTTCCAAGCAGAGGTTTCAGCCATTGAAGCTGCCCTGAAGTGGATCCAAGCGGGCAGTGTCTCTAGGCGAGATATTAGCATTCTTTCTGACAGCCAAGGGATATCAGGGCTCTAGGGTCTCATGTTCTGACTTCCAAAACAGTGATCAGCTGTCGCAAATCTCTTGATGAGATGGCTGAGCAGCTTAAAATCCACCTCATATGGGCGCCTGGTCACAGAGATATCCCGGAGAACTGCAGGGCAGACGAATTGGCTAGACAAGGAACGACCAAGGAGCTATCCACAGCGTTCGCCGGCTTAGGTATTCCATATCCTTGGCAACCACGCTATGAGATTAGGGCTGGGCCACCTGGCCAACGACTTCTGCAGAAGCTGCAGAGACATAAAGGAAGAAGAAACAATTCTCCACTTACTCTTCACTTGCCCCGCTCTTTGCAGGAGACGGAAAAAACACTTAGGGTTTGACCACACAGCCAACTTCGCAAACTTATCGGAGGTTGACACCAAGGGCCTAATACGCTTCATCACCTGCTCGGGCTGGTTCGAGACATCCTAAGAAAAGAGGTTAGAGATCCTGTGGTAACACAATGGACCTAGTTTGGCCTAACTGAGCTCTCACATGAGAGCTGCCACCACCACCTACCTACCTACTAAGTCATATAGAACTCCTTCACATATCACATGCTTAGTTCTATTTAAAATTTTGTTAAATTTATTTAAATCTCCTTAGTTGTCCATGACTGTCTTTGCCCCAGAGAACATAAACACTCACACATAAACAACTCAATTCCAAAATGTCTCTTTTATGTCTATTTTATTCCTCCGGTCTTTTGACACAACTTTCATGTGCAATTGTGGTAACGAATTTTTAACATTTAAATAACAAAACTCATGAATAGTTTTATTTTTTGTATGAGTGCTGCGGTTGTTTTTATGACTGTTGTCTTTATTGCTGCATATTTAATTACAACCATTATTTTGATTTATATTATGTACGCCAAGTGCTGGTTTTAAATGACAGTGCTGAATTTTA
Organism: Melieria omissa; assembly: GCA_963971225.1. Classification (NCBI taxonomy): domain Eukaryota; kingdom Metazoa; phylum Arthropoda; class Insecta; order Diptera; family Ulidiidae; genus Melieria; species Melieria omissa. The sequence goes on from OZ020269.1 coordinate 99,664,692, forward strand.
ATTACCTGCCAGTCAACACTTGCCCCGAGGTGTCTGACACGCAAATACACAGAAATGTGTGTCACTAAAAATGAATTAAATTAATAGGGGAAAAAAGTGACTGAATTCCAATTTGTGTTGACAAATTATTGGTTTTTTTTTCAAAATATTTGTTTTTTGTTTGTAAAAAAAAAGAAATAATTTAACTGTAGTTGGTTAAATAAACAATTAATTAACTAATTAAATTAAGTAGATGGAAATTATTGCCGAAAGTATACTTCAATTTATATACTTTATTTATATGCGACTAAAACTATGCTTATATTTGTATATATGTTCAATTTTTATATGCAAATAAGAATATTAAACATAAGGCAAGTTTTCATTGCCTCAAATACTATGTTTAAAAGTTCATTGCCTACCTTTAGGCGCAAAATTTAATTGCAAATTTAAATGCGAAATAAATACTACACAAAAACCATTTCGAGAGAATTTTCAATTACAAACTAATGAAGATGAAAGTTTATAATTATGAAAAGAGAATTTCAGACAATGTTAAAAAAATTAATACAATTTGAAGCTATGAAGAACTTCAAACGAGACTTAAAGTTTGAAGCCTTTGGCAGATAGATAGAAGAGGTAGACAGCAGCTGTTAAAGACCAAAGACGCACATGGACTAGTTTAGCCCATTGAGATGTAATGTAATGTAATGATAATGGGTTGGGCCACGCCCTTGTGCACTGCAATCTAGTAGGTTTATTGTGCCCTTTGAATCATCTGGTGTTTTATGTGCTCAGGTATTGAATCAGATCTCTTTCTGCGATACTTTCTGCCCACTGAGATAATTTACGACTTAGTTCTGCTTAAAATTCAAACTGAAATTGAGTAATAAAAAGGCGTGGTGACTTTTAATTAGCAGAGTTAATAAAATTTTGAAATTATTCAAACGAACATTGTTGCAACAATGAATCCGGCGATCTATGGCGCATAACTTAAAATATCATAACACGTTTTCGTTCCCATAACCACACAGAAAATCGGGCAAATGTTTTCACAAAAGACTGCAGATTAAGTTGGTGATTGCTTTGATTTTAAATGAACTCATTGATTCAAATTGAGAAAATTGAACTAATTGAAATGCAGAACATACCTGATTGTACAAATGCTTAGCGTAAAGTAGCGAAAACGTTGTATTGTTTTTAATTTGTTGTATTCAATTTATTTTAACACAAATGACAACACTTAAGCAGAGAAAACGTGTTCTTATTTCGTAAAATAGAAGGAAGCCCAACGAAAAAAAAGTTGGAATGCAGAAATGGAAAATTGTCTCTAGGGAAATGACACGAGAAAAATTAGCAAATAAGCTAAGACATTTGTAATTCTTTCCAAAGTAAGTTGGGGAAGGTCTGCAGACGAAGAAAACAGAGAGATGAGAGTAATTAATATGACGCCATTCATTCAATTCAAGTCGGTATGAGTCAATATGCATCGACTTCATATAGTCGTATAAACACGATTTGAAAACACCTTGAAGGTTTTAAATATATCGAGTCAATGTGTTGAGTATGATTGCTTTTGTGTATGTTTAAATTTTTGCCATGTTGCAAAGTTATATTTTTCAAACAATGAAAACCAAAATTGTACGCAAGTTTCTTACCAGAAACCTTAAGTTTCTTACTAGAAACCGAGGACCAATATACAGTAGAGATGATTTATTGTACGATTTTTCGCATTTGATTATTCGGAGCTTCTCATTTTATGCGGTTTGCTGAAAAGGTACATGAGACAAAAAACTGGGAGGTCGAAATGGTGTTGCACAAAAATGCTTGGAAATTAGACAAAATTGCTCCATAGCTGGTTAGAAATGGCTCTTAGAAGGTTAAAATCTATGACTGACCCCTAGTCATTTCTCCTTCTGAACACTTTTTTCGAACATACTCACCCCCTATCTTCAACCCTTAATGAGGCTCCCATACAAAATTATCATTTTTATAAAATAGGCTCCAATTGCTCCCAAGTGTCTCCCAGAGGTATCAAATGTAAGACTGACCCCTATTTATATTTATTTCCGAATATTTTTTCCATACATATCTAACCGCTATCTACAGCTCTTAAGGGAGCTGCCATACAAAACTGCTAATTTTCAACTGGAACTAGAGCCCACTTAAGTAAGCGAGAAATCATCATATCTCAGAAAATACTAAACCATTTCAAACGTTTTATACAACAATCGACCAGATTGATAAATACAACAAATACAAAATTAATTAACGTTCAAAAAGTCACCACCAGAGGGCGCCTCCCATAAGCGAAGTTGTGAGGTTGTCAACTTTTGGGTTTGTACGAAGCAAAAATTAAAATGTGTTGTTAAACCCCGTTAACCTGCCCATAAAATCGATTCAAAAAATTATTTATATATACTTGAAAATTTTCTATATTTAATTAAACGATGTTAATCGATATATCGATTAACGTGAACGTGTTGAAGAACTAGAATCGGAATGGACTTTAAAAATGTATTTATTACTCATACTTATATTGAAATAGAAAGCAATGTTTATTCAAAATGTGGCACTTGGTATTGTTGTTAATAATATGGAAAATTATAACAAGTTTGTAAGTTTAATATGGAAAATTATAACAAGTTTTTAACTTTATAACAATAAAAAGTAATATCTGTGTATCCTTCTTTAAGCACTTCACTCAAGAAATAATTTTAAAGTTATTAAAACTGTTTATGCATTCTCTCTCATAGGCTCTCATAAAGTACATAGGAGCCTAATCCCACACTTACAAGTGTGTACAAGTAATAAAAAAAAAATCGTTTATAGCACTTTAATCACTTAAGGTTTTTCTGCACCATATGTTGCATTAATCACAGCATAATCCTCTGATTTATGTAGTTTTTTCCGCCACAAAGTAGAGAATGCAGCTGCTAGCCTTCAAGTCTTTAGTCTTTTCAATTTTTCTCTATTTTTTTGTCCCTACTTTACCTGGTCTTCATTGTAGTTTGCTGGCATTTGAACGTGGCGCGTGAAGCTGCATAAACGTGTCTGTGGATGTGTACACGTTTTCTGTGCTTACAGCATTCCTGCAGCAAAGTTGCTATACACACACTCACCCACAGCGAAGCGACGATTCCAGCGGGCAAGACTGAAGTTGGCCAGTGCAGTCACTTCAATTGCATTTTGCCAATAAATCTTGCTTAGACGCTATGCAAAGCTTACCAGCGCGTTGTGCTGTAGCAGATAATTTACACACGAATTAAGACGCACACAAACACAACTGTCTCAGCGGTTCAACTTGCATAAGACTCATGTTGACGACATCACATAGGGGAATCTCCATTAATCAAAGCACAAAATTTGCATTTATTCGCGCACACATCGTTATGGCATTTAATTTTAAACCTTTTTATTGCACACTTGGCACTTTGTTATCGCATTCGACTAATACAAAACACTCATACGCCACGTTGGCCAACTGTGCAAATGACATTCGAGATTTTTGCATATTTATTCCTTTGATATATATTTTTGTTGCAGGTATGTTTTCATTAGGCTGAAGGTAATTTCAACACACAACCATGTTTTGCGGCGTCAAGCAATTAAATGCAAAAATTGTTGAACATATCACAAACGACTTGGAGCACCTGTAAGTGTTTAAACGCCCAGATCGTCGGTCGGGTTTGGCTTACGCACTGACACTCTTGGGACCATGCAGCGCCACATTAATATATGCAAATTTGTAAATTGTTTACATGTTTACAAACACACACATACACACACGCCCTAATACGACGCTGTTGTCTCGTATATGGTAATGACTCTTGTATAACCAACACAAGACACACACAGACATGCACAAACATACGCATGTGTGTTGCTGCTAAATGCTGTGGCGCACATTTCACACACTTTTGCCATGTCATTATTGTTGCTGTGTGTGTGTGCGGTTGCGTTGAATGTCTTGGAATGCTTAATCTAAATTACCAACAGACATGATTTTGTTGTAGTTGTTGTAAATGTTGTCATTGCCACTGTCATTTAACATGAACACGCACTTTCACTCGTCGCGTCCGGCGTCGTTTGCTATGTGCTAAAGTGCCTTTATGCACGTAAGTATTTCGTTGCTTTCAGTATCAGACAGTTTCACGCTGCTCTTTCTACGTGCGAAGTGTGTGTGTGTGTGTAATTTCATATATACGCATGTAACTTTTTAATTTTTTTGATGGCAAATTTATGTACTACTCTCACACCAAGTTAATTATGTTGCAAATTATTGCATACTTGCAGGCGTAGATGGTTTGGGTAGATTGTAGCTCCAACTAATGACAAAAAAGTGTGGTTGGCCTATTGGCGAACTGATTAGTTAGTGACGTTAAGTTGAGTATTTATAATAAATTGTGAAAAAAAATTTTAAAATAGGACTTGAAATTATTTAATAAAAATCCTATTAAAAATACATAAGCAAGTAGTAAAATAATTTCATTTGTTTTCATTGCAATCTAGAACTTATAAGAATAAATTAAAATAACAAAATTAATTAATTAGGTTATTACAATTAATTAATTACAAAATTAATTAAAACCACAAACAACCACAATTGTATCAATTTGGATTAAATACGAAATAAACACTTAAACATATTTTCAGTTTTGGCTTAATTCTGGCGTTCGAGTTAATTTCTGGGAATACATCAATTCAGAGACCTATAGTAGAATTTTATGGCGAATATTTTTGTGGTACATTTTGTCCTTATAAAGTTCTATTTTATAGGACATTTTTGACATTTAAGAAAAAAAGGGTCAAATTGGCCCATACAAATAGGAGCTACAGGGTTAAAATGCTCCACAAAAACGTTCTTCGTAGTATTTTACATCAAATTGCTGAACACATCATATATCAGGTGTACAACTTTGCTTCCGCCGTTTTCCGATAGGTGGCTGTACCGGCTGAGGCTGGTTGAAATACATAGATGGTAATGCCTTTAAAGTGAGTGTGGACAGTGCCTAACGAATTGTCATCGCCGTTTCAGTGACAGTTGTTCTTGTTTTCGTATTATTCACGCTCGAAAATGTCCGTTTATGTGCCCAATTCTCGCCATTTGCGGGAAGTTTTACTTTTCTGTTACAATTCGAAAAAAAAATGCAGCTGAAGCGCATCGAATGCTCTCAGAAACTTACGGTGATGCTGCTCTGAGTGAAAGAACGTGTCGGGAGTGGTTTCAACGTTTTAAAAATGGTGATTTCGACATGACAAAGTCATTCTCCAACACGACAATGCTCGGCTTCACGTCGCAAAAGTGGTAAGAAAGTACCTGGAAACGCTGAAATGGGAAGTCTTGCCCCACCCGCCGTATTCCCCAGATGTCGCCTCTTCTGACTTCCACCTATTCCGTTCGATGGCACACGGCCTGGCAGATCAACATTTTCAATCCTTCGAAGAATTGGAAAAATGGATTGCTTCATGGATAGCGTCAAAAGAGGACTCCTTTTTTCGAGCCGGGATCCGAAAATTGCCGGAAAGATGGGAGAAAGTTGTCGCTAGCGACGGACAATACTTTGAATAATACATCTGTAAGCACTTTTTCGCAATAAAGCTTTTAATTTTGGAAAAAAACGGCGGAAGCAAAGTTGTACACCTGATAACTAAAATGTGAGGTTACATGGTTTTCGTATGCCGATTCACCATAAGAATGAGCAAAAAGGGGAAAACTTTGACCCTCTCTAAAAAAAAATGCAGATGTAAACTTTCAAAACGCCAATACACGTAAATTTTTTTTTTGGTCCCTTCTACCAGAATCCGTTGTCAGAACCTTGTTATTTAACAAAAACATTGATTTTGTTTTGCAGTGTAATTAGTAGAATCGTTTTATGTACATTTTTTAATAACTATATACTTATATTTCAACAACTGTATATTTTTCCGATCTATTTCTATATTTCTATGTGTTATTTTTTTATTGTATTTTTTTTAATATTTTTTCCACAATATTAAAACTGAAAAACTCTAAAAATTAATGGTTGAAAATCATTTACTTAAAGAAAATTACAGTTTAAAAAGAATTTAAAGTTCTTTTAAAGAAAAAATAAAAATATTTTTTAAAATATTAAAAAACAAGTTTTGATTGCAACTTTGTTTATTCAGTTGACTTTTAACTAAACAATAATTTAAAAAAAATAATTATGAAAGATTAATAAAAGAGGAAAATATTTTCAAAAATCATAAAACCAAAAATGTTTTGAATTTAATAACTTTTTAAAGGAAATAAAATATTGTCAAAAATCATAAAATTAAACATTTTCATATAATTGAAAATTTTCAATACTTTTTGATAAAAAATTCTGGCTAAAAATCATGCATTTTTTTAAATTTAATTTTTAATTAAATGTATTTTATCGAAATAATACAACAAGCGGTTTTTACAAAACTTGTTTGACACTAAAAATTTATTTTTATTTTAAGTTAAAAAATAATCAAAAAATATTTTTATATAATAATTATTTTAAGGTTTAAAAAAGATAAGCTCGTTCTGATTTTTTGAATAAAAAATATTTTTTTTTTTTGTTTTTTTTTTTAATTTCTAATTTTTCGAATTTAGTTAAATTAAAAAAGAAACAAAATAATCAATTTTATTTATTTTCAAAAATATTTTATTGAAAGAATTTTATTTTAATTGTAATTTATTATATTTTTTTAATAGTTTAAGTAATGAAACAAAAAACATTTTATATGATAGCTTGTTTAGAGTTAAATGTATGTTTGTTTTATTTTGAAAAATTTTAACAAAATAATATACAACTTATGTCTTTATAGTAATATTTTGAAATATTTTAAAAAATATTTTTATAGTATTTTTTTATATATTTTTATTAAATTTGTTTATAATTTTTTTATTTATTTTTATAACAATCGAGGGAGAGCATACATTTTTTAAATTAAAAAAACCAAATCCAAAAGCTTTTTATATAATTATACAAATTAGGCAAAACTTTCCTTTTAGTGCAGCCTAAAAGTATAACAAAAGTCAGTTAGTTATAGTAGATGTAAAATAATAAAAATGCATTTGAAAGAAGAATAAACTTTGCAGCCCGTGCAACTTTTCTTGTCAGTTTCAATATTACGAAATATTTTTCCTTCAATTTGTGAGGCCAACAAACTTCAAAAATTTTACTAATAAGCCGAAAAACGATGGCACACAAACTTAGCACACTTTTTTCACATATGTGAAATATGAATCTACTAATAACAACTTTCACCTCACATATTTTTACAAGCCAAAAAGTTTGCTACCTTCCGTTTCTTATCGCAGACTTTCGGTTGTGCATTGCTTGACTTTTTACTTGCTCCCTAAGCCACTTCCTTTAGGGTTGCACAAAACTTTACTGTGTTGCCATAAATGTGATTATCTTGTAAAGTTTTTTGGGTGTACAAAATTTTTAGAGATACTTTTGAGCATAGTGCGAGTACGTAACATAACTAGAAGTGATTGAAGTAAGGAAGGATTTAAGTTTAAATTTTAGTTAGTAAATTAATTATAGTTTTTTAACTAACTTAAATATTTGTTCACTCATACACTGAGTCATTAATGGGTATGTTTCAAATTAATTTACTTTATTTCCAATTAAGCATCAAAAGTTAGATTTTTGTGGTTGTTTGCTTTCATAATTTTTGCCATTTTATTATTGTTTGTACGGCTACCTCAGCAAAAGTTGTGTCATTTATTGTTATTGTTTTATTTTTATGGATATTCTAAAATTGTTCCCAGCGTTTCCAGCGTTTTTGCTTTATGCAACCCTTGAGGTATTATAAATAATTTTATGAGCCAGAAATTAATGCTATTCCATTTATTAGTCTATGAAACGATTTTCTTAATGGAAGTTGAGTATGAATAATTTCTGTTATGTCCATTGTGGGATTTACTAAAACATTAACTATTGAAATAAGTCAGGATTGCTACTAAAATCCTCACGGACTGAATGTTAATAAACTTAAATCGCAATAAAATTGGCATATTTCTGAAGCAAATGGTGAATGGTAATGAAAAGTGAATCACTATAGCTGTCGAACAATGGTAAGCCGACACAAACGTTTAACGCTCAGGAAGGTTGTGCCGTATGTTTGATGCAATTGGCAGAGAATCATTTACTATAAGCAGCTCTCAAATGGCCAAACTCTTAATTCGTACCAATGTTGAAACAATTGAACCGTCTGAAGAAAGCAATCACTCTGAAGCGGCCAGCTTTGGCCAATAGGATAGAAGGTTTTGTTTCACCAGGGCAACACACACCGAAGAGGCTCAAGGAGCTCGGTTGGGCGGTTCTTATGCTTTCACCTTCTAGTTAGTTCAAAGTTGGTTTCAAGTAATTACTACCTGGCCATGGCAAATCATTTTGCCGCTAAAAAATTTTCCTCAACAAAAGTTTGTGAAAATCGACTGTCTGCGACTTTTTCCAATAGGATCGAGAGTTTCTATGAAAGATTAGGTCGCTGTGCACTATTCGCTCGTCAATAAAAGTAATTCTATGAAAGAAGCATAATGAATTTATAGCCAAAATAACTGAATAAAACGTAACATATTTGACCAAACTTGGGTCTCTCAAACTATGCTAAATGAAGCTTTCAATTTTATGCCTAAGGGCCAACTTAACCTCATCTAACCTAATGGATTTAGTTTTACTTGACTTTAAAGAATATTGTCAAATATTTAAAATATAAATACATCTCCAATATACAAATTTATGTGAACCAATATCAAACGCCTGCAGGTATGCAACACATATTTTTAACAATAACATAACCAGCTGCAAATAATCCAAAGAAAGTCTTAAGGTATTCCACAGTGCGCTGCTGATTCAAAGGTCATAGATGCTCATTAATATTTTAAAGAAGAAATATTTGAGAAATTTTAGAATATTTTCCAGGTTTGTGTGTATATTTGATAGTTCACAGAGTTACGAAAAATTAAACAAATTTTAATTATTTTTTATTTAACTCAATTTTAGTTAATTTGTTTTCTTTGTTCAATAATAATTTTTGGTTATTTTGCATTTCAAAATGCAAAATGTTCATTTGCACTCGTCGAATTGTATTAATTTGATTGGCATAAAATTTGATTTTTTTTAACCATTTTCTAAATTTGAACAGCACTTGAAATTTTTATAATTTTGTATAACTTTTTTTTTATTTAAAAATGACATTTTATCATAATTTAGTTGAATTTCTTCGTTGTTTTGTATTACAAAAGATGTTGTTTTCAGTCACACACGTTCAGATTATATTAGAAAGTAATTTGATGCATAAATTAGTAAATCAAATTAAAACTTTTTAAATAATAAATAAACAAGAATCAAAGTAATAAAATTAATAAATAAAAATAATAATTATTTAACACACTATTTTTTATCTACTAAAATAATTTATTAAAATAAATCAGCAACTTTTCGTTATATTTCTTATCAATCTGCGGTACAGATGAAATATTAAAAATTTTAACAAATATTATTAATTTTATTTTTTATGTTTCTATATGATTTTATTTTATTTTTTTATTTTATTTTATTTTATTTTATTTTATTTTATTTTATTTTATATTATTTTGTTTTATTTTATTTTATTTTATTTTATTTTATTTTATTTTATTTTATTTTATTTTATTTTATTTTATTTTATTTTATTTTTTATGTTATTTTATGTTATTTTATTTTATTTTATTTATATTATTTTATTTTAATTTTTATATTATTTTGTAATTATTTATTTACATTTATGTATTTTCAATTTACTGAAACCAATAAAGTAAATTTTCATAAAATAAAGTTTTAAATATTAAACAAATTGTCATTAATCAAAAAATTATAGAAAAAGTAAAAAAAATGTTAAACTTTTTGTAAAATTTTTTTATTTTTATTTTTCTATACCACTCTTTGTTAGATGTAAACGATTTCAAATTTGTTTTTTTACAGAAAACGCATACAAAACCGACACTCGTCAACGCGTTAACCCGATAAGAGCGACTGTTTTGACGAAAGACCGGCGTGTAACTGAATACAAACGCGTATCGTCCGCTTGGGCAGGAGTAGACGGTATCCTTGTAAGCGTCTGAACGACAACAAACTGGTCGAAAATGGCGAACAAGCAGCCAACAGCGAACAGCTGTTTGATTAGCGGCACACGAATAGATAAGCCTTTTAGTACAGCAATGTAATTTAGTACAACCTCTCCACGCACACAAAAGTATTCGATACGAGTATAACAGTTGACAGCAGACAGACAGGCGGTGGTAGCGGCGATTGTGCGACCAAAAGACGAGCTCACATTCACATAAAAGTGAATTTTATGAATGGGAAAAACACTTGTTTGCATGCGCGGCGGAGAAATGATGAAGCAACAACAATGCTGAACTGTGCTACAGTGTTATACCAATGAAATTGAGGGGAAATAGCCGGTGCAGTGTGGGCAATTGGTTTCAGTGGAAGTGATTGAAGAAGACTGTGTTGATGTAGAATTTCAACTAACCCAAAAAAGGTGTTGAGTAAACTTAAAAACATATTTTTAAGCATTAAAAATAGTAACAATTATATAAAAAAATATCATACATATTCTTGTAGAAGATAATTATTATTATTTTTGTTATATTTTACTTAATTTTTATCTTTTCAATCGTCATTATTACATTTCTCATAACACTTAGGCAGCTATAAGTCGCCTGTTTCCTCAATCTTGCACTTTCTTAGGGTTTAACCTTCTGCACTTAATGTCTTATTTTATGTATTGCTTTTCATGCGCCATCTTTATGTTAGCTTTACGCCCTTTTTTCTGCTTACGCCGTTTCGTGCGAGTGAGCTTCTGTGTCTGTTGTTAGGCATAAAATCGGTAAGCATTACCATTTACAACTATAACAAATCATAAAAAAATATATAAGCAACCATGGCAGTGTTTCACTTCAACACACACACACACACCCACATTATCCACCCACAAATACCAATACTGAAGACCACAAAATTGAAATCAACACAAAAACAACAAGAACTGCAAGAGGTTGTAAAATAAAATAATGCAATAAAAAAACAAAACAAAGTAAAGGGATTTCGACAAAACAAGCGCGTCACAGTTACAACCCAATATATGCACACACACTCACAAACTCACATATAGACATAGCCAGAGACACACACACACATTCGCTTGAACCTATAGCCAGATACTGTAGCAATAAAAGCGCATAAAATTGTAATAGCAACTGTAACTGTAACATCCTTCCGTCACTCAACGCGAAATCCGCGTGTCCTCAGAGGAGGCTGGCTGCAATTATGAGAAAGATTTTTATGATGTTTGTTTTTGGCATTAAGCATGCGGTATTTTGCATTGCTTCAAATTAAAATGTTACCCTCTCTATCTATTAAATTAAATCTTGTGTTTTTTTTAAGTAACATATGATATACAAAATTCCAAAAATTAATGTAGCTGAATTCGAATACAGAGAAAAATTTAAAACTGCAGAATTCAAACATTTACCAATTACATGCTCGTCTACGCTATCTGCGCAATAAAGTAAAAACCATTGCAAGGATTTTTTATTCATGACAAATACATAAATACAGACTTGATTAGATTAACTACGCTCACTTGCCACGCCCACTATAGTGACAGACATCAGCTATGGTGTACTTTTGTTGGTCAATATGGGTAATAAACGATTCTATATTTCATTCTCTGTTCAATTCAAGGCCACATAGACTATATGAGATTGGTCACGCCCACCTTTTTGTCGAACAGTAGAAGCAAAATCAGCTATGATGTCTTTTTGTCAAGCAATATCGGTATGAAACGATTCTATGTCAAATTGACACCAATTCTATGTCAAATTGACACCAATACGAGTTATACTAGATTAGTCACGCCTACTTGCCCACTATAGTATCAGACATCAGCTATGGTGTACTTTTGTTGGTAGATATGGGTATCAAACGATTATGTGTTTCATTTCATTTCATAGCAAATATCAGCTATTATGGATTTTTTTAAGCAATATTGGTATCAAACGATTCTACGTACCAATACTAGTTATATAACATTAGTCACGCCTACTTGCCACGCCCACTATAGTAACAGACATCAGCTATTGTATACTTTTTTTGGCCGATATGAGTATCAAACAATCATGTGTTTCTTTCTGTGTTTAATTGAAGGCAACATAGACTATATGAGATTGGCCACGCCCACCTTGCAAGGCGACAGTAGTAGAAAAGATCAGCTTTGATGTATTTTTGTCGAGCAATATGGGTATGAAACGATTCTATGTTAAATCGAAACCAACACTAATTATATTAGAAAAGACACGCCTACCTCTCACGCTCATCACAGTAACAGACATCAGCAATGGTGTACTTTTGTTGGTCAATATGAGTAACAAACTATTCTGCATTTCATTCTGTGTTCCACTCAAGGCAACATAGACTATATGAGATTGGCCACACCCACCTTGCAGGACAGCAGTAGTAACAGAAATCAGCAATGATGTATTTTTGTCAATCAATATGGGTATGAAAAGATTCTATGTCAAATTGAAACCAACACTAGTTATATTAGATTAGACACGCCTACCTGTTACGCCCACTATAGTAACAGACATCAGCTATGGTATTCTTTCTTTTGGCCGATATGGGTATCAAACGATTATGTGTTTCATTCTGTGTTTGATTAAAAGTAACATAGATTATATGAGATTGGCCACGCCCACCTTGCAGGACCACATGAGTAGCAAAAATCAGCTATGATGTCTTTTTGCCAACCAATATGGATATGAAACGATTCTATGATAAATTGAAATCAACACTAGTCATATTAGATTAGACACGCCCACCTCTCACGCCCATTATAGGAACAAAAACCAGCTATTATGTACTGTTATCAGTCGATATGGGTATCAAATAACTCTGTGTTCTATAGAGGCTACTATAAGCTTATTAGAATTGGTCATGCTCATCAACCACGCCCACTATTGTCACAAAAGTTATGTATAACAGTTTTGGCAGGCAATCTGTATACTAAACAACCCTTTGATTTACTTAGGCCATTATATCAGGTGTACAACTTTGCTTCCGCCGTTTTTTTCCAAAATTAAGAGCTTTATTGCGAAAAAGTGCTTACAGATGTATTATTCAAAGTATTGTCCGTCGCTAGCGACAACTTTCTCCCATCTTTCCGGCAATTTTCGGATCCCGGCTCGAAAAAAGTAGTCCTCTTTTAACGCTATCCATGAAGCAATCCATTTTTCCAATTCTTCGAAGGATTGAAAATGTTGATCTGCCGTATGCCATCGAACGGAATAGGTGGAAGTCAGAAGGGGTGACATCTGGGGAATACGGCGGGTGGGGCAAGACTTCCCATTTCAGCGTTTCCAGGTACTTTTTGACCACTTTTGCGACGTGAGGTCGAGCATTGTCGTGTTGGAGGATGACTTTGTCATGTCGCTCTTCCATTTTTAAAACATTGAAACCACTCCCGACACGTTCTTTCACTCAGAGCAGCATCACCGTAAGTTTCTGAGAGCATTTGATGCGCCTCAGCTGCATTTTTTTTCGAATTGTAACAGAAAAGTAAAACTTCCCGCAAATGGCGAGAATTGGGCACATAAACGAACATTTTCGAGCGTGAATAATACGAAAACAAGAACAAGTGTCACTGAAACGGCGATGACAATTCGTTAGGCACTGTCCACACTCACTTTAAAGGCATTACCATCTATGTATTTCAACCAGCCTCAGCCGGTACAGCCACCTATCGGAAAACGGCGGAAGCAAAGTTGTACACCTGATAAGTTAAAAAATAGGGATCTCGCCCAATAATAAAGCTATATACTTCGTACTACAAGCCGTGCTTACACAAAAGAGCTATTTTATTTGTCTATCATATAAGACAAAATGGGTGTAAACGATATTATGTTTAGTTGATATCAATATCGTATCGTATATATAGCTATATTAAAAACAAATTTGTGGTCACCTCCAAATACATCACACAAGTTTTCTTGTAATCTAACTTTAAAACGAAAAAAGTTTTTAAAAGGCGTCTGGATTAACTCGGTAGCCCAGCGTGCGGGTCACTGAGCTCCCATCTCAGAGGTCATGGGTTCGATTCCTAGTTGGCTTAGTGCCGAGCTTTCATTAACCATTCCCCCACTGGGAAAAGTTAAAATGTTTAATGCATCGATTTAATTTTTTGTATGGTTGTATCATTAACATCCGATACTATTTTTTCGAATTTTTTACCGAACCCTGTTTTTTAGAGTGTTGTCATATGACAGCAACCATGTCGTTGTTGCTGTAATAATTATTTAAACAAAACATTTCTTACGCATAATTAAAAATAGAATATTTTTTGTTTTACTTCACATTAAATAACCTAAAAAAAATAAGAAAATTTCCGGATTCCATATGAGTTTTCTCCAAGGTACTGAAAAGGGGCTAAGACCTACCTAAGATTGTATATAAGCACCATATGTAGAGAAGCATATGGTCATTATATGCCACCATATATTCATGTACAGCCCACCTATACCAATCCACTCATCATCCACGCTGTCACGCATGAAAACTTTTTAAGTAATTAAGATATTCTACTTAAAAAGTTTTAAACTTTTTACTTTGACCACAAGTGCCAACAAGTCGACCGCGTAAGCCACGCACTTGAATGCCACATACAAATAAAATTCGAATAAAGTTGAAAAAATTAATTCAAGTCATGTGAGTAATGAAAATGAAGTAAATGTCAGAAAATACTGCGCCATACACTGTAAAAAATTATTGCACAATTTACAAAAGTGCACAATGCGTGTACACGAAATGTGCACGTGACGCACAAGCACTGTAAAAACAATAACAACAAAAACAACTCGCTGCAATATTGATTCAACTTTTTCCCCCATTAATTAATTGAAAACTACCACACAAAAGTTGTAATTGGTTTTTTAAAATGAATTTTTGTTGTTTGTAAAAAGTTCAATTGCTGAAATTTTGCGGTTGTTGTAATTGTTGTCAATAAAATTGTATTGTTTGTGTATAGCAACAAACCGATGATGACTTTGCCGCACTTGATTAAATTTTTATGCGAACACTTGGATATTTACCTTCATGCACAATAGGCCGGAGTGAAAATGGCCAAAAAAAAATTTTTTTGGAATATCAATTCGCTAGATATCTCAAAATGTGCCAATACATCAATAGAAAGCTGTGTAAAAATTAGAAAGAAATTAAAGAATTTTTTGATCTCCCATCGCGGCTTTTAATTTCACAGTATTACGCGACATTAAAGGTAGTCATCTTAAAATTTAGTTAATAATCAAATACCCTTACAATTACAGTATTTAATGATGCCAAAGTTATAAACACATGGTATAAACTGCTTAGGAACTTTGGAAAGATGAAATTTGGAGTCACCTCTGTCGTGATGAGATCCGTGAGCTCAGCGTCTGTCATGGCTTTGATGACGGGAGGTTCCGAAATAGGGCAGACTGCCCAGTCAATCAAGTCGAAGTATTCCACGGTGTCGAAGTTAAGTTTTGCGGGAACCTTGAACCTTCGTATTTATTCACTGGGGACTGCGGTAGCTCTGGCCTTCATCGCTCGTCGTAAGCCCAACTCACGTATATGTGCTCGATGTTCCGTCATCATTGCCAGGAGCAGATTCTCCGGTTGAGCAAAGTTCGCGTTACGGTGAATAACGGGGTCAACGATTCCCTTGAGTTTACGGCTGAGGTAACGTGACTTGACGAGCATCTGGTGAATGTGCCTATCTCCCTCTTTGCATGATGGCTGGGGTTTTGTGCCAAACCACATCCGAGCATATACGCGAATGATAAACGTGACCAACGTTTTCAGATTCTTGGACGGTTTCTTGGCGCTGACATACAATCGGAGGATTTGATTGGCCGACGCGTCGTTAGCCATCGTGAATGATTCAGGCACCCAGGGTTCCCACTGCCAGATCGACGCTACATACACCTTGGCTGATGCTATTGCACATTTCTAGTAGATACCGCTTATTTGAGCTCAACTCATTTGGGTTCACATTGGAGAGTTGCTCGGCCAGTTTATCTGGTTGAAATGAGGAGACAGGCTGTTCGCTATACGTCATTAGCCGCTTTCCGATAGATCCAGAGAATCCATGAGGGCCTGTAGTCCCGCCATCAAGTGACTGGAAGAGATTGCGCAGGGGCAGCTCATTGGCATGGAGTAGACATATCAGCCACTGCAACGCATAACGCCCGATTTTTGTCCCGTGTTTACTTTTGTGCCGTCACACCCGACAACTTTAATATTTTCTGTCTTCGCATTTCACTCTTTGAAACTAGCGACTAATGACCAGTGTTGTGACTAATATATTAAAGTAGTGTAACTAATTACGTAGTATATTACTTTGGCTTTAAAAATGTAGTGTAACTAGTTACTTTTCCCCATAAGTAATCACCTTCAGTAATATTATTACTTTTTTTCAAGTTACTTATTACAATATTACTTTTTACTCAAAAAAGTTCTATTTTTCATGTAAAAAAGCTGCACTGATAACATGATTAAGATCTATTACAACTATACAACACTGCACTTGTTCATACTAGACATAGCTCGCCTCTTTCATTTCCAACTGAGTTTGGTAGTGGAGAAACAATTAACATTTGCAAGCAAATTCAAGCAAATTCAAGAGGTTTTAACAAAAAAGGTGACGAAATTCAAATTGTAATTCAAAATGAAATAAACATTTAACGTGATTGTTTTTTTTTGCAGAATGATTACTTTTAATAGCTGGAAATTCCGCAAATATTTCGATTTGTTGACGGAAAATAATATATTACTTTTTGTGATACATTACTTCACATTTCCAGTAATAAGTAATGTAACGATATTACTTTCAAATGTCAGTAATGTGTAATAAGTAATATGTTACTATCAAAAGTAATAAGTCGCAACACTGCTAATGACTCATGACTAGCGACTGGCTGACTTTGCTGCAGCCTGATGACGGAGACGTATGGCTGAAGTACGAAGAACTCGGCTGTGCGTTGATGGTTATGTGTTCTTCCGATATGGTTTTTCTGCGGTACTTGTTGTCGACGTTGAGAACTTGTGTCAAAGTTTTATTCTTGCGGCGATCGAAGAATAGTCCATCTATGCCCTTGTGAGTGTGGTCAAACTGGTCGTCTTCGTTCTGCCTCAGTTCCTTTCGAATTTTACTGCGTTCTCGACAGATTATGCTTCGGTCAATTACTTTGGATCGGTCGTTGGGTGATTCGAGACCAAGATCATGCAGAACTGATGTTGCTAATACAGCAGCCGATCTGTCCGAAACTCCGGTCCGATCACAAGCTATAGCGGGGGAAGGCAGAGAGAAAGTCATTTTTTGACATTGGCGATCCTGATTTAGCTTACTTTTGACTGATTCTCTATCTGGAATGTATTCATCGACAGTAGCATTGTCAGACGAGTCCGATCTAAGTTTTTGTTCGCTCAATCGGGACTGCTACAATAAATAACTTAAAAACCGCAAACCTAAAGCAAAGGTTACTGAGATTTATTTTGAATCCTTAACTGAGTTGAAAATACGGCTTTCACTTCTTTTGATGAAAAACAATTATTTCAATTAGGTGATGGGCGATCAAGGAGATGTTAGAAACTAATATAATTTTGCAGGATTGGTACTATGGACATTTGGCACATTTCCAAAATACTAGCTTCTAAAAATTTTAAAATCGAGTTTTTCACTCCACCCTAATGCACAACGCGCACGAAGCGCACGACGCGCACTTAAGTTGCGGTCAATTGTGGCCGACTGATTGGTTGGTTGAATGGTGGTTTATTGGTGTATTCATGATTTCCAAACGACCGTACGAAGGTGCAATGAGAGGACAATAATAACGACGCGCAGTCAACCAGTAATTCAGGCAGCAGGAATTCGTTACGTAGGTCAGTCAATGCGGAGTACTTAAAGGGACACTTACCTGAAATTAAAAAAAAATGTATGTATTTATTGAATGGAATTCATTGAAAATTTAAAATATATAGGTACAAAAGTTTCATAGAAAAAATGTTTTTCATGTAAATTTTAATGCTGCGAAAGTGTGAAACTTCAATTATTTTCATTTAATCGACACTTATGAAATTTAATTTATTAAATTAATTATTCACGTACTGCAAATTATGAAAGTTTATGAGGAAGCTCTGAGGAAAAGGATACCATAAGTTGATGGATGATAAGCTGAAACTTAATACTACATAGTTTCAGTAAAGTTGGCTCCAAAAGCCAAGTGTGAAGTGCCTGGGGCTCCAATCACAGAGGTAGTGGTCTCGATTCGATGCTGGACGGTTCCACAATTCTCGAAAATTCAAATTGTTTACTAAATAATTCCAATTATTTTCCATCACTTTAGTATAACTCAGACAGATATGTTTTCTTACAATAAACTTCTATCTTTCTCTCAACAACCAGTAGTGGTAGGCAGCTCGAAGCCATAATTATACTAAAACAACAACAAAAGCACTAGCAGTACCATTTCGAATTCATTAACCTTCACTCTGTGCATGGTTTTTACACTGAGGAACTGAGTTCCCCATTTTTGAACCAGTATAGTTTGTAAGGGAATGAGTAAAATAATAGTTTTTTGGGAAATAATAGTATGAAATTTTTAATAATGTTTTTGTTGTTTGTTTTTTTGTATTCGTATTTTTATGTTATTTATTTGCACACCGTCTTTGAATCTGTTATTCCACCGCAGTGTGTGCTCGTGATTTAAAACTTGAGTGGTTCAGAACTTGGATAAGTTTTGCATACAAAATGTATTGGCCAAAGAAACGGGGTCATTTATTCCCCAAAGCACAACAAACAGTTTGTGTGCTTTTTTTTTGCTATATCTGCCTAATCATACTTGAACTGAGATATTTGTTTATTTTTTAGATTCCTCTCATCAATACCTTTCCAATGATATAAGTGTAAATATATCGTTTAGAAATAAAAACAATCACAATTTCATGTTTTATGTCGTCATGGGAACTGTATACCCCATGCACGGAGTGAAGGTAAAGGAATATATCGCAGCGCACACATCACCCAAAATAAATGCATCAAAGACACCAACCTTAGCGATTGCCAAGAACTTCTCTAGCAATCAACACAACCCAGTAATAAACTTTCAATAGGCTGCAACAAATGGCAGCCTCATCACTTTGGTCAGCTTGCTTGCTAGGCCAATCATGCACCCCGGCAGAACTTCAATCATTTGAGGGACTCGCAGCGGCCAGGGTCTCACGTCGAGGCCGACAGGTATACCTTTGAAGTTGTCAAGGTAGTCGTCTACCTTGGTACCGTCATCAACAGCAACAATGATGTCAGCCTGGAGATAAATCGAAGGATTATTGTTGCCAACAGGTGCTACTACGGTCTCGGTAGGCAATTGAGAAGTAGAGATCTCTCTCGACTGACAAAACTTGCACTTTATAGGACGCTTATCTTGCCCGTGCTCCTCTATGGCGTTGAAGCATGGACAATGACACGAAACGACATAGCGGCTCTTGGAGTGTTCGAGAGGGAGGTACTTCGCAAGATCTTCGGTCCTGTTTGGGTTGGTGACGACTATCGCATACGAACCAATAACGAGCTGTATGAGCTGTATAAGGACATGAATGTAGGTCATATCTGCCGTATGGACAATGAAGCTCCGGCGAAAAAAGTGTTCGATGCGATAGGTGGGAGGTCGACGGTGAAGAGGGAGGCCGTGTCTCTGGTGAAAGGACCAAGTTGAAGAGACCCTATCATCTCTTGGTGTGACCAACTGGAGAAGGCGCACGCAAACCAGAGGCACCTGGAGAGAAGTTTTGCGCCAGGCCGTAACCCGATAACGCGTTGTTATGGCCAGTTAAATAAATAATAAATAAATAAAATAAACGAAACAATAAATAAAAGTACTAAAGCAGAAAAGTAAAGTATTTTAAATATCTCACCATAACTTTTAGTTATTTCCATTAAATGTGAGCCTAGACCAAATTTTTACTAAATTTTCGAACTTTATGATTTTTAGGTCCATATGACACATGAATATGAAGCATTGCCGAGGGCACTTGTACTCACTTAGTTTGAAATTGAAGGAGTTCAATTTCTGGTTCTCTTAAAAGTCCCAAAAATAAAGCTCAGAGTTCTGTAATGAATCTTTGTCGCTCATAATCGAAACGATAGCCCAATGATGGACCCAGCTTGCTTAACTAGACATGTTATATAAAATTTGTTCTTTAAAGCTCCGGACATTCAAGAAAGGAGCACTAGGTTTCAGCTACAAGCAAAGATAAATCCTTGTACGCACTTAATTGTTAGAGAAATCAAATAACCTCAACTCAACGTCAAAGATTTAACACTAGAATACCCAGCCAATCTTATCTTCCTAAAAGACTCCACATAGAATCATGTCAAAAAAGAAGGGTAAACATTTTGTTAGTACTATTTTTAATTTTGTTACTTAATTTGGCTTTAACAAATAAAAATATTAAGAAAATTTTTCGTCCAAAACACGATGTTGTAAAATAATAAAAAAACCTTAATTAAGTCGTTTTGATAGCCTTAGCCAGTCCTGGAGTTGAAGTGATTCAGTTAGGGGAAAATTCTCGCTAATGGCAAATGAGTCGGTACGGTTGGCCAATGCAGAGTTCTGTGTTGAAAAAAAATTTCTGATACTTGAAGCCTAATCTTAATTTAATATTCCCAGTATTTAATATGACATATGTCAACGTACAGAAATACATGTTTGCATGTATGTAAAATAGAAATAGAAATTTTGAGTGGCCAAATCAGCATCGGCAGCAATCAAAGTCAAACATTAATTGAGCAGCCGGAAGGTGACACATCACACAGCAACTGAGTGATCCTAATCCTTTTTAAAGCCACTTAAATGCTCATTTTTACGCTTTAATGCTCAAACACACACGGACACACATTTGCAAAGAAACACATACATTGGTCCAGAAGCACAAAGGCATCAAAACAGACACACATACACAGACACATCGCCACAGACATACAAAAACCCATCGCTGGAATTTCGGTTGCTTATGGCAATTTTTGATGTCAACAGCAATAACAATAAAAACAACATTGCTCATCATTGTAGAACATTGCTCGATGTTCTTCTAATCGTTGCTCATTCGACGAAACTTAAATTTTTCTTTGACGTTTCTTGAGCTGTCGCTACGTTCATAGAAAGTTCATAATAATTTCGGTTTCTATTCATGTTTTTGTTGTTGTTGCTATTATTGTCTGCTGCTATTCCTGTTGTCAATTCGTGTCATTGTCTGGTTTTTGTTGTCTTTGCTTTTGTTGTTGTGAATGTAAGTGTGCTTTGTTGTTTGCGCTGAAACGGATGTTTGTCATGACGACAACAACAACAACACCAAAAACAATTTTTGTTTTCCTTGTCCATTTTTCAACTCTGTCTAGGAGAGCAAATATGTTTATGTTATTTTTAATTTTTTGAAGCAAAACAAATCGAAATTTTTTTTTAGCAGCAAAAAATATTTTTAAAATGAAAAATTGAACTTAATTTTTCAGTTTAAAATTTGTATGTTCATGAAAAATTTAATTTAATTTTTCATAAACGTACAAATTTTAAACCGAAATTTATTTTCAATTTGCTGCTGGACAGAAAACTCTTAAAGTGCGCCTAAAAGTATGCCGAACTAAAGTATAAAACTTTGACCATTGCAAGTTTTGCCTTTAAGGCTGATTTGTTCCAGAACTCTAGCAGATGTTAAGCCTAAAAGTATGCCACAAAAATAGTTTTATGAGTATTAAACTAAATAAAATTTCTTGCCATGGTTTTTGACTTTTTTATATATGAAATAAAACAGAACACTGCCATCATGGTTATGATTTATGTGCAATATGCAAATCAAGAGATTTCTGCTTTATGAATAAAATTAAAAAAATAAATGGAAAATATCTACAAACAAATAAAATCAGGATTTTCAAAATTCAAGTGCATTGCCTTTTCAAGTCAACTCATAATAAATTTCAAGCACCATTGTTGTGTTGTTCAATTGTTTATCTGTGAGTGTGTCTGGGTGTGTGTGTGTTTGTGTGTGGGTATGTGTGTGGGCCTTTTGTATACGAGCACATGTTGGTTTTCGGTGGCAACTTGACATTGTCAATTTGATGCTTTTGTTTTTTTTTGCACCCAATACAAAATTGCAGATACATGAGCTGACTTTATTGGCTTCCGTCTAAAGTGAGCAAAAGTATAAAAAAAATAAATATACTTTGAATGGTGTCACACAAGAACACGTCACACTTGCCGGCAAGCTCACACATGCATGCACACAACATCGAATGTAAACAAACCCCCCAGCGGATATGAATGAAATTAAAGAAGTGACTTGAGTTTCAAAGGTTCACAGTCTACATAAACACATACATACATACATACATATATATTTATATTTATTTTTACATATACAAAGATTCACTTACACACATGTGCTTCGAATTGAGTGTTAGACATTCAAAGCAACTTTATTGTTCCTTAGTGAAGACTAAGTTGACTGTCTGTTGAAAAGGATTCAAATAGAAAGAAGATAAACGGCCAGGGGGGTTTCAAAGTGTTTAAATATTTGTAATTTGGTTTTGCATGTACTGAGTGTTTAGTACTGAATAGCGAAAGAAAGAGAAGACTTTAGTTGAGTGAAGCTTAAAGTTGAAGTTTAATTGAAAGTAGTGAATGAACATTGAGTGAAGTAATATAAAATATGCTCTACTTGTTCAATTAAAATGAAAATGTAGTGAGATAAAGTATGCCACATGAGTTGTGTTCAAAAACAATAGTTTATGGTACATTTTTGTATTTACTGATAATTTTTTTTTAGACCTAATGATGACAGATTCTAAGTCACAATGCAATGAAAGACAAGTTGGCTTAAGTAAAGTTGATTGCAAGTAAAGTAAGTATGGGTTGGATGTGAAAAACTGCAGTACGTTCAAATATGTTAAGCTGTAATGAGATTGAATTAAATAAAATGGAAAGTAAAGATTTTCGTTCATATGTGAGTACAGAGTACAAAAGAGGGCAGCTGCAGGTGAAGATGAAAATTGACTAAACGAATAGCAAAACCAAAGCTCAATCCAGGGAAAGAGATATAAGGTAAAGTTGACAAAAAAAAATAAATAAAATAAGTAAACAAAAAACTTAATAAGTAAAAATTAAGAATTGAGTATACGCCTAAAACTAGGCATTGGAAAGATGGTACCAGTTGGATTTGGGTGGAAGAAACAAAAGCTGCTGTGGAGCTTCGTATTGAGGAGTAGCCAAAGGAGTCGATTCAATATGGCTCACTGCAACTGGAGCTGTGTGCAGTGGCGCATAAAGGAAAAAGGAAGGTTTGGGGGTTTGAAACCCCCTAAATACAAAAATTTCTGGGGAAAAATATGGTTGCAAATGTTATTGAAATACAAAATTGTACGCGAAACCCCCAAAAAGTAGATCGTGTATACGCCAATGAATGTGTGCATCCTTCTTATGGAAAATTGTACATAAAGGTCTCAACCAACGACCTTATAGGATCCACTTCTTTATTAATACTACATCTAGAGCTTTTTTTACGGTGACTTACAATGAATTTTGAAGCTAAATATTTTTCCTATACACATTAACCCTCAAGTTGGGTAGGCCATTTTGGAACCAATTTTAAACAAGTGAAAAATAAACAATCAAAGACATTTTAAATTTTGACTTATTTCTTGTGTTCAAGATAAGTTATGAGTTTTTATGTATTAAATTTTTTTATATCTTAATCTAATAAAGTTAGAAGGACGAAATTAAAGGATGTATTAGTGTACAAATTAGTCCTTAAGATACATTAAAAAAAAAACAATTGGAAGTTTCCAAAAACTTTCAAGGTTATAGTTTTAAAAGGACATTTTCAATACCTCTTCATCCTTTTGCGCCAAAACACTAAATTTCCTACGATTCTAAGAAGTTTTCTCTTTTATTTGATACCAGTATTGTAATGCTGCAATGCGCTAAATTTTTTAAATAAACATTTTTTTGACATTTCAAAGTCCTTTTAAAAAAAATCCTGACGTCAGAGGGAAAACATAAAAACGCAGTTTTGCTACATTTGGCCTTCGCGAGTATATAGATTTTTTCATGTAAAAAATTAAATTAAAATTAGAATTTTGTCGCGAATATTTTTTCAGTACACTTTGTCCTTAAAAAGTCCTGTTTTAAAGGAAATTTTTGGCATTCAGAAAAGCGGGTCTGATTGACCCATAAACATGAGAGCCAGAGGGTTAAAATGTTCCACAAAAATGTTATTCGTAGCATTTTACTAAAAATTGTAGAACACATCATATACCTTAAATATAAGGACGCATGGTTTTCATATGCTAATTCACAATAAGGATATGCAAAAGGAGCAAAACTTTGACCTCTCCTAAAAAACATTCCGACGCAAACTTTCAAAACGCCTGCATGCCTATATTTTTTTTTGGTTTCTACCAGAATCTGTTGTAAGCAATTTTTGATTTTGTTGTACAGTGTAATTTTCTGCTATAGAAGTTACACACGTATAATTTTGTTTGCATCTTCTACCAGAATCTGTTGTAAGAAACTTGTAATTTGAAGACAAATTTAATTTTGCTGTACAGTGTAATTTTTTCTATAAAAGTTACATAACGAATTCCTAAAAAATCCCAAAATTCCTGGATTGACCCTTTTAAATTACGAAATCCCGAAACATTGAGAACATACTTTGTAATTGAACGGCTTAGTTACAGCATTAATGTTAACAGTTTTGTCACAAATTTACAAGTAAAGTTAACAAAATGTTAACAACAGGACCACATTGCAGGATAATCTGTGCTTTACGAGAAAATAAACAACTAACAAATGCAACAACAGTAACTGTTAGCGAATACTTGAACCATAAAAAAGCTTTCACAGATAACATTTTGTGGATGCTGTGATAGGTATCCTGCGAAAGCTTTTGATATGTTAACGACAATGTTAAAGTGCTGTTAACATCTAAAAGAGTACAGTTATGTACATAACCATAAATTAATCTAACAAACTGTTAAAAAAAGCTTACAAATTCATAAATATGCAAAATATTCGTTTAACATGCAAACACTTTAGTATTCAAGGAACTACTTTTTTACATTAGGCATAATTTTGAGAAAGTGTGGGAAATGTCTTAGACAAAGGAACTTGGTTTTTTTATTAGGTATTATTTTGAGAAAGTGTGAAAAGTGTTTTAGACACAGACAGATAACATAGTACATCGATAAAGCCTTTAAATAATTCTCTCTAAAAAACAAACAATTTAAAATATTTTATTAACACTTGAAAAATCCTTTAAAAGAAGCTATTGAAAAAGGATATTCAAGGATAGTTTTAAAAGAACATTTTGTATACCTATGTGTAGTATCACACATGAAGGCCGAAGTGTGTCTCATACAAAGGCAACTAACATATCCTATGTACTTTCTACGTGCATTAACTTACAATGCCCAAAAGTAGGCTTTAGGTAAGTAATATAAATTTTCCAAATACAGTACTTTTCGCTTAAAGCGAACTTCAAGGGACCGGGCAAAATGGTTCGTTTTAACCGAGAGTTCGCTTTAAAAGGGGTCCGTAATAAGCGAAAACATAGAGCGAGTACTTTTGAAATTGGTTCGTTTTAGGCGGAAAATCGTTTTAAACGAGTTCGTTATAAGCGAAAAGCACTGTGTTTGCTTATTTTTCTTTATTGCATATATTTAGGCAACTTTCTATTAAAAAAACAGCTACGAAGGCAGCTGATGAGACAATACCTTTAAATTAAATGCCTAAAAGTAGGCTTTAGATAAGTAGTTCATGGATTGGTTGGTTGGTTGGTTAAGTGGCTGCCTCTGTATGGGACACACTTAGGCCTATGGGCCCGTTGTGATACCACAAATTCCACCCGTTTGAAATGTGTATGCAACACTGTTTTTTCCAACATGTGATACAACACACATTTCAAACGGATGGTGGAAAGGGAGGGAGGAGACCTACAGTTTAACGCCGAATCCGAACGGCGATTGGCAGTTTTTTCTTTCACACTTGGAGGTTTTGCCATTGCCTGCCAAAAGCGCACTTGTGCGATTCTTGTAATTCTCATTTCCTTCATGTGGATAGCGATAGAAGTAAATGAGCGTTCTTTCCAGCCCAAGCCAGGAATCGAACCTGGAGCGCTCGGTATGAGAAGCCAGCGCGCTACCCGCTGAGCTATCGAGGCCGACAGTTCATGGATTAATTTCCAAATATTTTCTTCTTCCTCTTTATTGCATACATTTAGGCGATTTTATATTCAGAAAAAAACTGCAATGGCAGTTTTGATAAGACAGTATCATTAACTTAAAATGCCGAAAAGTAGGCTTTAGGTAAGAAGTTCATAGAACATTCTCCAAAAATTTTCATATTCTATTTTATTGCATACATTTAGGCGACAGCTGCAAAGGCAGTTTTGGTGAGACAGTAAGCAGTTTAAACACTCATGTTGATGAAGTCATTGTACTCAGATTTCATGCAAACTGTTTTGCTTTCTTGCTCACTTTTAGTTTTGGATCATTACAGAACAAGATTTGTTGTATCAATCGGCTGTCTATGAATTCAGCACACCATACTTCATTTAATTTGCTCTCATCTCGATTCGTCCCCCTATTAGTTTGTAATTTTTTTGCCATTTTGTAATTCTTTGTTTATGCGTTTGTCATTTGTATTTTAAATTTCATCATAGCTCATTGCCCCAGAAAACTTAGAACACAAGACCAATAAGTGAAAATGAAAATGAAAATGAACTGTGACAGTTACGAACAAATGGTGCCCTGACTTGTTGGCATTAAACGAACAATTCACTTAAGCGACATGTCAAAGCAAACTCCGAACACCTGCTTCGCATCAATCCATGGACACGCATGGAACTTAACACACACACACGCACGCACACAAACAAAAGTGCCTACACACCGACAATTTGAAATGGATTTATCCATAGCTAGTAGAAAAAATATATTAAAAAAATAAAGGACAAGGGGCCAGTTGACAACGTCGACAGCTTTTCCATAAATGAAATGCTAAAAAATTGTGAGGTAGACAAAAACTGTTGGTCAGTTTTATTTTGTGTCACAAAAATTGGTACAGAACCAAAAAAAATTACAAAGCGGAAAAAAGTTAACGAATGTACACAATGCCGCAGGCTGCTTGAAGGGGGGGTTTACATATTTTTGCTATTGGAAAAAAGTACAGAAATATGCGGAATTTTTTATTGAACATTTGAAGTTCTTTATCATACCAGGAGGCTATTTTACAGCTGCCGTGCGGAGAAGCGCGAATTTAACTGCGAACTTGTGGTCAGCAAGAGACTTCGTCAACACATCTATCGGTTCACTCCGATGAACGAACTGTATTGGGGACGATTATTGTATAATAACCAGCAACGAGCTGCGTGAGCTGTATGAAGACATGGAAATAGCGCAGCGAGTTAACATCCTTGGCCATTTCTGCCGCATGGACGATGAAGCTCCTGCGAAGAAGCTGTTCGATGCGTAAGTTGGAGGTCGAGGAAGAAAAGGGAGGTCGTGCTTCGGTGGAAGCACCAAGTTGAGAACGTCCTATGATTTGGTGGTGTGCCCAACTGGAGAAGGCACGCGCAAAGCAGAGGAACCTAGAGAAGCTTTTGCGGCAGATCGTAACACGGCAAAGGGTTTTTATGTCCAGTTAAACAAACAAGCAATGCATCCAATGAACTTTTGTATGTTTTTATTGTACAAAAATTGTTTTTTATCTCATAATTGCCCCTACGAGTTCTTCAAAATTAACTGCAATATTCCTTTACGTTAATTTCTAAAAATGTTTTCATCTCCTTTTAAAAATTCTGTGTATTTTGCAAATCATAAAACAAACCTTTTAACATTTAACAAAATTCAACATGAAAAATCAAAGTAAAAATCATAAAAATGTAAAACCACTCTAAATATATGCAGTCACTTTTCATTGATATGTAATCGTCAAAAACAACAACAACACAACAAAACTAAAACATAAGCGAGCAGCACTCACACAGCCAACGCCCAACAACGCCAACGCTTGTTGACATATTTAAAATGCCACACAGCAAGTCGGCGATTTTGCAATACTACTATTTTTTCTATTTGTTGTTGGTGTTTGTGGTTTGCTGCAGTCAAATGTTTGCCATGCTCTTCGTATCCCAACTGCGCGCATAAATTTGTATTATTTTTTGATATCGGTTTGGGTGAGAGAGCGCCGCATCGCGACATATGTGACACCACACTGGTGTGATCAAAAAACGATTACAACGACAACAAAACGAACATTTATTTGCATAGGTATTTGTGTGTGCAGCCAATAAAAATATGCAAAAAACTATGACAGTATTTGTTTTAGTTGTTGTGTAGGTTCCTTTTTTGGATTTCTAAAAAATAGATACGTGCCACAAAAACATTTTTTTTGGTGGTTCTGATGTGTCACTTTCTGCTGATGTCAGCACTGTCAATGCGCTTTGCAAACATTTATACATATATCAAAAATCGTTGCATACGCTTAGGTGATTTATGCCATTCCACTCTATGAGATATGACTGAATCGCTGCTGGTGTTCGAATACATTGAGCATCAAAAAGCACTGTGCAAGGTTGATTGTTAGTGTTACGAAACTTTGTTTTGTGGTGGTTCGTATCGTTGAATTGTGCCAAAATAAAAAAATGCACAATGAAATTTTTTGATACAGTTCACTAAAGTAGTCACTTTATTTACAATTTTTCAAGGTCACTTTACTTTAACTTCGCTTTTTTTATTCGAGTTAAACTGCTTTCAAGCTCAACTGACTGCCAGCATTACTCCTGGCTACCTTTTATATTTGTTTCGCTGGAACGTGACTCATTCACGAAACTTTTAGCATTGTAAACATGTATACTTATATAATAAAGAGCTGCGATGGATGATTCATTTCTCCCTACACACAGTGTGATTCGGTACAGTGTGCACTGATTGCTAGCATTCACTGTGGTAAGAGAGCAGTATGAAAATGACAACAAAACGGAAACCGCAAGAGCTGTCAACACTCATTTGCTTGTCTCTGCAAGGCACGGACATTTTTCTCTCTGGTATACACACTGCCAGCAATGCTAATGAATCGTTGACAGTGCGTAACGGGCCGAAATGCTACATGTCCGCTGAATGCAATGATTCATTGAAGGACAGTTTGGCACGCGTGACAGTTCGGAAAACATTTTAGTGTGGTAAAAAATTAATTAAAATGGAGATTAATGATGTGAGTTAATATAACATATTTTAATAAATAATTTAAATGTAATATTAATGTATATGTTGTTATTATTGTAATTTTTAGTCAAATGACACTGTATCAGCAGCAAATGATGTAGCATCTAGCAATCAGCTAACCAACGCCATTATAAAAAATAAAATTTTGAGCGGGCAATTTGTCCTTAGTGGAAAGAAAGGTCGGAGTAATGTGTGGAATGTATTTGGGAAAGTAAATAATGAAGCGGGAGATGAAATACAAAATGTGGTAGCGTGCAGAAGCTGCCACAATGTGTATAAATTTAACACTAAGAGCACTTCAAATTTAGTCAGGCATAAGTGTTATGTTATTGCAAAAACAAACGAAGCTAACGAAATTACAAGAGTAGAAGTAAGTTTAGAGGAGAAGCGAAACACTACCCAAATCTGTACACAGTGGACAGTTGAAAACTGCAGATCGTTCAATCTGATTGAAGACTCGGGGCTTAAAAAGTTCATCAAACAAATTTTATCAATTGGCTCGAAATATGGTACAAATGTTGATGTCGACAAATTGTTGCCACACCCAACTACAATAGCTCGGAACATTGGGAAATTATATGATGTTCGTGCAAAGAATGTTATAACTGAGTTAGCTGCAGTCAGAGGCAATGGTTTTGGGCTAACATCTGATATATGCACCGACAAGTACCTACGAATATCATATATGTCATTGACGATACATTATATAAAGGATGGGAGATTAGTTAACCTTCTTTTAGGAATGCCATCAATGAAAGGAGAACGATGTACAAGTAAGTATAATCTTAATTTTTCTGTTCAATGCCTTTATGCCTTGCACTTGAAATCATACAAGATGAACACGAATAATCATTGCAAATTTCGCACTTTTTCTACACCCAATTAATACAAAGGTATACAATTATTTTTAGTTTACATTTTTCAAGTGGTCTTAAAGTTATAAATTTTACGAGTCATGGACGTATAAATTTCACTAGAGAGATATTTTTTACACTTGCGTTACAACTGTAAACAAAATTATTATTTGTCTTTTATTAATACTATCTTTTCAATTTGCATTTTTTAAGAAATTTCGGTAGTATATTTCACTAGTGTTGAATACACCGTGCATTTAAAAAAAAAAAATATGGTAGCAGCACTTGTGCAGGGTATAAATAAGTCGGCCAAGACCGACTGAAACAGTTGTACCTGCTCAATATGAATCGTTTTTCATTAACATTTGCAGGTGACAATATTCGGCGAAAGGCTTCAAACTTGTTGCATGAGTTTGGTTGTTCATTTAATGAAAAATCGACAATTGTAACCGATAGAGGAACAAACATGACATCAGCTTTTCGCATATATAATCACATTTACTGCGTCAACCATTTATTACATAACGCATTAGAAAAATCAATGAAAGAGGTTCCTGAAGTAATAGATTTATGCGATGCATCTACAAAACTCGTAAAATTTTTTAAAAAGTCTGGTAGTAACTCCAATTTTAATACGTCTTTAAAAAGCTTTTCGCCAACTCGATGGAACACTGTGTACTATATGCTGGACTCCATTGATAAAAATTGGATCGAAATATTGAATAGTTTGCAAGAAAGTAACCAAATGTGGAGGGTTGAGAACATCAACTTAAATTACATGAAAGCATTAATAAAAATTTTACAACCTTTCGAAAAGTCTTCAAGAGTATTGGAAGGTGAAAATTATCCAACTCTTCATTTGACCATTGTTCATATCAATAAATTGAAAAAAATATGCATTACTGATATAGCCGATACAAATGTTATTAAAGCCTTCAAAGTAAACTTGAGCAATTTGCTGGATACTGTTGTTCTTCATAACTTAAGTCTGTGCCATAGAGTTGCCTTATTTCTATTCCCTCCTGCGAACAAGTTGATATATTTTGACGACGATGAAAAACGTAAGATCAAGCTTGAATGTAGTAACATTATGGCCATGTTTATTAACGACGTATGTGAACAAGAAAATCAAAGCACATCAGCAACTTTACCATCAACAGAGCAAACTGAACTATTCACAGATTTCGTACAAACAATTGAATTTAATGGTTCACAGGATAAAATAAGCAAAGAATTATATGCTTATGAAAATATTAACACTACTTATAATGATGAGTTCAATGTTCTTCACTGGTGGCATTTACACCAAACTGAATTTCCTCTGCTCTATAAAGTCAGTTGCTCAATCTTTGCGATTCCAGCTAGCAGTGCTGCTTCAGAAAGAACTTTTTCGAAAGCAAGACAACTTATATCAGAAAAACGTAGTGCGATAAGCTCGAATCCAATTTCTGTTAACAACATAATGTTCATTCATTCCAATGTTGACAAGAACGAATCAGTAACAAATTTAATGTAATATTTATTCTTTCAATATGGTCAAACAGAAAGCCAAATATTATTACACCGTGCGACAACAAATTTTACACACGAAAAAATCGGTATACTCGCAAAACTAGGGGCCAAACGTAGTAAAACTGCGTTTTTAGTTTTTCTCTCTGACGTCAGGATTTTTTTTAAAAGGACTTTGAAATTTGAAGGACATGTTTATTTCAAAAAATTATTTTAAAAATTGAACGCATTATAGAATAACAATATGGGTATCAAATGAAAGAGAAAAATTCTTAGAATCTTAAAAAAATAATTTGTTTGGTGTAAAAGGACGAAGAGGTATAGAAAATGTCCTTTTAAAACTTTATCCTTGAATATCCTTGAAAATTTCCAATATTTTTTTGGGAAAAAAATATATCTTAAGGATTAATATGTACACTACCACATCCTCGAATTTCGTTCTTCTAACTTTAATAGTTAAGGATATAAAAAATTTTATATTTCTCATTATAAAACAAAGATATATTGCACCGTACGACAAAAATAGAATATTGAATTAACTCATGTATAAATCGTTATGCTGCTAATACTGGAGGTTAAATACA
The DNA here is from genome assembly GCA_963971225.1 of Melieria omissa. Lineage (NCBI taxonomy): Eukaryota > Metazoa > Arthropoda > Insecta > Diptera > Ulidiidae > Melieria > Melieria omissa. Next base: position 99,696,973 of record OZ020269.1, read on the forward strand.
CTAATTCTGCAACTTAAAAATTGCGTTTGAACCTAAGTATATGTTTTCACAAGACATTGAAAATTAAAAAATTGAGTTTCCTTGGATAAAACTCATCCAAGAGTAACAAGATGAATGCATGAGGATACGTACTTACTGTGAATACTAGTGCTCATAACTTAATTTAAAAGTTAACAATAGTCATTTAAAATGCATTTTATGATTGATTTATTTTGAAACAAATTGTTTAAGAAAAATGTACATATGCGTTTACTTTGCCGCTTATGTTTTTGGTACGTGTCACGGCACAGCGACGAAGTAGTACCTATCCTAACGGGCTTGAAAAAGGGCTTCTCAAAAAAGCAATGTTTTTTATGCCTATGGAAAGGTCGACGCCGTGAATTACACTATATCAACCACAAATGGGAGCCTTGCATAACTCATCAACTTGGCCGCGACAGCATCGATCGTTGCCTCTAGTCCCTTCATCAAAAATAATACTTCCACCGCTTTTAATAAAGTTAGGCCTGATTCGACATTTTATTCGCTCTCTTGACGCAGATGGTCGAGCTATTAATTATTTGAAACTACTTTTTCCACAACTAAGCGATGCAAAGATTTCCGCTGGTACGTTACCCGATTGTAAAACTTTGTTTCTATTAATTTTTATATGTTTTTCAGGGGTTTTAAACGGGCCACAGTTGAAGAAATTATTGCAGCATCAGAAGTTTGCTGATCTTTTGAAACCGGTTAAACTAACTGCGTGGCAAAGCTTAAGCGATGTAATAAATAACTTCTTAGGAAACAAGAAGTTTTGAATTATAAAGAACTTGTCCGCAAGATGATTGACGCCTATCGCGAAATGGGGGTCAGCATGTCTCTCAAGATACATTTTTTAGAGAGCCACTTGGACTTTTCCCCCGGAAAATTAGGTGACGTTAGTGATGAACACGGAGAGCACTTCCACCAAGACATTGCACTAATTGAAAATCGCTTTCGGGGAAAAGATATGTGCCACATGCTTTCCGAAGATTGTTGGTCGCTGTGCCGTAACACGTACCAAAAACATAAGGGGCAAAGTAAACGCATACATTTTTCTTAAACAATTTGTTTCAAAATAAATCAATCATAAAATGCATTTTAAATGACTATTGTTAACTTTTAAATTAAGTTATGAGCACTAGTATTCACAGTAAGTACGTATCCTCATGCATTCATCTTGTTACTCTTGGATGAGTTTTATCCAAGGAAACTCAATTTTTTAATTTTCAATGTCTTGTGAAAACATATACTTAGGTTCAAACGCAATTTTTAAGTTGCAGAATTAGTGTATTTAACCTCCAGTATTAGCAGCATAACGATTTATACATGAGTTAATTCAATATTCTATTTTTGTCGTACGGTGCAATATATCTTTGTTTTATAATGAGAAATATAAAATTTTTTATATCCTTAACTATTAAAGTTAGAAGAACGAAATTCGAGGATGTGGTAGTGTACATATTAATCCTTAAGATATATTTTTTTCCCAAAAAAATATTGGAAATTTTCAAGGATATTCAAGGATAAAGTTTTAAAAGGACATTTTCTATACCTCTTCGTCCTTTTACACCAAACAAATTATTTTTTTAAGATTCTAAGGATTTTTCTCTTTCATTTGATACCCATACTGTTATTCTATAATGCGTTCAATTTTTAAAACAATTTTTGGAAATAAACATGTCCTTCAAATTTCAAAGTCTTTTTAAAAAAAATCCTGACGTCAGAGAGAAAAACTAAAAACGCAGTTTTACTACGTTTGGCCCCTAGTTTTGCAAGTATACCGATTTTTTTGTGTGTTTTGGAATTTTTTGATTTTTGTCGCACGGTGTTATATTACACTACTCGACAAAAATTGGGATCATCGCGTGCTCCTAAAAACAGACGTATTCTTTGGACCAATCTTCGGCTGCTGAACACGAAACTGAAAATCAAAAAAGAAGGGTTTTAGAAAAATCTTCGAAAAACACGATTTACCCCTCTTAAGGACTGTATCGAAAAGAAAGTGCACACTTTCTAACTTAATTTTCTTGCAGCATATAATTAATTCTAAAATTCTTTTTAATTCTAAAAATGCCGTTTAATAGAGTATGCCTTGAAATATTGATTTCATACAAATTTCGTTTCATATATTTTTATGTTACGAAAATTACGCGTATCGAGTTAGACATCCTCAAAAAATTTGTGTACAGTTGGTTCACTGAAACAGGTGCTTCGTACAGAAAATCACCCAAACGACATCGCGTGTCCATAAACTTCGCTAAAACAAAATGATTCTTAAGTATGGTGAAAATTGCACTATCAACGACATACCAAAAAGTGACCGTAAAAAGGGTCCTAAAGACCCAAAAATGGAAGAAAAACTGAGGCATTAGATTGACGAAAACAAGTGCATTTGTATTGGAAATTTAGCTAGAACGAGTGTGACGATGGTGCAAAGAGTGAAGCAGAGGAATAACTTAAAAACATATAAAAAACAAACAATACCAAAAAGAAATGAAAATCAAAAAGTGGCTGGTAAAACGCAATGCAGAAAACTATACACTCGTCTCTGCAAAGAAAAAATTTCGGGCATCATTATGGATGACGCGACATATGTAAAAATGAACTCAAAATCACTGCCAGGGAGAAATGAGAATCCGCTAAAATCACCAGAACTACGTCCAATAGAGCGCTACTACGCAATAGCCAAAAGAAACCTTATGAAAGATGAACAAGAAGCTAAAAATCTTAAGGAATTAAAAAAACATTGAAGAAAATCAAAAAAACCCATAACGCAAACAGCTGTACAAAATTTAATGAAGAGGGTCAAACAAAAAATTAGATATACATTTATTTGAAAAACAAATTTGTTATTTAAACAAAAATCCTTAGTCCTTAAAGTATATGCAACAAATGTTAAAACAAAAAATCTGATCAAAAAAATGTACATTAAAGTTATACTTCAAACTAAGCGTGCACTTTCTTTCCGATACAGTCCTTATTTCAGTTACGAGCACATATCTCTGACCAACCATCTGACTAACACAAGTGACCCATTTATCAGAAGGTAATTAACTAACCTTTCCAACGATGTATAGATTGTTCGAAGCTATTGACGATGAAAGTCGTAAAAAAGTTAATTTTTCGACCATTTTCAAAAATAATCAATTTTTGAATGTTTTTTTTATAGATAAAATGCATAATTTATTTTCTTACAACTTTCATCGTCCGTAACTTCCCCAAATCTCGTCGGTTTTGGACACATATGTCGTTGGAAAGGCTAGTTAATTACCTTCTGAACGACAGCCCACATGTGTTAGTCGGATGGTTGGTTTACGAGATATGTGCTCATAACTATAATAAGAGGGGAAAAACGTGTTTTGCGAAGATTTTTCGAAAACGCTTCTTAAGACATTTTTTGATTTTCAGTTTCTTGTTCAGCAGCCGAAAATTAGTTTAACAAATACTTTTATTTTTAGGAGCATTTTTCGTGTCGAGTAGTGTTATTATATTATGAATTCTGATATTTAGTTTTAATATTTAAATATACATATGTTATAAATGAAAAAAGAAAAAATATTTTGTTGTTGCTAGTTTTTTTATCACTTGTTATACTGTTTCCAATGAAAAATGAATACCATTGTTTTTTTTTAATCTTATTATATTATGAATTCTGATATTTAGTTTTAATATTTAAATATACATATGTTATAATTGAAAAAAGAAAAAATATTTTGTTGTTTCTATTTTTTTGTATCACTTGTTATATTGTAATAAATAAAAAATGAATACCATTGTTTTTGTTTAGTGTTTAAATATATAATAATAATAATATATAAATATTTCAATAATTTAAATTTTGTTGAAATTTTAAAATATTGTATTTGTAAATTCGTATGCGTTATTATTACAATGAGAACAAAGCACTAATTGTTCTATTAGTATAACCAAAGAAAATAATCGGTTACAGACTTTTGCTACCTATTTGCTCCTTCAGATTTCCTGATGAATGCTGTGACAGTAAATTAAAAAAAGGAAGTTCCAAACGATGCAAAACATAAACAATAGAAAAACAACAAAAGAAGAGCTGTTTACATGTTTCTCGAGCTATGTAGCAAAAGCAATCGTCAATACAAAAAAAGCATACACACAAAAACTACAACAACAAAAAACAATAGCGTAGTAACTACGCCGTAGTTGAAACCACGATCATTGCACTGGCTGGTGTCGCTGTGAGAAATTTGCACAAAAAATAATTGAGTGACCAAAACAACCACCAACGCCTCAAAGTACACAGGAGAAGCGGTACTTTCACTTCATGTGTGTTTGTTGAGCGTAAACTGAAGCGCTTGCACTCCTGCTGGCACCACTCTTTCCCTTTTGTGGCTTCCCCCCGCTCTATGAAGCTCGCAAACAAAAATTTGAATTTTTGAGCTCAGATGCGCCTTCTATACACTTCATATTCTTTGGTATAACCAAAAAATATTTTTCCATACTTTTTGGTATAACTTACTGCATTCAGTGTCATTGCAGTAAATTTCATTGCCTTTACTGTGAATTGCCTTTAGTGTGTTCGCACACACTAATGTTATAAAGCAACAAAGACTCAGCTCGCATATGTCATGCACACACTTCTTTTTTGCTTCCCTTCTCTGGCAGCTCTGATTCGATCTGTTTGCACTGAGCCAGTGCAGTGCAGTGCCGTGCAAAGAGAGAGAGTGTCTTGAAACAGCTTTCAAATCGACAATTGCAGCTCTTTATTATATAAAAAAGCGTCGCATACGCTAAGGCGATTTCAGCCATGGACAGCATGACAGATGTGACATGAACATCAAAAAGCACTGTGCAAGCTTGATTGTTAGTTTTATGAAAATTAGTTTTGTGGTGGTTCGTATCGCTGGAATGTGCCAAAAATTAAACAATTCACACTTAAAATCTTTGATCAGTTCACTAAAGTAGTCACTTGGTTTAAAATTAGTAGTAGTAGTAGTACAAAGTAACTTTACTTTAACTTCACCTTTTTATTCCAGTTAAGCTGCTTTCAAATCCAACTGACTGCCAGCATTATTCCTGGTTGCGTTTATATTTGTTTGCCCAGAGCGTGACTCATTTTCGAATCTGCCAGCATTGCAAACATTTATACATATATCAAAAATCGTTGCATATGCTTAGGCGATTTCAGCCATTCCAATCTTTGCGGAATGACAGAATCGCTGCTGGTGTTCCAATATATTGAGCATCAAAAAGCATTGTGCAAGGTTGATTGTTAGTGTTACGAAAATTAGTTTTGTGGTGGTTCGTATCGCTGGATTGTGCCAAAATAAAACAGAGTAGTCATTTTATTTACAATTTTTCAAGGTCACTTTACTTTAACTTCACTTTTTTATGCGAGTTAAACGGCTTTCATTCATTCTCGAATCTTCTAGCATCGCCTCGAATCGTTTCTGTAACAATTCCTGCATGTGCCGAAGAGTATGCAATGATTTTACTGCTTACAAATGTTCGTTTAGTGTTCTCTATTCTAAGGGGCTCGCAATTGCATAGATGGAACTGGGCTACAAGTCCTGAGGGCTACCTCTTAATCTACCTTTCCATATTCTTACTGAACACTTTTACGTCGAAATGCAACACTAAGAAGTTAACCCATTCTCTGCTACACTGTCGATTCTAATGGCTTACTTTGCTATGTTATTATGACGCAACCATCTGACTGAGAAATCGTCACCTAACCTACACTTGTCGCATAGATCTTCAACCCTAGTCAAACTGTTGCATGCCATTTAATTTTCTATGACGTTGACATATTAATTTTGTTCAATTTTGTTGTCAAATTGATCTCTGTTGCCCGGCTGTGTCTGCGCCCTGAAGGGTTTGAAAGCAGTTTATCGGTTTTTCATAGCATTCATCAAATGAACTTGAACTCTGTGCGCTTTTCTACATAGCCAATTCAATAAAGACTCACACACACACACACACATACACAGAGATAGAATTCTAAGTAGACATAAACAAATAAACAAACACACACACAAAAGTGCTTCACACACACGTTGACATTTTCATTTTCACTTCATTGGCTTTGACACATCCTGCACACACACATCCACATACACATGCATTTCAATTCCATATCATTCAATTTCAATCAAATTTAAATACATTTCCTTTCAGCAAACTGCTTGCCACTGTGAGTCCTTGCTGCTTGTTGACACTTTTTTGTTTTATTTTATTTTTTTTTGTATTTTTTTATTGCTCCTAATGCGTTTCGAATTCGCTGCGACTGTATGTGAGATATTTTCCGGTTTTAGCTTTGCTACTTATTTTTCTTTAATTTTCTTTACTTTTCTCTATTGAACACTCTTTTCCCCTTCATAAGGGATTCTCTCACAATCGCTGTTGTGTTTCTCGTTTTCGCTAAATTTGCTCACAATTTTATTATATCGGAATTTGTGCGCTTTTATGTGAGTGCGACACTTTTTTCCTGCATGCTCATTGCACGCATAAACAAACACATTTCGTTGTGTTGTTGTTGTGCTCACCAGTGTGCTCGTACAGTTGTATAGACAAGCATTACAGCTATCATTAGGCTTCGCGTCATCACGTTCAGTACTTCTTCCTAACACAGTCTTCTCATGTAGGTTTATTCCTACTTTACTTTGTTACGTCGTCTGTTTGCATTAAATTTCCTAAACATGCACTAATTGGTATGAAAATACATTTTGCTATTCATTGATTACTTATTACATGCCATTGAACACACTTTTGATTGCTAGTTTCTATCTTAGACCCACACACACTTGAATTGCAGTTTCAATTTGCATACTACTCCTAAAATATTGGCTGCTCAAATAACAAACATTCAACATGCATTATTTCAAGAATTCCCTCAAATTTACTCACCGCATGAGAAATCATACTGACTGCAGCATTTATGCATGTCTGCTGTCCTTCATTAGTTATGTTTGCTTGATTATTTCCAAATTTGCATCACACATCAATTTGGTATTCAAATTGCTCATTCTTGCTTTTAATTACAACAAATATCTTGCTATGACATAAACAACTCCCTGCAAGCAGTAGGATTTTTGGCATTTTTGCAGCTTCGAAGAACTCAATAATAGAAAATTTATTGCTTCATTATTTCCCATAATGTTTAGTTTCGTAAATGTTGCAAGAAATTTATGCAGCTTTCTGCATGAAAGCACATTATGAATCTGGCTGCGTGATTGATAAACAGAGAAGGTAGCTGGACCAGGTATCTTTTTTTAAGGAACTTCTCGCCTTGCTAAGGGCATTGACACATAAGGCATAAAAGAGTCTCTTCCTTCTTCTCTAAATCACAATCACTCCGAAAGACTTTATGTTGAACCTCTAACCTTGTTGTGTAATAATTACCCATTGGCTCGTAAGAGCAGAGACTGTCGTGTTGATGAATTTACGACTAAGGTGCAGCAGTTGATTAAGGCGCCTCATACTTAGAAATGGTCAGGTGAAGTGAAGTGAATTTATTCGTCCACATCTTTGTCGCCCAAAAGAGTAAAGCTTTGCATATACGAAGGAGCACCAACAATGAGCAAAAGAGAGATACTGTCCAAAAGGCAGACAAATGCAAAATTAATAGTTTAAAAATTGACCTTGAAATTAACTTCGAAAGCACAAATTTCTTGCAAGAACTAAGAACGAAATTTTGTCTACACAATTCAGTATTTTGGACGAAGTCCAAAAGTTCTGAAGTTTTCAACTTTGCTCACAAATTTAATATGAAGATGTTAAAAAGTTTTTAATACAACAAAGTGCAATTCTCAAAGGTGCAGAAAACTTTTAAACATTGTAAAAAAGTACAAAATGTCTGTAGTACAAATAGTTTCTTAAATTTAAAGTTTTTTTTTAATTTTTATTACAATTTGTGGTCAAATTATTTTTCATTTTCGAATTTTCTTGTAATTTAAATTTGTATTTAACTTTTATTAAGATTACTTATTTTTGTTGTCAAATTATTTTTCATTTTTAAATTTTCTTATATTTCAAATTTTTTTAGATTTTATCAACCAAATTTTGTTGCTATAATATTTTTTATTTTTTTTTTTACTTTCAAACAATGCAAAACCCAAAAAGCTTTTGGTTGCTTCAAAAACTATTGTAAAAAAGTACAAAAGTATTGTAAAAAGGTACAGACAATATACAAATTATTTTTTTTTTAATTTAAATTTAGAAACAAAATTTTTTTTATTTATTTTTTTTGTTATATTATTTTGAACTTTCAAGTTTTTAAATTTTCTTTTTGTTTGTAATTTTTAAATTTTTCAATGAAATTTTTTGCTACAATGCTTTTTATCATTTTTGACGTTCAAACAATGCAAAACCCAGAGGGGATTTGGTAACTTCATACAAAACAAAAATTGGTCAGAAAGTTCTAAAAGCCCCATAATTTTGAAAAACTAATTTTCCTAAAATTGGGAAAACTTTCAACAATTCAATTCTGATCAACTCCGAATTTTCGGAGTTCCAAAAAATTAACCCGAAAGTTTTCCAGTGTTTATTTTAAAGAAATGTTGCTGTTACTGATTTTTCCAAAAATGTGAAAAAATTGCAAAATTCAATTTTGACCAACTCCGAATTTTTGGAGTTCCAAAAAATTAATCCGAAAGTTTTTCCAGTTTTATTTTTTATACAAATTTTGCTATAAATGATTTTTCCTAAAATGGGAAAGAAACGCAAAATTTTATTTTGGCCAACTCCGAATTATCGGAGTTTCAAAAAACCAATCCCAAAGTGTTTTCAGTTTCAAATTTTCAAGAAATGCTATTTTACCGACTCTATCTTAAAAAGATTGAAATTATATGATTATGAGTATTCCGAATGTATAAAGATTCACTGCAACATTTCCGCAAGTCTTGAACACTCAAAGAATAATTCTTAATTGTGGAAAAATATTTGAATAACTTGAGTTTTCTAAATTCTGCTAAATGCTAAATTCAAAAGTTGAGAGTCTTCAAAAGAGTACTCCGAATATTTTAGTTTATAGTTGAATTGAAATTGTTGTCTTATATCTATATTATGCATTTTACTATCAAATTCTTCTAATCACTTGAAATGTAAAAAATATAGGGAAAGTTGCGCAAGACTTCAACAAAATCACAATACTTTTGGGAAAACAAAAAATCGAGTCTCCTAAAACCGAATCCCAAAGAAAAAAATGCGTAACTAGTAAAAGAGGAAATGTTGAGAAACTCCGAAAATTCGGAATATTTAAATAACTACTCCGAAAATTCGGACTACCCCAAAAATGTCAAAAATCTTGTTATTGGTGATATTTTGTTGTTTTTCTTCCCAAATAAATGCGAGAACAGTGCAATGTGACTACTCATTTAGTGAAAAGATGGGTAGAGCCAAAACTTCTCGGCTTTAAAACCTGAAAGGTTTATTGTGCCCTTCAGGTCATCTGATGTTTTCAATACTCAGTTATTGGGTCAGACCATTCTGTGTTATTTATAGGAAAAGTAAGTATCTCAGAAGTGAGTTTCTCACTTTTCCTAAAAACTTGCACATCTGTGTGCCATCGTTGCACAATTAAATATTCCATTGTCTCGTCTTATGCAAAACAGAATCTGCATAGTTTTGTTTATCAACGTAAGTTTGTAGAGGTGGCTGTTAGAGAAAAAGTGTCCTATTAATTTGCCACATAAAATCCTAAAACAGCTTCTATCCAAAGATCTGTTGATTGTGTAATTTTCGAGTCAAATTAAATGAATTTCTTGGAGAAACATTGTTCCTTAATGTAGTCCCAGTATTTTTCAATAAACAAGCTTGTGTGTTTGGCCCTGGTGTAAATGTCCTATTTCTGGATACTAATATCTGCAAAACCTCGGACCTAATCATACGAATGTGACCACTAAAATCCCACTGTAAACCACAAAACTTATCTCATAAAATGTTCTGCGGGGCAAAACCATGGGTTGCTATGCGTACAAAGAAATTTACACAAAGATGCATATACACTGATAAATAAACCCTTATGAACTTTTGCTCATCTCTTATACATATGTGTCATTTTCACCTGGCATGGTACCAGCACTTACAGCAGCACACACATCTACATCATTCAACGCATATCTACAAGCCACAACCCACATGCAACACGCAACTGCGCACACTTGTTACGGTTAGTGCCACACACACACAGCTAACTATTTCCTTTTTGCAGCTTGCCATCACTCTGCAGGTTTCGACTTGATTGTGGCTTTGATTGAATTTGATTTAAGAATTTCTATACACACGTACATGGACTACGTAAGCTTTCAATACAATTTACAAATTAAAGCAATGTAATTCCACCCATTTTTCTCCCCACTTGGTGTGTTTCTATAACGTTTGTGCTTGTAACAAGAAAAAGCACAGTGATTTACTATGTAAATTTTTCTAACAGATTTTAAAGCTTTTTCTAGAAATTTTTCATTATGAAAAAACCTGAATGATTGTTAGAGTTTTCGTTGTGATTTGGTTGGTTTTTCCTCTTTGTTGCTATTGATTTTAGATTTTTAAATTTTTGCACCACAGATTTTAATTGGCATTTTAAATTCTATTTTCGTTGTAGCCGGAAATTTAATTTTACCCTTTCTTTTCGTTATTACTTTCTATTTTTCATTTGAATAATAATTTTTAATTGTTCAATTAGTGCATGTAAATTCTAAATAAATTCAGCATAAAAATCTATAAATTCACTATAATAAAAAAGTGACTTACTACGAACATTAATTCACACAATGCATTGCAAGGAATAGACTTAACTTTGCCAGATGGTTTCAGGATATGTTTGATGAGGAAAAAATTTAATCTCGAAACAAAGTCATGAACACAGATACAAATCTAAGTAAGAATGGGGATAAAAATCGATAGTAAAGGGCTTCATATTGAATTTTTGAAGCGATCAGCTTTGGCTAAGAGGAAAGAAATTCCTTTCCATTAGGACAATGTCAGCCCAAACACATTGATAGCAACTCGCCAAAAGCCCCAACAGCTTTGTGTGGAGGTTCTTATCCATCCACCTTATAGTCCGGACCTGACACCAAGTGACTATCGCCTGTTTTTGTCCATGGAAAATCATTTTGCTGGTAAAAATGTGCTTTAAGACAAGTCAACTGTTTCAGTTTTTAGCCAATAAGGACGAGGGTTTTTATGAAAGAGGCATAAATGAATTATATTCAAAATTGCAACAAAGTAAAAGTAAACTAAACTAACTAAGCAAAACCCTCAATTTGATGCAAAAATAATTGATTTTTTTAGGTAACTTTGCATTTTATTGAAAGCATCAAATTGATAAATAAATGCTTATTTCCCTGTCTACAAAAATGCATACTATTTCATACTATTTCAAATTCCAAACTTTGTTGCCTATTTGCAGGCGCCTCAAATTATAGTATCTACCATTTTGAAACTCCATGACCATTTTCACAACAACCAAAAACCCAATATTTACATAAAATGATGCACAACCAATGAGAATTTTATCAGAAATGTTTACCATTAGTTAGATGAACAGAATAATCCTAATCCTTTGCAATTCAAAAACAATTTCCACAAAAAAAAATTTGCATACAGCATACATGCAGACACAGTCTCCCATTAGGTTTTGCAAAATTATTACAGACACTGCACACTGTTGCCAAGATTGAATACAGTGATTCCATCCAGTCATACGGTGCGTATGCGTAATTTTTGGCCAAAAAAATCATTTTTCATAAAAACGAACTTATTTTTGGAAACAAATATTTATGCCATGATAAATTTCCATGTAATTAGTATGTTTTTCAGCACCTAATTGCCACTGCCCACACGCGAAGAGTTTGTATGTGTAGCGAAAATTTTGAAAATCCCAACGAGCCATTCGAACGAATTTGAAATATTAATGGTGTCCATACAATTTTTGATAATTGATTGCACTGTTGGCAGTTGTGCTGCCTATTTTGGATACATTCACTGCAGCTTTTGAATTTTGGCCTGCGGATTTTTCGAGTATTGGCCATTGGCCAGCCAGCAATTTACACTTTCCGCAAATTGACCGCAATCGCTATGCGATTGCAGTGTTTTGTATTTAGAAGTTGGTGTGCATTTTGCGGTTTCATGTTGTCGCATTTGATTTTCATCTCAAATTTGGCGTAATTTGTGGTCAGCCAGTTTTCGGTGAACAAAGTTTATTGGTCGTTTAGCCAATTATGGTGTGGCGGTTTATGGGAAGGCAGGAAGATGTTGAGGATTTTTAGTATCACTTTTGAGCAGGTTAATTGGATATGGAAAGTTATGTGCAGCCTAAAAGTATGCTAAACAGTTTATGAAAGCTTTAAGTTTAAACTTCAGTAGGAAATTTTGCTCTGTGGAATTGGAAGTGCAGCCTGAAAGAATACTGAACGGTTTATGGAAGTTTGAGTTGATAATTTTAATAGGAAAAGTTAACTTATAGATATAGAAAGTTTGAAGTCAAAACTTTATTGAAATGTCTCTCCATTAATATAGAAATTTTAGTGCAGCCTAAAAGTATACTAAACAGTTTATGGAAATAAGGAATACTAAATAATTTATGGAAGTTTGAAGTTAAAAATTCAGTAAGAAGAGTTTACCCAAAGATATAAAATGTTTGGGTAAACTCAAAAACATAAAATGTTTGGTACAGCCTAAAATTGTACTATAGAGTTTATGGAATTTTGAAGTCAAAACTCCATCAAAGGTGTTGCATCTGAAAGTTTAATGTAGCCTAAAAGTATACTAAACAGTTTAGTTCTGTAGTTTAGTGCAACCCAAAAGTATTAAAATAAAACTAAATGGTTTATGGAAATAAGGAATACTAAACAATTTATGGAAGTTTGAATTAAAAATTTTAGTAGAAAAAGTTTCCCTATCGATATAGAAGGTTTTGTATAGCCTAAAAGTATACTAAACAATTTATGAAAGTTTGAAGTTACAATTTCATTGGAAGTGTTGCTCCATAGATATGGAAAATTAAGTGCAGCCTAAAAGTATACTAAACGGTTTATTGAAATTTGGACTTATAGGTAGGTAGGTAGATGTGGCGGCCCTTACGAGAGCACACGTAGGCCAAAATAGGCCGATTGTGATGCCACTGGATCGGACTTATAACCTCGGTAGCAAATTTTTCTAGCTAGATTTGAAAAGAGCAGCCTAAAAGTACACTATACAGTTAAAGAAAATTAAGTATACTGAAAAATTTACGAAAGTTTGAAGTTTGAACTTCATTGAATATGTTGCTCCATATATATAGAAAGTTTAGTGAAGCCTAAAAGTATACTAAACGCTTTATGGAAGTGCGAACTTAAAACTTCAGAAGATCTTCAGAACTACTAAACGGTTTATTGAAGTTTGGACTTATAACCTCAGTATCAAATTTTTCTAGCTAGATTTAAAAAGTTAACTGCAGCCAAAAAGTATACTATACAGTTAATGAAAATGAAGTATACTAAACAATTTATGAAATTTTGAAGTTTGAACTTAACTGAAAATGTTGATCCATAGATATAGAAAGATAGGTGGAGCCCAAAAGTATACTAAGCAGTTTATGAATGTTAAAACTTCAGTAGGAAATGTTGGTAAAGGAAAGCAAAGTGCAGCTTAAAAATGTACTAAACGGGTTATAGAAGTGTGAACTTAAAATTTCATTAGAAAATTTTTCCTTAGATTCGGAATGTTAAATGCAGCCTAAAAGTATGCTAAAAAGTTTATGGAAATTTGAATTTAAAACCTTAGTAACAAGTTTTGCTCTGTAGATAAAGTTCATGAAGTCCACTTTTAGGCTTACACATAAATTTCAAAATTAAACTGAGTTTTTATTGAACAAATTTTCATAAAAAACTGTAAATTTATCAATTCTCATTTGGGCAAAATTTCGCTTCATAGAGCAACATTTCCTAAAATCTAAGAAAATCTATAAATATTTTTAAGAACCGCTCAAATGGAAACTAATTAAGCGTAGAACTTTTAGTAGTAATCCTGTGGACCACTTAACCCAAGTGAAGTCCATGACGCGACCGCTGAACACACCTAGCTATCTAATTGAATACCTACCTGCCTATTTATTTCCTATCACTGCCTACGTGCTTTTCAATATAATCTCACTTTTGTCCAGATTTATATTTTCTATTAGAGCCATGACTTACATAACTAATGCTATAGCTAAAACCAAAAAATTTGCCACACCAAACGAAAGAACCAAATCCAAAATATACTCAAATAGCAAATTACACGTTAATCATCGAATTGCATTCAAAATATGTATTTTTTATGCACATAAGTATATTCCGAAAGCTAAACGCACATCAAAGCGCTTATTAAATATTTAGTGCGCATCGCTGCGTGCACAGCCACAAAATCATACATCATACAGCTGGACTACAACTATAACTACAACTAATACAACCACTTACACAGCCGTTTGAACACTTCACACCTTACTGCTCGCTATCACCAACTGTGTCGCTGCTCGAATGCGCACACAAATGTACAATTCTGCTTATTTATGCACATAGGTTACTCATACGACCGGATGTGCCAGCCAAATGGCCGACATGATTGTTTATGCGGCTGCCTCACACCGCACATACTAAGTGCATGGCCTGTTCGATGTTGTTGCTTTTGTTGTAACATGTACATGTTTATGTTTGCAGCTCATTGAAAGTCATGTGTTGTGTTATAAATTATCGGCACGAAAAAAATGTGCCGACCACACACATTTCCCACAAGCTTGTAACAATGAGAGCATAAAGTAGGTCATGTAGAATCTGTGTTGTTGCTGCTGCTTGGCCAGCTGCTCAAATGTTACATGTGAGTCGACTCGGCTGGGCGCAAAAGTGTCGAACGATGCCTTGCACTAATGTTGTACGAGTCCAGAACCATTTTAATAATTTATTAAGATTCTATTTGGCATGGCTTCTGTGTGTATTTTCGGACTGCTTCCTATGTTACAACAACAACAAACACATACATTTATATCTATGCTAGTGTACTTGTATGTTGCAGATAAAAGACCCCAACACAAAACGTAATAAATGGTCTTTTTATACACTGAAACCTATTCGGGTCCTTGCTCCTCGCTCTATTGATGTCTTAAATTTTCTCAATGAACTTTATGAGCATTGTGGCAAATAGCTTAATTTAGGAATATTTTATGGAAAAGGGACAAGCAAGCAAATAACTTTGTGGTTGTTTCAGCTGTTAAATTTTGTTTGGACAATGCAAAAAGGCAATTTTTTTGTTTTGTCTGCGACACAAATGGATACAGTTAGTCTTTCAAACTTAAGTTAAGTGTTTTTGGAACTTGATTTGGAAATAAAGAGGAGAAAAAAGAGCATTGTTTCTACTTCGAATTGGCAAGCTAAGCCCACTAATTAAGCAACAAAACTTCTGATTGGAGTTGTGATAAGTTATATCACACATTAAGGTATAAGTGAAATTACCAGTCAAATCATATTTCAAATTACAAGTCAAGTCACAAATAGAGCCAAAATTTAAGTCAAAAATGAAATCAAAAGTCAAATTATAATTTGATTCGCATCTCAAATGACAAGTCAAGTCACAAATCAAGTCAACGGTGACAAATCATAGATCTCAAGTCACATGTCAAGTCACAAGTCAATTCAAAACTAGTTAGGCTACAACTCAAATGAAAAGTCAAGTCATAATTCAAGTTACAACTCAAGTCACTAGTTGAGTCACAAGTCAAGTCACAAATTAAGTCACAAGTCAAGTCAAAATTTGAGTTACATATCAAATGACAAGCCACAAGTAACAAACCATAAATTCAAAATCACAGGTTATATCACAAATCACATACCACAAGCAAAGTCACAAGTCAAGTCATAAGTCAAGTCACATGTCAAGTCAAAACAAGTTAGGTTACAAGTCAAATAAAAAGTCAAGTCGCAATTCAAGTTACAACTCAAGTCACTAGTGGGGTCACAAGTCAAGTCATAAATTAAGTCACAAGTCAAGTCAAAATTTTAGTCACACCTCAAATGACAAGTCGAGTCATAAGTGGAAAAATATAGAATAAAAATCGCAGGTTATATCATAAATCATATACCACAAATAAAGTCAAAAGTCAAATCAATAGTCATGTCAAAGCAAGTCAAGTCAAGTTACAAGTTAAATAAAAAGTCAAGTCTTAAGTCAAGTCACAAAACAATTCACAAGTCCAGTTGGAAGTGAGGTTGCAACTCAAATCACAAGTCAAGTCACAAGTCTCAAATCAAGCCAAAATTTAAGTCAAACGTCAAGATACAAGTCAACTTATAATATGAGTCATAACTCAAATGACAAGTCAAATCACAAATCAAGTCAAAAGTGACAAATTATAGATAAAAAATCACAGGTTACAAGTTTATAACATATCACATACCACAAGTAGATAAAGTCACAAATCAAGTCAAGTCCGGTCAAGTCAAGTCAGAAATGAAGTCATAATGTCACAACAAGTTAATTTACAAATCAAGTCACAGTTGAAGTGACAAGTCAAGTTGAAAGTCAACATACAGGCTAAGTCACTAGTCAAACCGCAATTCAAGTCACAAATCAAGTCACAAGTCAAGTCAAAACTCAATTCACAGTTTAGGTCACACGCATTGTCTCAAGTGAAGTAACGAGTGAAGTCACAAATCAAGTCATAAATTAATCAAGAACAGGTCTTTTCAGAAGTCAAATATCTCAAATAAAGTCACAAGTGAATTAACAAGAGAAGTCATAAGTCAAGTACACGAATAATGCCCAAGTCAAATCACAAATCAATTCACAAGTGAGGTCACAAATCAAGTCAAAACTCAAATCACAACTAAAGTCACAGTTCAGGTCACAGGCTTTGTCTCAAGTGAAGTAACAAGTGAAGTCACAAATCAAGTCATAAATCACAAATTAAGAACAACAGGTCATATCAGAAGTCGAATGTATCAAATAAAGTCACAAGTCAATTAATAAGAGAATCCATAAGTCAAGTAACAAGTCAAGTCGCAATCCAAGTCATAATTAAATCCGAACGCCGTGTCACGAATGAAGCCACAAGTGAAATTACAAATCAATTAAAAAGTGAGGTCACAAATCAAGTCAAAACTGAAGTCACAAGTAAAGTCACAGTTTATGTCACACGCATTGTCTCAAGTGAAGTAATGAGTGAAGTCTCAAATCAAGTCATAAATCACAAATTAAGAACAACAGGTCATGTCAGAAGTCGTATGTCTCAAATAAAGTCACAAGTGAAGTGTAACAAGAGAAGTCATAAGTCAAGTACCAAGTCAAGTCACAACCCAAGTCATAATTTAAGCCAAACGCTGTATCATAAAAGAAGTCACAAGTCAATTCAGAAATAATTTGACAATTAAAGTTGAAAATCACAAATTATATATAACAAGCCTTTTTGCAACATATCACAAGCGACATCATAAGTCAAGTGACTTGTGAATTCAGGAGTCAGGTTACAAGTCTAGTCGCACATCAAATCACACGTCAAGTCGGTTGGCAAGTAGCAGATTACAAGACAAGTCACAAGTTAAGTTTTTCAACACAAATCATGTCACCAGTGACAAATAAAAAGAAGCATCTCAGATTTCACAGGTGAAGTCCCAGGTGAAGTGATAAATGGAGTCATATGAGTCACAAGGTAAGTCACAAGTCAATTCAAGCATCAAATCACAATTTTAGTCACAAACCAACACTCAAACTAAGTCAGAAGTGAAGTGAGGTTAAATAAGATTAGGTAAGTTTAAGGTGATGTACTGTCCCTGAGTCGAACCTCTATTAGGAAGCTTGTTGGAGTTATTACTGGACACTGCGCCATTGGATCCATGCTTGTCAAATGGTTCCTCTCGCTCAGTGATGTCCTCAGAAGCTGTGGAGATGAAGACGAAGTGGAAACGATCCAACACTACCTGTGCCACTGCCCGGCTCTGCAGGAACGCCGTCTCCGCACCCTGGGGTCACGGTTCATGGCAGACTTGGCTTGCGCGGCAATAGTTGAAATTTCTCGTGAGAGCAATTGGTTAGCTCCAGAACCTTCCAAAAATGGATTCGCAATCGGCAATTTTGGCCTCCGAGTGTAAGTGCGGTATCTGGGTCGCACACACCCTTCCCTACCTAACTTAATCTATGTTAAGGTGGCTGTCTGGGCTGTCGCTTGCCGAAGGATACATTTAGGCCACGAAATGAACCCGTGGTGAAACCAAAAGGAGAGAAACTGTCTTACCGCAAGCTACGAACTGAGGTAATTCAAGTTGTCAAAGAAGGGATAGGCTATCTTTGCCTTGAGAGAGCTGGGCAGTGGCTGAGAAGGTGACTGCGGCAATGGACCCAATTCTCAAGACCTAATCTGTTAGCAGGACCTCGGAATAGACAATTTAGTGCCCACATTTGTGACGGCCATACCGATGTGTTGTCTGCCAAGCGGGACCAACGTTTTAGTGCGCCTGGTGTTACCCCTGATGTCTCTATGACCCGTCCAGAATTGAAGTAACAAATCAAATCACCTTTCAAGATAAAACTCGAGTCACAAATTTAACACTAAGACAATTTACTAGTCCGAGTAACAGCACATAAACGTAAACGCACAAGTCAAGTGTCAAGATTGGTTACAAATCAATTTAAGTCACAAGCCACAACACGTCAAATCAGCTCAAGTCAAATAAAGTAAAACCACAAGTCATAACTCAACTCGAGTTACAATAAGTCGAGTCAAGTCAAATGTAGTCAACTCAAGTCAGATCGATTTAACTGAAATCAAGTCAAACTATGTCGTTTTGGCTATAATTCAGATATGAAAAATGCATCATTTTATAAGTGTTCAAGCAAAGCGTGTTTGGATGTTTCGAAACCATTCAAATATCTGTTTGTCATAAACATTTTGGTTGGAAAATTTGCTTTTAAATGTTTTGGGCTCAAAAGTTGTAAACAGAACGCACCCAAAATGAAATCTTGTGTACACCATTGTGCACTTATTCAACAAAATTCCACTCCTTGCTCAGAAAATCAAATTCAACTTTAAGAGAATCTTTAACTTTAATGACAGTCAAGACCCATAAAACATAATTTCAAATAGTCAGCAACCGCTTCTGTTGTACGCATTATTTATTGACCTAATAGACAAACATCAGACGAGCCGGCAATAAATTTGACCCACAAAGCTACTAAATAAAATCCACTTTGAGTGCAACGTGGGCGTCTGCTTTCCATTCAGACAACCACAACCACAACAAAACTGACTACTGAGTTGAGAATATTTTTTCTGTTATAATGGTCGCACTTACCTTTAATGAAATCGACGGCCATCTCGAGTCCGTAGGTGTCCTTATCGCAATCGTCCAGTATGTGTGCGCCGAGCGTGATGTTCGGCAACAACTGCTGCCGGTTAACCTGGTCGAGCGTGTACAACATGGCTTCGAGAGCCTGAATGCCACCCTGCGGCATGATTGGGCCGCACGTGATGCTGTCCTCACGCGAATGAACCATCATTAGGCCGCCGAGTATGACATCGCCCTCCATAACGGAGGCGTGTTTCACTGGCCATGCCGACGACGATGTGGCCGAGACAGACAACGAGGAGGATGACGACACCGATGTGGCCGAGTAAAAGTAAGAGGGTGCTATGGCGCCGCTCATTGTTGTTGTTGTAATTGGTGTTGTTGTGGTTAGCAGTCCGAACCGAGTGCTGTGCGTCGGTTGCTTGCCCAGCGGCCAAAATGTACCAACTGGCCAAATTTCTGTCAGAGGCGAAAGCGTTGTTGTTATTGTTATTGGAGTAGCAGCATTGCTTGTGTTGTTCGCACTGATGTGAATCGTGGGGGGAGTTGCTGTCGTTGGGTAAGCTGTTGTTGTTGCTGTTGTTGTGGTGCCATTTTCATATTTATCAAATTCCATTTGGAAGTGCGTCGTTAATGCTGACGCGACCGTAACGGCACTTAACTTCCTGCCATTACTGACGTCGACTGCAGCAATGTCGGCGCCAACGTCTCCATTGCTTAATGACGGTTGCTGCTGTTGCTGCGTGCTTACCTTGTTGGCAACAATAATGGGTGATTGTTGTTCGTTGTCCGTCTTGACGGTAATGTTGTTCGTAGCATTGCGGCTTTCTTTGTTGTTGTTGTTGTTGTAAATATAATGGCTGCTGCTGCTATTGAGACTAGTTGACGCGCTCAGACTGATGACGGCGCTCATGTTTTTGTTATTGTTGTTGTAGCTAATGCTTACGTTCGCAGTATTGTTGTAGTTGCTGCTGTTGATATGTTTTGTGTCGTTGTGCTTGGCACTGTTGTTGCTGGCGCTAATTTCAAGCAACGCGTTGCTTATTATTGCTGTTGCTGGAGTGTTTGTAATTTTTGTTGCCGGCATTGATAGCGTGCTAATTGCTTTTGCTGTTATTGTATTAGTTGTTGGTGCCACTGTTGTTGTTGTTGTAGTTGATGAAGTAGCTGCAGGTGTGCTAATTTCGTTTGCCGCTTGAATTGTTGCTGCCGTTATCGTTGTTGTTGTTGTTTTTGCTATTTTTGTGACATCTAATGTTGTTGCTGTTATTTTTGGCGCCTGTTTTGTAACAAGTTTTGGCAATATTAGAGTTGCTGTGGCTGAAGTTGTTGTTGTTGTTGTTGTTGATGTGGCATTTGCAACTTCTGAAGCGTTGGCCGCTTTTAAAGTTTTTGTTGTTGTATTTAGCGTCTCGGTTATGACAGTTTGTGGCACTTTTGTGGGTGCTACAATGTTTGTGACAATTTGTGGCAACAATGTTGTTTCTGTTGTTTTTGAGACAATTACTGGCAACAATGTTTTTTCTGTTGTTTTTGTGACAGTTTGTGGCAACATTGTTATTATTTTTGTAACAGATTGTGGTGACATGGTTGTTGTTGTTGTTTTTGTGACAGTTTGTGGCACTTTTGTTGGCGCTTCTAGTTTTGTCACAGATTGCGGCAACAGTGGTTTTGTGACAATTTGTGGCATCATGGTTGTTGCTTGAATTTCAGTGACAGTTCGTGGCAACTTTGCTGTTGCAGCTATTTTTGTGACATTTTGTGGCATCATTGTTACTTTTGTGACAGTTTTTGGTAGCATTGTTGCTTCTGTTATTTCTGTGACTGTTTGTGGTAACCTTGTTGCGTTTGTTATTTCTGTGACAGTTTGCGGCACACTTGCTACTACTGTGTTTGTGACAGTATTCGGCACTTTTGTTGTTGCTTTTGCAAATGTTTTTGTATCACTTTGTGGTAAAGTTGCTGTCGCTGATATTTTTATAACACTTTCCGGTAACATTGTGGTTCCGCTAACATTTGTGACAGTTTGTGACACTAACTCAGTTGCTTCTAGTTTGGTAACATTTTGTGACAATATTGTTGTAGCTGTTGTCGGAGTTGTTGTTGAAGTTTTTGTTGTTGTTGTGTTGCTGAATTGTGAATTCATTGCTGCTGCGGAAATGACTGTATCTCTTTTTGTTGTTATTGCTCCTGCGTTGGCACTTAACAATTTTGTCATTGTTGCTGTTGGTGTAGCTAAATTGCTGACTTTATGACTGCCTAAATTTGTGTTTGTAGTTGTTGTGTTTCTTTTTGTTTTTATATTTGTTGCTCCCGTTGGCTTGTTACTTCTTGTTGTATAATTTTCTAATAACAAATTGTCTGCGTTTGTTGTTTTTGCAAATACTAATGTAGGTTTTTCAGTTGTTGTTGTTACTGTTTGAAGCACTGACATTTTTAATTTAGCTTCACCAACATGTTCCACCGCAACGCCGGATGTGTGAGATGGCACACGTGTCGGCAACTTTGCGGCAACATGACCGAGATTGTGGCTAATGTTGCTGGTAAAGTTAGCGGAATGAGCACTGCCAGCATGTTGAAGGCTATCACTTTTTCTGGTTTGTCTGTCATTGTTGTCGTTGTTGTTGTTTTTGCTAGTCTCAAGACTGCTTTCAATAACACTACGTGCCCGGTGTCGTCGTCTGCTGACATTCTTGTCGCGACTCGAGCTGCTCTCATCCTCCTTGTAGCTGCGTTTGTCCTTCGGGACGTGGCTAATGTTGTTGACTTTGCCGCTGTCGTGCGCTTCATACACTTTGCTCACTTCGAACTCACGTGCCGCCAGCAACTTATTTGTCCCACTTTGTCGAGTGGGCATTATTGATTTTTCCGCCCCCGATGTCTTAAAGAATGCTGCCTCGTTTACTTGAAAGCTTCTCGCATGTTTTTGCAACATTTTCATGGCTGTCGGTGCAGCTTTAATGTTAATGTGTTCGCCAAGTGCGGTTGTTGTTGCTGCTGCTGATGGTGTCTCAGTGCTGCTGAAAATTTCATTATTCAGCGCTGGTCGCTTTTCTGCCACCTGTCTTGTGGGCGTTGCGTTGGTTTCTTGTGCCTGCAACACACCAACATTTACAACAATTTCTGCGCGTTCTTGAGCGTCAGTGGCCGTGAGTGCAGTTGTTGACATATTCTTGGAATTTTTTGAGTGCTGATGACCAACACTGAGTGCAGTTTCAGTCTGCTGTGGCTCAAATGTTGTTGTTGGCAAAATTATTGGCACTTTGCAAGGTGTGGCTGTTGTTGTTTTTACACTGGCAGTTTGTGTTGTTGTCATACTGTTCATATTTGCTGTTTGCAACCGCATGTTGCTTGTTGTTTGGAGTTTTCTTTCAGCTGCTTCGCTCATTTTCACTTCGTCCTTTGACATTTGTTTATTCTTTAGTGCACTTCTTGTTACTGTTTTATGTACAAAGTGTTCCGAAAGTGCTGCAGCTGGCACTTGAGTGCTTTCCAACAACACTTTAATGTTTTTTGTATGTTCAACATTGCTAGCAACATGTTGCTCGAACGTTCGTTTAGCAACATTTGTGCGATTCAGTAGTATTGTGGACACATTTGCAGCAATTTTCTTTGTTATTTTATATGCACTTGCATTGTTGTTGTTGTCAAGTATTTTATCAGTATTTTTGTTGCCCATGACTTGTTGTTGTTGTTCAGCGTGCAACAGCGCCAACATTGACATATTTGTATTGGTATCATCTATGTGCGTTGTTGTTGTTGTTGTTGAAGCTTTAATTGTTTTTCTAGAATTTTTGATTTCTGCTCGCTTAATTTTTGTTGGTTTTATTGTTATTGCTTTTGCTGTACTAAGCTTCTGTGCCATTTCAGTGCCATTTGTTGCTGCTCTCACCATTTTCGGCACTAATTGCGCTTTATTAGTGTTTGTTGTTGGCTCAGTTGTTGTCAGTGGGGATTTAGTAACATCGGTTGTTGTTTGCTGTTTTGTTTTTGTAGCCAGATTTAAAGCAGCGCCCATTGCTGCCGTTGTTTTTGTTGTGGCACTTGTTGTGGGTTGGGAAATATTTGCATTTGTTCTGACCATTGCAGCATTTGTCGTTTGGTTATTTATGGCTATGGCACTTGTTGTTGTTGTTGTTGTTGTTTTAATAGCAATATCAGTTTCAGTTGAACTTGTTGCTGGTTGAACTGTAATGTTTGTTGTGGGCCCATTTGTTAGGCTTGCGGAATTTATTGATATTTTTGTTGGCGATGTTGTTGTCCTAGCAGCTAAAATTTCTGTTGTTGGTTCAATTATGCCTGCAGGTGTTTTTGTTGTTGTTAGCAATGATTTTGCTGCTGTTTCGGTGGTGGCATTGCGCACTGTTACACTCAATGGCGCCGTGGTATTGATTTCAGCTTTTATTTTTGTTGTTGCTTTTGCATTTGTTGTTGTTGTTGTTGACAACATCTCACTCTCCATCTTGGTTGCACCTTTGCCAACTTTCTTATCAGCCGCCTGCGTGTCCATATACTTTATTTCATTTTTTCTTGCATACTTTGTGGCGTTCAGTTTCAACTTTTCAATTTGTCCAGAGTGCATTTGATTTCGCAGTGCAACTGTTGTGTCATTTTTATTCATTTCATGATGCCAAGCAACAATTGTTTTGTCAAGAATATTGTTGTTGTTGTTATTGTTGTTGACGTGCACTGCATAAGCCAAATCACTTTCTGCTTGCGGTGCCATTAAATCAGCACGTTTTCGTTTATTTTTACTTCGCTCGTTCGCAATCGCTGCAACATTTGGCGCTGCTATTGTTGCCTGCAAAATGTCAGCCGGCGCCCGTTTACGCCGCTCTGCGCCTTCAACGCTCAACTGCTTACTTTTCCCTCTCTCGTTGTTATTCAGCCATTTTTGCGAAATTTCACCGTCACGTCGTTGCCGTTGCCGTTGCCGCTGCTCCCCGCTCACATTAAAGTCCAACAACAATTGTGCATAAATATTGCTGCTTTCATTGAACTTTGCAATTTCTTCAGTAGCTCCTGTCGAAGCCGCAGTGCGCCAATTGATTGAATTCGCCTTCACATTGAAATCACTTAATACGCGTCGCACCTTTTCATCGCCGCCACTGTTGTCGTGGTGCTTTTGTGTTGCTGCCGTTTCGCTTGGATTTTCACTGTTTTTATTTCGATACGATTTCCGCTTTGCGTTGGCATTTATTAGCGCTGCAACATAATCCGACGTGGCATTTATCACACTGCCAGCCATTTCCTCACTTGGCTGATGCATTGAATTTGCCTGTTGTTGTTGCTTGGTTGCACCGGTTGCCCTAACAGCTGGCGTTGACTTGTACGCAGCAATTGTAGTGGCAACAATTGGCCTCGTGCCACTACTCGCATTTGTTGTTGTTCCTTTCAAATGCTCATTCAAATGCTTCGCCAACGTCACCAACTTTGGATTTATTGCATTCGTCTGCAACGTAACTTTATAATGCGCTGCCAGCGTTTCCGCCTTTGCTTTCCGCTCGACAATTGCTGCCGTTGTCGCTGTTGTATTTGTTGTTGCTATTAGTGTTTCTGTCACGTTCAGCCTTGCAACGGTCACCTGTGCTGCCGTTGGCGCTGCTAACTGCAATTTGTTGCTGTCATATTCAGCAGCCACCTTGCCACGGCGCCAATGTTCATTCCGGCCATTGTGGTTGCCACTAATTTGTTGCTGTTGCTGAGTGCTTGCTGTTGTTGTTATTGTCGTTAATATCAGCAACGCTATAACATTAACAGACAGCAGCAATTTGCAGTAATTGCTCATATTTGTGCCGACTGCAATTTGCTGTTGCTGGACGAATCGGCGCTGAAATGTGAAACGTTGCGGTTTTTGGCAAAAACGTTTTTGGTTTTTCTGTGTCGCCGTGTCAGCAATTTTTGTTTGTTTTCAGCAACATTTGCTTGCTTTTGCTTAAGTTTAATGCGGCGGCAAATATTCAGATGACACAATTTTGCTTTGCGTAATTAGTTGCCATTTGTGGCGGCTTTGGTAGAGGCAATAATATATGTTGTTGTTGTTGTTGTTGCTTGGGACAACATTGTTCCAAGTTGGAAATTGTTGGTGAAAGTTTTGCTAGTTTTTGTGGCTAACGTTGTTTGGCATCTAATTGGTTTGTTGGTTCTCTTGTTGTTGTTATAAGCACTTAGCTCCGAGTTTTTGTTGTTGTGGTTGTTGCTTATTTTTTGGTTTAGCTGCAATTAATGTTGGCTTAAGTTAGTTTTAGTTCTTTTAATTAACTCATTTTAATTGAAACAATGAACATTTTTAATTTCCCTAAGTTTATCTTGTTTCATTTTATTTAATTTAATTTTATTTTATTTTATTTTATTTTATCTTATTTTATTTTATTTTATTTTATTTTATTTTATTTTATTTTATTTTATTTTATTTTATTTTATTTTATTTTATTTTATTTTATTTTATTTTATTTTATTTTATTTTATTTTATTTTATTTTATTTTATTTTATTTTATTTTATTTTATTTTATGTTATGTTATTTTATTTTATTTTATTTTATTTTATTTTATTTTATTTTATTTTATTTTATTTTATTCTATTTTATTTTATTTTATTTTATTTTATTTTATTTTATTTCATCTTCTTTTCTTTTCTTTTATTTTATTTTATTTTATTTTCTTTTATTTTATTTTATTTTATTTTATTTTATTTTATTTTATTTTATTTTATTTTATTTTATTTTATTTTATTTTATTTTATTTTATTTTATTTTAATTTATTTTAATTTATTTGATTTTATTTTATTTTATTTTATATTATATTATTTTAGTTTGTTTATGAATTTTTTTAATTATTTATTTAGTTATTATTTCACTAACTTTTTGTGTTTAGTCAATTTTATTTTGCAATAGTTTTGTCACTATTCTTTTACTCTCTCTGCCCTCTTTTGTGTTCAATTTGTGCTCTCACTTTCTTTCTTCTTTCTACACTTCTCTCATCTCAAGCGTTCCTTCTGCTGCTTTTGCTTCTTCTTTTTTGGTTTACTTCAGCTTTTTTTTTGCTTTTATTCCAACGTTTACTATGTCTTCATCTAATTTTTATGATCCCTTTGCACCTTCTCTTTCTACATTTTGGTTTGGTCTCATTTACATTTTAGTTTTCTACTTCCTTCTTAATTTTTAACATACTCTTTCTTATTCCACTCATTCAAGTTGTTGATTTCGTTGGTCGTTTCTTTTGTTGCTTCCTTCCGCCTCATTTTCTTCCCTTTCTCTCGTCATTTCTCTGTCTTCTCCAGTAGTTAAAATTGCTCCATTAAGCAATAACTTTCCCTTCTTTGATTTTACTCTCTGCTGCTGTATGGTTGGCTTTCCTGTGTTTATTGTTGCTATTTTAAACATTGACCTTCTACCGCTGGCACAGTACCAAAAAAACCCAATCTAGAAGCAACTTGTGTTCTTGACACTTCTCCAGTTTTTACGATTGTTTGTTGACAATTTTCTGGCTGCTGCTGCGGCGGCGGCTATTATGTGTTGTTGTTTTTTTATTTTTGTTGTTGCTGCAACTATATTCGTTACTTACTAAAGCCACAGGACATTCAGAGTAGTCCAACTTTTGCTCTACCAGCTGCACCTGCAAGAGAAAAACAAGAACAAGAAAGAAAAAAAATTAATTAAAATTTTGTTTACTTTTAGTTTTTGGTACTATTTCAATACACACAGTGTGCACTGCATTGACTGTGTATTTCAAACGCCATTAAACGGCATTAGCACCAAAAAGCTTTGCCATCTCGCTCGAATGCTCTCTTTCGTGCATCACTTCAAGAGTACTGAACGCCTCTTTGTCAGCTTAACCCAGTCGAAAATGTCTTTAGCTGCCTTAATTAAATTGTCCGCATTATGCACAAACACACGGAGGCACACAACCATTTAAATGATTGTAGCCAACAACAACAACAATAACAACAAACAAATTCCTACAACAACAGCAACAAAAGCGAAAGTAAACATTAGCATAAAAATGCGATTTAAATGTGTTGCACGAGAATGAATGTCGAGTGGGCGCCAGGACTTGGTGTGAGTGTGTGTGGGCAGAGCGTTAATGAAGAGTTGCGCCCAAGAAAGAGAGCGAAAGCGAGAGAGAGTGAGGCGGACCGTAGCACTGACACTAAGCGGCAGTAAGTAAGCATGCATAAGAAGTATAAAAATAGAAACCTTTGAAGGCCAACAACTGCAAGTGACAGCGAAATAGCAGAGCAAAGCAGAACGAAGGAGGGCAGCGCCACGCCGTTGAAATTAAAAAGCCTGTAGGCAATGTTTGGCGAGGGCAAGGCAGCTTAAACGCTGCTTTAGGCCACATTAATGGCAGTGCACCAAAGTTGAACGACCCACTTGAGCAAATAATTTACTGGATAAAAAATTTAATGAATAAAAGTAAATTAAGCAAAGACTGGGTGTTTTTTTGGGGAGTATTTTGGAGGCGGCGTCGCATTATGTTTTGTGGATTTCAGACAAGTCAACTAGGTTTAGGAGAGAGGACAATTATATAGTTGGGGTACATGGATTCTGAAGTAATTTTCACTAAAATGAAGATTAGAAACTTTAAATGTGACATTCAAATTTAGTACCACCCAAACACATTTATTTTATTTTATTTTATTTTTTTATTTTATTTTATCTTATCTTATTTTATTTTATTTTACTTTATTTTATTTTATTTTATTTTATTTTATTTTATTTTATTTTATTTTATTTTATTTTATTTTATTTTATTTTATTTTATTTTATTTTATTTTATTTTATTTTATTTTATTTTATTTTATTTTATTTTATTGTATTTTATTTTATTTTATTTTATTGTATTTTATTTTAATTTATTTTATTTTATTTTCTTTTATATTATTTTCTCTAACATTAATAAAAATTTAAAAACTAAAATATTTGGCTTATCATTTTTAAATAAAAAACTTTTAAAAAGCATCAAAACAGCTGCAATTGCAATGGGAAAATGCCAAATCAACCATTCGCCTTGTCGATCTCGAAAACGTTTTTTCATCGAAAGGCGGTGCAATGCTATACATTTGGGAATTTGTTTGCACTTTTTCCATCGAATGAAAAAAATCGAAAATTCCATTTCGATGCGATTCAATGGAAGCGGCACAACAACAACACCAACAACAATAGCAGCATCAGGTACATCAACAATTCGGCGAATTCACAGCGCATATGTTCATGTCTGCGTGTGTGTGTGCAACGATTGTGTAGCTAAGCGAAATTTTACGAGTATAGCAAAAATCGCAAACTTTCACATATAAACGGAAAATCAAGAAAACCTAAACAACAAAATCGAAATCAAAATAAAAGCAACAATAACGAATGCAATTTTATGTGTAGCACATGCACTAAACAACTGACAGCCTCCTGTCAGTTGCTACATGTTGTTGTTGTTGTAATTTTAATTTAAGTGGCCCAGCAGCGTTTCAGTTTTATTAATTTATTTTTTTTTTTATTTTTTTGTATATTTTCAATATAAATTGTTTTATTTTTTTTTCCCATAGAACACTTTGGTGCATTGTTGGTTCGACTGAGGCAGCCAGTCAATCGAGAAATTGAGCGCTGAAATTGCTAGCTGTGTGCGTCAGCTTCGGCATTGCAATTGTCTGGCGGCCTGCTGTGCGCGTCCAGTCAATTGGCCAGTTGCATTGCCCCCCTCGTCACTTCGCTCTGGTGATGGAAATTGGCTAATAAACAACCGGGCAATGCGCTTTTGTTGTGTACACCAGCGACGCACAAGTCGCCATATAAATTGCCTTGTTGACGTTGTGCGCGAAGGTCGGTTCAACTTGGAACGTGGTACGGCTGCAATATTTGCTGCTTCCTCTGCTTTTATGTTGCTTCTTATTTGTTGCTTGCTTTGTATTGCTTGTAGTTGACTTTTAAGCCGCTTGCTCCTGTACAGTTCATTGTATAGTTTTGTTGATTCTGGTTTATAAGAAAATTCAAAAGAAACTGTTTCAAGTGAAAGCATTTTTGTATGCAGTCGCCTTAACTCGAGGCTATTTACGCTCTGCATTACTTTGAAATGAAATAAATATTTGACATTTGTTATTACAATATTCGACAATCTACATGAATAATGTTCGACAATCTACATATTTGAAAAGTAATTTTTTGTTGAAGTTTTGAAACTGTTGAATTCCTGCTGAATTTCATCTTTACCAGTTGGCCCAGCTGAAAAGGTTTAACCAGATTTTTTATTAATCTTTAGCTTAGGTTAGCATTTATCCTCAGAGTCTCCTGAACTCTTTTCAACATCTACTCGTATCCGTCTATTCACAGTTGTAAAGATTTCTTTCAGAGAATAAGCAATTTATTCAATGAACATGAACACAAATTAGCTGCCAAATGAAGTCCCAACGTAAACGCCGTGAAATTACACAACTTAAATCAAGCATAAGTCCACCTCCAAGTTATGCACTTTTCAACTTTTAAATTAGAATCTCATAAGTATTTTGTTGATCCTTAATTGCTACTTCAATTGATTTTAAATTGCAGCAAACTTTTAAATCTCTTTTTGTAAATCTTCACATTTAAGCCTGACACGACAGAGCAATAAGTTTTACAACTTAGAAAACCAACCCGAATGGCTTAACCCATACAACCCATTCAATCAACTCAAGTAAATTTAAGTAAAGTTCTCTTTTTTCTGTGCTCAACTAATATGCGGCCTCTGCCTTACATTACTTTACTTAACTAGACGACAGTTGGACATTTTTTCTTGTATTCATTCAGCAAGTATAAACTTCTTAAGAGTAAAAGAAAAAACAGCAAGAAGACCCTGACAGCGTGATACAACATTACACCAGAGACATGAAACGGCAAAGATGGCCAACACCAGCCATTCAAATCAAAAGGAGTCGCTGGAAAATTTTCGCGCCTGAGCGCAAATAAAGTGTAAATTACCAAGTTTAGTAGCGCGACGCCAATGGCGATTATGGACCATTGTGCTAAAGTTGCCAAATGTATGGTGTCGCTTCGCTTGAAATATCAAAGGTTATGCGCATAAAGGACACGTGCGCACTCACACACACACATATGCTCAATGAAATAGCTGTAACTAAGTTGCAGGCGCAGAGCGTAAACAAACTGAATGCTGCAAAGTTTATGAACAGTTGAAAAGGTTACTAAACAAATTTAAAGTGCTCCATAAAAATAAATACAGCAGCATTAACAAAAACCAACAAAAATAAGAGCAGCAATGTCAATACATACAACAATAAGGATTAGGCAGAGCCGTAAAATTCGCATTGTTTAATGGCTCTAAGTAAAAAAGTGAAAATATTAGAGCTGAAAACTGTCATCCGAAAAGTCTGCAATAAACAGCCATTAGGACAGAGGGTCAGTGTGTGCTTAGTGTGAAGGATGCTGTCGTTTTATTGCTCTAAGCCTTATTAATTACTTTATTTTTTCACTGTTTCCATTTTGACCCAAAATTTGACGCGGTATGCGCTTTTTATGGATTTTTTTTTTGTGTGCTGAAATTTATAATAAAAAGTTTTGAGCAAATTTGTGCATTACTGAATTGTTTACATGTCATGTAAACAATATGTCAACAATAATGGTCATGTAGAAAATTGTGTAATTGATTGAAATTAGTTAATATCAAAGAGTTGTTGAATTGTTGACATTTCTTGTAGACAATATGTCAACAATAATGGTCATGTAGAAAATTGTGTAATAGATTGAAATTAGTTAATATCAAAGAGTTAGTAATTTAAAAATTTGTATGAGCTGCATTCAAACGCCTCTGCCATGTAGACATTTAAATTGTGTAGAAAATGTAATACTTTCCCTATGAAGTGGTGTCAAAGTAAACTTTTTATTAAAATGTATGTGTGTTCAAGTGAATTTAAAACATTCTCAAGCGAATTAGTGCATTATTGATATGTTGACATGCCATGTAGACAATGTGTCAACAATTCTGGTCATGTAGAAAATTATGTAATTGATTGAAATTAGTTAATATCAAAAAGTTAGTATTTTAGAAATTTGTAGACGCTACATTCAAAGGCCTATGTCATGTAGACATGTAAATTGTGCAGAAAATGTAATATTTACTTTCCCTATGAAGTGGTGTCAAAATAGACTTTTTATGAGAATTTATGTGTGTTCAAGTGAATCTTAAACATTTTCAAGCGATTTAGTGCATTAATGATATGTTGACATGCCATGTAGACAATGTGTCAACAATTCTGGTCATGTAGAAAATTATGTAATTGATTGAAATACCTTAATTTCAAACATTTGGTTGCTAATAATTCCTAATAAGCTGTAAGCAAACACTTATAATATGTAGATATGTAAAATATGTATGTAGGAAAAGTCCTACATGACTCATTTAATCAAAAAACATTTCATTTCATAAACACTTAAATTTATATAAACACTTATGCCATGTAGATATATGAAATTTTGTAAAAAATTTAATACTTTCCCCAAGAAAAGTTATGGAAGTAGACTTGAAAATTTAAATGTATCTTTGTTTGAGTAAAAATAAAACAGTTTTGAACGACTTAGGGCATTATTGATCTATTGAAATGCCAAGACAATGTCAATGTCAACAACTATGACCATGTAGAAAACTAGGTTAATATATTTTATGCGTGTATTCAGTAATAAAAAGAAATTTTAGCTTTTTTGAGTGAATTGATGCATTACAGAATTGTTGACATGTCATGTAGATAATATGTAAACAATTCATATAATGTTCAAAACCACCTAGGAAATAAAAACTTTATTAAAATATTATTTCTTAGTAGCTGTCAATAAAACATCTACCAAGTAGATATGCAAATAATATGAAAACAAAAAACAACACTGCCACTGTTTTACTATATATTCATTTTATTCGAAACATTCAAGTAAGTCATTAAAAAATTGTTGTTAACTCTCGTCATAAACATTACAACGTATTTATTGCTGACATAAAAACAAAGCAGATGTAAATAGGACAAATTTAAAATCTTAAGACAACAAAAAGGATACTTGAAAAAAATCTGACTGAATTTTCTTGTAGAAAAATTCCATTTTGTGACTTTTTTTATTGGGGTTTAATGACAGCCGAAGTGGAAAGTATGCGCCTCCAATTAGAAATGCTTCGCTTTATTTTATAAAAAAAGCCAATTTGTTGACGAAGGATAATTCAGAGCCCAAGTACCTCATTGAAATTGGTGTCAAATTCACTACAAAAATCCAATGGCTATGGAATAAAAAGCATAAACTACTAGCAGGGAATTAATTGGACTTGATTTCAGTAATCTTTATGATTTTATTTTATTTTATGATTTTATCTAATGTTAAGTTTGTTTTCTTCAGATAGACTTCAAAAAAATTGTTTAGCTTGTCTGATGTTGATTGTCGAACATGGTTTCAGTTATTTCTGTTTTCGAGTAATTTTCTCAAGTCTAAAGTCAATGTTCCCAATAAATCACTTAAGCCTTTGTTAGACCCGTCAAATTTTTATGAAAAATATTTATCTTATTATTTCTCAGTTGAAATATTTTCATGATATTTGAATTTGAAATGCATTCACCATATTTGAAGTCAATAGTCATTAAATCATGTTTCCGCAAACAAAGCGTTAACCCATTTGTGACCTCATTTGATTTGGATTTTCAGAAAAGTGAAAAACAAGTCTCGATACTTTACATTTGAAGCACTTTTGCCCAGTTTGAAGTCAATAGGCCCATCCATTCATATAAGTACTATTAGAGTTTCCAACAAAAAAGTGTTAACTCAATGTTGACCTTGTTAGATTTTGATATACAAATTTATAATTTTAAATCAATATAAATTTATTTATTATTTATAATTTATTTCAAGTTTCTTCACCAACTGTAGAGTCAATAGCTGGTCCTTTTTTCGGTTTCGGGTTTTTTTCATAATCTTCCCGCGTACGAACCTTAACTCATTGTTAAACCTACAGTTAAAATTTTACGTTTGGACGATAATGAATTAGTCAGTCAATCAGTCAGTTAGGACAAAGAGTTATATGTACGAATAAATAACAAAGAAAATATAAAACACTTTTCATTGCACACGCACAGTTGTCATTAAAATAGAAAATTGCTACCAAGCACAAAAAAAGGATATACGGCAGGACATTAGCGGCGTGCATATTAAGCAGTTTTAATCAAATGTTGCAACAGCAGCAGACGCCAACGCTTCACGCTGTGGGCAACAACATGGTAACAGGACGTGGACATTGGTCAAAAAACAACAACAACAGAAACAAAGTGCTAATATATGACCTAACTCCGTTTGGGCAATTATTATGCCATTATGTGTCTCCAATTGCCGGCGCAACACTTTCATTGCCACCAGCTGAAGTGTGCTGGGCTTATCATTTAATTGCAATTGTCTCAAACGAAAGAGGCAAGCAATTTTCTCTGCGGTACGTGTTTGAAATGAAATAATGGCTGCGTTTACTAGTGTTGGGGGTTTCTTATTACGTTGAGTGTGCAGTGAAATCGAGGATGATAAAGGTGAAGGAGGTAAGGAGTGGAGGTATGTAAATGGCATAGAATTTGTAGAAGTCATGGTGGGTGGGGTGAACAAGAAGAAGCAGCATAGACATTGGGATTAGCAGGTTACCTACTTTTGCGCTCACTTTCGTTGCTTTTGATAAATTGGTTGCTTCTTTCAGTGGTTGCTTTTCTTCATTTCATTTCAACTGTTTGATTTGTTCATTTTCAACTGCTGCTTTTAAAGTCTGATTGAAACTTTAAGCAGTCATTGGTAAGAAAATCCGTTTTATCTCATTCGTTTGGAAAACTTATTTGCTTAGGAAAATTTGTAACATTCTGAGAAATAAACCACAACTACACTGGCTGGTACAAGTTGTATGTATGTAAGAATGTACGTATGGATGATGCCGTTTCAACCAAAGAGGTGTTTTATGCAGTGATTGGTGAACGAAATAGAAGGATCAAAGTTGATTGAGGGATAAAATCAACCTCGACTAGGAAGAGATGGTATGGCAGGACGAAGCCCAAGGAGTTGATAGTTAGTTTAGTTAGTTTAGTTAGTTTAGTTAGTTTAGTTAGTTTAGTTAGTTTAGTTAGTTTAGTTAGTTTAGTTAGTTTAGTTAGTTTAGTTAGTTTAGTTAGTTCAGTTAGTTTAGTTAGTTTAGTTAGTTTAGTTAGTTTAGTTAGTTTAGTTAGTTTAGTTAGTTTAGTTAGTTTAGTTAGTTTAGTTAGTTTAGTTAGTTTAGTTAGTTTAGTTAGTTTAGTTAGTTTAGTTAGTTTAGTTAGTTTAGTTAGTTTAGTTAGTTTAGTTAGTTTAGTTAGTTTAGTTAGTTTAGTTAGTTTAGTTAGTTTAGTTAGTTTAGTTAGTTTAGTTAGTTTAGTTAGTTTAGTTAGTTTAGTTAGTTTAATTAGTTTAGTTAGTTTAGTTAGTTTAGTTAGTTTAGTTAGTTTAGTTAGTTTAGTTAGTTTAGTTAGTTTAGTTAGTTTAGTTAGTTTAATTAGTTTAGTTAGTTTAGTTAGTTTAGTTAGTTTAGTTAGTTTAGTTAGTTTAGTTAGTTTAGTTAGTTTAGTTAGTTTAGTTAGTTTAGTTAGTTTAGTTAGTTTAGTTAGTTTGATAGTTTAGTTAGTTTAGTTGGTTTAGTTGGTTTAGTTAGTTAGTTAGTTAGTAAGTTAGTTAGTTAGTTAGTTAGTTAGTTAGTTAGTTAGTTAGTTAGTTAGTTAGTTAGTTAGTTAGTTAGTTAGTTAGTTAGGTAGTTAGTTAGTTAGTTAGTTAGTTAGTTAGATAGTTAGTTAGTTAGTTAGTTAGTTAGTTAGTTAGTTATTTAGTTAGTTAGTTAGTTAGTTAGTTAGTTAGTTAGTTAGTTAGTTAGTTAGCTAGTTAGTTAGTTAGTTAGCTAGTTAGTTAGTTAGTTAGTTAGTTAGTTAGTTAGTTAGTTAGTTAGTTAGTTAGTTAACTTAGCCAGTAGCTAATTAATTAAATAAAGGCTGCTCTCTGTTCCTTCTAATGGAATCAGTCACTGTGCTTTAACTTCTAACATCGCCTGTTCTCTAATTGTTTTTGCCATTAAATATTTATCCTGTTTCCTTTAATTACCCCTAACCTCCCTATTCTATTATTGCTATAAATAAGCAGCAAAATGATCTCACACCAAGTCCTTCGAACGGTTCTTCTCGACTTAATTGTGTCAGCGCCTGAGGTCAAAAATGTGGCTTCCGCTCTTCACAGTCGCTTCCACAGTTAAATTTTCATATCAGCTGCCTTACTCAAACTTTTACATTTCCCTTCTGAATTGCGCCTAAAACAGTTTCTTCGACTTTATTTCTACTTCATAATACTCACTCCTCATTTGTGTTGTGCAATGTTCCATTACGTTGTCGACTATTTTCAATTTTCTCCCTCACACTTTTTCCGCATCACACTCGCCACTTTTGCCCTTCTCTTCGCTGTGGCACATTGTTTTCTTTGCTCCACCTCTTTTAAACTTAGCACAGCCGCGAGATTCCTCCCCGCTTTGTCCACACCGCCAACTTCACACCAAAAAACAGCCAAACATTTGCAACTGTTGTACTAATTAGACAAAGTGATTTAGCGTTGCCACGGCAAACGGGGCGCACAGCCAACCCAACACTTTCAACCACAACCAAAAAAAAATAACAACAAAAGCGTTTTCTTGATAGCACTTGCAAGCGGAAACTTGCGCTAAATTTTAATTAAAACGCTGACAGCTTGAATGCTGCAGTTAGCGCCGTCAATAGCAGCAACAATGGCGCTGGGGCAAGCGTTGGCCAGCGAACGCATTGAATTGCAACTCAATTAAAATGTATACAAAATCGCGTTAAGTGTAGCGATTGATTTATTCACGTCTTAATTGTTCGATTGCCTGCGCCATGGCTCGCCCAAAATATTTCATTCTATTAAACGCTCACTGACAGCGATGGCCACCTGCTGGCAATTCGTTTGGCGCAACATCACAAACATTTTTCTTCACTTAGGCCAAAGGATAAAGACATTTCAAGTGCAAGACAAGTGAGAAATTCGAGACGGAAATGCCGCAAAGCATCTCTAATCCGATAAATGAGCGAAGGAAATTTCGTTTGGCATTTGCGTTTGACACGCGCGCTCAAGTTTCTGCCGTTTCATGGAGCATAAAATGATTGAAGCTGTCTGAGTGAGGGGAGGAATAAATGAAGAGAAAGGGTGTGAGTAAGGTGGTTGTTGGTTTGTTGGGAATTTATTGTTGATGACCTCGTGTAGAGAAAAAAATCCATTGTTTATCATTAATCACATTTCAAATGCGCACTTAAAAAAAGATAAATCATTTTGGGGCATGACTGAAAAACGTTTGTGTAGACAGACGGTAAATGCGAGAAGGAAAATTAAAGTAATCAGAAAAGAAAAACTCTTAGAAAAAAGGTGACAAAAAGTGTGGCAACTGCTTGCTATTTGGTAAATAAAGTCTAATTTTTTTGCCGCAAAAAAGAAAGCTTGCACTCAGGCCTTGAGAGTAGCAAAGGATTACGAGCTTAAAACCAAAGATCTAATGAGAAACATGAGCGTTTTGAAAATGGTCAGCAATGACCTAATATTTCGAAACTCCAACCACACTGAAATGAAATTCTGAGGTGGAATTCTTCAAGAAATATAAAGATTGTATTTTAGTCAAACAGTCTTGGAAAACATGTTGATTCATTCCAGTTTCAAGTTTACAGGTCTGGTATACGGATGTATTGAAACTTTGAGATGATAACGTAGATTATTGGTGGATTATTTCCCGGATTGGTCACAGATAGCAGATAGATATAGCAAGATAGCATATTCCAGGCCGAAAACCATCCATCCATCGAGTCTTAGAGCCAAAATCCTTCCATCCTTCAAATCTTTACGATAAAAGCACAGAAGCTGACAAATATGGCTCTAGATTTAAGAATCCCTTCCTATCATCTTCCATTCTTCCATCTATAAAATCTTAAAGGTAAAAGAGTAGAATCTGGCCATTCCCTATCATCTTCCAGGCCGAAATCCATCCATCCATCAAATCTTTAAGATAGATTTAGATTTAAGAATCCTTTCCCATCATCTTCCAGGCCGAAATCCATCCATTCTTCAAATATTTAAGATGGAAGCTTAGGAGATGACAAGTATGGCTCTGGATTTAAGAATCCTTCCCTATCGTCTTCCAGGTCTAAATCCTTCCATCTATGAAATCTTTAAGATAGATTTAGATTTAAGAATCCTTTCCCCATCATCTTCCAGGCCAAAATCCATCCATCCATCAAATCTTTAAGATAGATTTAGATTTAAGAATCCTTTCCCATCATCTTCCAGGCCGAAATCCATCCATTCTTCAAATCTTTAAGATGGAAGCTTAGGAGATGACAAGTATGGCTCTGGATTTAAGAATCCTTCCCTATCGTCTTCCAGGTCTAAATCCTTCCATCTATGAAATCTTTAAGATAGATTTAGATTTAAGAATCCTTTCCCCATCATCTTCCAGGCCAAAATCCATCCATCCATCGAATCTTTAAGATAGATTTAGATTTAAGAATCCTTTCCCATCATCTTCTAAGCCGAAATCCATCCATTCGTCAAATCTTTAAGATGGAAGCTTAGGAGATGACAAGTATGGCTCTGGATCCATCTTCCAGGTCCAAATCCTTCCATCTATGAAATCTTTAAGATAGATTTAGATTTGAGAATCCTTTCCCATCATCTTCCAGGCCGAAATCCATCCATTCATCAAATCTTTAAGATGGAAGCTTAGGAGATGACAAGTATGGCTCTGGATTTAAGAATCCTTCCCTATCATCTTCTAGGTCTAAATCCTTCCATCTATGAAATCTTTAAGATAGATTTAGATTTAAGAATCATTTCCCATCATCTTCCAGGCAGAAATCCATCCATCCATCGATCCTGTAAGATAGATTTGAAGTCAAGAATCCTTTTCCATCATCTTCCAGGCCGAAATCCATCCATCCTTCAAATCTTTAAGATGGAAGCTTACGAGATGACAAGTATGGCTCTAGATTTAAGAATCCTTCCCTATCATCTTCCAGGTCTAAATCCTTCCATCTATTAAATCATTAAGATAGAAGCGTGGGTGTGGGCAGGTTTGGTTCTGTATTTAAAAAAATCTTCGCTATGGGGAAGTTAACTACTCTTTCAACCCAAAATGTATTCAGTGCTTTTAATATATGAAATTTCTGGTGCACATCCGACAGCTTGACTGCCTTAAATGCTCCCCAAGCCTACGCGGCCTCCTATAAACTTATGAATGGTTGCTGTAATGAATTAACTGCAGGCCGTATTTTAAGTTACACGGAATACACATATGAAAGAATAGCTGGGGTAATATGAAGCAAAGTTAGAGAAAAACTTACAGAGCATTGGATCAATGAAATGGAACGACTGCAGACGAAATGATCCTTAAACGCAGACAGAGGAGTATGAAAAAATTTCCTCAGGCTTAGAAAGAAGCATTTCCGTATCCTCACTGGATACATGACTGCATCCATACTGCTTTCTTAGGCTTCTCTTAGAAAGAAGCTTCTCCGTATCCTCACTGAATACTCGAAAAGTCTTTATGCTAAAGATGAATGGATGTTTTACATACTTACTGAATAACTGACTGATCACTGTTCATTCAGGATCACTGTTCATTTTCAAAAAATGGAAATTTCCTCTTCGGATGACTGCGAGAAATGCAATCAAGAAGCAAACAATTGTTTACATGTTCTCTATGAACTTCCCAGAGGACACATCCGCGAATGACTAAGAAAATATAGATCAAAGGTAGACCAAATATTTGACGAGCATTGAACCAGTGTAAAGGAACTAAAGCAGGCAAAACGGTTCTTAAGCCAAGACAGAGAAGACCTAAAAAAATTCCTCATGCTAAGAAAGAAGCATCTCCGTATCCTCATTGGATACCAGACTTCATCTATACTATTTTCTTACGTTTGTCTTAAAAAGAAGCATCTCTGTATCCTCACTGGATACCGGACTGCATCCACATTGGTTACTTGGGTCTCATCTCAATAAAAAGAGAATTTCTTCTTCGGATGACAGCAGGAATTGCAATCAAGAACCCGAGACAGGCATAGGTTCATGTTCTCTGTGATTGCACTGATCTCCCTTGGTAGAGACTTCTCCAGTTAGGTGAGGCAATCTTAGTTCGAGAGAAGATCTTGAACTTAGGGTTCAAAAGAGTTCAAAAGAATGCTGAAATTAATAAAAAATTTCAACTTAGAGAGACGAGCTGGCGGTGGTATTGGATAAACTGCGAAGCCTTAACTCTATGGAGATATACTGAATCACAGAATGGTCACAAAAACATCGAAAGAGTCAACCGAATTGTCAATACATTTTCAAGTCGCACACAGGTTTTCATTTTTGGGGATTTTGCGTACAACTTTTGAGCTCGACTGCCAATTGTTGGTTTTAGTCTGTTGGCGTAAGTTTTTTTTTTTGAAAAAAAATTAAATAAATAAATAAATAAATTAATAAATAAATTAATAAATTAATTAATTAATAAAAAATAGATAAATAAATAAATAATTTAAAAATGAAAATTATGAACCCAACATAGAGAACTTTAAACCCAGATTTTTTCAACAGATCACCTCTGTCTTTGGTTTTAAATAGTTCTCAATATGATAACAACAATTACAATAACAATACTGTCAACTTAAGCAGTGATGAGCCACGAAAATGAAGTTGAAATATGATACTAAATTTTCGTTCAAGCAGCTAAAATCGACTCAGCTCCATACAAGTTTGCCAATGCATGATTAAAAATGTTTATAAAGGACTATAAGCTAATCTCAAGTTTGTGCTCTACAAAATTAGGAAAAGAAAGCATGGAAAAAACCCAGAACATAATACAAAAACGTAGAATGGAAATTTCCACTTGCATTGCTTACATCAAAGCTTAAAATAGCAGCGTAACTTCAAACAGCTCCTTACATGCGTCCCACCCTCCGATCCCTGTTTGTGCACCTTTGCATTCAGAGCGTCACTAAAGCCATGGCTTAAAATTAATGGTGTGCGAAAAAGCAAAATGCTCAATTGCTCTGTGAAATTTTTGCGTAGTGACTTTTTGCAATGCGCCACAGCTACGCAACGGTATGCGCGCTGCTTGTGCAACGTGCAGTCGCATGCGAATTGCGTTAAAGTCCCGCTGCGATTTATTGTGTAAAACAGCGCCAGCAGCTGTAACGGCAACAGCCACCAACGCCATAACAATAAAAACAAATGAGCACGTTTGTACTCTCTTTGCCACCGACAACGCACATACAATTGTAATAAGTACACAGCAACACTAACAACAACAATGGCAACAATAACGCAAACGGCCACCAACTAGCAAAGCTACAGTCAACGAATAGCGATGCTCAAACATGCTCGACGTGCAGTCGACATTAAATACCCGCAGGCAGGCAGGCAGGCAGGGGAGAGGTGCACTTTGCACACTGCCAAGAGCAGCAATAGCAACAGTGGCTACACCAAATAACAACAACAATTGCATACAGAGTGCCGCGTTGAAAACGCTGATGTGTACTATGCAAACGATGACATTTGCAGCGAGTGACGCCTCAAGATTGCAGGGGCGTGCTGCTGCGTTGATATTGTAGGCGTGTTGTTGTTGTTACTATTGTTGCCCTTAAGATGCCATGAAACTTATATGGCCGCTTGTGCATCGCAGCTTGATTGCCTTCTTTATGTGCGCTGCTGCTTCATTGGCATTTAGCTTTTCTTGCGTTCTTGTTGCTTCTTTGCTTTTGTCGTAAGGTGCCAAAGTTGTTACAAATTTTCCATGCGTGCCTATGTCAAACTACAAAGCGAATTTTTTTGTTTTCGAATTATTTTAGACATATTTTTAGATTTTTTTTAAGTTATGTAAATGTTCTTTGACAGAAGAAGAACGTAGAACAAAACATCCATGGCAGCGAAATTCAGTTTATATGATTTACACGTGTCGTCAATTGCACGCGCCGTTGTTATTTTTAATTTTACTTCTCGAAGTTACAAATGCTAACATGGAAAAAAATATGACGAGCAAAATATTTAATTGGGAAAAAAATGAACATTGAGAATTTCATTTGTTTCAAATGTGTATCAGATGAACAATTTTTAGTAGACATTGCGAATATCGCAAAAATTGTAATCTAGTCTAGTCTAGTCTAGTCTAGTCTAGTCTAGTCTAGTCTAGTCTAGTCTAGTCTAGTCTAGTCTAGTCTAGTCTAGTCTAGTCTAGTCTAGTCTAGTCTAGTCTAGTCTAGTCTAGTCTAGTCTAGTCTAGTCTAGTCTAGTCTAGTCTAGTCTAGTCTAGTCTAGTCTAGTCTAGTCTAGTCTAGTCTAGTCTAGTCTAGTCTAGTCTAGTCTAGTCTAGTCTAGTCTAGTCTAGTCTAGTCTAGTCTAGTCTAGTCTAGTCTAGTCTAGTCTAGTCTAGTCTAGTCTAGTCTAGTCTAGTCTAGTCTAGTCTAGTCTAGTCTAGTCTAGTCTAGTCTAGTCTAGTCTAGTCTAGTCTAATCTAGTTCTAGTCTAGTTCTAGTCGAGTTCTAGTCGAGTTCTAGTCGAGTTCTAGTCGAGTTCTAGTCGAGTTCTAGTCGAGTTCTAGTCGAGTTCTAGTCGAGTTCTAGTCGAGTTCTAGTCGAGTTCTAGTCGAGTTCTAGTCTAGTCTGGTCTTATCGTAGTCTAGTTAATTCTAGTCTAGTCTTATCCTAGTCCAGTTAATTGTAGTCTGGTCTAGTAAAACCAATTGAAAACATGATTTTACATTTAAAATTAAAATATTAAAATTTGTTCGACCAGTTGAAAGCCTTTGCGGCAATTGCAAGCAGCACTTGATGACATTTAAAGCGACATTTAAACAAATACACATATTTTTTTTATAATCGGAATGCGTAGTTAATCACTAATCCTCTTGGAATTTTAAATATCATCACTTGATTTAAAATAATCCTGCAGGCACATAATGACATGAATAACAAACTGCGCGGAGTTAAATGCTATGTTGAGCTTGTTATTTACAGTTATTGACCCATAATTATCGACAAGCCGCTTAACATCTGAGCGCAGAATTTAATTCAATTTATGATTTTTTTGTATTCGGTGACATACATTTTATATATTTGATTTTTTAATGAATTTAATTGTTTGCTTAATTGCTTGGTTTGTTGTTTTGGCTTTTTTTGTTTTAATTCTTTTTTATTTTATTTTTGTTTAGTTGATTGTGATGCAAAAAAAAAATGTGAACATAAATAATGGCTATCAATTAAAAATATAAAAAGGTGTTTAATCAGGTGAAAATTTTGATTAACAGTTTGCAACAACCGTAGTGAAATAAGACAGGACACCAAGTTGACTGACGGCCTTTTCTTTAGTTAACAAAAAAATTTAAAATATATTTGTCATAAGATTCATAATGCTTAAAAAATTAACCCACCATGCAACCAGATGTTGGTTGTTGTCTTCTGTTGTCGTTGCAGGATTCAATCGAATCAAGAAGCGAACTGGGGGATGTTGTGTTAATGTTATTGAGAAACTTTTTGACAAAATATATGTGGTCGGCCAATCACATGAAAAAGTTGGGTATATCTGAAAGTGTGTTATGTGCTGCCTATGAGAATGATAGTGAAACGGTAGATCACTTTCTATTTGTATTCCTGAATCAGGTTTAAGACATCTTGAGAGACCAACTTGGCTGCTTGGCACCGCAGGATCTACTCAGATTTCTTCTTGAGAGGTCGAGTAGATTTAAAACTAATTAACACGAAACCTCAAGTTGCAGCAAAATTGACGCAGACTTTGTGCTTGTTAGTCTGTTTAAATGTTTAAAACCCCTTTTTAAAAACAATTTAATGAAATATGTATTAAAGATTTCGATAATATAGACAAAAATTAGTTGTAAAAAATTTTCGCTGACTTTATTTACGTTTGATTTTGTACCGAAAAGAGTTACTGGAAAAAATTTTCAATTTATTAGAACAATTTTTTTAAATAATATACAAATTAAATATTTAATTTAAAAATGCAATTTTAAGAATCTCATTTTAC
Organism: Melieria omissa; assembly: GCA_963971225.1. Taxonomy (NCBI): domain Eukaryota; kingdom Metazoa; phylum Arthropoda; class Insecta; order Diptera; family Ulidiidae; genus Melieria; species Melieria omissa. Next base: position 99,740,323 of record OZ020269.1, read on the forward strand.
AATTTTTCTATTTTAAATTTTAATATTCATTTCACTTTCTTTTTAACTAAGATGGCAACGCAATTTGTACGCCTAATTAGGGAATTGAAAAATATTATTTTCATTTAAAGTAATTTAAACAATCAGACGTAACTTTTGCCATCAGACAGCTTCGGGCGGTTGTGTAATTTTCTGTACATCGAACTTTGCTGAATGTATATCAATTTTCATATTTTTACGGCGTAATTACACAAATTGGTTTAAAATAAAAGGAAAAAAACAAACGAGGCCGAAAAAGTAAAAAATGTATCATAATGAAAAATTGCAAAGTGCATACGTAATAAGTGTTAATGACAATTGGCAACACTGCTCCACAACTTACAATGCAACATGAAATACAGCGATGCCGACACACAGTCAAACAAGACATACGTACATACGCAATGCAGGCGGGAAAATTGAAATAAAATTCATTAAAGTTCGTTAAACCAAAAAAAAAAATTACGTATACGCCATCGCTGCTCAGTAATTGCGGCATACTTGCTGCATGTTTATTGATTTTTTTAAGTGCTCATGTGATACCTTTAAATTCTTTCTGCAAGCGCAGAAAGTGATGCGTAATGCGTAAAGGGCATAATTAAAGTATTGCAAATGCGTATACGCCCTGTTGGGCATAGGTATTTGTGTGGCATAATTGATGCAGTTGAGGTGTAAAGGAGCCGAGAAGGTGTAACAAATTTGGGGAGTGGCATGGGGGAGTGTGCAGGTATGATAGTTGAGTGTGTGTGATAATTTTCCGAAACTTTTTATTGGGTTTGGTTTGTAATTACTTTTGACTAAACTGTATGGTTGAGGAGTGAGAGACCACTTTACCTTCTATGCGTCTTGTGCTGTATTGGCTTGAAGAAGGAAGTGTCACAGGGACAACTTTTTTTTCGATAATCTTAGCCTACACTTAACTTAACCTTGCAAGGAGCTCAAACTTGATATGATTTAGTGCAAGATTTTTCGATTTCGATGCTCCGCAACCTCTCATTTTATGCAGTTTGGTGAAATAGTGCATGATTAAAACATTTTTGGGGCTAAAGTGGAGCTAAATGGCAAAACATCGAGGTCAAAGTTCACAAATAGCTGAGAAATTCAACAAATTGCTCCACAGCTGGTCAGAAGTTGCTCTTAGAAGGTTAAAATCTATGCCTGACCCCCATTAGTTTTCCCCACTGAACATTTCTTTCACACATGTTTATACCCCATCTCCAACCCTTAATGGGGCTGCCACACAAAATGGTCGTTTTTACAAAATAGGCTCCCACTGCTCCCAGGTTACCCCCAGACGTGTGAAATGTATAAACGACACCCATTTATTTTCACTTCTTAATGTTTCTTTCAAACATACCTACCCGCTATCTCCAAGTCTTAAGGGGGCTGCCATACAAAATTGCCCATTTTCTATGCCAATTGGGTTCCCACTTGTAAATGTAGTAGTTAAGTAAGCGAAAAAACATCGTATCTCGGAAACTAATGAACCGATTTGAATGATTTATTCAGTAATCCCCAACATTTTTTAATATATAAAATACAAAATTAATTAATGTTTAAAAGTTCACCACCAAAGGGCGTCTTCCATGCGATCGGAGTTGTGAAGTTGTTAACTTTTGGGTTTCAAAAGGAGAAAACATCGTATCTCGGAAACTACAAAATCGATTTTAATGATTTATACATCGATCGTCAACATTCTTGAGCATAAAAAAATACAAAATTAATAAAATTTTAAAAGTTCACCATCAGACGGCGTTAGTTCCGCTCTTGGCCAATCACTCTTTTCTATCTATTTAAACAAATTGTACTTAAAGTTGTCGTAGTGTGAAATTTTTTAATAAATAGAAATTTTATATTTATTTTTGTTAAGTAAATATGCCGCTAAATGTATTAAGAGTTTGTTTTACTCGCTGTTCAACTGATGCACACAATGCAGGTTACTCAATGCAAACCGTTTAATTAAGCGTTTTAAGCTTGTGTGCAATTATTCTGCGCATAGTTTACAATTTGGCATGTAGCAAACACGCTCGAGCTCATATTTACCTTTATTGACTCAATCAAGTGCAAGCGGCCATTACGCGCATTGCGTGGTGTCTGTTCGTATGAAACGGCAACTGTCGTTTGCAGCACAACCCATTCTCTGTCCCCTCGTTTACTCACACAATAGCAGAAAATACGAAAATATATAAAAACAACAACAACAATAACCACTATGTGCATAAACCATTTGTGTGCAGTTTCATGTGGCGTTCGTTTGTGCAAATATTGCACTTAAATGGCCGCACTTTGGCTTCCATTACGGGGCGTATACGTAACACTTAATTAAAGCCAATGCAAAACCAATTTAATTGAATGCAAACAGACGCCTGTACATATACATACATATATGAATATATATCTGTGCCAATACAGTTTGAACCAACTAATTGCACAAACAATAACCTTTCGAGCAAGCGAGCAAAATACAAAAGGCGCCTTGTTTTCTGTTATAGGTATTTGATTTATTTCAGAACCAAATGCCAAATGTTGTCAGAGTGCAAAGTGCATTGGGCGTAAGTTGCATGCAACACTGAGCATTAACATTACTTGGAAGAACACAAACATGGCGCCCATGTTGCGCTGTGCTCTCAGCCGTGCTTGCACCATATGCCGCCAAGACGTGCCGGCCAACTGTGTTAACGCCAGCACAAAATAATAACTGCCCATTATGCTAATTTAAACGAACTCATCTGCCGCTTGCCGGTAATGGACATAATTAAATATTTCTCGGTTGCTTGATTTGCTCGTTGACTGCTTGAAAAATGACACCAGCTGGCCACTGGGGTCGCACTCAAAGGACACTGCGCGGAAATGCGTCCCAGCACATAATTAAGTAGTCGCCGCTGTTGCTGCCATGCTTTGACAATGTGCCGTGTTGGCTTGGCACAGATTATTAATAGCTTTTTTTTGTGCCTTTTTTTATAAATGTGCGGTCAGGCTTTCAACATCTGCCCTGTGGACAACAATTTTCAATGCACCATTAAGTTACCAGGCTTACAAGTTACTCATGCAACATAAGTTAAGACTTTAAACGAAAGCTTAAACTCGACTTTCAAGTCTTAAAGCAACAAATTGTCTCAGTGTGTAATCCATAAATCTGTCATATGAGCATATAAGCTGCAAAGGACTATGGAATTTTCAATATTGCGAAGCTATAAAACAACGCACGCACACACGCACACACGCACACACAGAGTGCTCTATTTTTACATAAACTCATGCAGCAACTCAGCAGTGTTCATGCTGACCACCAAGAAGACCGCCAATGACATTCAAAACAAAGCAAGCAAAGGCTTTAAGCACCTAAACGTTTGTAGGCGGCGCTATTTATTTGTTGTCCTTGCGCCATTGCTGGCTGCGTTGTCCATTAAATGTCTTTGCATAGGCTTAGGCGTGAGGTTTATGTGGCAAAATTCGGCTCGAATGTGTGCGTGAATATTTATGGTTTTGTTTTTTTTTTGTGCGAAGATTTGTCTGCGCAGTTATTTATGTAAACTTGCCGAAAAGGTTAGATCGATATTAAAGCGAAAATAGCATTTGAGAAGTGCAATAAAAAGAATTCCTGAAATTTGGTTTAGAAAAACGAAATCATTTTAGTGATGCAACAAAATTTTGGGCAGTGTGATTTAGTGGTAAAATACAAGTTAAATGTTAAAAATTAATGTTAAATGATTAAAATATGTTGTGTTTTTATTGAGTAAAGGAAAACATCACAGAAAATTGAAACAAAATTAGAATAAGAAAGAAATCGTGGGCAGTTTCATTTAGTGGTAAAATAAAAGTATACATCATTTACTTTTGTTTTTATTGTACAAAAAAATATCACAAGAAATTAGAAAAGAGTTAGAGTTACAAAGAAATTTTGGGCAGTTTGATTCAGTGGTAAAGTAAAAAAAGAGTGAAAAGATATACAATTATTTTTTTGTTATTGATATCATAGAAAATTATAATGAAATATTTGATAAAAGTAAAAACAAACTATTTATATGAAATACCAAAAATATTAAAACATCACAAAAGCGACAAAATTTATAAAAAAAATCGTCTGGAAAATTATAATAAATTCAATTAGAAAATAATATTTTCTGAATGTACATGAAGTCTCAGTCAAGAATGGACTAAAAGACGGTTGACTTCTCTTCAAAGAAGCAATTATTTAGCTCAAGTCTGTGCTGAAAAAGAGCAAGCGAACTAAATGGTTCCCAAAAAATCCCATCTGAATCTAAAGGAACCTTAACGAATCGTTAAGGACCCCGGATTCAAACTGAAGAAACCTACAATGGGACCAATAGGGCATCCGAGTGGATGTTCATGTGACACATATCTCTTCTGTAACCTAACCTATACAGATCTACACTAATAGTGTATCTCAGGTAGAGTCAACTGCCACAATCGAAGGTTACAATGGGTTAAATAAGAGCAACGTATTTTCGAGCAATAATCGAATTCTTTCGCAGTCCTCAGATAGTTTGAACAATCATTTGTTCAATTGCAGCAAAAATTCAACTCTAATAGAGATTTAGCTACAGCAAAAATGAAACCCATCTTCGCCTGTGTTGATTACGAAGCCGATCAGTATTGCGAAAAACGAGAAAAATTATAAAATTAAATACTAAACCTACACAAGTCAAAGTACGGACTTTTGTTAAAAATATTTAAATGAAGATATATCAAAAGTTTAACTAAAAAAAATTTTTTAAAATTAAGAAATTATGAGCTCTTAAAATAATCTCACAAAGCTCTGAAAACAAATGTGTACAAATAGAAGATTTTTGTTTTCACTTTGACATTCAATATTCAAAAAAAATTAAGAACACATCTCAAAAACTTGCAGCTTCATACGACTTATGTAGGTCTGACAAGACTACAATTTTTGCTAATTCTTTTCACTCAACAAACAACCAAACTCAAAAGACAACAACCTCACAACTTTGTATGGAAGGTGTCCTCTGGTGATAAATTGTTTAACTTTAATTAATTTTGTATTTTTTGGCACTCAAGAATGCTGCGATTGTTAAATAAGTCATTGTTTTTGTTGTTGTTTTTTTTATATTCTAAGATACGATGTTTCCTCACTTACTTTACCAGGTATGCGCCTATGTAACGACATCTAGCGGTAAATAGCCGAATATTTATAAACTTCGGAACCGTACCAAATGTCATGTTTACTTCTTCTGTCATATGTCAACAATATTCAGTTCACAATTTGTCAAGTTTCATCCAACAACGCATTGTTTGACGCTCCGGAAAATATCGGATTACGTGCCTACAAATTACGATTTGCGGACACAGTTAATTTTGTGTTACAATTTGAAGAAAAACGCTTCTGAATCGCATCGAATGCTTGTGGAAGCTTACGGCGAGAATGCTCTTGGTCGCACACAGTGTAACGAGTGGTTCAATAAATTTAAAAGTGGTGATTTTGATGTGAGAAACGAGGAGCGTGGCCGGCCACCAAAAAAGTTTGAAGACGCCGAATTGCAAGCATTGCTCGATGAAGATGATGGCTAAACGCAAGAACAGCTCGCAGAACAATTGGGTGTTGACCGTCGGACCGTCGGAAAACGTTTAAAAGCAATGGGAAAAATTTTAAAGGTCGGTAGATGGGTGCCACATGAACTGACTGAAAGGCAGCAAGAAAACCGAAAAACCACTTGTGAAATTCTGCTCGCCCGGTACAAAAGAAAGTCGTTTTTGCATCGAATCGTAACTGGTGATGAAAAGTGGGTCTATTTCAAGAATCCCAAACGAAAAAGATCGTATGTTAACCGCGGCGAAAGTGCGCAATCGACCGCAAGGCCAGATCGCTTCAGAAAGAAGGCCATGCTATGTGTTTTCTGGGACCAGCGTGGTGTCATATGTCTAAAACCTGGTGAAACGGTTAAGGTTGAACGTTTTAATTTAATTTTTTTAATAATTTTAATAATAATAATTGATTGGCACGACAGCCCGCTTACGCGAGACTAAGGCCTAGCTTCCCGCAACCACCCGTGTTGTGCGTGTGAATTTTGTACGCGGGTGGAAGGGAGCTACAGTTTTATGCCGGTTCCGAACGGCAGGTTGGGAGCTTTTTCATAGGCAATTTTTGTGCTCTCAGAGGTTTGCCATTTCCAGCTGAGAGGACAGCCACCGAAAGAGAAAACGAGTTTCCCGTTATTTTTTTTGGTGTTACTACATGCAGAATTCGATCTTGCGTCGCTCTGCATGCGACTCGTTGGACCGCGCACTAACCAACTGAGCCACGGCGGCTGCTAAGGTTGAACGTTACCAACAACAATTGGCCGATTTGAACCGTGCTATACGCCAAAAACGCCCAGAATATGAAGCCAGGCAACACAAAGTGATTTTCCTCGATGACAACGCACCACCACACCGCACTAGAGCCACCAAAGAATTGGTTGCATCGTACAACTGGGAAGCTCTTGCTCATGCGACTTACTCACCAGACTTGGCGCCTTCGGATTATCACATGTTCGCATCGATGGGCCACGCATTAAAGGAACGACGCTTCAATTCTCACGCAGAAGTAAAAAAATGGATCGATGATTGGTTTCAGGCAAAAGACGAAACATTTTTTTGGCGAGGCATCCATAAATTGCCTGCGAGATGGGAAAAATGTGTAGCTAGCGATGGCCATTACTTTGAAGAATAAAATTGTAATCATTTCCTTACAATAAACGTGTTTTTTCAAAAATAATTACCGGTTTCATAGGCGCATACCTGGTACGTACTCTGCCCTTTATATTTTTTCAATTGGGATGGTCTAGTAAGTTTTCGAAAAATCTGAGATTGCCATTGAAAGGTTTGTCATTTTTTACCATAAACATGTTTAGAACATTTCGATATTCAAGCGCAATTTGTGTTGTTTACACTGAGTTGAAAAATTCATCTGGGCCAAAAAATGGATTTAACTTGTGAACATTTTCGAGCAATAATTTTTTACGATTTCCGAAGCGTATTATCTCAACAACAGTGCTTCGATCGTCTTCATTCGGAATTTGGTCATGAAGCACCAACCCTCAAGACAATTTATAAATGGTTAAACTAATCCAAGCGTAGTCGCCGTTCGCTCCAGGAGGAATTTCGTGAAAGTCGTCCAAAAGCGATCATTGTGCCAGAAACCATCAATGCTATGCGTGAACTGATAATGAAAGATCGTCATGTGACATACCGTGAGATAGAGGCATCCTTGGGCATTAGTTCCACTGCCAGGCATTCGATATTGCATGAACATTTAGCTGTCAGAAAGATTTGTTCTCGTTGGATCCAGCATAATTTGGCAATCGCTCAAAAAAGGCTCGTTTCGATTGGTGCAAAGAAATGATGGAAAAATTCGTCCTACATCGTACTGCGAAAGATGTTTATAAGATTGTGACAGGTGACGAATCATGGATTTAGGCGAATGAGTCCGAAACAAAAGAGCAATCGACAGTGTGGGTCTTCCAAGACAAGCCAATTCTAACAAAAGTTGTTCGAACACACAGCACATCGAAGCAAATGGTCGCCTGTTCCTTCGGCAAAACTGGTCATGTGGCTACTGTGCCATTAGAGCAACGTAGAATGGTCAATACTGAGTGGCACACAACAATTTGTTGGACAGAAGTGTTCAATGAAATACGGAAAACAATCGCCGACGCCGAATCATTCTTCACCAGGACAATGCGCGTGCTCACACATCGGCTCAATCAACCGAATGTTTGATCGACCAAAGCATCGGTTTAATGGGTCATCCGCCATACAGCTCAGACTTAGCACCCAATGACTATTTTTATTGCCGCACATCAAAAGAAAATTACATGGTCAACGATTTTCATGGCCAGAAGATGCTGCTGAAGCATTCAAAAACCATGTTTTTGAGGTATCTCAATCGGAGTGGAAATAGTGCTTCGACAATTGGTATGAAAAAAGTGTATAAATCTTCATTGGAGAATACCTTGAAAAGCAATAAAACCATATTTGATGATAACAAAATGCATTTTCATCCTTTTCGAAAAAATATAAAAGGCAACCCTCCATAGAAAATTACCATTTTTGTATGGCAACCCCGTTAGGAGTTGAAGATAGTGGGTTAGTATGTATGGAAAAAACATTCGGAAGAGAAAATAAATGGGGGTAAGTCTTACGTTTGATACGCCTGGGACACATTTGGAAGCAGTTGGAGCCTATAAAAACGATCATTTTGTATGGGAGCCTCACTAACGGTTGGAGTTAGGTGGTAAGTATGTTCGAAAGAATTATTCAGACAGAGAAATTAGTAGGGTGTCAATCATAGATTTTAACCCTTTCAGAGTAATTTCTAAGCAGTTGTGGACCAATTTGGCGCATTTCCTATTCCGATTGCTTTTCAAGTGAGAGCATTTTATGTATATACTTACATATTTTAAAAAAATATAAAATCAAATAGGACATACAATAATTTCTAATGTTAAAATGTTTTTTCTAAGCAATTTCCCATTACATTGAAATTTTCACAATATTTTCTATACTCTTACAAGAACTGCATACGAATTTGCATTTTTACGACTCCTCCTTCTATTTTTGTGACTACGCCTTATGAACTCGTAACACTGTGTGCCGAAGGAGAATTTATATCATTTGGGGCCTTTATAATTCTCGGTATATTCCCTAACACTTGCAAGATGACCACCTCTATTTGACATCGGTACACACAATACCAAAAAATTACTTGCATCGCAAATACCAAGGAATCCCACTCATCGCTGACCAGCCATCACAATGAGCCTTGTAGATACTCAACCCACATTCATCAGACCTGAAGAAGAAAACACGCAATGCATAGCAAGAAATCTATGTCAACATCATTATTTATATTCTCAAAATTTATTGAAAAATTGGGTTATTTGTTATACAGCAACCAAACACCATTTGTCCATGCAGCGCAATTATTTGCATCAAATAAAAAAAACAAATAAATAAAAATATATTTTTTGCGCTACATATTCATTCACCAGAAGAAAGACATCTTATACATAAACTTCAATGACGCTAAACGTTTTCAGTTGTTGCTTGTCGGCATTAAGTGTAACTTAGAGAAAAATATGAAGAAAAATTTAATTCATTGTGAATTAAAAAATTTGCATACTGAAAGCTCTGAAACCATCGTATTGTATTGACATACAAATATAGTGTTTTTTTAATCTTATATACTATATTCTATATACTACTTATATACTTATATAGTCGAACAGATTAGCTCGGACAGATCTATGCAAATGTTTGCAAAAAATTATTTCTTGTCAATGTCGTTTCGTATTTCTAAGCAATTTCTAACACTGAGGGCGTATGAGTGACATTAATTGAGGGTCATAAATCATAAATCTTGCTGCTGCAAATGTTGTTGACTGATTAAGCCATTTAATTGCTTACAAGCAAAAATGTAATAAGCACACAGCAAGAAGAACAAGAATAAGCAAATTTATATTGCATTATTAGTGCAAGCGAACATGATTTATTACATTCACGCGCACACACACAGACACAACTTTCTCTGTTCACGTACATGTCGCCGCATATTGCGTGTAGCTGCTGGGCTAACCATTTGTCTGTCTGCCTGTCCGATTTACTGGCATTTGCGGCAACATGCCTGAAATATGCAAAAGGAAATCCACTTTAAGCGCCGCCACAATCAGTGAAAGTCGTTGGCCTCTTTTCTGTTTTACGTCTATTTTTTGTTTTTTGCAATTCGCTTTTCAAAGGGAAACAACGAGCAGCGTTTTAACGATGTTTCGCTTTAAATCCTTTTCAGTGTTATGAACTCGAAAAATTTATTTATTTCATTTGCTTTTTTGCGGTTAACTGTGCAAATGTGTGTAGGTGTGCGTGGTTAATGTTCAGAGAGAAGAGTCGCAGTTGGAAGTACTTTCTGACAAATATTTCACACGCAAATAAGCCCAAAGTGTCCAATTCGGCGACTTTGTATGCTAATATAAAATACAAATAAATACAAATAAACGAAAGGGCCATGCATCTGCTTAGTGCCAATTTAAACAGCTGCTCTGAGTATGCAAAAGTTTTAATAAGGTGGCGTTAAAATGACATTGGGGCATTGTTTGAGGTGTTCTTTGCCTGTGAAATGTAATTAAATGTGGTTTTTGGATGACTTTATGTGGTGAGTGTTGGGTTTGTGGTTTGTTGAATGTGGAATGTGAAAAGTTACGCAATGTTGTTACGTATTTTACAATTAAAATAATTTAAAAAAATAGGTTCACTTTTACTTGTCACTTTACGTTACAGCTTTTTCTGCTTTGTATTTTTTATATATTTACGTCTGTTGTGTGGAAATAATATAATGTTCAATTGATTTTTTATTCATAAGTTTTGCATTAAATTTTATTTATTTATTTTATTTTGCTATACAATTGTTTTTTTCAAGTCTTTTTTGCTCTATTATCATCCTTTCCTCAATTTTCAAAAATGTGCTAGATTTCAATAAATTTTTGTGAAGTTTTCGAAGTCCACGAAAGCCCAATTCTCTCGCTATTGAAAGTAAATAAAAGTACTATTCACATTACCATTAAACTTCTACTACATTCTGACTGATTTCTGCAGATTTCTGTCGATCTCACTACACCTTTTGTCAATTCGTCATCTCTCCACGACATTTCTGTGTCTAGTCGTTTTATATCCTTTAGTACAAGCCTCCGTCTCTTTATACATTTCTTGAATCCATCATCTCTTCGTCTTTTGATCTATCCGAATCTCGGTACATTTCTTTATCTCTCTGTTTTTTCTTCTCTGAACTCTGAATAAATATTCATCCCTCAATCTGTCATTTGATTTGCTGCCCAACAATACAACGATAATTGGATTATTTTATCTTTTATCTTTATCTTTTATTCTTTTCATTTGTCTGTATATACCTACATCTTTATCCCTTTTTTTGCTCTCCTTCAAATGTATCATCTGTCTGGCTGCTCGAATTTCCATCCATCATCTATCAATATTGCATTCTTTTCATCGCGTTGTGCATACCTCCGTCTAACTTTCTCTCCTTTATACATTTTGTCTGCTCGTTTTTAAGTCTTTCATCTGTTTGGCTGCCCAACAATTCAATTATCATCTCTCTATCTTTTATCTGTCAGTACATACCTCCATCTTTTTCCCCTTATTTTTCTCTGTCTGCTGTCCTTTGAATCTGCCCAAAGTTCCACACATCATCTCTCTATATTGTATTCTTTTCATCTCTTTGTACATACCTCCGTCTCGCCTTCTCTCCTTTATTCCTTTTGTCTGCTCTTCTTTAAGTCTTTCATCTGTTTGGCAGCCCAAATTTCCCACCATCATCTCTCTATCTTTTATTCTTTTCATCTTTCTGTACATGTATGCATCTCTCTCTCCTTTCTTATCTGTGTCTGCTCATCTTTAAATCATTTACTAGTCTGGCTACCCAAGTTTCCATCGATCATCTCTCTTTCTTTCATTCTTTTCATCACTCTATAGATACCACCGTTTCTCTCTCTTTTCTTCTCTCTGTCTGCTCATCTTTAAATCTTTCAACTGTTTGACTGTCCAACAATCATCAATTATCATCTCTCTATCTTTCATTCTTTTCATCTGTCTGTACATACCCCCATCTGTTTCCCCCTTTCTTTTCTCTGTCTGTTCTCCTATGAACCTATCATCTATATGGCTGCCCAAATTTCCAATCTTTCATCTCTTTATCTTTTAATCTTTCCACCTCTCTGTACATGAATCCGTCTCTCTCTCCCTTCTTCTCTGTATCGGCTTTTCCTTAAATCTTTTATGGGTCTGGCTACCCAACTTTCCATGCATAACCTCTTTATCTTTCTTTTCATCTCTCTGTACATCTGTACATTCCTCTCTCGTTTCTTCTTTCTGTATGCTCGTATTTGAATCTCTCATTTCTTTAGCTCTCCAACATTCCAATCATCATCTCTCTTTCTTTTTTTATTTTCATCTCTCTGTGCATGTCACCGTCTCTCTCACTTTTCTTCTCTCTGTCTGGTCGTCTTTGAATCACTCACTGTTTGGGTGCCCAACATTTCAATCACTTTATCTTTTATTCTTTTCATCTCTCTGTACATGCCTCTGCTTCTCTGTTTATCCTTCTATCTGCCCATATTTCAGCTCTTCATATCTCTGGCTACTTAATTTTCCATTCATTATATTTTAATTATCGTTCTTCTAACCTGTATTTATTCGTTTTTTCTCATTCTTCATGACTCTCTTGATGTGCCTTCATCTCTTTGTTCTTTCTTCCCTTTATCTGTTCATTTCATTCATTTGTTATCTCTCTGGCCGTTAAACTTTTCAGTCAAAATTTTTATATTTTTCGGTTTTTCGAAATCTATTCATTTGTTTTCTTCTCATTTTTCATATCTCTCTATATGCGTCTTTATCTCTTTGTCCTTTCTTATCCCTGTCTGTTCTCGTCTGTTATCTGTCTGTTATCGAACCATTCTCTGTCTGGCAGTTAAAGTTTCTATTCATAATTACTAAATTGTTTTTTATATCTCTCTGCCTTCAGTTCTCTCCCTGCTTTTCTCTGCCTGTCAACGTTTCAATCTATCATCTTTTAACATTCCAGTTGTAATTTCTCTACCTTACTTTCTTTCCATTTCTCAACAAGCACCAAGTTTGACCTTCTCTCTTTGTCCTTCTCCCTATCTGCATCTCCCAATCCATCATCCATCATCTGCTGACTTCCTACCTTTGTATCGTTCAACAAGCTCTTTTCTTCTTCATCTTTCGAAAAATTTTTACATGCCTACGTCTCTCTGCTCAACTATTATCCTATCCATTTGTGTACTTATATTTTTTTGTGTAGGAAACAATTGCAAGTACTCAGACATGATTTGTCTATCTTACTGTCCATAACATGTTTCGTTGTTTGTCTGCCCCTTTCGTCTTCGTCAGCATCTCTATCTAATTATCCATCCATATCTTCATTCATCCATCTGCATATCCCTTCATTTGTATCAACATTCCACTGCTTTAGAGTCCTTAAGTCTGTCTCTATTTCTTTTTCAGCCTCTCCATGCCTTCAACTGTTTGTCTATTAGTCTGTTTATCCATCTGTTTGACAGTTCGTTCGACTATCTTATCGCCCATTAGTGCACCACTGCCTGTCTGTTCGTTCACCTTACTGTGCCTGCGAGTGTACATCTGTCTGTCTGGCTATTCATAAGATTGTCTGTTCTTTCGCCTGTCTTACTGTCCATCAATTTGTAATGGTTGGTCTACCCTTCATCTTGTTTTTACTGCATTATTTCATTCTTTCGTCTCTCAACAGTTAAATTATTCATACAAATTTAAAAGGAGATAAGAAGAAATATCAAGTAGGCTTGAAAAACACTGGAGTAGAGCGCAACGAAAACTTTTGGCATACCAGTTGGACTCAAGTCCAGTTTTTTTGCTTCCCCACGCTTGTTTTCTCCATTCACCTTTTAAATGCCCATTATTCGGATCGCTTTTCGCTGCCCGCAGTATCATTTACATTTGCCACCCGCCGCTTAACCACTCATATTTCATATTTCATATGCAGTATTTAACTTTAAATTGTTTGCACTTGAGTCGTCTTCGCCCCACCAAAACAAACAAGCAAACAAACACATCAAGAAATAACACCCACAACATAAACTTTTCCACTTTGAATACCCAACGTTGCTAATTTATTTATAAACTCTGTGTGTGTGTGCTTTTCACACTGTCCCAAATTTCTTGCCATGGAGTTTTCATGTTCTTGCTCAATTTTCTGGGGTTGAATATGGCAGCAAAGTAGACCAAGTGCACACAAACGCCCAGTTGGTGTTAAAATTAGAATATTGCGCAGTTTTGACGAAAAGTTTACAACAGCAAACAGCATAAACAGAGCAGCAGATAGCACATCAGACGTTGGCAGTTGTAGGCCAAAAATCGAAACAAAGTATCAAACTGTCAACGACAGACATCTAAAAATTGCCAACAAGAAATGGCAGGAGGCACACAAGTACGCACTTGAGTAGACTTAAGTGTGTTGTGTGGTCGCCGAGATGAAAAAAACTAAGAATAAACTAATAGTTTTTTGCATAAATATTTTTGAAGTAGGCTGTTTCAAGTGCCTTGCTTGACCTAACAAACGACTTGTGTTGTGCTTCAATTAAGTTATAATGTCAGTAGTGTAGTGGTTCATGTTGTTGTTGTTGTTGTTGTTGTAGTGCTTTTTGTTGATTTTGTTACAATTTCTTGCCTTGGGCTGTTTTACTTGGACAGCACAACAACAACAATTCAACAGTTTTGATGAATTTTCGAAAAAACACCCACGGCGCCATGTTACGTATACGCAATGTAGGCCATCGGTGCCAAACTTTTGTAGTACTTTGGCAATATTTTCAGTTTTTGCAAGTGTTCGTGTTAAAAAGTTGGACATACTTGTATGTATATATGTCTGTGTGTTTGTGGCTTTCTGTCTGTCAAACTTTTCGTATGATTCAAACCATTTGACTTGAATTGCAGCAATTAGAAAAGTTTTCTCTATCACTTTTTGTTAGTTTGTAACGAGTTGAGTTTTTTTTTCTTTTTGTAATATTTTTATGTATTTTTATTTAATTTATACAGATTTACAAGTTTTTCTTTTGCATATTTTCATTGTTCGTTTAGTACATCGTTTGTATTTTTTGACATCAGAAACCTTTTAAGAAACATATCGACATGGCGCGCAGCTGTTGGTTGTTTTTGAAAAGCTTTTGCATATTTTATTTCATTTATTTAATTTTTTTTCAGCAAAGTGTATCGTTTATCAAAAAGTCAATTTACATGTAAATTTCTGAAACAAACAAAAATTGTCATGTTTTGTGCTCGCTTTGTGCTCATCTGTTCACATGTGTTAGTCAGAGTGACAGCAATAAACAAGTGCGCACTCACGTGAGAAGCAGAAGTGCCTCCAATGGCACAACAGGTGGTATGAGTAACATTGAAATGTTAAACTGCTTTTGAGCAGCGAAACGAAATTGCATGGAAACGAGGAATGTAAAGTGTGGCAATTGTATTAAAAAATTGCATTCCTCTTTTATAAAACAATCAGAAATTGATGATGACTGCTGTTGTTGTTATTGGGCATGAAATTATTTTTGTTGTGGTTAGAATTGCTTTGGTTGTTAAACAATTTTATTTGTTTTTAAAAGCCAGCAAACAAATGACTGGCAATTTAATTTCGATTACAACAAAATATTGGTTGTTGTTAAATGTTATTGTTGTGCTTTAAATTTGTTTCGCTCTGGGTAAAATTGCTTTTATTGTTGTTTACATAAATTGAAATGGATTTTATTGTGGTTTAAATTTTATTTGAAATTATAAAAGTGTTATTTGCTGTTTTAGAAATGTATGTGTTGTTGTTGAATTAATGAGGCAAAATTTAATTTGGGGAAATATTTAGCATAAACAAGACATGGTTTTCCTTTTTCTTCCTTATTTACTCCTCGCTGGAGCATACGGCCTCCACAAGACTCTTTCACTTGACTGAGGCTAAAAAAATGCTTGAATGTAGATGAGATTCTGACCAGAGTTAATGTTGTCAATGTTGAACATGGTTACAGGTCCAAATTTTTCATACGGTACTTTAGTTTGATGGGCAGCCAAGCTTAGCAGGATACAAAGATTAGCTTGTGCCTTAGGTTGGGTTAGGTTGGAGCGACAGCTTCTACCTGAGAGCAGACTCAAGCACACACACACGCAGCTTATTGTGAAATCATAATTTGACGACGGGACTCCTGCAAACTACTGCTCTGAAAACGACTTGATACAAAGTGAAGATAGCTCAGTCAGACTGGTGAAAACTGGTGAAGAACGGTGAGTCAATAAACTTAAGGAGCAGACATTTTCTCTTGACAGGTGAGCTGACATCTCAGTTCAACTTCCAAACACTGCAATGGTCTTTGCAGCAAAAGTGTTTGCTATTAGAAAAACTTATAGGATGACAGTGATGGACACCTTTTAAATAAGATCAGCTTACTATGCAAAGGGTTGACTGCATTTATTCCAGCTAGACTGGTGAGCCATTACAGAGAAGTGCTTACGGCTCAAAACAACCTTGCGTGCTTTAAATAAATAAATAAATAAATAAAATAAATAAACAATTTAATTAATTAATTAATTAATAAAAAAAATAAATAAATAGTTAAATAAATAAATAATAATCATATAAAATAATTAATCAAAAAGCTGCTTGCACGTTCAATGGAAATCCGGGCATTGACACTTTAACCAACCAACCTGTCGTTAAATTTTTTTTATTATTCTTTTGATTTTTTTAATGCTGTTGAAAAAACTTTGCATTGTTTTTAAGTTATTTTTTCTATTTTATAAATTGCTCTGTTCATTGTTATTAAAATAGTTTTTCTTATTGTTTTTAGTTTTGTTTAACAAAACATTTTGTGTTATCGTTAAATTGGTGTTTTTTCTTATAAGCTCAAATATTTTTTGCCGCTGTTGAAATTACTGTTGTTGTTGTTGTTGTTGGTGTAAAAGAGTTTTTATTGTTTTTTTGTTGCTTTTAGAATTATTTTTTTTGTTACCGAATTCATAAAATTTTTCATTTTTTACATAACAAATGTTTGTTTTTGTGATGCATTCTATTTTTGTTTTTATTGTTATTGTGTTGTTTTTTTGTTGGGGTACAAAATTTGATGTTGTCGTTAAATGCATGTTTATTCTTGCAAAAGTATTGTTCAAGTTGCTATTGTTCGAGTTGCTAAAAGTTATTGTTTTGGTTACCGGAATCATAAAATTTATGTTTTTTCTAAAAAAAAAATGTATTTTTTGGGTGCGTTTTATTTCTTGTTTTTATTGTTGTTGCGTTGTGTTGGAATTTTTCTTTTGGCTTTTGGTGTTTAATGTTATTCAAAAACCGTATGTGTTAACACTCCAATGCCCAACAAGGTCCGGGACAAGGGACCTATGGCGTTTTAAAAGATGCGGCATTTCAATACGGGGGGAGTGATGAGCTTGAGACTTTATGACTTCTATAAATGGAATATTTAGAAGCTGTTAAAATAGATTTGGGCACAACTGTATATATTTTACCACCATATTTATCGCATTGAAGTCATTTAGCGCGTCGATGCGCGACAAGGTCCGCAGGGACCTTGTAGGTAGTTCCATGTATTTGCTCTTATTTTTTGTTAGTAACTATTTATAAATAGTTAGTGCCAAATATTGATAGCAGCACAATTTCAAATATATCATTGAAACTAAAATACGTACGGTGATTGGGATCAAATTGATATGCCGCCGTACGTGCTTTCAACAACTGAGCATGAGTGAACAACAAGCAGTAATGCAGACTTTGGTCAGATATTTGGAAAACAATGAAGAACCTTATTCATTTACTGAGGAGACAAATTACGAAGATTTCTTGCCATACGATAAAACATATGATGCTGAAATTGAACTAAATGTCACTGTGGCGGATGAAGCTGACTCCG
The DNA here is from genome assembly GCA_963971225.1 of Melieria omissa. Lineage (NCBI taxonomy): Eukaryota > Metazoa > Arthropoda > Insecta > Diptera > Ulidiidae > Melieria > Melieria omissa. Next base: position 99,757,821 of record OZ020269.1, read on the forward strand.
ACGACGATGATAAAACTCCTGAGGACGTTGCTGCTTCTGTTGTTGCTGTTCCACCAGCTTCAGCCGATCATGGGCTGTTCTTTGTTTCGCAAAGTGGCCACAAATGGTATGTTAATCCATCATTAATTTGTTGCATTCGGGGACCTAACTTTGTTGATTTCACTCAACGCCACCCAGGGCCAGCATCCGGAACTATTGCTGATCCGTTGGAAATATTTAAAACAATTTTGAGCAATGAAATTGCCTACCTAGTCGTTCATAAAACCAACAGAAAACGGAATGAGTATGCTACTTCTTGGAACATAAAAAACCCAAAAGCAACGAGGAAATGGAGTCCTTTGTCGGTTCATGCGTTTCACGTGTATCTTGAAAACGTACTATATTCGGGGTCATTGGCGCACATTGAACCCCCAAAATCACCCCGCCCGCCTCAAACACAAAAAGTGCTGGTACAGAAAAAGGTTTCGAATGCTATTCGGCCCAAAAGTTGTACGCAAAACCCTCACCCCCCAAAATGAAGTCCTGCGTGTGTGACTGTTCGGGTTGTTATGGGTTGAATTCTGAGCCCGTGAAAGAATTGTGGAGTGATACATAAAAAAAATGAAAAAAAAAGAATGAAAATTCACAAATTTTGTGTGCTCGCTTTATTCTTTTTGTTTGTTGAATGTCAAGTAGACACATTTATTGCTTCAAAAACTAAAATTAATGTTTGTTCTTGCGAAATTGTTTTATTTTTTTTGGTCCGTTTATTTTTGTTCTCATTGTTGTAGTTGGTGTACAAAATTTTGTATTTTTGTTAAGTTAAAATTAAAATTGTTTCTTTCCAAACAATTCTTGTTTTTATTTGTACCTTCTATTTTTTGGTTGTTGTTGTGTTAGGTTTCGTTTTCTTTTGGCTTTTGGGTTTTAATGTTATTGTATTTTTATTATATTATTTTTTATAATTTTTTCATGCCGCTGATATTCGCTCTTTATTATTTTTTGTTTTTGTTTTATGTGTTTAGCTGTTGCTACAATAACTAAAAATTGTGTTTTGTCTTAAAAGATTATTTTTTGTTAGCGTTTTTTTGTTTTCATTGATGTTGCGAGTGTTGAATTTGATTCATTTCAAGGCTGATTATCATTTAGCTTTTGAGGTTTGTTGTTATAGTAAGAAACTGTGTGTTGCCATTTTTATTTTTTTTTTATAATTTTTTTTATTATTTTATATTTTATTCCCCTCAAATTTATTTCATTTTATTTTTTGTTTTGGTTGTTGTTGTATGTATCTACTTGTTCCTGCAATAAATTTTGTTCGTGTTTAAATTAAACAGGAGTTCTGTAAGTTGTTTTTGTTGTGCAAAATTAGTGAATTACTAATTTTCAATTAATCACAAAATATTCAATACTTTGTTGTTGTCCTATTACGTTGTTTTATTGTTAAAAAAAAAGAAAAACATACTTTTTAATTAAATTATTTATGACTTTGTTGTTGTCCAATTATGTTTTTTATGTCGTTGAAATTGATTTTTATCCTTTTTGTTGTTTTTGTTTTTGTTTTTGTTGTATGTGTCTAGTTGTTGCTGCAAAAAGTTTTGTTCTTGCATAAATTAAGGAACAATTCTATGAGTTGTTGGTGTTGTTGTGTAAACTTAATGAATTACTAATTAAAATATAATTACTAATTAAATAATAATTACATTGTTGTTGTCAAATTAAGTTTGTGCTCATTAAAATTATCTCCACAGTTGCTACACTGTGTTTTTGTTGTTATTGCTTGTAAATGATTTGTTGTAGCAAAAATTGCTGCTGTGCTTGATTGAGTTTCTTGTTGCTGTTGTGAAAATCGTTTTTGTCATTATGGAAATTTGTTGTGACTGAAATTATATTTGTTGTTGAAATCGGCGATTTTTTGGTGATTGTGAAATTTTTTATTGTTTTTGAAATTGTTTTTTGTTCCTAAAATGGGATTGGTTTTTGTTGTAATGGAAATGGAAATGGCTTTTGGTTTTGCTTTAATGATTATTGCTGTTGTTATGTTAACGTTATGGTGGTGGCGGCATTGCCATAACGGCCAACTGCTTCCACCGCGTAATTACTTTCAAAAGAATTTTGCAAATAAAAATCAATCATATGTCGTTAAAGGCAGCGCCTACTTCCGTCGCACACTCAAACACACCTGAACTGAAGCATCATTAGGGGATCACCACAATTACACTCAACACGCTCATAAGAGCTGAAAGCCGCGCGTCACAGCTGTGCTTTGAAAAATGCTCACAGAGAAACAATTGGACACAAAAGCGAAAGCACAAACATACATACAGATAAATACGAGTATGAAGTCAAAAGGACAACCAAACGTATCAAGCACCTATTGGCTGAAAAGTCAGCTTGAAAACATTTGAGCCAACAGCGAGCAGCTCAAAAGACAGTTTGAAAAGTAATGGTGGCAACAGTGGAGTTGTTTATCAACATTTGCATTATGCATAATAAAATTTAACGATTACGTCTAAGGAAGTATTACGACTGACGACGACGAAAACAAAATCACCAACAATAAGCTGTACAGAATAACAAAAACAATTGTAAAGCGGCAACATGAGCCACCCAATCATCGTTGCTCTTAAGCTGTCAGCGCCCGTTATAAAAAGACATTACTCGACTAAGATGCTGCTAAACGAAATGCCTGTCGGCGTACAGATACAAATACATATCAGAGACTAATACAACAACACACATATGCAAACGCAAACGCGTGTATACATACGCGAATGTAAAGTGCAAAGCGCCAAGTGCTATTCAGGCAGCTCGATTTGTATTTACTTTTCGAACATTCAGACACACGCGCATACTCACACACGGAGAAGAGTTCTGTTGGTGGTGTACGGCATTAGCTGCAAGTGGCACTACGCACACATTCAAATAAGTATGTGAATGAAGCATAAATGTGGCAGAAGTAGCGTATCCATACCTCTCAAGCCGTCAACATATTTGCATGAGCGTTTGTAAACAAATTAAGCCGCACAAATTGTTGCTACAAATTGGGTTAGAATGTTGTTGTTGCATCTCGAAATCGAAATCTAATGTAATGTATTTTTTTATGTTATTTAATATATAATTTTTTAAAGTCTCTCGAGTCAGACTTGACTTGAATTGACTTGACTTGACTTGACTTGACTTGACTTGACTTGACTTGACTTGACTTGACTTGACTTGACTTGACTTGACTTGACTTGACTTGACTTGACTTGACTTGACTTGACTTGACTTGACTTGACTTGACTTGACTTGACTTGACTTGACTTGACTTGACTTGACTTGACTTGACTTGACTTGACTTGACTAGACTAGACTAGACTAGACTAGACTAGACTAGACTAGACTAGACTAGACTAGACTAGACTAGACTAGACTAGACTAGACTAGACTAGACTAGACTAGACTAGACTAGACTAGACTAGACTAGACTAGACTAGACTAGACTAGACTAGACTAGACTAGACTAGACTAGACTAGACTAGACTAGACTAGACTAGACTAGACTAGACTAGACTAGACTAGACTAGACTAGACTAGACTAGACTAGACTAGACTAGACTAGACTAGACTAGACTAGACTAGACTAGACTAGACTAGACTAGACTAGACTAGACTAGACTAGACTAGACTAGACTAGACTAGACTAGACTAGACTAGACTAGACTAGACTAGACTAGACTAGACTAGACTAGACTAAAGTCTTGAAGATAAAGAATCCCATCCATTCCTATGTTGAGAATCAACCTATTTAGGAATACCTTTGCTTTAATATTTTTACTTCACCAATGCAACAGGCAAACCAAGATCTAGTTTTCGCGCTTTCAGAGGTTGTGCAAAAACGTTGCTAAGAAATCAGTTAGCAATCAACAACAGGTTTGTATATCTTATCTTTTTGACCCAATGTGTGTTTTTATGAACCAACAAATTCAGTAAAACCTTTACCTTACTTTTGAAAGTTTTAATATAAAAATGGCAAAGGAGAGAATTTTGCTATGAATTCCTGTTGAAGAGCACAAATTCTTTCTGGCATTTTCTATTTCCTCCACTAAAAATCACTCCTTTGAATCATAGTTTAACGAAAAGCTGAGTGTAGCATATTTTATATGAAAATAGGCGCCTAAACGCGCCTGCTGCACGCAGTAAATCTGCGAGATTTTCTTTTATGTGAAAAGTAGTTTTTATTATTCTGGGTTATAGCTATTAACATTTTGCTGTTCCTGTTGTTGTTGTCTGCTGTCATAGCCTTAGTTTTAGCTCTGGCGGAACAAAAGAAGCAGCTAATAATAAGTCACATAAAGTCAAATGTGGCATGTGTGTCAGAGCTAGAGTGGCAGAAAGTAAAGAGAAAGAGTAAAGCAAATGGAAACAAAACAAAACGAAAACCGATTAGAAAAGCACTAAAACTATAAAACTAGAGCAACAGTGGCACTGAATGGAGTAACAGAAGAATAATGTGTAGCGAGATACCAAATGCGACCGGAAGGAAGGATAAACCAGCTCCGACAGCTGTTAAAGTGTGATGCAGGCAGCCGGTCGAAATATGACTGAGAGAGGTGAATAAATAAAAGTCGCACGCATTGTGAACTCATCTGGCCACACACATTCATTGCCAGCCTGGTGAAAAGTTTCATGTGACAGCCAGCAACGACAGCAACGGCTTAATGCTTCATATCACTCATACGCCCCGTGTGCATTTATGGCCAAAGTATTTAAATGTTAATTATGAGCGTAGCGGCATAAACGGCAACGTGCATAAACTTTTCATATTAAAAAATTATTCTGCTTATGTGCTGCTAATGGTTGGCGCTGCTATAACGAAGGTTTTGTTTTTTTTTTTGCTGGTGTTTGTTTGCGCTTCACCAACTTTAATGACGTAATGCTTAAATAATTTTTGCATTATTTAATAAAACGAGCGCATCTATAGTGAGCTTTGGCATGAATGAGGCTAATTATATGAGCTGGCGGAAAATATGAATGATGAATAAACATAAATGTGTCATTAATGAGGGAAATCGAAGAAATGAAACTTTGAGAAAAAATATAGAAAAAGCTGCAGTTTTGAATGAAAGTTGGAGATTAGCATTGAAGTAGGGAAATGGAAATACGGAAAAGAAATTTGCAAGTAATGCACAAAACGCAGGAAATGAAGAGCATGAAAAGTAAAAAAAATCAGCACAAAAAATAACAAAAATTAATAAAGAGAAATAAGAGGATTGTTGCATAAGAAATAGTGTGAAGACTGTAGGGTGAAGTTGATAAACTTCTGAGTAGTCTGAGAATTGTATCAAAGAAAAAGAGAAAATGGAATAAGCATAAGTTACGAACTCAATGAACAATGTGATAAGAAAGCTTCACTGACAATTTGAGGAAGAAAATAATGGAAAATAATGGTCAACAGTCTAGAAAGGATAGTCAAACTTTTCTGAAATAAAATGAGAGATAAAATCATAAAAGACTATTTATATAATTTTGCAAGTTTATTATGTTAAACAGTCTTCTGGAGCTCCACTTTCTAATTTTCTTCGTAAAGAATTATGTTATTTTATTTTATTTTTTATTTTATTTTACTTTATTTTATTTTATTTTATTTTATTTTATTTTATTTTATTTTATTTTATTTTATTATATTTTATTTTATTATATTTGATTTTATTATATTTGAATTTATTTTATTTTATTTTATTATATTTTATTTTATTATATTTGAATTTATTTTATTTTATTTTATTTTATTTTATTATATTTTATTATATTTTATTTTGTTTCATTTTATTTTATTTTGTTTTGTTTTGTTGTGTTTTGTTTTATTTTATTTTATTTTATTTTATTTTATTTTATTTTATTTTATTTTATTTTATTTTATTTTATTTTATTTTATTTTATTTTATTTTATTTTATTTTATTTTATTTTATTTTATTTTATTTTATTTTATTTTATTTTATTTTATTTTATTTTATTTTATTTTATTTTATTTTATTTTATTTTATTTTATTTTATTTTATTTTATTTTATTTTATTTTATTTTATTTTATTTTATTTTATTTTATTTTATTTTATTTTATTTTATGTTATGTTATGTTATTTTATTTTATTTTATTTTATTTTATTTTATTTTGTTTTATTTTATTTTATTTTATTTTATTTTATTTTATTTTATTTTATTTTATTTTATTTTATTTTATTTTATTTTATTTTATTTTATTTTATTTTATGTTAGTTTTTTATTTAACTTTACTTATTTTGTTGTTTTTTTGTTTTGTTGTTTTCTTTTTGTATTTATGTTTTATTATTATTATTATTTTTATTATTATTATTTTTATTTATTATTATTATTTTTATTATTATATTTATTGTTATTTTCGATAAAAAAAAAATGTTTAATGTTTTTTGTTTGCGTCATTCACCAAATTTTCATCAAATTTTGCGTAATTTACCACTTGTTGCTCAAAAATCTTGAATCCAAATAAATAAAAACATTCTGAACGAATTACAAACAAAATTCCAAGAAAATCACACACAAACATTCACATAATGTGCCTTATAGAATTATGTGTCTACAGACACACACAAACACGAAACGAGAATCTGACACAAAGGTGCCCAATTTACACACTTAGCTGTCAGATTTATGATTTCTTGAAGAAACGATGAACGCGCCAAGCAAAGTGCGACGAAGCGAGTCGAGTATACAAACCTAACATCATCAACAACAACAACAACCACTTTACACAAAACAGCTGCACACCACTTGAAAGATATTCAATATTTTGGCTCTCATTCAAGCATATACAAGTGTGTTTGGGTCGGTGTGTGTATGTGTGCGTGTGTTTGTGTGTATGACTTGGACCGATGCCAGGGCCAACTGCATGCAAATATGCATGTAATCAGCTTATTTGGGCATGTTTATTAAATAAATTGAATTTTAACAATGATATTCAATTTACCAAATTGAATTTCACTCGCACACTGCGTTGGTCGCCAGACAAATACACGTACCTATACATATACACACACACACAAACATACATTGCGGCATAAGCTTATGAACAGCGCTACGTGCTGCGTGCACTCGAGTGCAAAGCAGTACTGATAACAGCAACAACAGCAACTGTCATAATAGCCAACTTAATATCAACAACAACAACAACGCCAACTGTAGTTCAAAAGTACTCACGCTCACCATTGACAACTGACCCCTGACGCTGTTATTCAAATTCGACGCCGCTTTGTCTACGCTTTTGCTTTGTTGCCGACGTTGCCGCTCCACTCCGGGGCCATGATTGGCTTTGGCATGATCCTGATTTCAGTGTATGGCAGTGGGGAAAAAATTAACGCTTCAACGGTGACACAGCCAGAACGCGTTCATCCATATGCAACACTTGGCCTCGTCGGCGACGGAGGTGAAACGTCAGCTGAACTCTCTGCCTTGGCGTTGCTTTAGTTAAAATTTTATTTCTCTAAAAAAACACAAAATTTCTTGCGCCTCATGTCCTCACTAGTCGGTTCTGTCAAATGTTTGCTTGAATTTTTTTTACTTTTAATTTTTAATTTTATTTTTTTTACTTTTTTTGGCATCAAATTTAATTTCCTGAAGTTTTCTTTTATCACTTGTGTCTCACTTGTGGGTGTGAATAAATTTGTGCCGCTTTTGCGCAGCGCCAGATGAATGCCACAGTCGGTGTTGGCTCCTCCTTTTACCAATTTTTGATTCATTTTTTTTGGTATTTTTTTTAGTTGCGGTTGGGTGTTGCCAGCTGCTTTTGCCCGCAGCGCACACGTTTTTATGATTGTTATTACTGCCTTGATTGTTGTTGTTGTATGTTTAAAGCGCCAATTTTTCAGTTTCTTTTCTTCGTTTTTACTTACAAAAGCAAAAACCACTAAATAAAAATTGGCAACAAAAAAATAACTGCCTTGTAGCAACACAAAGTTTGCACCCCAATTGAAAAGAAAGTGAAATTTGAGCACTTATGCTACAGTGGCTTAAGCGCTCTCTGCACTTGTGTGTGTGTGTGTGTGTGTGTGAGTGTGAGTGTGTATGTGTGCGTGCGTCTGTTAAAGCTGCCTGTTTGTGTGGCGACTGTATTCAAGTTTGAGGTTGTTTTAATTTTATTCTGCGTCAACGTTTGACTTTGGCTCAATTCGTTTGCCGTCAGTCGAGGTTAATCTGATGTCGACTTCAAATATGCTAAATGAATTTACTTAGCTGCAGATAATAAGTTGCGTATCAAAGTTTTTAGCCAATTTTTCAAGGATTTCTCAAAGATTTTGTGTCGTTTTGAATTATAAGAACTCAAAGTAAGAGTAATTGCATTGTAAATTGTAGTCTACTTTCAGGGTTATTTGAATATTTTCGATCATTAGTAAAATAAGATTATCTACAAAAGTTTTCAGTAAAAGAGAATATTGAAAAAAGTTAATAAAAAGTTAAAAAGTATTTAAAAAAATTTAAAAAATTTACAAATAAATAATACAAAATAATAATACAAAAAATGTATATAAATACTTCAATTTTGATAATTGAAATGCATTTTTTTATTAAAATTTCCTTGTTTTAAAAAAAAATATTTTATTGGTTTTTTTGAATGCTTGTTTCAATTTTTTTTATATATTTTTTTATTATATTTTAAATTGTAATAAAACACAAAATAAAACAAAACAAAACCTTTTTTTTTACACAAACAACAAAAATGTTTTAATAAAATTGTTTTAATTAACAATATTGAATATTTTTTTTTATAAAAAGGTTTTGTTAGCAACATTTCCTTTTTTACCTATCAAAAAGTGTTGTCTGTTTTTTTTTTAATATGCTTGTTTTCATTTTTATTTTTAGTTTCTATTTTCATTTGTGAAGAGAATATATTTCTATATACAGTATCTGTCAATTGAATTACGAACGAGGAGAATTTTTCATGATATTCACTTTCTATTAGGATTTTTCACTATAAAAAAATAAAAATGAAGCATTTGGCTTTGCATACATTATTTTAAGTATTTAGGCTTTGATTTGAAAATGTAAGACCCGCCTACTTTTCGATCGAGGGCGTAAGCAATACTAATGTTGTCAAAGCTGTAAGTTTCAGTCATTCGTTCTTGATGTGTTATCGCGTGTGAAGTCAGTGAAATCAGTCGAAGATCGAAATAGTGGTTAAATTTTTTATTGAACTGGGTTATTGTTAGTTTTGAGAACAAACGTACGTAAAAAAAATTGCAGTTTTAGTTACGTGCATCCCAAACGCGATAGTTCTATAATTAAAGTGTTTCCAGAAGAAAATGGGTAAAAAAGCTGACATAAAAGTCGAAAAAAGACGCAAGTCGTGGCTCTTCTCAAAGAAGGGGATGTGACCATTTCCAAAATAGCCAGAATTGTGGAAATGTCAAAAACTTCAGTTGCTGCAATAGCAAAAAATACTATGAGGCACTTGGCGATGCCTGCATTTTTTGGAGTAATCGCCAAAATTGCAAAGGAAACCGGAAGACCATTGCTAGAGAGGACCGCTTGATTGTGCGAACAACCTTAGAAATTGGAATGAGGTTAGAAACTATGGTGTTGAGATATCGCATCATACTCTACGCAGACGTCTTTATGAAAACGGCTTAGAGCACAGAAAGCCAGCCAAAATGCCTAAATACGGTAAAGATGCGGCGACGGCGCTTTTTGTGGGAAAAACTCCATAAGGATTACGATTCGAGCTATTGGAACAAGGTAAATTACTGGGCATATATTTTTTGATGTGATTTATCTGTAAAAACCAACATTTTGAAAGTAAATATTTCTTTCATTTTCATAGGTCATCTTCAGTGACGAATGCCGTCTGGAGGCGGTGAAAGAAGTGGCGAAGAAGAGTGGGGAACGATTTTCTGATGTCTGTACTCTTCCCACAATCAAATATCCCCCCGCGGTAATGATGTGGAGTTGCATTACCAGTGAAGGTCCTGGCCCGGTAAAATTCGTTGAGGGTACAATGCGGTCTGCCCAGTACAGTGATGTCCTTCAAAATGTTTTGGTACCATATTTTAACTGTCTTCAGTATCCAGCGGGAGAATACACTTTTATGCAAGACGGGACGCCTTGCCACACAGCCAGAGCTAGCATTAACCACATAAATTCGTTGGACTTGAACATGCTACCGTGGTCCGGCAATTCTCTGGACTTTAACCCGATAGAGAATTGATGGGCTTATCTCAAACAAAAGGTCTATCAGCGACAAAATACCATAATTGAAATTTTGAAAGAAAACATCAAAGATGTGTGGGCAAATGATGCCGATTTAAAAATAATGATTGATGCTTGCATTCGCAGTATTCCCGATAGAATAAAAGCTGTACTGAAAAACAGGGGCGGGGCAACAAAATATTAAATCTATACACTTTTAAATTTAAAGGAATATAAATATATATATTGCTGAATAAATTAAATCGTATTTTGTTAATTTATTTTAAATAGTTTTTAATTTATTAATTTAATTTATTCAAAGTCAAAATGTTGGATATTTTCTCACCGTTCGTAATTCAATGGACAGATACTGTATAAACTACTATATATTTCTATATATAAACTACTATATATTTCTATATATAAACTACTATATATTTCTATATATAAACTACTATATATTTCTATATATAAACTACTATTCTATATATAAACTACTTTTATTGTAAATATTTTAAATTATTGAAAAATATTTTTTTTTAATTTTTTTTAATAAAAATATTTTTTTATAAATTTTGTTTCGTTCAAAATAGTTTTCTTTTTATTTTTTAATTCATAACTTATTTTTATTTAATTATTTAAATGAAAAAAATTGAAAAAACGCATTTTAATAAATAATAAAAACTAAAATATTGTTTTTAGATAAAATTACAAATTTTTTATGAAAATAATTACACAATTTTTGTTATTAAGTAGGGTAAAAGGTTCGGTTGTGGGCATAGTGCGGTTGTGGGCACCCCTTCGTATCTCTTGATAGAAAGCAGGCTGGGTTTTTTTGACTAAGGCCATTTGTTCATTATGGAACCACGATCTGTTTGTGCCAAATACTAAGTCGAACAGACACGCCTGCTTTGTGCTGGGACCATATATATCTTTCTGTGCTTAAAAAATAAGACAAAAATTTTTTTACACATTTTAAATGGTGTCATAAACCGAAGTGAATCCATCGAGAAGGCGAGTAAAATGCATTTTTATTTAGTTAATTTTTTATACTTTGTGATCCAATATTGATTACAACCAATATGTTTACCCCGAACAAATTTTTCACTACTTCTCAAAATGGCTGCCAAATTCGGTTGTGGGCACCGCAATTAGTTCGGTTGTGGGCACCCGTCTTTTAGTGATTTTGTAAGTTTTGGTAAGTTATTTCATCAAAAATGGTCTTTTAACGCATTTTTTGGTTGTTTTAGCTATATCTTCCGAGGGTAAATAACAAAAATCCTCCGATATTTTTTTAATGTGTTGGATGTAATTTAACATTGTTCTGCAGATAACACTGTGCGACAGCATTTTTCACACTGGAAAAAATCCATATGGGCGTGAAAATAAACACCAAACATAGTAATACTGCGTATTCAGTTTTTCATTTCTACATCCTTTGTCCTTTTAAAAGGACTTCAAAATTTTGAAGGGGATAAAAAATAAAAAAAATATAAAAAATACTTAGCCTCGTTAAAATATGGCGATATGTATATCAAATGAAAGAGGAAAAGCTCAAGAATTTAAATTAAATTGATTTTTTATCTATTTGTAAAAAAAGGATATGAAAAAGGTTCTTTGAAAATTTTAATCCTTTATATCCTTGAAAATTTATAACGAATTTTCTTGAAAAGTAAGTATGTTAGAACCCAAAATCTCTTTGATCACGTGTCAAAATTTCATTACTCTAATTTTATTTGTTCGAAAGTTATTAAAAAAAAGGTGGGAGCTGCAAGTCTAATGCAGTACAAGTATTCTAATTTATTTGCGTATCAGTATTTTAAATAATAAAAAAGATACAAAATCAAAGAAGCGAGAATAATGAAATTTTGACACGTGATCAAGGAGATTTTGGGTTTAAACATACCTACTTTTTAAGAAAATTCGTTATAAATTTTCAAGGATATAAAGGATTAAAATTTTCAAAGGACCTTTTTCATGTCCTTTTTTTACAAATAGATAAAAGATCAATTTAATTTAAATTCTTGAGCTTTTCCTCTTTCATTTGATATAGATATCGCCATATTTGAACGAGGCTAAGTATTTTTTATATTTTTTTTATTTTTTATTCCCTTCAAAATTTTGAAGTCCTTTTAAAAGGACAAAGGATGTAGAAATGAAAAACTGAGTACGCAGTACTACTATGTTTGGTCTCTAGTTTCACGCCCATATGGATTTTTTCCAGTGTGAAAAAATTTTTTCATTTTTGTCGCACAGTGTAAGCTAACCACAAAATCGACTGCCGCAGCGTATGCGATTTCCCAACGCTACAAAAAGAAGGTGGAAGAAAATTTCGGAGACATCAAAGGTGTCGACGGTGGTGTTTTCTTCTTTTTCTTCTTTTCGTGGATGTTATCGAATCAGGTTGACTGGTGTTTTCCACCTTCTTCAGGTCACAACACTTGAAGAGTGTTGATTAATTAGGTTGAATTTCATTTTACTTTAGGTCTTCTTGACAGCCCAGGAGAATGACTTGGTCACTTACATTTTGAAATGCCCGTCCATCTAAAATGTGCCCACATGCGTACCAGCTACTTCACATGCGTGCATTGTGCCTCAAATAATTAAAACTTAATATTTTTCTATATTCGTGTTGGTTTTTCTTAATATTTCCTCGTTTCCAGCAGATTTTCCAAGGGTGCCCACAACCGAACCGAAAAAAAATTTTTGTTAAAAATGACTACTTTACGAAATTAAAAAAAAAAATTTTCTATTTGACGGAATCGATTTACTTTTGTCATTACTTGTTAGCTAAGGTTTCTAGCTTTCCATAGATGTCCATATGTCCGATTAAGAAGAACTTGGTAAAAAGTTATGAGCCAAAATCAAAAAGGTGCCCACAACCGGACCCATTCCCCTACAATTTTTTTATTGACAATATTTTTATTGTCAATATTGACAATTTTTATTATATTTTTTGGTTAGTCAAAGTAGTTCTTAATTTTTTGATTTATTATTTATCTTTTTATTTTCATGAAAAAAATATAAAGTATAGTAAGTTAAATAGAAAATTAAGGTGTTAGACTTAGCCTCAGCAATAATGTTAGGTATCTTGGTCTAACACTTGGCTCTACCATAAACTGAATTGGAAGGCCAACATTGCTGAAAGGGCGCGGAAAGCCTCGTGTGCTCTCTACTGCTGTAAACGTGCTTTAGGCGCAAGATGGGGACTCCAGCCTCGTGTTATGTCGCGGCTATACTCGGCAGTGGTTGAGCCAAACCTACTTTATGGCGCCGTCTTTTGGTGGTCGGCCATTAGCAAGGCGGTCAACCTGAAACCTCTTGACAAAGTCAGGAGGATGGTGGCCCTATTGGTTACTGGGACTCTCCGCATTACACCCACCAAAGCACTGTTCACCCTCCTCAACTGGCTCCCAACTGCGCAGCGGGTTAAACTACACGCGAAGTGTTCTGCAGTCAGACTTCACGCGATTTTCCGTTGGGCTATATTGGATCTTGGTCACTCCAGGATTCTTATCGAGGATTGCTCGATGCCCACCGGCATCGACCTTATCACCTCCCCTACTAAGCTTGATCATGGCTTCACTATTCGTATCCCTCGCAGAGATGAATGGACAGGTACCGAGTTATCGACCAATGACTCCATCAACTTCTATAGCGACGGCTCCACATTGGATAACAAGGTTGGCTGCGGAATTTTCGCTCTTCGCAACCTTAGCCGTCACCCGATAAGCATAACGGTCTCGGTGCTTACGGGACACTGCAATCCAACGACTTATGTCGATGGTGCGACTCTGAGGAGGAGGACGAGACCGTTCTGTGACTGTGACTATTTGCACTTTTTCAATATATTTAAAAACTGTATGGCAGTCTAAATTCTTCAAGATTTATACATAACATTTTTTATAAAATTTGTTGTATATGGAAAATAATATTATTTTTCCTTCGATTACTATGACCAGAAAAAGCACAAAATGAAATTTGTCCTTCCACAATGTTCCAAAGATTCGTAGAAGTAACAACGTCAAGCACAGTTCATGCCAATTAAATTTTGCAATTGTTAGAAGGATTCGATTTAAGGGGAGGTTCTTTTAAATTTTTTGGAAAAAATCGTTTTTTTTTTACATAAAATGCAAGCTGTATGTCCGTAGAATATGTGTACGAAAGGATTTTTCGATACGATCGATATTCAAACAATCAGAGCGTCAGAGTTTGTTTCTTCTACAGTGTTTTCCCCAGTTTTTTCCCGGAGCTGCTATCTTTCAACACGTTTTTCTCGGAACCACGTTTTCCATCTGAACTTCAAGGATATCTCTTGATCTATTGTTCTAATTTCCTTAATCTAAAGCATGTTTGAGAGGTGGTCATTTTTTAAAGCCGCCATTGTTCAGCCGCCGTTTTGAATTTTGTTACAAAAAATATATCATATTATTGTATAATAAAATACCCATTCAACCGTCAAAACCGGATGTTTCTATGTTTTTTCATCGTGCCACAAATCATTTCCAAACTTAGGCCTTGTTTTGGCCAAATTAAGTCCCCTTAAGTCAAATATGCAACAGTTTGTTCATCAATTTGTTGCCATTTTTAAATTAATTCCATTAGGTCTCTTCCATAGAAAGCCTCGTCCCTGTAGGCAAAGAACTGTGAAACTCGATTTTCATAAACTTCTCTCGAGGCAAATTTTTTACCAGCAATATGTCATGGACAGAAATAGGTAGTAATCACTTGGTGGCAGGATTGGACTGTGAGTTGGATGCACAAGAACCTCCCAACCAGTTCCCGGAGCTTCTGATGAATAACTATCGATGTGTGTGGCCTGGTGTTGTCTCGATGGAACACAATTCCTGTTCTATTGGCCAAAAGTGAACACTTTTAATCGAATGCTTCTTTCAGAAGGTCCAACTTCTGTCAGTACAGGTTCGAATTAAGGTTTTAGTTGTAGAGTAACAGCACAAGGCAGATGTTTCCCGGTCAATCCCAACAAACACACAGTAGAACCTTTCTGACCGTCACTTCTGGTTTGGCCACCGTTTGTGAAGGTTCACTGCCATTCAACCACGTCAATTTTTTCTCAACGTTGTTGTAAGTGATTCGCTTCTCAACACCAGTCACCATTCGCTTCAGTTTGAATGGTTTGATTTCGTTTGAGGGGAATTCGGTCCACTAGGTTTTTTGCATTAACTCCTCCAAACCTCATATATCAAACTTCTTTTTGTATCCATTTAAATGGTTCCAACAAGTTGTTTGTGCAAAGTTTAGCTTCTGCGAAATCAAAATAATACTTGCCTGACTCTCGAGCTCAACGGTTTACATGATTTCATCAACATTTTTGACATGAAAATTACTTGAATAGTCTGTATTCTTTCTTTGGTGGCTGATTTATCTCTATGCTACGAATGTGATAAAGAACAACAAAAAACATTTCTTCCAAAGTTTTCCCCTCAGATCACTTTAGAGCAATAAAAATAAAATTTTTAATTCCAATTACCAGCTCCAAACTTGCCTCTACTGAGCAAATTAGATATTTTTTATATTTCATTTTACTACCATTTTTAGGTATTTTCCATCACTGTCAATAAAACTGACCAACCAATTTCCATTTATTTCTTTTTATTCAAAACATTAAACAAACAATCAAATTAAAACCACCCACAAGTTTTTGCATTAAAAATATTTCACACAGCTGCTGTTATGCAATGCCTTCTGGTTGTTTTTGTTTACAGTTGATGGCACAAAGGCATAAACTCCCATCGGCATCGAATTCACTCGGCACCACAGCAAAATGAAAAACCGAAACAACGAGGCCACTGCAGTCATACGTCGTCAATCATAAATTTTCACTTTGCTCTGCATTGTTTTACTCAATGTTGATTTATGTTTGTTGTTGTTATTGTTTGCCTATAGTGTTGCTTTGATATGCCGCAATTAAGGCAGCCAAGCTGTACTCTTCCATTGAAAAAGTACGCTTTGTACTCTTTAAAATTTTGCATTTATATAGAAAGTTGAAAATTTAACATAAAATCAGATGGAAAAAAGAGCCACACAGAAAACGTGGCGTTGAAGGCATCTCTTGAGTTGGAAAATATTTTTATGAAAATAAATATTTTGAACAAAAGTAAGTAAAAGTAAGCACTGAACGCTAATAAGAAACCAACACTTTCTGCTCACACAGCACACAAAGCCAACCGCATACGCCCCGGTAGTACTAATTTATAAGTGCCGCAGGGCCTGAACAGAGTACAATGCACTGAATGCGTAACAAAGCCCAGCCGCCACAACAACAACACTCAACACTCAGAGGCATAACAAGGCCAACAAAGCATGGCATAAGAGAGCTTAAGTAACAGCGAAAAGTCTAAGAAAAGAAATCAGACAAATGTAGAAATTGTATACCGCCCAAAGTCCCGCAGGTGCCATTTAACTCGTCGTAAAGTTAAATATAAATTTTTAAAATAGAACAATTCAAAGCAATACGAGAAAGACAAAAGCAAAAACAAAAACGGCATAACGGTACGTAAGCAGAAAAACAATGCATTCAAAAGTGCTGCCTGTTTGGTCGGAAAGTCTCGGCGGGCCATGCAAAACGAACTATGGCCATTAAGATATATGAAATTGAGAAGAATCAAAAATAGGGGGGAGGGGGATTGTGTGGAATCTGAAGACTGGATATGTAAATGTGTTGGATCGACACAACTAAAGTGGGCAGCATTTTTGTATTTAAATATTTTCAAATATACAAAAAGAGATACAAATTATGGTTTTGGAGATTTTTCGAAATATTTTTAACTTCAGGAATGGATATTGAAAAATAGGTTTAAGGTGAAGAATTGAAGGGATGGTTTTTTAATATATAAAAAGCACTGAGCTAAGTTAGACTTACAGATCTTTAGAAGCATTTTTAGCTTCAAAATTTAAATTATTTATTAAATTAATTTTTAATTTTTAAATTCTAAATGTTTTCAAAATTTTTTTAAATTTATTTAATTATTTCATTAATTATTTCAAATTTTTTTCAAAAGTTGTTTTTAGGCGTCAATTTCGAAACATAGTTTTGTTAACGTAATACAATTATACCACAACAACAAAGTTGATCAATTATACAACAACAACAAAGTTGTTCAATTTAACCCATTGCTGCCGGGTACCAGTTTCGCCCATACGATTTTGGTAAAATTTCATACACGACCTGGAATTGACCCAAAATGATCAGAAACAAAGTTTAATTTATTTTTCTCTCTCTGCACGTTGCTGAGGTATTCATTGGGTATTTTGTACCCATTAGGTACTTTTTGAAGTGATTAGCTAAACACGTGAACAGTATTTTTTACAGGTGAGTTAGGAGGCAGATTTTTGTGAGGTTCTAGGACTTTTGGCGTCTGGTAACTCTAGCTAAATGGCTTCATTTTAGGGTGACCTCCACTAAACTCAGGTAGTTCCATGTTTACCCCAACCATCTCTACCAATGATTTTGAGATATCTTCACCACGAATTTTTCTGTGATTTTTTAAAAAGTCAGTTTTCATGGGTAAAATTTTACCCATTAGGCAGCAATGGGTTAATTTAATGTAATACAAGTTTTAGTTTTTTAATTTTCCAGTTTTTCACTAAAAAGCTGCCTAAAAATATGCCACACAAATGCTACAGAATAGCGCCTCCCACTATTTTTAACGTATCCATATCTTGCACAATTGTAGCATAGTTTTAGGCTTTCGTTAATTGCAAAACATTGCATTGCATCAAGAAGTTAACTGTTAACTTCATTATTATTGCCGGGGAATGTGCAGTGCGACCTAAAAGATCTATTGTGCCCCCTTCATGGCCTTCACAGTTCACATTCGTGAGTCCAGAATCCAAAAGGAATCTTAGTATATTTCCTAAGCCTTTGGAAACCCAGTGCGATCCTGGTATAATAAAGTCACCCAGGTGCTTCTTTCTCTTATGCATCAGTACAGGGCATTTTCCTAGTATATGTATTGCAGTCTCATTTTCCTGCAAGCACAACCTGCAATACCCGTTTTCACAGATTCCTAGCTTAGTTAGAGATAGTTCAATCTACAATGCCCTGTAAGCATTCCCGTGATAATCCTAAGATTGTTTTTTCATAAGGTCATACATTTCTCGAATCGTATTCTATTATAGGATGCGATAACTAGCTTCGAATGCTCTAGACCTGGTTGATTTTCCCAGTATTGATTCCTTCTGGTTGTCTTGTCCTTTCTCAATAGGATGGAGGAAGCTCCTTTTCCCAATCCCACAAAAATGTTCTGGGCCGACAAAGGATGTGGAAGGTCCCCTCCTTGCCAGTTCGTCAGCCCGTTTGTTCCTTCAATTCCAGTGTGGCCCGGAACCCCAAGTACCCAGACCTTGTTGTAACGGCCAAGTTCATTCAGCTTCTCAAGGCACTCCAATACCAGTTTCGAGGACACCTGATCGGATCTAAGAGCCTTGATTGCCGCTTGGCTGTCAGAAAGGATGGCAGTCTTCGGGTTCCGGTAATTCTTCATCAGATTGAAGTGAGCACACATTTCAATGGCGTATATTTCCGCCTGGAAGATAGTGGTGGGCTTTTCCGTAGGTTCCGAGTATCTTATCCTCGGCCCATAAACTCCTATACCGGTGCCTTCCTCCGTTGAGGAGCCATCTGTGTACCAGGATATGATGTGCTGGTCTATAGGATATGTTAACGATATACCTACCCATTTCCTTTTGTTACTAAGTTCAGTTTTGAACCGTTTTACAAAGCTGAACTTCGGTGAGATTGTGTCCCTCGGTATTGCGATTTCGGGATGCTGATGCGTGAGAGTATCAATCCTCTTACGACTCAGGAATCCCTCAGCCCCCATATTAACATCAGCTGTCAACTGTTAACTTCAGTCAGCATAAACATTTGTGCACACTTTTAAAAGGACTTTGAGTGTTAATAAAATTAGAGTATTTTTATGTTGTTGAAATTTGGCTTTTCAGTCCGAAAATATACTGCACTTTGAAACACATCTGTGTCAACTCAAGTAGCTATGCAGGCAAATTGTAGTGGCTTCTCAAAACAGAGCACACGTAGGCCACAGGGGCCTATTGTGATACCACAAATGGAGCACGGAAAGGACAAACATACAAACAAAAGTGCTCACAAGGGTCTCTAATATGACGCAAGTAAAACAAAAGTAAGTTGGTAATGAATAAAAACATAAAATGACGCATATAAGCCGAAAAGTATGACATAATAATGTGCCAACAATGCAAATAAGCAGAGCACACAATCAAAAGAAGGAAAACCCAACAGAAATGCATGAAATACAAAACAGTCACAAAGATATCTGACACATTAACAAATCATAAAGATTTGTCCTGCAGACAGCCTCACTAAGTGGTGTATTTTTACTTTTGTAGTAACAAAAACAAAATAAAATAAAATAAAAACCAGCAAACAAGCCAGTGAGCGCCAGTTTAATAACACATGTGCGCCTGCAAATATGCTTTAATAACTGATCATAACAAGCTTTAATGACTTGAAGAGCATTTTGTGCGCACGCCAATTGAACATTACGTCGTTTAATGCTTATGACAGCTTTTAGCACAGCATTTTCATCTATAATTTCACTGCCTTTCGGTTAAATGCATATTTTGTTTTGACATTTGACATACTTGACGTCGCATGCATAAAAATCCAAAGTTATGTTTATTAGTATTATGAGGCAAATTTCCATGGTATAGACTTCTACATATGGTATATACTCCTACATATGTGTGGGTTTTTTCTCTACTATTTTTCTCTGATATGTGTCTTGGGCATATGTGTGTTTGTGTGGGTGTGTTTTTGTTTTTCGCTGCAGGCGTTTTAATTGTGCGCACACAACGCAACTTCATTTTAATTAACTCCGCCCCACGCACAATAGTTGAGGTTGTTATTGTTGTTGTTGTTTTTGTGATTATAGTGTTTTCTGTCTATACGCTCGAGTTTAATAGTTGTCGTTACGGACTCTGCCATTAAAATAGACACTTTACGCCGATAAGTGAGTCATTGTCATTAAACTCGATTGCAGTGAGTTGAAAACTTAAAGAATTTCATTTATTAAATTCTAAGAGAGTAAAATCATTTACTTCACTCACTTTAAACCGTGACTAACTCCAGCCAGTTTTGATTAATCAATCAATCAATTTAAGTTTGATTTAATTCTAACCCTAACTCCAGCCAGATTAACTATTATTGATTACTATTCATCACTCATTCCCATTTATCAGTCATTTATGCATCTCAATCAATTCAAGTTTAATTTAATTATAGCTCTGACTAACTCCAATTAATTTTAAATTTCCATCATTCCTATTCATCAGTCATTCATGCATCTTAATCAATTCAAGTTCAATTAAATTATAACTCTGACTAACTCCAGTTAATTTTAAATCTTCATCATTTCACTCATCAGTCATTCATTTATTTCAATCAATTCAAGTTAAATTTACTCATATCTCTGACTGACTCCGGTTAATAAAATCTCCTTCATTCCCATTCATCAGTCATTCATCTATATCAATCAATTCAAGTCCAATTTAATTAGAACTGTGACAAACTCCAAATAATTTTAAATTTCCATCATTCCCATTCATCAGTCATTCATGCATCTTAATCAATTCAAGTTCAATTTAGTTATAACTCTGACTAACTCCAGTTAATTTTAAATCTTCATCATTTCCACTCATCAGTCATTCATTTTCTTCAATCAATTCAAGTTAAATTTAATTATAACTCTGACTAACTCCAGTTAATTTTAAATCTCCATCATTCCCATTCATCATTCATTTAGTCATTTCAAACAATTCAAGTTCAATTTAATTATAATTTTGACAAACTCCAGTTAATTTTCAATTTCCATCATTCCCATTCATCAGTCATTCATGCATCTTAACCAATTCAAGTTAAATTAAACTATAACTCTGACTAACTCCAGTTAATTTTAAATCTTCATCATTTTCACTCATCAGTCATTCATTTATTTCAATCAATTCAAGTTAAATTTAATCATATCTCTGACTAACTCCGGTTAATAAAATCTCCATCATTCCCATTCTTCAGTCATTCATCTATATCAATCAATTCAAGTTCAATTTAATTATAACTCTGACTAACTCCAATTAATTTTAAATCTTGATCATCCCCATTCATCAGTCATTCATTTATCTCAATCAATTCAAGTTTAATTTAACTATAACTCGGACTAACTCCAGTTAATTTTAAGTTTCCATCATTCCCATTCATCGACTGATGATTCATGCATCTTAATCAATTGAAGTTCAATTAAATTATAACTCTGACTAACTCCAATTAATCAATAAATCAATTTAAGTTCGATATAATTCTAACTCTAACTCCAGCCAGTTAAACTCTTCATGATTGCTATTCATCACTCATTGCCATTCATCATTCATGAAGTTATTTCAATCCATTCGATTTCGAATGCATTCTAACTCTGACTAAATTTATTTTAACTTATTTAACTTTGACTATTTAAACTTTACTTCATTCGCATTCATAACTCATTCATTAATTTGCTGCCTTCTCGTTACTTCATAACTGTAACTAAAAATTTGACTAATAATGGTTAATTCCAGCAAATTTTAACTCAGCTTCATTATCAATCATCATTCATTTACTTCAATCAATTAAAGTTTGATTTTATTCTAACTCTGATTGATTGAAATAAATTAATGATGATTGAGAATGAAGCTGAGTTAAAATTTGCTGGAATTAGTCATTTTAGTCAAATTATTAGTCACAGTTATGATGTAACTATAATCATTCATCATTCATCATCAATCATCATTCATTTATTTCAATCAATCAAAGTTCGATTTCCTTCTAACTTTGACCAATACCAGCCAAATTGAACTCAGCTACATTCTCATTCATCACTCATTCATTAATTTCAATCCATTCTAGTTCGAGTTCATTTTAACTCTGACCAACTCCAGCCAATTTTAACTTGACTTCTCAACTCTTGAGACTTATTCATATCAATCAATCCAAGTTCGATTTATTTCCAACTCTGACTATCTCCAGCCAAGTTCATATTTCCATCATTCCTATTCATAATTCATTAATTACAATCAATTCAAGTTCGATTTCATTCTTACTCTAACCAATTCCAGCCAATTTGAACTCAGCTTCATTGTCATTTTTCATTCTTTAATTTCAATTCAATCAAGTTCAATTTGATTCTAACTTTTAATAAGTTCAGTCAATTTTAACTCTCCATCATTCCCATTTAACTCTAACTAACTCCAGCCAAATTTATGTCTCCATCATTCTCATTCATCATTCATTAATTTCAATCCATTCAAGATCGATTTGTTTTTTACTCCAACCAAGTTTAGTCAATTTTAACTCTACATCATTCCCAATCATTCATGTTGGTCCATTCAAGTCCGATTTCGATTCCAGTCAACTCTTCATCATTTTCATTCATCATTCATTTATTCATCTGAATCATTTCAAGTTTTATTTTATTCTATCTCGGACTCACCGATTAAGCCACATTATTGTTACTTATTTATCTGTGTTAACACCTCTAAAATTCGATCCAGAATCTGGTCGAGTCAGGATCTGCTTCTTCCTCAAGCTATTTAAAATCTCTAACTCTGTCTGATTCCTATTTCATAGTCTCGCCCAAACTTTCTGTATCTCTATCGCACTCTATATCATTAAATTTTTCAAGTTCTGACCTCCTTCATTCCAACTTACTCAAAATTAACACCAGCTTCCTTTGTTTAAGTTCCTTTCTCAGTTTTAATTTTAAAATACTTTATTTCATACACGTGACGCCTATAAGTATGCCATCTTCTAAACCAACTTTCTACT
This sequence comes from Melieria omissa, assembly GCA_963971225.1. Lineage (NCBI taxonomy): Eukaryota > Metazoa > Arthropoda > Insecta > Diptera > Ulidiidae > Melieria > Melieria omissa. Next base: position 99,780,852 of record OZ020269.1, read on the forward strand.
TGAGCATCTACCGCCCTGATTGCATATAACAAGCAAAAATTTACAACTAAATTAAATTTTTTCATTTTTCGATGCAAGCACCGAAAAGTATGCAACCTTTTGTGCAGCATAAGAAGGAGGTAAAAGTTTTTCGCACCTCCACTGTTGGCACTTTTTCACACCAATGCAGGTAATACGAAAATTTTACATTAAAACTTGCCAGGAAACGTGTCAGTAAACTTTGGGTTTTTTTTTCATTAAAATTGTTTTGCTTTTCTTCGTGTATAACTTAATAACAAGCAAATAAAATATGCAAGAGTGTTTTTTTTTACCAAAAGCGCAAATTACTTTTGCATGTGTCGGCAACTTCATTCATTCGCTTACTGGCGCCGACTGGAGCAACATTATGTTTGCATTGCTGCAAGGAACTTGCAATTGCAACTAGTTGTGACAACAACAACAAAAACAATGTTGTAAACAACACTGCCAACTCATGCACAAAATTATAAAATTCAGCGAGGTGTGAGCAAAGACCAAGTTGAATGAAGTCGAGGAAATGGGAGTTGGAAATGAACGAAATGAACAGCGTTGAATTTTTTGTCATTGGCTCTGAACTTTTGTGCACATTCACCACAACCAAATGAACAGTTGCGACAATACGAGTATTGAAACAAAAAAAAAGTGCAACAGCAAAGCATAAAAAATTATAATGCAGTCATGCAGCATAAAACTAAAACAGCCACAGACACGACAGACAGACGGACAGAGAGACAGACATCACTTGCATATTTATTGATTGCATTAACTTAACGTTTGAATAACATTGGCGTTAAATTGGCTTTGGGTTTTTGTTTGGCTGCCGTTTGTTGTTGTTGTTGTGTGTGCTGATAGTGTCATGGTTTTTGTTCTGTTGTTGTTTGTATGTTAGTGGTAACGAACTTTTAATTGAAAAGACACACAGCCAGTAAACTTGTGGCGTAAAATGAGAGCAAATTCTCTAAGCGACATGTGATAGGCGCATCAAAAATTGTTGTTTAATGTGAATGAGAAAGTGTTAAGCTTAATTTGTATTACAACAAAAAAGGATTAAATTATAACTAGTATTAAAATTTAATGAGTTTTTGCAAGTTACAAGTTGAACATAATGAGAAGCGTGCAATGTGGAGCCGAGATGCGATGATATGGAGAATTCTGTTGCCATACTTCACTGCGACTCAGACAGCAAGGTGTGCACTACTACTTCACGTTAGTGTTCTCCACTTTTTTTGTATAGCAAGTAGTGATGAAACTCAGTGCCTGTAGTTATCGAAGACAGTTAATGTTTATAGAGACAGTTTTAGAGACTTAAATCAGACATTGAACCGAGAAGACAAATTTCAAACTCAATGAAAGACAGTAAACTACTGACAATGTGAATCTGCAGACAAATCTCAAAGACAATTCATGAGTTATTAAAATTTGAACAAGACATTTCATTCGTTTTAAATTGGTTATTTCAGTCGATGGCAAACAAAAAAGGTCTGTGTTTAAATATTGAATTCATTCATTCATGAATTTCAGTGTACTTGATTGAGGTCAGCTGACACAACTGAAAGTCGATGAATGGCGATAAAAGTTGATGAATAACATTTAAAGTCAATCAATGACAATGAAAGTCTGTGGAAGACAATCAAAGTCAGTGTAGGAAAACAAAAATTGATGGACGACGGTAAACGTTGGTGCAGAACAGAAGAAAATTATAGACGACAAATAAAATCGATGAATGATGATGAAACTCAGTGAAGAACAATAAAAGTCAGTGGATGAGAAGACAATTTTATAAGAGACTTTGACAATAGAAGACTAAACAATTTTGCAAAAAAAAAAACATGATGGTGAAATATTGAAATTGGTGAACAATGATAGAAATCAATGAGCAACGTTGAAGAAGAAATATTGAAATGCATGAACAGTAACAGCAAACATGAAAATTTTTTAACTGATTTGGTGGACTTTCAAAATGACTAAACAACGATCTGGGAATCTGTGAGCAACGATGAAAATCGATAGGCGACTTTGCTGAACCTTGAGAAGAATAAGCATCAACCGGAGTCGATAAAAAGAAATAAAAGTTGGTGTATGGCAGTATTTTTGGTATAGGGGTAAGAAGAAGAGCTTCCTTTGTGTGATTTGACCAAAGAAGGCTGAAGGCATTTTTTTTAATACTTCTTCGTCACAACTTTGTCAAAACTATGACAAGTAGATCGTGACAAATAGTATGTGACAAGTAAATTGTGACAAAAAGATTGCGACAAGAAAATTATTAAGAGTATATTGCAACAAGTTGATTGTGACAAACTCAATATGACACATAGTAGGTGTCAAGTGGATTGCGACAAATAGATTGTGACAAGTACATTCTGACAAAAAGTATGTGACAAGTAAATTATGGCAAGTAAATTGGGACAAATATGTTATGACAAGTTGAGTAGGACAAATATCATGTCACAAGTAGACAAGTAGACTGTGACAAAGAGATTGTGACAAGTAAATTATGGCAAGTATTTTCCAACAAGTTGATTGTGACAAACGCAATATGAAAAATAGTATGTGATAAGTAGATTTGTGATAAGTGGATTTCGACAAGTAGATCGTCACAAATAGACTGTGACAAGTGCATTATGACAAATAGTGTGTGGCAAGAAGAATATGGTAATTAAAGTGGGACAAATAGGTTATGACAATTTGATTAGGACAAATATCATCTCACTAGTAGACTGTGACAAGTAGACTGTGAAAAAGGGATTGTAACAAGTGGATGATGATACCTAGATTGTGACAAATATATTCCAACAAGATTTTAACAAGTAGATGATGACAAGTATGTTGTGACAAAAGGTATGTGACTAGTAGATTATGACAATTAAATGAGGATTAATATAAAAAATTGCGAAAAGTGGATTTTAACAAGTAGTTTGTGACAAATAGTGACAAGTGGACTGCTACAAGTAGTTTTCAACAAGTAAATTATGACAATTTGATTGTGAAACATATATTGTGACAAGTAGTTTGTAACAGGCAGATTGAAACATTAAATAACGACAAGTAGATTGTGGAAAATAGACTGCGACAAGTAGTTTGTGAGAAATAGATTGCGACAAGTAGAATTTAACAAGTAGATTATGACCAAAAATTGCGATAAATTTATTTCGATAAGTATATTGTATCAAATAGTATGTGACAAATTGATTATGACAAGTAGTTTGGGACAAATAGTATGTGTCAAGTAGATTATGACAAGTATATTTCGAAACAAATTGTGACAAACAGATTGCAGCATTTTAATTGCGACAAGTAGTTTGTGACAAATAGTATGTGGCAAGTAGACTGCGACAAGTAGTTTGTGACGAGAGGATTATGAAAATACGATTGTGACAAATATATTTCGACAAGTTGATTGCGACAAGAGGATTTGAACTTCTAATATTGTTGCAAATAGATTGTGACAAGTAGTTTGTGACATATACTTGTCACATGGTATATGTCACAAACATAGATTGTGACAAGTTGATTGTGGCAAGTAGTTTGTAACAAATAGTATGTAACAAGTAGACTGAGAAAAATAGTTTGTGACAAGTAGATTGTGACAAGTAGATTGTTACAAATAGATTCTGACAAGTTGATTGTGACAAATAGACATTGGGACAAGTAGTTTGTGACAAGTAAATTATGGCAAGAAGAATATGACAAATATGTTTAGACAAGTTGATTGCAGCAAAAAGATTTTAACAAGAATATTGTTACAAATAGATTGTGACAAGTAGATTCTGACAAGTTGATTATGACAAGTTGATTTAGTCAAAAAGATTGCGGCAAATTGATTGCCACAAATACATTTTTACAAGTAGATTCCGACAAGTAGATTGCGAAAATGTCTAATTGGGACAAGTAGTTTTTGACATAAAGATTATGACAAGAATAATGTGACAAATATATTTCGACAAGTTGATTGCAACAAGAAGATTTTAACAAGAATATTGTTACAAATAGATTGTGACAAGTAGATTCTGACAAGTTGATTGCGACAAGTTGATTGAGTCAAAAAGATTGCGGCAAATTGATTGCCACAAATAGATTTTTACAAGTAGATTCCGACAAGTAGATTGCGACAAATAGACATTGGGACAAGTAGTTTGTGACAAGTTAATTATGGCAAGAAGAATATGACAAATATATTTCGACAAGTTGATTGCAGCAAGAAGATTTTTACAAGAATATTGTTACAAATAGATTGTGACAAGTAGATTGTGACAAATAGATTGTGACCAATGGATTATGACAAGTATCTTTTAACAAGTAGATTGTGACAAGTAGGTTGTGATAATTAAAAGTACTCTCGATAATCATTTTAAGACTCCAAATAGGATTCTGCCACATTTATTTACATTGCACATTTGAAAACCCTACTCGATGCTTTTTTAAAGGCTCTCACCTGATAGTTTCCACTCACGAGTTGCTCCTGAAATAAAAAAAAATTATCCATCAGAAAGTGATATGGAAAATGAAATTTATTGTTTTTCTGACCACAGAAAAAGAGGATACAAAATGCTGACTGTGAAAAAGCTCAACAAATTTTATGGCAAATAAATGCAATGAAATTTTCCATATGATTAAAAATGACGAGCAAAAACTTAAACAATTTTATTGCAAACCAAAACAACATAGACATTTCTATGATTAAAAATGCTAAAAACAACACTAAAAAAACCTTTGGACCCTTAGAACGAAAACAATGCAGCGTTGGTCTTATTAGAACCAAAAATCACCAAACCAACCAAAATCATCAAATATACTAAAAGCATTGCGGTGGCAGGAAATGGAGAAAACGCTGACGGAAATAAAAATGAGCAAAAGGCTTAATGCAGCCAAAAAATCACACCAGAATAGATAAATAAAAAAGTAAACAAATAGAAAAACCAGGCTAAACCAAACAAAAGCAAAGACTGAAGACGCTCATAAAATAAGCCAGCAATAGGCGCCAAAGTTGGTATGAAAAAACGCATATAAACTGAGACAAGAAACTGAAACACAACAAAGCAAAAGCCGAGAAAAGGCGCAAAGCATAAACAAAAAAGCGGTAAGTGAACAGCAAAATTTAGCGTTGTGTGGTCTGGGCGCCGGAAAGGTTCAGGCAATTGTGATGCAAAAAAAATAGTGAGCGCCAGAAAAAAAAAGAAACACAATGTAAACGAGCAGACGGTGCATGAATATGAAAATGGTAAGCGCTGAAATCATAATCCCATAAAAAACAACAACAAAAAACAACACATACAAAAAAGAAGAAAAGCCAAAAAGATGCACGCAAAAAGGAAAATGTCTGAGCTAAGCGGAATTCACTGACAGCCTGGCAATTCGAATGTGTGAAGGGAAATCTACGAGTGTTTACTTGTTGTTGGTGTTTTTCCCTTTTTCTGCGATGCCTTTGCTGTTGTGCACTTTTACTAAGATATTTTTCTTGTGCGTGTATAAATTTTTGTTGGGAAAACAAATATCTTAGGCGGCTTGTTGCTGCTTATTTGCTTTTCAACGGCACCGCAAACAGGCCGCAAAACTTGCGTAGTATTTGGGTTGTGGGAAATTTGCTTCCTCGAAATGCGTGAGAAGTTAAACTGGGAAGCAAAAAGGTTGAAGGAAGAGCGCAAAGAAGTCAACTATTGTTACTGGTGGACTTTACGCATTATTGTCTATGTTTTTGCCATACATGTTCGTACGTGTGAGTGTGTTTGTGTGTGTGTGCAACTTGTTTGTGCCCAATGTGGCGCAACATAATGAGGTTTGCCTATGTTGCTGCCAAACAGAAACAAACAAAAACTAAATCAAAAGCAAATATGAGTGTAATAAAAGCAGAATGGTTTATTTAATGACATAGAAAATATGACACACATACCGATATATTTCTTTTTTAGTGTACCCACTGTGCAAAAAATTCTTTGTTTTATAGGGAGAAGTATTTTTGTATACTTAACTATGAAAGTTATAAGGACGAAGTTGAACGATTAGTCTACATTTAAGTCCTGATGACATATTTTTTTCTAAAAAAAACCAGTGCAACTTTTCAACGATATTTGAGTATAAAGTTTTAAAAGGACCTTTTCAATATCAATTCGTCCTTGCGCACCAAACAATTATTATTTTTTTTAATTCCAGAGATTTCTAGTTGTTAAGACATATTTTTTTCCAAAAAGAACCAGTGCAACTTTTCAAGGATATTCAACTACTCGTCCTTGAACGCCAAAAAATTAATTTAATTTTAATTCTAGGGATTTCTAGTCCTTAATACATATTTTTTCTAAAAAAAAAAAAACAGTGCAAATTTTCAAGGATATTCGAGTATATAAGTTTAAGCTTTTCAATATCTATTCGTCCTTGCGCACCAAATAATCATTATTTTTTTAAATTCTAGGGATTTTTAGTCCTTAAGACATATTTTTTTCCAAAAAAATGCAGTGCAACTTTTCAAGGAAATTCAAGTAAAAAGTTTCAAAAGGATATTTTCAATACCTATTCATCCTTGCGCACCAAAAAATTAAAAATTTGTTTTACTCCAAGGATTTCTAGTCCTTAAGACATTTTTTTTTCAAAAAACAACCAGTGCAACTTTTCAAGGATATTCAAGTAAAAAGTTTCAAAAGGATATTTTCAATACCTATTCATGCTTGCGCACCAAAAACTATTATTTCTAGTCCTTAAGACATCTTAAAAAAAAAAGTAATTTTTTCAAGGATATTCAAGTACAAAGTTTTAAAAGGACCTTTTCAATGCGTATTCGTTTTTACTCCTTTTTATAATTTTTTTAATTCTAGGGATTTCTGGTCCTTAAGACATATTTTTTTCCAAAAAAAAACAAGTGCAATTTTTCCAGAACACTTAAGTATTAAGTTGTAAAAGGACCTTTTTAATACCTATTCGTCCTTGCGCATAAAAAATATTTTTTTAATTCTAAAGATTTCTACTGCATCTTTTCAAGGATATTCAAGGATATTTAAAGTTTTAAAAGGACCTTTTCAATGCTTATTCGTTCTTACTCCTTTTTATAATTTTTTTAATTCTAGGGATTTCTGGTCCTTAAGACATATTTTTTCCAAAAAAACAAGTGCAGTGCTTCAAGGATATTCGAGTATAAAGCTTTAGAAAGACCTTTTCAATATCGTCCTTGCACACCAAAAAAGGTGTTTTAAGGATTTCTAGTCCTTAAGACATATTTTTTTCCAAAAATAAACCAGTGAATTTATGAAGGATATTCAAGCAGAAAGTTTCAGAAGGACCTTTTCAATATCTTTTCGTCCTTGCCCACAAAAAAATATTATTTTTTAATGCTTGTAATCTTTCTCTTTCATTTTGAGCTCATTTTAATATTCTTCATTGCGCTAATTTTTTAAATTTAAAAAATTTTTGGATTTCATGTATTTGGAATTTCAAAATCCTTCAAAAAAAATATAACCATTAAATATAAAAAATATAAATAAAATAATATTTTGAAATATTTATGTTCTTAAAATTTTCAAATCCTTTTGAAAAAACAAATCCTAACACCAACAAGAAAAACTAAAAACCAAGTTCTATTTTATTTGGTCCGCCAGTTTTGCAAGTATATCAATTTGTCTATGTGATTTCAAATTTTTGGATTTTCTTCTCACGAAGTCAAAGCACAAAATCCCAATAAATTACAAGATAAAACTAGAAACTAAAGTTAACTAATTACGGCGCGGTTAACCTGTTCTCGCTCCACGCGCCAACCGGCGACACTCACTCAGCTGTGTGATATATTGCATTGACCCTTGCCTCATCAAGTGTCAAAGCCGCTTAAGCACACCAACTCATTTTGCACACCAACGCACAAAAGACTCACATAACACACACACACTCACACATACTTGCAGCAAAAAACGTCGCAGTTAGTGAGTGCAAAACGCGTTGTTATGCTTGAATTTAATCCGCTTTGCAGTCGGCCAACGATCGCACGCCTGACCTGCGTCACTAAATGTGCGGCGCAGGCGCCAGTCGCCAGTCGTTTTCGGTATTTTCGTTATGTATTTATTTGGCTCTAAGGCTAAATTAACTAATTAGTTAAAACAATTTTCGCTTCGGCAAGCACACAGCCAAACTATAACGCTTCGAGACACAAATACATATGTAAACGCACATATACATTCACACATATGCACACTTACAGTCGCATATGCCAACAGTTAGCGGTTTACGTTCTTTTACTGAGTGGATTTATAACTGTGTGTGTATCTGTTTTGGGCTTATTATTTCTATTTATAAGGCGGACAATTTTTTATTCAAACTTTAGCAAAACAGGGTGTCTATAGATGATTCAGATTGCAATTTGCATATAACTTTTGAGCCTAATACCATTTAAAACCGTATTTTGTGAAAGGAATTTTTGGGGAGGTTTAAGCCCCAAAACCGCTCCCTGTTTACGACAATATTATATAATCAATCAATATTGAATAATCTTATCAATAAACTCTTAACAAAAAACTATTAACAATCGTGATCAACTTTATAGAAGCCATTAGACAGTTAAGCTTAAAAAGATTTTAGTTTATATCGAAAAACTGTGATTGCTACCATTTTTGAGGCATGGAAACCTAAAGAGCACGAATCAACTTTTCTGAGACAGCTCCTTGTTTAGCACTTTCGACCTCGAATTTTCCCCTATGTCTCGATATAACTTTTTGGTATTTGAATCATGAAATTCTATCCTACGAAGTGTGCAGACGACATTTGAAGTCGCCACGCCTCTTTGTTAGAGTTCTAGAGCTAGTTTACTTTTGAACAATTTTAGCTTAAAAAGGGTTAAATAAATTGTTTTTCAATATTTTTTAATTATAGACAAATTATATAATCTATATGGAAAAATGAAAAATTTTCACGTTTTTATTTTATTTAACCATTATTAAAGAAACAGGGTTTTGATTAATCAATCGTAGCTTTTGCTATTAGATTTCAAATAGGTGAAGCTGCTCTCAGGCAACTTTGGGGTCGACAGGATTAGGACGAGTAGGAGAAGAAATGTCATGGAAAATTATGTTTCACCTGATGCAGATTCTCAGCGGGCATAGTTTTTCCAAAGTGTTGTTCCAAGACGACACAGAATTATACTGTGAGCTCTGCGGTGAAGTGGAAGACGCAGATCATACCTTCTTAAAATGTGGCAGCTTCCAAGAAGAAAGAACTTGGGGCAGGTTGTTGGAGATGAACTGACTCTTGAAAACCTACGAGAGCATATTATGCGAAGCGTAGCAAGCTGTCTGTCTGTTTTTCTTAGAAAAATGAAGTGAATTCGCAGGACAGCTTATTTGAGCAGCAACTTAGGCTACCATGAAGATCGGGGAACCAGTTCCCAGAGGTGACTTTATTCTGTAAGAAACCGGCATGTATCTGTTCAAGAAATACATACCTGCCCAAAAATATATATGTACCACCTCTTTATATATACATTCATTTATACCTCAGGCCGATGAAATTAAAGAATATCGGTTTAGAACAGCGGTCGGCAAAGCTTAATCTTGTGAGCAGTACGTTTAGCACACGTACACAGTACGCTTTCTGAATCAGCCGTTGTTCGTGTATAATTTACACAGTGGAAAGAAATTTCACTGCGCTCACTAACACCATCTCATTGTCAATTTTGCCGACCCCTGGTTTAGAACAAATATTCGTAACAGACGACGGTCTAAGCACCATTAGTCACAAAAACCTACTTCAGAACACCAAAGTACCATGAGCCCAAGTATTTAGAACCCGCTATGACCGGGTAGCTATGAGGATACGTTTAGGGTAAGCATCTAGAAGACTAGAAGACGTTCTTGAGTAGGCCAGACCCTGCTCAAGCTGACTCAAAGATGATGACAAATATTAAGCAATGTGGACGTCTCTAATAGCAGATAGGGGAATAATAATAATAATTAAATTTTGTATAACTAACCATGAACAGGGGAACGGAAAGAGGATGCAATTTGGTAGTGTGCTTCAACTAATCCTTCAGCAGGACAGTAGCGCAGATGAGGTGGTGGTGTAGTATTTCAAACTCACTAAAGTATCCTTCAATCAAATCATTACGGATGGATTGAAAATGGAAATGGCTCAAAATTTGTGTGTGAAACGCCCAAAATTAATGAATGATTTTTGTGTGAGTGATTGCAGCGAGATAAGACATACGAAGGCTTAAGCTGGTAAGAAAATTATCCAGAATAAATACATTTAATCCTCTAGAATTGCATAATGTCTTGTGAGAACGCTGAGTAAGAAGAAATCTTGTTTTCCATTGAATAAAGAAGAGAAAACTGCGTCTCATGATTGGAGTAGTCACACGACTCAATACTGGTGGCCAACATACGACAAACGAACAACAGTCTGCTCCGATCATGAGACGCAGTTTTCTCCTCTTTATTCAATAAAAAGGAAGACCACTCTCTTCTTACTCGCGCATTCTTACAAGACATTATGCAACTTTACAAGGTCGAAACATGGCCACTAAAAAACATTTTATCTCGTACTGTCCAATGTTCTTGGGAAGCAGGAGATAGGCGAATGGGCAGCGATGAACTGAGTATGAACAAAGCCTGGCGACTTCCTTTGGTGCCTCAAAGAAACTTCGACATTCAGAGGCAATGAGGATCTCTAACCCCTTCCACGATTAAACTCTCATATCCCTTTCTTCTCTTCTACCTTTCGCTTTGGCCAAAGTACAATGGTCCTTGGGGACTAAGTGCTATGCAAGTCTTATAGCCTTCTTGCTTAACCCCCACATTATCAAGCCTGTAAAAAACTAGAAAAATAACAAAGACAGGTTCATTTGTATCTATAACCTATTTTCATTATCTGTGCCATAAAAAGAGTATACAAATATTTAAAATATTTATTAAAATCTTTTATTGGTTATTTAGAAAACGTGTGTTTTTCTATTCCTTCCTGTTCCTGTTCTTAATGTTCCTCTGTTATCTCACCCTGTATTCACAATATCAGTAAAAATATTTCCATTTTTCTCATATGTGTGTGTGTGTTTGTGTATGTGATACGCGCAACCATAGTTCATTTTAGGCTTAACTTCTCTGCCAGTCTGTTAATTAATCGCATTTCGTTTGCTATTCACTCACTGTAACATGCCACAAGCATACAAACATACACACAACACATACAAATATATTTATATATATATATGTGTGTACAGTACACATATACAAACATATACACAACACTTGCAAACATACGCACAACACATATGTGTATTCATGCACACATATACATACAAACATGCACTCGAGTACATACATTCCAGCGCATATTTGGACTTATTTGGCTTATTTGTTGTTGTTTTTGTTTTGTCATTATACTTCATTTGGAATTTTTATGTTGTTTTTGTTTTGTTTTTACTTTGCGCCTAATGCCTGACAGTCACATATTGGCAGCAACTTCGGTTGGCATTGTTGTTGGCATCAAATCAGCCATAAAATTGTGCGTTTGCCCTTATCAATGTTTGTTGCCCTGCATTGATTTGTCTGCGATCTCTATGCTTGTTTCTTATCACTGACATTTTTTCGCTTTTACTGTTGCCAGCTTGAGACAATGAGCTTAGCAATATTTTTTCATTTGCCCTTTTTGTGTATTTTTGTTTGGCAATAATCGACAACGCCAAGTGAATACAGAACAGCCGGGCAGCAATCAACGCAATTGTGTCTAACTGTGTGTGTCATTCAGATGTGTTCAGCAATATGGGATGTGTTCAGCAATGTTGGGCAGCATTGAAAATGAAAGTCAAAGTCGGAAGGCTAAACATCTGTGGGATGCCGAACCATAAAAGTATGAAAGAAAACGAGGCAATGAAAGCAGTTGCAATGAGTGGCGCTTCAGTGTATCAATTGAATGAATCAGCAGGGTATTGCAAATATGTAAAACGTCAAATACCAACAAAAATACTCCAATATACTTTCGATTACATGCTCTTCTTTGGCTCTGTTAGTTGAGAAATCGCTTGGCCCCCCCTGGGCGCATCCGATTTCGCTGGGATGAAAGGGATCTCGCTTCTAGAACTCAATATTCGACTAAAGTTTGTTATTAATACTCGCACTAAAACAGACCACTAAGACAGGTATCACTGAGTTGGATGGGTGCAGGAAATGCAAAACAAAAGTATCAGGGAAACCTTGGAGCACATCCTTTGCTTCTGTGCATAGCTCATAGGACCGTCATCTCTACCTACATAAAATAATGGTAAATATGATAAGAAAGTGATGCAATGTGATCCGATTGTGGTGCGTCGCTTTGCATGAGTTGTTGTTGTTGTTGTTTTTTTGTTTGCCGTTATTGTTTTTTATCTCCGAGGCTCATAGGCGTATACGTGATATTTATACATTTATTAGGCGAACATGCAAACAAAATTATTGCTCATACGCCATGGTACCCAAAGATAAAACACATAAGACACAAACTATTTTTATATTTAGAGAATTGTTTAATTCTCTAAACATAAAAATAATTCGTGAGTTTACTTCTCCACAGATTTTTCTCCATTTATAAAAAAATTATTTATTGATTTTTAAATTATTTAAATATTCTTCAAACGATTCCAAGAAGATTTTTAATTTCTAGATTCTAAAATTTTTAAAACATTCTCCATGTCAATCCAAGAAGATTTTAAGTAACTTAAGTATTGTTCATGTAAAGATTGAGCCGTTATAATTAATTAAAACAAAATTTAATTGATTTCTGCACTCATAAATTGTGACTTGGTCAAAAGTCTGAACGTCATTAATGCAATTTATTTGCACTATCACTTTAATTTTGACTTCTGAGTCAAATTACATGCATTGAAATTCAGACACGAAATAAAACGCCCACACTTTGTGCAGGAAAATCATGCGTGGACCCAAAAGAGGATAGAAAATCGAATCAATATTGGTGTTTCAATAGTAAAAAATGTTATACAAAAGTTTACGGAGAATCTGTTGGTTGAGAAAATCGAAGCTTTTTGCAGAAAAGTTGGACTTAAAAACAGAAAACTTGCCAATTCAGTAGTAGCCCAGTTGAAAAGAAGTCAAATGTCTCTGTTAGGGATTTTGCGGTCAAATTGAGTGTTTCAGAAATATAGGCCTAAAAATGGAAAAGTCATACAGTTGTAAAGTCATAAGTTGTACTATGGAAGATGAGACTTACGTCAAAGAAAAGTTCGAGCAACTGCCTGAACAGCAGTTTCACATAGAAGCGGCTAAAGGGACCTTAAAAAATTAAACACTTGACTAATAATGGAGAACAGTTTTGTAAAAGTAAAAGAAATCGGCCGCAGAAATGCAGACAGCAACTGTGCAGAAGATGATGAAAGTTATGAGAGGAAAGGTTCGAAATTTGTTAATATCAAAATAGGATTGTTTTCAGTGCACACCCGGGCAGTAGGTGTTTTAACGATTCTAACTTTTCTTTATGTGTATAGTTTTTGCTTCTGATTCAAAAGAGCTGCCGAATCACGGTTCAACTCAGAGAAAGTACAAATCACGTTTTCCTCTAGGAAAGTGAAGGTCATAGTGCCCGGCCTGGATATCACAATTGGTCCTGTACGCTATGAGGACTTTATATTTTTTTTAGTTAACCTGTCAATACTCAAATTCAGCGCATATATCGGAAGAAGTATAGAGTTATCTACTTCAGTAATAGGCAAGGTGACCCTCTTTCTTGCTGCTTTCTGCTGACTGCGTTTTCTGGCTCTTATTAGTGGCCCCGAACTCAGTAGAGAATGACCCAGTGATGTTCAGTGAAGTACGGCAACTCTGAACTACTCTCGATTACGATAAAGCTAATTGCAACTTTTGAACTGCTGCCTGGGTATTCAGACAATTTCTAACCTCTCTTGGTGGTAATCAATGGTCACCGATTTGATCAAGAACTTTCTAGAATGCAACATCTTCGCTTGAAGAATACTGCAGAGGTTTAGCAGTCTGAATGACTTTTGGGTCCGCACTTAATGTGAAGAGAGATGAGCTCCTGTACCTTCATTCATTTTTGAGCAGTCAACAAAAATGTGTGAGAGATTCATACCCTTATTTCTTCCGTGTGGCATATGAAGTTATTGCAAATTGTAGGATCTGATATTACGTGCTGGAATCCAGCCTCAGAAATGAGATTTGAATCATTTAACCTTATAAGATGTTCTAAAATATGAACAAACTTTAAGGATTTCTAAACAAATTGAATTTTTTATTTTTATTTTAGTTTGTAACTGAAAAGTTAAAATAGTAACATTTGAGAAACTCGCTGAAACTTATTCATTATTAAAAGTTCAACCAAATATTTTCTCTTGAAAATCCTTACTTTACTATTCATTCAGTCTCTTGTAAAGCAAATATATCAAAACTTCAAAATTCATTCATTTATTTTACACTAGAAAAACATCTCCTAGGAAACTCTCTGTAAAAATTATTTACTAAAACCTAACACTTTTACAAGGCTACAAATACAACTTAAATTCTCAGGAAAACTAAAAATGGCCACAGTTTCTCAGTAAAGCAAATCCAACACTAACTTTGATTCCTCAAGTGTTGCAGCTGTCATTCGTTTTGCTATTTAATTAAGTTTCCCGTATTTGTTCACATATGTTGCGGCGATTTACTTCTGTTTGCCACTGACAATTAATTGGGCAAGAGTTGCTAGTTTGCAACAGAACAGCAACAAAGTATGCAAAAAAACTTTCGATGCTTAAAATTGGCTTCAAATAATTCCGTCTTTTCTGGGAATGTAAATGAAAAATTGTGTCGTTACAGCCAAACAATTTTAATAACAGCAAACAGTGTTTTTTGTTTTTGTTGTGAGTCAAAATTGTCATATTGTATACGATTTTCATTATGAAACAGAATTCCAGGATGAATTTGCTTTAATTGCATTTATGATGTTACATTTATGATATTTGTTGTTGTTGTTGTTGATATTTTTGCTTAAAATTTTCATTTGCCTGCGCACCGCATGAAAAATCTATTTGCAGTTAATTTAAAGTGATGTGTTGCATGGCAACGCACATCTGTCACAATGTCAGAGCAGCGCACATCAGTCTGCCGCAACTGTCTGTTTGTCAATTTGTTCGTGTGTCTGTGAATGTCAGCCGCAAATTCATCAAAATATTAATGTACATATTTTGTATACACACACTCTCACACACACATGGAATAAAGTAGAGAGCTCACTCACATCAACTAACGCCAAATCACATACACAACGCAGTTGTGAGGCAGTTTGCCGACGTCGCAGCAGCAAAATAAATTCAGTTACATGCTCAAATGCCCGTAAGGAAGTGGCAAACACAAGCGAACACAAACGAGGAAGCTAGTCTGCCATTCAGCCAGTGAGCCATTCAGTGAACGAGCGCTCAACTCAGTGTGCCTCGTATGCCATTTGCACTTTGGCAGCATTGTTGTTAGTGTGCTGTATGTGTTGCCTGTTGTTGACACCGCTGCCAATGCAGGCAACAAGCAATGTTTTCGAAAGAAAAATCCACGCAATATCCAGTTGTGGCAGTTTTGACATGCGACAGATTTTTTCATGGAACAGTTGAATTGCAAGAAGGCAGAGCCAAAAATCTGCGTTCATCAGGTATGGGCGATTCGTTAGGTTTTTTCTTCACTGTTCTGTTCTGATTTTTGTTCAACTAAACAAGCTGCGTTTGGCGTAAGAAAATTATTATTTTTTAAATTTTTGCATTGGTGTGTTGTGTTTGTTTGATAGTCTTCAGAGTGGTGAATTGCTACGAAAATATACGAAATTACGAAAAATATTTTACATGGCCAAAGCAAGTGTAGTTCGTATCGCTGGATTATCCCAAAGTAAAATGTGCCAAGTAAAAGATTGTGCCAAAGTAAAATAGAATGTAATTCTTTAACACGTTCGCGAATATGAAAGATTCGTTGATCATAGTGATACATTTTCATAATGATTCATGATTGATAACACAATTAATTAAAATTTTAAATACAATTTAATTTTAAAACCAATTTTTTAATTAAATTAACATGTTGGGCCCGGCGCCGGCCCTTGGGGACCGGCAGTGAACTTTTCATGTGGCTGGCACCGGTCCCTGAGGACCGGCACTAAACATTTCGTTTGGCTGGCGTCGGTCCGTGGGACCGATAGTATATAAAGGGATAGTATTAAAGTTAAAAAATGAATAAAGTCTCAATGAAATGTGATCAACGAAAGTTTTAATGAAATTTATTAAAACATTCTTAACAAGAAGAAGAATTCCTTATCTCTTGGCGATACACTACAACGTTGTATCGCTCGCTGGCTGCCAGCTGAACGAAAAGGACAGCAAATTCGGCGCCCATCAATTCATTTTAAAATTACATAATTTTTTATTATATTTATATATATATATTTATAATAATTTTTTTCTAATTATAATTACGAACCCTAATTGTAAAAATAATTTTAGAATCTTAAAAAAAAAAAGTCATCAAAGCAAAAGTTGATAGAAATATTAAAAAAAAAGAAATATAATTAAAAATGAAAATTCCTCAAAACAATTAACGGACCATTGCGGTCAGTGTTAAGTTTTTTAATTGATTTACATTTAAAAGTAATGATTGACCAATTGATTGACCAATGATTTTGTCAGAGTAGAGAGGACCAAACGAAGTAAACCACACGACTGTCTTGTTTCAATGTCTTAAATGGAGTGATTTCATGTACAGAGTATAGCTTACAAGCAAGTGTAATTAGGAATAGACAATTAGGAGTAACTGTATAATGTGGTTGAGTTGGAAGTAAATATGTATGGACTTAGAAGTACATAACAGTGTTCTCACAGATTTATTAGATACTTTCAATCATTTTTCTTTCTTTTGTCATTGTATTTACAAATTTTTTTGTATCAATCAATGTATGTATATATAACGGGTAAAATATTATATTCTGACTAACCTTATAGAATATAAATAATCTGATTTTGGATGGTACAACTGAAATTTTTTATTTTTTGTTAATTTTTTTTATTTTTTTTTAATTTATACACTGCATTTTTTACTATTACTATCCGTGAAAGTGTTACCGCAGTTTACCACTGTAAACACTTTATTTACAATTTCTCAAAATCCTTTCACTTATCAAAATCAAACTGTCTAACAGCACCAAGCCCGGCTGCGAACATTCGAGCATCGCCTCGAACCGTTTTTGCAATAATTGCTGCAAACTTTATACGACCCCTAAAATAGGCAATGCTGCTGCTACCAACAAATGCCCGTTCATTGTTGTTGTGTTGCCTATGCTTGTTGTGTTGCATAATATTGTAAGGATGAGGCACCCTCTCGCTGAACTATGAATGCTTTTACGGGCATACGCGCTTTTAAAATACGGCATACTTGCTATAATTTCGATCTGGTATGGATTGCTTACGATAGTAATGAACATTTTTAGTCCAATTAGAATGTGCAATAACGATCTTCGCGACAAGCAGACAAGTATAAAAGACAGCCGGGTACAGCGCAGAGGGACAGTCTGATTTGAGCAACCAAAGGTGCCACACGGAGTATTCCACTAAATAATAAGTGTAAAGACGGTAAAGTATAAATTTACAAATAAAGTGATTGCTGGTTTATGACTGCGTTTAAGAACTAATAAATCTTTTTATTTTAAATTGCACAATCCAGAGAGACGAACATGCCTTCAGAACTAATTTTAGTAAGAATATTTTACATGGAAGAGAAATACACCTAATTAATTATAATTTTTTTGTTTATTGTTGCTTTTTCAACTTTTACACCCTTTTACAAGAATATTTTTTGTTTTTGCAAATTAGATAATTTTTGGCTAAATCATGATTTTTTTACAATTTTGATGATTTTCAAAAGCACACTAGAATGCCACAAGGAGTCAAAAAGTCTGTATTGATGTCAATCATCTCCTCTCTTCTCATGGTAGGAAAAGTAGGCTAATTGCCCATTTTGTGAATGTTCAGACCGAAGGATCTAATATACTCGAGCCATCCTGCTAAACCAGCTTGTGTGCTGTTCATTAGCATCACAACAGAGTTTTAGACCGAGACTGTGCCGCTCAAGGAAGTTCACGAGAGTAATGATCGACCAAGTGGCTGGCGTTTCCATTTCATTGGCAAGCAGATTCTGGCAGCCAAATAGGTCAAGAATGATCAACGTAAGATGCGATGATATCATAAGAGAGCAGCACGAAAATTGCTGGTACACAAAATTATTTCAAATTCGGTCGAAAATCCCAAGCGTTATCAAATTCCGCGATACTTGATCCTTCAAACGCAGATGTGGTTGCCCTTTTCCGGCGGTCCACTTGAAGCTTTCGTATATCCGACTTGCCGGAACATCTTCAAACATGCGGACAATATTGCCAAGCTTACCTATGTATATATCTCCCATATAGTTAGATTAGAAATCTCGCTATTGCTTGCGATACGTTACTCATCTCCAACGCAAAAAGAACCAAAATTCTGCGGAATATTTTGTCTTTGAATGCCCCCAAAGCACTTTTATTGGTGCTCAGCAACGTCCACATCTTTTGCGATACTTTTGCAAGTCTCTAAAGCAGTGGCGCATGCAAGGGAGGGATATATTATACACAAATGTTAAGCCTTATACCATTTGAAATATGATGCAACCCAAAATGTTTATAACAAACAGATATTTGAGGGGTTTGAACACGCCAAACCCCTTTTGAGTGCATCACTGATGTAAGAAAACATTCAAAGTGCACGTTAGGAATTTCTTAAAAAAAATATTAATGACAAATTTATACATAAAAACGGTACTTTTCAAATAACTCAAGAAATCCACACACACACCCACACACACGCAGACAGACAGACATACATAAATGCTATATATATATATACTTACATATGGACATACATACGTACAAACATCATGCATACATACATACATACATACATACATACATACATACATACATCCATAATAATAAAGTGAAACAAAACAAACATTTTATACTCCTTTTTCTTCTCTGTCACAGCATCATTCGTTTCCATTTATTGCTTTTATGGTATGCTGTCAAAATGTGTTTAACCATACAACAACAACAAAGAATACCAGCCAAAACAAACATTATTGCCATTAACAAAACAACAACAAAAACCAAACGACAACAAAAGCAACAAAATTACAGCCAATGCCTTCAAAATGTATGAACAAACAAGAAGAGAAAGGAGCACACATGCACACACACACACACAAACAATGAAACCAACACATATTTGGTTTTATAACCGCGTCGTTATTTTTCGCTTTCGTCTTTGTTTATTTTTATTTTTTTTTGCTTTGTAGACACTTTGCAGAAAGGAGGCTGTGACGAATTTAGTAGGCAACATTTGATGAATCTAAAGAAATGTCAGCGTATTAATTATGGGGTTTTAAAGTTGAGGGTTTTTTACATATAATTTACACTAAAGTGAGTAAGGAAAATCGTTTATTATTATATTTACTTATTTCGGAATTAATTGGTTTTGAGAAAAAATTATTAAATAATACTTTCGTTGAACTTTCAGTGCTAATTGAAGTTTGAAGTGAGATGATAAGTTAAGACAAAAATTTACTCATAACTTGCTTTGTTCAACATTCGACTTTACCTTTATGAACATCTTCCGTGTTATCCAAAGAGGAAGGACTCATCTGGGCAACTTATTCTTCGATAGTTTAGGAAATCTAGTCAATAGGACTAAATTTGAAGGAGTCTACTAGGCTTCGTTAAGAGCTCAAAGTGGTTTCATGTGTAAGCAAACTTAAACTCGACAGTTTCCTTTATTACAATGGGCCTTCATGACCTAATTGGGGTCCGCCTTGGAGCAGTCTGTCACTTCTTCCTGTCTAACTAATGTGCAAAATTTTTAACTACAGCCATGTCGCTCATATTGCAATTAAACTCTTTACTCTCTCGCAATAGTCAAAATCAGGAACTGTGAGCATAAAAAATTTTTAAATTGGTGTCGTAGAGTGATCCATGATTATTTCTAACCTTTAGTTTCATTCATGAACCAGTTAAACCTCACTCTTGAACATTGGTTTGGTTCAACGATGGTTTGGTTCAAAAATAAAAATCAATAACCAAAAGTGTGAATACAGAGTCGAAAGAGTGAATAAGAGTGACTTCTTACATACATACAATTTCCTACTTGTTTTTGTTTGATTTTGGGTAATAACTTGTCAGTATATGTTGGCATTATTAGCCATTTTGTATGTTTATTTGGTTTAATATTGTTGGCATAAAAGTTAGTTGGTTTTGTGTGCTTAGCAATTTGCAAAGATGGATTAACGAATCTGTAGTGAATTTTATATGAAACACTGCTCCAAAGCACTTCAATTGTTGACTTTGGCATTGGGTAAGTCTAATGTAAGCTAAACAATTGTTTATAAGTAGTACAATTTTTTCTCAGAAGGCTGAGAAGATATTAAGGACAATGCACGTCCTGGGCGTCCCAGCAGTTTAACAACTAATAAAAGCATGGAAGCAAAGAAGGAAATTGTTATGAAGAGTCGTCAAATACTTAGAAACTTTTCAAATAGTTAAGTTGTTGCGAATGCTGGCATATCGATTGGCTCATGCTGTGCAATTTTTTTCTAGCGTTTTATGTATAAAATGTTTTACAGCAAAGTTTGTGCCGAAACTTCTTAATTTTGAAGTTAAATTTTGAAATTTTGAATTTAGACTAAATTTTGATTTTTGATGAGCATTGCTCAGAAGTTCTTGAATGACATCAATGACCAAACAGATTTGCTCAAAAGGTTCATAACTAGTGATGAAAGTAATCAGGAGCACAGATCCTGATTCTGACTTTTCCGATAGAGTAAAGAGGGTTCAATTGCGTCATGGTTTTTATGTCTCACATTATGTAGACACATAAAAGGGACATTAACGACCTAACAGATTTGCTCAAAAGGTTCATAACTAGTGATGAAAGTAATCAGGAGCACAGATCCTGATTTTGACTTTTTCGATAGAGTAAAGAGTTCAATTGCGTCATGGTTTTTATGTCTCAGGGTTGTCAAAAGGAACAAATTTTGCACATTATGTAGACAGATAAAAGGGACTGACAACCCCAAGGTCATGAAGGCTTATTGTAATAACGGAATCAATCGAGCTTAAGTCTGCTTACACATCCAACCACTTTGAGTTCCTTAGGAACCCTAGTGGACTCCTTCAAATTTAGTCATATCGACTAGTTTCCTTACACTTACTTTGAAACCAAGGCGCAATCATTCCAATAGAAATAACAAAATGAACGAAGACCCCAAAAAACACCAAGTTCGATCAAACCCAAAAGTTTTTTCTAACTGTTTTTTCGATTACAATGACTTGGTACATTGTGATTTTGTGCCAGAAGGTTTCACCATCAAACAGAAATATTATATTTTTATTTTATAAAAAATCCGTAAGGAAGTAAAACTAGAGACCAACCATAGTAATACTGCGAACTCAGTTTTTCATTTCTACATCCTATGTCCTTTTAAAAGGACTTAAAAAAATTGAAGAGGACAAAAAATAAAAAAAATATAAAAAATACTTAGCCTCGTTAGAATATAGCGATATGTATATCAAATGAAAGAGGAAAGGCTAAAAAATTTAAATAAAACAGATGTTTGTATCCATTTGTAAAAAAAATATATAAAAAAGGTCCTTTGAAATTTTAATCCTTTATATCCCTGAAAATTGATACAGCATTTTTTTGCAAAATAAGTATGTTAAAACCCAAAATCTTCTTGATCACATGTAAAAATTTCATCACTCTAACTTTATTGGTTCGAAAGTTATAAATAAAAAGACTGAAGCTGAAATTCAAATGAAATACAAAAATTCTAATTTATTTGTGAATCAGTATTTTAAATAATAAAAAGATACAAAACCAATGCAACGAAAATAATGAAAGTTGTAAGTTCTGAGCCTTTTGTGTTAATCAGTTTAAAGAAAGCGTTTCGATTTGTGGCCAAACAAATCATAACCTTTGCATCACTAATGCTCAAATATAATTTTTTGTTTAAGATTTTTTGGCCAAAAAAACGTCGTTATTTTAACTCAGCTACCCCATTCACCAACTGCGACTTCTCCCAACATTTGAAAACCCCATGAAATGACACACATTTGCCATAATTGAAAAGATAAAGACATGTCCCAGTCCAAACCCAAAAGTTCATACATATCGCAAGTGTTTAGAATGGAAATCACCCTTCCTAAAGCATACTTTCAGGCTGACCTTCTACATGCTGACCTTCCACCTTCTTATCTTATTGGACCCATCGATTGCAACAGTGTTAAGATATCACTTTCAGTAAAGCAAATCACTTTTCCTAAGGCATACTTTCAGGCTGCCCTTCATCTTTAAACCTTTACATTCAAATGTCATTTAACGGCAAATAGCATCAAACATGATAGCAACAATTTTTTCGATTTTTACCACAAAAATTCACTCTACGATTTCTTCGTTGCCTGCTAACACTTTTCAGGCGCGTAATCATGATTTCCTGTATTTATTTGTACACTTTGCTCGCACTCTTCCTCACACCGAGCGCGCACTAAAAGCAGTTTGAACGGCAGAAAACAGCACTCAATACAACAGAACAGCAGATATTTTTGTCTGTTTACACTGGGTTTCCGTTTCCGAGCTGTAACATTGTTACGTCTAAACGCTTTCCGCACTCGTCACAGCACACATAAAGGGGCAAAGAGAAATCCAGCAGCGGAAATGGCAGAAATCAACAGAAAGTATCTGTGAAAAAATCATTGCAACCAACATGCGAGCAGCGCACTTTGCTATACATTTCACTCAGTTCTTTTTCTTTACTTTTTTTATTTTTTTATTTTATTTTGGAATTTTTTAAATTTTATTTTATACTTTTTTCGTTTTTTTTCCATTTTCTTGTGTTGTTTTTATTTTCTTGTCTTGTTTTCATTTTCATTTTCTTGTCTTGTTTTTATTTTCCTTCTCTTTTTGCTTGTTTTACAAAGTGTGCTCGCAAATATCAGAAATTTGTCGCCGTTCTGTCGTTTTACTTTCGCCACTTATCTGCACTTGTTTTCAGCTCTTCGACGTAAAGGAATTTTTTTTTCAAAAATTGAATTTATATGTAAAGCAGTTTTTGGCGATTTACTGACGAAAGCTGACAGCATGTCTCTTGCTATGTCGCTGACACCGAGACGACAGCGAAGATATTTTAATCATAAAATAAAAGCACAGCACCGCTCAAAGAGCGTCGAGTGTTGGACTTGAAAAGAATGTACAAAAATTAAATAAAATTCTCAATATTAGCAAAATGGTAACCCTGCAGCGTTCAACGCCAAATAAACTTGTCTGCCAAGAATTAATTCAAATGGTTCAACTAATGCCATCGGCTAAATGCTGCCGCCAAAAATTGCTGCTCTCAGCGGCGCCAAATTGAGTGACAGCTCAACTGGCATCTGCACAGTACATTTAATTCCGTCAAGGGATTAGTTGGTTGAATTTGCTAGGAAATCCTTTATTCCATTTTACATAATTTTTTTTTTTACTTTGATCGCAGCGATTGAGGAAGTGCTTTAATAGGCAAAAATTAATGAACTGTAGGTTTACTTTAGAAAATGAACCGTCGCTAAGAAGAGGTTTTTTTGAAGTTTGGGGTCTAAAGGGGCAAAACATGGGTTAAGCTGTCATATGGAGGAACAAGATGAAAACTGTCTATTGATTTCACACTTGTAGAAAATACACCAAATCAATGATAGCCCGACTCATACTTTTAAGTTTTTAGAAAATCAAAATCCAAGGGGTCAACAACGGGTTAATATTCGTATAGAGGAATACTATATAAAAACATGAACAGATTGACTTCAATATTGTTGGAAACACTTAAAATGTAAAATAATTCGAAATATATTTTCTTGTTTTTTGAAAAGTAAAATTTTATTGGATCAACAATGAGTTAAGGTTCGTTTACGGGAAGCCTATGAAAAAACCATTTTACAGATTGCCTTTAAATTTTAAATTAAAATTGGTGAAACATTGAAATGTAAAATAATTCGACACGTGTTTTTCAGGTTTTCGAAAATTAAAACTTAACTGAGTCAACAATGGGTTAAGGTTCGTATACGAAAACCTATGAGAAAACATAAGCAGATTGCCTTCAAATTTTGTGGAAACACTTTAAATGAAATATAACTCGACACGCACTTTTCAGTTTTTCGAAAATAAAAACGTAACTAGGTCAACAATGGGTTAAGGTTCGTATATGGGAAGGCTATGAGAAAAACATGAACAGATTGACGTTAAATTTAGTGGAAATACTTAAAATAGAATATAACTCGACACGAATTTTTTTGTTTTTCGGAAATGGAACTTTTACTGGGTTAACAATAGGTTAAGGTTCATATGGAAGACTATGAATAACAAAATTAATAAATAAAATTATTGGACACGTATTTTATTGTTTAACGAAAATTAGAATTTGATGGGGTCAACAATGGGTTAAGGCTCATAACACGGGAAATTTATAAAAAAAAATATAAACAAATCGCCTTCAAAATTGATGGAGATACTTAAAAAAGCAACTAATTTCAACCTTTTTTTTGTGTTTCGAAAATTAAAATTTATCTGAGTCAACAATGGGTTAAGGTTCATATATGGAAAGATTGAAAAAAAACATGAACAGATTGACTTTAAATTTTGTGGAAACACTGAAAATAGAATATAACTCGACACGTATTTTTTTTTTGTTTTTCGAAAATTAAACTTTAACTAGGTCAACAATGGGTTAAGGTTCGTATGGAAGACTATGAATAGTAAAACAAAGAAAAGAAAATAATCAGACACGTATTTTGTTTTGTTTAACGAAAATTAAAATTTGATGGGGTCAACAATGGGTTAAGGCTCATAACACGGGAAATTTATAAAAAAAATATAAACAAATCGCCTTCAAAATTGGTGGAAACACTTAAAATTGAAAATAATATGACACATGTTTTTTTGTTCTTCAAAAATTTAAAATTTGACTGGTTCAACAATGGGTTAAGGTTTGTATACGATGAAAAAGTAAGTGTATGAAAAAACGTGAACAGATTGACTTGAAAATTGTTAAATTGGATAATAATTTTAGTTTTAAAAAAATTAACTTTTAACTAGGTCAGCAATGGGTTAAGGTTCGTATGCGCGAAGACTATGAAAAAAATTTAACTAATTGATCAAACTTAAAAAATATTCAAAATTCAAAATAAGTGTCAAGTTATTCTTATTATATTTTAGTTTTTAGAAAATCAAATTCCAGCGGGGACAGCAATGGGTTAAGGTTTATGTAAGGAATGGTTTTGTAGAAAAAAACATGAACTAAATAAGTATCTTAAAATTTGGTAGGTAGGTAGGTTAGGCTGGCTGACCCTCGGGGGGTCTCACATAGACCATGTTGGTCCATAGTGGTACCAGAAAAGGTTCTGGAGCTTCAGACCTTTATGTAAACAAAAAAAAAAATTTGGTAAAAACACTTGAAATTTTATATAATTATGCACACGTGTTTTATTTTTTGGAAAATCAAAATATAAAAATACGAAAAGGTTTGTATACTGAAAAAAAAATCAACTAATCAACTACTGTCGTAAAATTTAGTGAAAGCATTAGAAATTCCAAATAATTGGAATTTTTTTTTTATTTTTAAGAAAATTAAAAGTTGACGAGTAAATAAAGGGTTAAAAGATCGCATCAAGAAATGTGTGTGTGTGTCTTTTGGAAAAAAATACGACGGTGTCAAAAACTAAACTAATCAACTACTGACGTAAAGTTTAGTGAAAGCATTAGAAATCAGAAATAATTGGAAATTTTTTTTTATTTTTATGAAAATCAGAATTTGACGGGTAAATAAAGGGTTAAAAGATCGTATGAAGAAATTTAATTTAATATTTTTAATTCAAACTTAGAAGAATTATTTAAAATACAAAATAATTGAACATATTTAAGTTTTGTTTTTTTTTTAATCAAGATTAAAAGAGCTCAGCGGTGGGTTAAAAGTTTGTATGAGAAAACTATGAAAAAATATGATGTAGTGTATTGACTTCAAAGTTGCTGAAAGTGCACCGAAAGAGAAATTTTTCGATACGTACTTTTCATTTTTTTTTATTAAAATATAACAACGTCAAGTAAGGGTTAAGTGTTTGCAGGAAGTAACTGAATAAACATGAAATAATGAGCCTTTTGAAGTCATTCAAAGTAAATGAAAGTACTCCAAATTAGATATAATTTGACAAATATTTTTTGATAAAATTCAAATTGTAACGGGGTCAACTAAATGTTAAAAGTTTGTAAGAACAAACTGTGAAAAAACATGAATAAATGGGTATATTTACTTTAAAGTGCGTGACAGTGTTCCAAATGAGAAATAATTATGCTCGTATTTTTGATTTTTTTGAAAATTTGATTCTAAAGGTGTTCACAATGGGTTACAAGTTTGTAAGAAAAAATATTCTTAAATGGTCCTGTTGACTTAAATTATTTGCAAACGCTCTTCAAATAAGAAATAATTCAACGCGTGTTCTTCGCTTTTTTTTGAAAATCAAAATGCAACGGGGATCTACGATGATTTAACGATTCGCCGGGTGAAACTGAAAAATAAAACTTGAATTATTGAGTCTATTAACTTTAAAGTGTGTGACAGTGTTCCAAATGAGAAATAATTCTTTATGTATTTTTTACTTTTACGAAAATTGGATTCTAAAGGTGCTCACAAGTTTGTAAGAAAAATATTCTTAAATGGACTTCAATTATTTGTAAAAGCACCTTAAATGAAAATATTTCGATACATGTTTTTAATTTTTTGAAAATTAAAACATAACGGGGTAAATTAAGGGTTACCTGTTTGTATGAATACAGTTAACTGTTTGTATGAAATATTATTACTTTTTTTTCAATATCTGACGGGGTCCACAAAGATTTCAGAGAAACTTGATTCATTGAGTCCATTGACTTCAGATTTGTACTCAAAATTATGTTTCCATGATGTTAAATGTTCAAAAATCAACATCTCGCTTTAATAAGTAAGAGTTCTTCACTCGTCAGTTTCCAGAGCTCATTGCTTCTAATTGTGTTTGACCAGAATATTCTCGAAATAATTTGCCAACACTTGTTGACGAAGAGTTGGAGACTGTGAGCGGT
This sequence comes from Melieria omissa, assembly GCA_963971225.1. Classification (NCBI taxonomy): domain Eukaryota; kingdom Metazoa; phylum Arthropoda; class Insecta; order Diptera; family Ulidiidae; genus Melieria; species Melieria omissa. The sequence continues at coordinate 99,807,997 of OZ020269.1, forward strand.
CGATCGCACAACGATTATTCTAAAATAGTATTCAAAATTAAAATAATAAATAAATTTTAATTTTTGTCTTAAAAATGCCTCTGCGAATTGTTTTTTTGATGCGCACAGAGCAACTCATATATTTAGTATATTTTTTATATTTTTTTAACACACCTCTAGTCCCATTTTGCTTTGAATTTTCCCTAAATTGAAAAAGATTGCATGAAATAAATTCCATAAAATTGCAAACTAATTGCACTAAATTGGCAAACAAAGCATCACTCATACGTTAAGCAGTTCATGTGTCCAAAGTCCTTGAACTTAAATTCCCAATTTCATTAACCTTTGCGCTTTTAGTCATCGCACAGAAAGTCGCTGGTGTTGCTGTCAATAACGCACATTTCCATATATATTCGGCTATTTGCATACATTATATTTACACATGTCTATACATGTGTTCACACACACACACACACACACACACACACTCTCATACTAACCAATGCTTATGGGTTCACCACACACCGCAATGCCAAATGTTGTTTTACACTTCACCGCTTCAGCAGACATCACTTCCCAACGATTTCCACATTGTTCGCTGGTTCAACTTCACACCGACCGACCAGCTCTCTCACACTCTTACACCTTTCTGCTGTTTGTATAGTTTTAACAGCCAAACCAAAACAATAGACAACATCAATGCCGAAAAGCTAAACTGTTCCATAATAAATGTTGTTGTTGTTCTATACACTACAACAATGGTTGTTGTTGTCATGGTGGGTGTTGTTTCCATGTATCCATCAAGCAATCTTTAATCAATCTAAATGCTTGAATAGGCAAAAGCCGCTGCCTGATTGTCTATCAAGTTTTGCTTTCTCCCTTTCCTCTGCGTGTGTGTGTGTGTGTGTGGTGTGTGTGTGTTTATGTTTCATATATAAAAACATTTGTGTGCGTGTTGTATTCATGTTTGTGTATGTGTGTGCGGTGTTTTCTTATATGATGTCATATGATTAGCGCATAATATTTGTATGTATGTGTGTGTGTGTGTGTGTGTGTATATATGTGAGTTTTATGTATTTTTTCGCTTTGTGTGTTTATTAATTTTAAATTATTCTTTTGTCGCCACTTTGTCGATTTGACAGTCTGCCAAGTTGCCCAATGAATTGAATTTGATGGTGTGAGCTTCATTATTTATGCTGTCAGCTCTGTCAAAGATTATCGGCCTGAGCAGATAAAAGTCGACGAACAGTAGACACGGGTTTATGCCATATTTGCATAATTGTATGTGTGTGTTAGTAATTTGTTTGCTACAGACAACCTAATGTTGCTTTAATACAAACCTCTGAGTTTGCTTAAAAAAATCTCATATTCCATTATATGAGATTCAGAACATGATGGGAAAAGTTTACTGGCTTTATGATACTCAAGGCCGAAGAGCTCAAACTTTGGCCAACTAAAACTAAACTTAACTAAAACTAAGGCAGAACATAGGCGGATACTTGATTTAAGGTATTAGAGAAAACTGAAAATGTTATCTAATAAGTACGAAGGATGTGATTGATGGGGAAGAATCAATCTGTACTCAAGCAAAGTTTATTGGTTAAACCTTTTCGACCCTGAATTTTACCTTCTCTCTCGATATTAATTTTTTGTATTGTAATCATGAAACATTTCTCTAAGAAGTGTGCACACGACATTTGAAGTAGCCACGTCTCTTTGGTAAAATTCTAGCGCTAATTTACTTTTGAACAATTTTAACTTAAAATGGGTTAAATACATTTTGAATCAATATTTTTTAATTACAGAAAAATTATATAATATTTATGGGAAAATACAAAATTATTACTTTTTGATTTTATTTAACTATTATTAGAAACAGAGAAACAGGGTTTTGTTCAAACGCGCTCAATTCGTAGACTTCAATTAGAACACAAACTTTCCCTCATATCGCTGCAAATTATTGGAAATTATTTTTGGCATAACAGTAAAATTTTTGTAATTTGCTTTGAATTCACTTCTAAAAGTATTAATTTGTTGGTGCCTACTTAAATTTAACAAATAATCAATCGTAGCTTTTGCTATAAGATGATAAATAGGTGAAAATGCTCTCAAGCAACTTTGGGATCAAAATAGTTAATACACTTAGTGGACCGCCACAGAAAGTCTGGTATTTGGAAAGAATATTTCAATAACACTGTGAAATTATGTGGTGATCAACAGTATTGAACAAAACACAATAAAGTCGAGACTATCGCATGATTTTGCTGGAGATACTCAAAAGAGTCACTAGTGGCACATTTCACAGTGTTGCGAGTTGTGAGAAAAATGCTATAAAAAAATATTATAGTCACACAAATTTCGGTATGAGGTGTTGTTAGAAATATTTAATTTAAAGTATGTTCCAAATTTGAAGGAAAAAAGAAGTTATGAGCACTTAAAATAAGCTCATACAGCTTTAAAAACATTTCTGCATGCAAATAGCATATTTGTAAATAGCAAATCATTTGTTACAATAATTTTTGCTTTCACTTTGGGGTACAATATTTTAAAATGAGTTATGAGTAAGTCCCCAAAATTTGGTGTTATCGTAAGGTTTATATAATTTAGATCTGGTAAGAGCAAAAGTTTACTGATTCTTTTCACTGAACGAACAACCAAACCCAAACAAACTTCACTTGTATGAAAGGCGCCCTCTGGTGTTGAATTTTTGACTTTTTATGAATTTTGTATTTTTTGCACTAAAACGTGCTAAGGACTGTTGAATAAATCATTCAAATCGGTGTAGTATTTTCTGAGATATGTTGTTTCTTCGCTTACTGTACTACATTTACAAGTGAAGAGCCAATTCCATTGAAAATACCTAGTTTTGTATGACAGCCCCCTTAAAAGTTGAAGGTAGCGAGTTAGTATGTATGAAAAAAACATTTGGAAGAAAAAATAAATGGGGGTCAGTCTTACATTTGGTATGTCTGGCAGACACTTGGAAGCAGTTGGAGCCCATTATATAAAAACAATCCATTTGTATGGGAGCCTCATTAACGGTTGGAGTTAGGTGGTAAGTATGTTTGAGAAAAATATTCAAAACAAAAATTAATGGGGGTCATTCATAGATGTTAACCCTCTCAGAGCAATTTCTGAGCAGTTTTGGGATAAACATTCATACAAATGAATAAGCTGTGGCCGTTGTGAGCAGACGTGAAAGGAGACAAGTTGGAAGGCAAAAAGGTCCCGGAGTAAGGGAACAACACTAATAACAGGGCACAGCGACTTCAAAAATCACCTACATGGTTAAACCATATCAACGATTGAGTCTACAGACTCTGCTTTCAATATGACGAGACAGTTGCACACATTGTGTCATTTCTGGGTCTTAGCGTTCAGAAAAGAGAACAAGTTATGGACAACTGGTCATAGAAATCTCCTAGAAATATAAAAGAGAACTAGTTATGGACAATTCGTCATAGAAATCTACTAGAAATATTGCTTGATATATTTTCTACAGATACAATCTACAATCTAGAATCTACTAGATGACAGTCTACTAAAGATATTGTTTGACATAGCAATAAGAAGGACGTTTGAAGGTTATGATAGACCTCCGGATGACCAGTCACGAATTTCGAACGCAAAAGGGACCCACTATGTATTTGTTTCAAACATGAGCGAACACTGCATAACAGAAGGCTTGCCACACTCTCTTCGGACATCATAATGTCTGTCTTACCTAACCTAACCCAATTGGCAAGTTTCGGTGAATTCGATTTCCAATTTTTGATTTCTACAAAATAAGTGAACCAGTGACCTGCCAAGTCGTGTTGCATCCATCGAAGCAACCAGTAATCAGAATAAGTGATGTCCGGAGAATACGGCGGGTACAGTAAACTATCCCATTTGAGCGTTTCCAAATATTTTTTTATGACTAAATAGTTGTACGTTATTGCATTTTTACTTTATTCATTTAATCGCTTCATATGTATTTTTTATTTATATTTATTTATTTTTATTTGTCTCAGTCACAAATTTTCTCACGCAAATTTCTTTATGCGAGTATCTTGTCACAACTTTTGAATATTTGAACACTTCCTGTTCTATCCTGCTTGTCCTTCTGCCTGTCCTTTTACGCGACTCCCTTCATTGTCACTTTCTGTGACAGCTTCCCCAACTCTCTCTCTCTCTCTCTCTCTCTCTCACTCACTTTCACTCTATCTGCCGCCTTGCATACATATCTTCGAATTGCTGAATCCTTCGGCCGCGCATTGTTCTTATCCCGCCATCAAATTCTGCATAAAAATGTCTTTGGCTCAGACAATAAAAATGCTAGCGAACATGTGTCGAAGATGTCATACCAACATTTGCCAGACATTCTTTCTAATGGAATTGTCTTAGCACTTGAAAGAATGTACAGAATTTTTGCAAAATATTAAAGGCAAAAGTTGTATATCCTTTCGATGTGAAGTTTAAAATTTGTTGATATTGTTTTAAGCATTTCATCTTAACAGTTTAAGATGATTTTTTGTTTTGCAAACTGTTAAAAGAAAAATTTGAATCTCCTTTCGATGTAAAATGTAAAATTTTTTGACATTGTTATAAGAATTTTTGAAGACAGTTTAAGATGATTTTTTTGTTTAATTCAAGTGGCAGAAAATCCTTTCAAAATCTTTATGGATGTATAATTTTTTTTTAAATAAATCTTGATGCGTTTTTAGGTATTTTGTATTTTTGATTTATTTATATTTGTTTCATAAAAAAATGTGCATAAATTTTGCGAAAGAACGAAGACAAAAGTCGTTTGATTATAAAGCAGAATTTATGCAAATACCAGTAGCAACCTTAGTAATCCTTTGCATCTTTTTCAATGACGCTTAATTTTTAAATACATATTTAAATTTTTTTAACGCATTTTTGCAAAACAAAAATGTATTACTTGATATTTGTAGTGACGGTAGGTAAGCAGGAGTGGATGTCTCAAGACGGAGCCCACTTAAGCCATAAATGCCCATTGCTAACGACTGCTTATTTATCGAACCAGTTTGAGCTTCGCACGAAGCCTGGTAAACTATCAATATATCTATTGATTAAATGTCTCGATTGTCAAAGAAAATGTTGCTAGATTACATTTTCTTTTTCAAGATAATGTAGGACAAAAAAAGAGAATGCAGGCAAAGAAGATCGATTTACACTTTCGATAGAAGTCATGGGGTATCAATGGAACAGTGATCTTGAGTGAACAGTGACACCAATCATGATTCTCAAATGGTCCCTTTTCAGTCAGGGAAGTTCTTTACAAAGACTTACAACATGAATTATACAAAAAAACTCTTCAGCCCTTCATTGAACCAGTTTAAGGTCCTGTAACCTAGTAGAGTGTGACTAGTTTTATCAGCTTGATCCCCTAGATGGTCAAAGTAGAAGTTGCCTATGTGAGTCTTACTTCTAAACAATGCGGGGCAACCACAAGAGAGGGTAAATGTATATTCTTCCGCTTTTTCCTTCATACAGTTTAGGCAACGGTCCGGTGCCAATTGCACAGTGACCCATCACAACAGCGATCATGCTTCTTATCTGATCCTTTTCCAGTGAGGGTGGCTTTCTAGAACAATGGAAGTTTAACCCTTTCTGACATGAAAATAACAGCCCGCTGTATGAATTGTATGGGCTGTAGTCTAATATATTGGACATTGTGACTGAAAGGGTTAAGGTTGACCATATTTGGTGCACAAAAGAACTTAAAATGATCTTACACCGATACCTGAGGAGAACACATCACTTCATACCTTCTGCAACACTTCATACCTTCATCATATTTGAAAGGACTTTACTGACATATTTTGCTTCTGAAAATTCAAAATAGAAAATTTAGTCAAAAGGCGATGATGAGTTTCCTCTTTCATTTGATACCTGCATCTTCATCATTGCACAATCAAAATTATTTTGAAAAAATTCTTTGAAATGTGTATGTTCTAAAAATTGTATGCAACTTTTAAAACTTTTTTTTATATTTTACATATTTTAAAGGACCTTCCTGACATATTTTGCTACTGAAAGTTCAAAATAGATTCAAAATTTTGTCAGAACGCGACAAATTTCCTCTTTCATTTGGTACCCGTATCTACATCATTGCGCAATCGAAAATATTTAAATAAATTCTTTGAAAAGTGCATGTCCTTAAAAATTTAAAGTACTTTTATTTCAACGTCCTTAATTTTTTTATATTTTACGTATCAAAGGACGTTACTGACATATTTTGTTCCTGAAAGTTCAAAATACAAAATTTACACAAAATATTTAAATAAATTCTTTTAAATATATATGTCCTTAAAATTTCAAAGTACTCTTAAGAGGACATTGGATCAGAAAATTAAAAACTGAGTGTGCCAGGTTACAATCTAGTTTGATGCCTGCATTATCTTTGGAATTGGTCAAAAATATTGCCGCACGTTGTTACAAACAAAGTGAACAATTGGTGAAAGGATGTTCAAAAGTTTTTTAAAATTGTGATTCAAAGTCATGACTCGAACTCATGAATTAAATGCACCAATGAAAATTTTCAAGAACCAAATGCTGCCAAATGCTGTAAAACAACATAAAACGCAACAGTTTATAAACTGAACATTAGTTCACCTGGTGTAACACATGTTTCAATGTAGATATCTGAAAAACAAAATTCTTAAAATAAAAATAAACACCCAAACTAACACACACACACGCGCACATAGTCAACAGTAGTGTCAACGTCACACTGCACTTAGCCAAACAGCCACAGTAACCCACAGCTGCGCTCTAGTCACAAAAGCATCGCGCATACCTGTGCATCGAAAAGGACTACAAGGACGACAAGAACAACGACAAAATTTCAAGTTTCTTGCGGGCAACCAGGCCAATGCCAACAATGAAAAAGTCAAACAGTTGCACAAGTTACAGCAAAATACACACACACATACAGAAAGACATCTATTTTTAAGATTTTCTATCTCCTACATATACAAAAAGTTGTTGGCATTTTGGCTTTTTCCGACTTTCATTCCTCTATAACTTTCACTATAATTTACCCATTTCTTTTTTGCCTTTTGCATTTTTTTCGAGTCCTTAACATTTTTATGCCTCGTTCGTTGCCTTAAACGGCCCAACATTACTCTGAACTATGTACTTCTATTTGTTACTGTTGTTGTTGTTGTCTAGTTTATTGTGGCTTTTGGTTGTTTTTTATTTTATTTGCGTTTTACTCTGTTGTTGGTTTTATTGCCTGGCACTACCATCACATGACACACTGTCACATTCCACCCGTCACCAGTTAAAGTCTAAATTGCACGTGCGCTTCAAAAGCAACTACAACAACAAAATATATGTGGTCGTTTTTTGCAGCATTCTTGTCACTTTTTGCCTGGAACGACAGTCGGTAAAGACTGTAAATGATTTTCACACTTCACTGCATGTTAATTTGCATGCAATAAAATGACAACCAACTGGCATTGAATATCCTGAAAGTAGTTTTTGCCAGTGTTTTAAATGTTCTTTTAAAAGTATTTTAAAATTTTAAGGACATATATATTGCAAAATGAACGTTGGGCACCAAATGAAAGATGAAACATCTCGCTTTTTGACTGAATTTTCTATTTTGAACTTTTAGGAAGAAAATATGTTAGAAAGGTCCTTTCAAATATGTCAAATATAAAATAAAATTAGCAAGTTAGAAATAAAAGTACTTTAAAATGAACCATGGGTACCAAATGAAAGGTTCGATTTCTGGCCTTTTAACTAAATTTTGTATTCTAAACTTTCAGAAGCAAAATATGCCAGTAAGGTCCTTTTAAATATATCAAAAATAGAAAATAAAGAACTTTAAAGTAAAAGCACTTAGAAATTTTAAGTACATACACATTTAAAAATGAACCATGGATACCAAATGATAGAAGGAACTTGTCGCCTTTTTACTAAATTTTCTATTGTAAGCTTTCAGTACCAAAATATCTCAGTAAGGTGGTGGCAAATATATCAAATATATTAAAAATTAAAAAATTAAAAAATGGTACCAAATGAAAGAGGAAACTTTTCGCCTTTTAACTGATTTTTTTATTTTCAACTGTTAGGAGCCAAATATGTGAGCAAGATCCTTTGAATTATTTCATATATAAAAAAGATTAAGAAAGTTAAAATAAAAGTACTTTAAAATTTTAAGGAAATACATATTTTAAACTGAACCAAGGATGCCAAATGAAAGAGAAAACTTGGCACCTTTTGACTAAATTTTCTATTTTGAACTTTTGGGAACAAAATATGTCTGTAAGGTACTTTTAAATATGTAAAACATAAAAAAGAAAAACTTTAAAATAAAAGTACTTTTAATTTTTGGAACATACATGTTTTAAGATGAATTATGGTACCAAATTAAAGAGGAAACTTGTCGCCTTTTGACGACATTTTCTATATAGAACTTTCAGTAGCAAAATAAGTCAGTAAGGTCTTATCAAACATGTAATATATAAAGAAAATAACTTTAAATGAAAGTACTTTAAATTATTGAGGACACACACATTTCAACGAATTTATTTATATATTTAGGGTTCTGCAATAATGAAAATATGGATACCAAATAAAAGAAGAAACTTGTCGTATTTTGACTAAATTTCCTTTTTTGAACTTTCAGGACCAAAATATATCAGTAAGGTCCTTTCATGTATTTAAAATATCAAACAAATTAAGGACACCGCATTAGAATATGAAAAGCTAAGTATGCCAAGTCACTATGAATGACCTGCAGCTTCACGTCTATATCATCTTTTGGATGGGTCTCGAAAAAACCCATTTTTTGTTGCACAGTGTAATAATATTTGACTACTTTTAGTTCAAGTTCTAAATTGTTGCTACTTTTTCATTCAAAGCATAACAAAAGGTGTGTGGAATTTTTTAAAATGAAAGCTAATTGTAACGATTGCAATTCTATTAAGTAGTTAATGTGTTGAATCAGAAGTTCAAGGGTCATAAAATTATTTAAAAAAATGGTATTTTAACCACTTGAAATTTGTCCTCTATTTTTCTTTTAGAACTCAGAAGTCTGTTCCAAACTCTGTTCCTCACTCCTTTTCTCACTCTATTTGTTCCTATCTCACAATGCCATTCCATCTGCCTGCACTGTTCCCCCTCTCACGTTTTCACGTTTATCACGTTTCTCTTTTTCTTTCACCCAACCAAATTGCGCACACATTCTCCTTGACATTTGCTTTCGCATCAGTCGCCTGTATCACAATAAAATTTATGATTTACACACACTTTAACCACTCAGCCGCTGTTGTCTCGATTCGTTTATTCACTCAGTCAGTGTCGCGTGTTTTTTTGTTTGCTTCCTTACTTCTTCAACTTGACGTTAGCGTCTCGCATTGCCATTCAATTTCCGATTCAATGAGTTCCTGTGTGCCTGCTGCTGCATTCTGGCGATATTGTCGTCGCTTGGTCGTCAGCGTCATTGACATTTGTGCGTTTTAGTTTTGTATTTGTTGTTGTGTTTGTGTATGTGTGTGTGTGTGTGTGTTTGTGTGCTTTAGTTGAATAATCGAGGTGCTAATTTATTAGATTTGCTGAACTTTGTAAAAGTTTGTGGCATTGAATTGGCGTTGAATCAGGTCGAAAGGGGAAACGACGTGCTTGACGCAAATTAAGGAATCGTTAGATAAGTAATGAGTAGAGATTGAAAGAAAAGAGGCACGAGCAGAGGTTGAGAGAAAGTAGTTGCAATGTAGTTGAATTCTTGATAAGAAATTCCAAGTAGTGAAAAGTTGAGTACAGAATTACTTCATTTTGCATGATAAAAGTAATTTTAGTGATCTTGACTGATTAATTTACTGCTGCACTATGGAAATGCAAGCTTTCTTGAGCTTCATTTCTTTAAGGAATTTACAACTTTCCCATCTTGATAAAATATATTTGCAATTTTTTCCTTCTTTTCTCAGAGAAAACCTTCACCCAGCACGAACAAAAGTAATTTGAACAAAATTTCTCCCTTCTCTTTTTACCCATTGAATCACCTATAATTAGGCCACATTCACAAAACATTCAAACGCAAGATGAACTTTCCCATAATTACTTGCACTTTGGATTTTGCCAACAAAAACAGAAAATCTCTACAACTATTTGGAAGTTATTGAGGGTAATTATTCTTTTATTCATTTTTTTATTCATGACTGAGCTATCGCAAATGATGTCTCAAATTGCAAGAACAGACTAAAAAAAAATATTGCATGATAATATTTTTTCTTCTTCACAATGATTCGCATGGTCCCATGTTGCCATATTTACATTCATCTAAACAAATTTACCTAAACATCAATTTATATTATATCCGCCAGCGATACTAAGCATGCTTCAGCCAATATTTTCAGCTACATTAGACAATTAATGTCATCGAAAAAATATTGAAGCAATTTAAAAAAAAATTCCATCAACAATGTATGCATTAAAAAAATATGCTGCTGGCTATAATATATGTCAAGCTATCAAATGATGCGCACTAATGATGCCTGGTAATGCATACTCACTATACAACAACAACAACAACAACAACAGTAACAACTACACCCACAACAATAACAACGCCAACATAAGCAATGTGACCCAAAATCAACAAAAGCGTTCGTACAAATATTTGGATACAAGTTTCAATGTGTTTTAACCCATGACAGACGCATGAGGTTTTAAGTTGACATAGAAGAGTGTTGATGGAAAAGGTCATAGTTGGCTTCATACCAGAGGTCTTGGGTTCGATTCCTTGTTGGAGATAGTTAAATATTTGTTCAGTGTTTAGAAGTAAACGAGTTGCAGTTCAAGACGAAATCTGTTAGAGTGAAAGATAAATTGTCAATTGTCAGCTAATTTGTACAACTATCCAGTGATACACACAGGGGGGATTTGGGGTTTCACCCCCCAAACACAAAAATTTATGGTACAAAATATGGTTTCGAATGGTATTTGGCTCAAAAGTTGTACGCAAACCCCCTCAAAATGAAATCCTGTGTTGGCCACTGGGCCGGAATTTACAAATTTCAGATATCGTCGCCTGAGAAAACAAATGTCGTATGTCCTACTAAGCTTAATGGAACATACGACATTCGTTTTCTGAGGCGACGATATGCTAAGACTTAAAAAATAAATGTTTCCCATCAATAACCTAATAAAAAATATTTTTTTTTTTGAGTAAACAGCAAGAATTATGCTTCTGCATTAAAAGTTTAACAACAATTTTCCTAACATCATATGAAGTGCGATTTTTTATTTACAAAATTTACAGCAAAAGTTATGTGCCAACATTAATAGGTTAACAAATGGGTGCACAACAACAACAACAGTTTCAGTACCTAAGGCCACAACCAACTCAACCGACCGTCTGCTTGCAAATTACGAATTTCGCACAGAGCAAATAGAAAAAGAATAGAAAATGGAAAATATGAACGTGCATGAGTGCCTGATAGCTGGAAGATGCGGCGCGAAGGGGGCAAAAAGTGCAAATCTCTATGTCGTCTCTGCTTTCTACAAACTTTACCACTGTGTGTGTGTGTGTGTGCAGTGTAGTTGCTGGCAACAACATGCAGCAAAAGTGCCAACAAACTTCAACCGACAACCTCAACAACAACAACAATGTAACGCAGTAACTGCGCGACTGCGTAAACAAGTCACAACAAAAACAAGCGAACAACACAGCACGCAGGGAGCCTGGCGACACGCAGTAAACCGGTGCATATGCACCTGAAATGGTAGCAGAAACTTTGCCGTCAGTTATTTTTCAACAAATTTTTTATAATTTTCTATGTTGTCTTTGTTTGTTTGAGATTTTTTTTCTATTTTAAACTTTTATTTCCTTGAGATTTTCTGTTTTTATTGTAATTTTTTTTTTTTTTTTTTTTTTTAGTGAGAAACTTTTGCATCTTTATGCGGTCTGGTGCAGCTGCCATAGCTTGCTTGTTCGTTTTGCTGGCTAGAATTTGCGTTGGCCATGTGCACTAATCGTTTGCTTTCTGCAGATTCAGGCAAGTTTTAAAATTTAAAGAGTTGCATGTTAAAATGTAAAGTTTACAGTTGCCAGGCGATAAGTGACGTGCTAAGTGAGCTGTAAATTAGTTTTGTGAAAGAGAGCCATTTAGTTGGTCTTCTACACATTCACATTCAAATATTTTTTCGAGTCTTTTTACTAAGAATTTTGTGAAATGAGTCAATTTTGTGGTTTATGATTATTTCAAAACCACTGTTTAACATACGTTCCTCATCTGGTTGAAACCCACTCTTTAACCATTGCTTCAGTTGAAATTTTACGTGTCCCAAAAACAACAGATTAAATCCTTGCGATTAGTTTTTATGTTTTTATGCTCTACTTTATGATTTACAGCTCCTTACCTGAGGCAAAAACATAAGATTGAGTGCAGCTCCTGTAATGAAAAACGTTTATAGATTATGAATTTTAAATTTGAATTGAGTTGTTAATTCTAATTCTAAATTTTAAGTCTTTAATTTTAAATTTTTGAATTTTAATTTTGGATTTTAAATTTTTAATTTTAAGTTTTAATTTCTAATTTTTTAATTTTAACCGTTAATTTTTTTTTAATTTTTAATTTGAAAGTTTTAATTTTTAATTTTTAATTTTTAATTTTTAATTTTTAATTTTTAATTTTTAATTTTTAATTTTTAATTTTTAATTTTTAATTTTTAATTTTTAATTTTTAATTTTTAATTTTTAATTTTTAATTTTTAATTTTTAATTTTTAATTTTTAATTTTTAATTTTTAATTTTTAGTTTTTAATTTTTAATTTTTAATTTTTAATTTTTAATTTTTAATTTTTCATTTTTCATTTTAATTTTTTATTTTTAATTTTTAATTTCTAATTTTTAATTTTTAATTTTTAATTTTTAATTTTTAATTTTTAATTTTTAATTTTTAATTTTTAATTTTTAATTTTTAATTTTTAATTTTCAATTTTTAATTTAATTTTTTTTTATTTTTAATTTTGAATTTAGAATTTTGTTATTTTTAATTTGTAATATTTTAGTTTTAATTTTTAATTAATAATTTTTAAGGGTAGGTAGTAGGATGTTAAGGGTAGGTAGTAGGATGTTAAGGGTAGGTAGTAGGATGTAGTACGATGTGCCCGAGAAAGAAGATACATAATGTCACATGGATTTCGCCTGATGGCAAAACGAAAAACCAAATCGACCACGTACTCATTGACTCCAGGCATAAGTCCTGTCTCCTCCAAGTGAGAACTTTTCGTGAAGCAAATGTCGACTCCGACCACTTTCTAGTCGGCGCAAGACTGTCAAGAATTTCTGACCCAAAAAAAATTACCTCGAATAAACGACAAAAACCTGCGTGCGTGCTCTGGACGACGATAATACAAGTAACATATTCCAAAGAGAACTTACTGAAAAAATAAGCCAACTTGAGGCCTCCGATGGCTTAAACGAGACCTGGGACCAAATTTCACAACAAATAAAAGAAACGGCAGACCAGGTGCTGGGTAAAGCAAAAAGCAAGAAAGAAAATACGTGGTTCGACGAAGATTGCAAGGCTGCTACTGACAGAAAAAACGAAGCGTATGCAAAAATGTTGAATCCAAAAAACCCGGCAATCCAAAAATGAATATGAAAGTCTACGCAAAGAGGAAACAAAAATACACAGAAAGAAGAAGAGAGATTTTCAAAAAGCGAAATTTGAAGAGCTGCTTGCAAATTTTTCCGCACATGAGTCCAGAAGTTTCTTCAAGAACGTAAACAACGACAGAAAAGACTTTAACCCCAGAACCCACTATTGTAAAGACAGAGAAGGCAGCCTTCTGACGGAAAAATCAAATATCCTAGAAAGTTGGGCAGTATATTTCGACGAACTTCTTAACAGAAACGCAGAAGAACAAGAGGAGAATCCCTACATGGACTCCGACGATCCGGTAGAGCCCCCATCCACGGAAGAGTTGAAAGCAGCCATTAAGAAACTTAAAAACAATAAGACGTGCGGCGCAGATGAAATACCGGCGGAGCTTTAAAAACATATAGGAGGTGAAGCGCTTTTAGCCATCCATCGTTTAGTGTGCAAGGTATGGGATCATGAATGTATACCAAATGCTTGGGAGATTGGCATTATTTGTCCAATACACAAACAGGGCGATACGTTGCTATGTGAAAACTACAGACCCATAACACTGTTAAACATAATTTATAAAATATTTTCTAACATACTCAGTGCTATGCTCAAACCACACACCAAGCGCATCATTGGCAGCTATCAAGCGCACTTTCAAGAAGATAGATCGACAGTTGATCAAATTTTCGTACTTCGACAAATCCTCGAGAAAACGTGCGAGCACAATCTGACAACGTACCATCTATTTATTGATTTTAAAGCAGCATACGACAGTGTTATAAGGAAGAAACTTTTCGAAGCAATGGCTGAATTTGGTATTCCAGGGAAACTAATAAGATTAATCCGAGCCACAATGTCTAACGTCAGAAACGTCGTGCGAGTACAAAATGACACATCACGCGAATTCGTCACAAAGAATGGTCTGAGACAAGGAGATGGACTATCATGTCGGCTTTTTAATATTGCGCTAGAAAAAGTCATTAGGGAGTCCGCAGTTAACACGAACGGAACCATATTGTATAAATCTATCCAGCTTTTAGACTACGCCGACGATATTGACATAATTGCCACCTCGCTGTCTCATCTAAAAGAAGCGTTCCAAAGCTTAAAAAAGGCTGCAAGAAACATGGGTTTGATAACACTGTGCAAGTCCAAAATTTAGACATGGGGGGGACCTAACACTTCGTTCAATAATGTGTGTGACAAACTAATTAAAACACATTTTTTTGCCAAAATTCGTTTTTATTCATCAACATAGTCCCATTTTAGGGAGATACAATCATTCCAACGCTTTTCCAATCTTTCGATACCGGCTTTGTAGAACGATTTTTCTTTGCCTTCAAAATAGGCGTTAGTTTCGGCGATTACTTCATCATTTGAGCCAAATCTCTTACCACGGAGCATCTTTTTGAGGTCTGCGAAGAGCCAGTAGTCGCTGGGGGCCAGATCTGGAGAATACGGGGGATGGGGAAGCAATTCGAAGCCCAATTCATGCATTTTTGCCATCGTTTTCATCGGCTTGTGACACGGTGCATTGTCTTGGTGAAACAACACTTTTTTCTTCTTCATATGGGGCCGCTTAATCGCGATTTCTTCTTTCAAACGTTCCAACAACGCTATATAATAGTCGCTATTGATTGTTTTCCCTTTCTCAAGATAGTCGATGAATATTATTCCGTGCACATCCCAAAATACTGACGCCATAACCTTGCCAGGCGATGTTTGTGCCTTTGGACGCTTTGGGCGGCTTTCACCGGTTGCATGCCACTCAGCAGACTGCCGATTTGGCTCTGGAGTGAAATGGTGGATCCATGTTTCATCCATTGTAATGTACCGACGCAAAAACTCCGACTTGTTGCGCGTAAACATGTCCAAACAGCTCTTTGAATCATCGATTCGTTGTTGTTTTTGCTCCGGTGTGAGCAAACGCGGCACCTATTTCGAAAACACCTTTTTCATAACCAAATGTTCGTGTATTATGGTGTGTACACTGCCTGCTGATATCTTTAGAATGTCAGCAATCTCCCCCACTTTCACTTTACGGTCGGACATAATGATTTTCAGTGTTTTTTCAACGTTTTCCGGAATAACAACGTCATTTGGCCGTCCAGTAGATGGAATGTCATCGGTGTCTGTACGACCACGTTTGAATTCGGCATACCAATAACAAATGGTTCTTTTTGATGGAGCAGAGTCCGAATAATGTTTTTCAAGCCATTCCTGGCATTGAACAGTATTTTTTTCAGTAAAAAACAATGATAAATCAGCACACGGAATTGCTTTGAATTCATTTTTTTGGAAAACTCAAAAGTAGTGTCACTTAAAGCACTGTAACTTGTAAACTAATGGTCGGATTGACATATAATTTTGACAGTAAGCCTAAAAAGGTTCACAATTTCGAAAACAAATATTGATTTAGTATTAGTGCCGCCATCTATGTGTCAGTCACACAAATTATTGAACGAAGTGTTACTGGGTATGTTTCCTATAGGTATACTGAGTTGAGATCCACCAGCCGTTTGGTAAGATTGGCTCTAGTTTAAGAGAAATCCGACTTTGAAGTTTGGTAATTTTCGGGAAGTTTGTCGCTTAAGTCTTCGAACATTTAAATGCTAATAGGTCCTAAATCGTTCCGAATATCGCTTTACTGTCTTCGGCAAGTTTGTAGATATTTTAACGACCAACAAATTTGCTTAAGACACCAATGCAAAAAAACCACATTCAAACTGTGTAATTGCGATATGTGAATTTTTTGGCGCAGCGCAACGTGGCGTATGAGTGTCATTTAATTATATTAATATTACAACTAAATGATACTCATACGCCACGTTGTGCTGCGCCAAAAAATGCACATATCGCAATTACACAGTTTGAATGTGGTTTTTTTGCATTGGTGTCTTAAGCAAATTTTTAAAATTGAATTTTTAGTTTTTAGTTTTTGATTTTTAATTTTCAATTTTTACTTTTTGAAATTTTGATTTTTAATTGTTAGTTTTTGTTTTCCTGTTTTAATTTTAATTTTGATTTGAATTTTAATTTAAAACTTTATTTTAATTTTAAGTCAAATTTTAATTTGTATATTAACTTTAACTTAACTTTTGAATCTCAAATTTCACCTCAATCAAGCGCTTTAAATTTGCAATTGCTTCATCCAAAGGATCAGAGTCCTTCGGCGTTCAATGAATGAAATTTATTGAAGCGCATCTTTGTTGCTACTTTTTAATGACATTGATTGTTTACTACGACCTTTTCTGCCTTTTACGACCGCGCCTAAATCAAACATTTTCCATCTTGCAGCACATCGACACGCACGCACTTACACACACATACTCGCATACAGTGGCTTCACATATTACGAAGTTGTGCGCATGAAGTGGCTTAACCGCTCGTCGTATCTGTGTGCATATAAATTTTTAATTAGCAGCACACAATGTCAGCTGAGCTAAAACACATTTTCGACAAAATTACCTATGTACATATATGCTGCGTGCTTTTACTATATCTTTGTCCATATATTTGTCTTGGTTTCTCATCGTAATTGCCCAACTTTGATGTTACATTTACCTACAAGCAATTCCGCTTAATCCAGCATGTGACACTTCAATCTCATGAAAGTATATATGTCAACAAGCGCTCAGACATATCTAGATACCAACAAGTATAAATTTGTTTCATGCGTGTAAAAAGCACTGTGCAACATTAAACAACTTATCGATAGGGAAGTTTGATAAGGAGCAAACATGATAAGTAAATGCGAACATGGTAGGATATTTTTTAATATTTTTTAAAATACTTTATGCAGTGATTTGAAAATTAGGTTCTTTAGTTTAAGTGTAAAGCAACATGTGGTTTATTT
The DNA here is from genome assembly GCA_963971225.1 of Melieria omissa. Lineage (NCBI taxonomy): Eukaryota > Metazoa > Arthropoda > Insecta > Diptera > Ulidiidae > Melieria > Melieria omissa. The sequence goes on from OZ020269.1 coordinate 99,825,448, forward strand.
AAATTTATCATATTTATGCAATATTTGGCCAAATTGAGAGCTTAGCAGTGCATCTCAAGCACCAGGATTCCGTCTATAAATCAGTTTTAAACAAACTTAATAAATCCTTAACTATTCTGACATTCTCTTTTCAACGCAAAACGCTTTTAACATAGAAATGTTGTATATACTTTGTTGCACTGTGTATTGCAAGGCGCCTAGATGTATGCTACGTGCTGCAATGATATGTTGCTACGCATACTAATAAATATTTTTTACATTTTTGGCAATTTTCGGCACAGCCATCATTCTCAAGAATCATTTGCTATATACAACATAAATTTTGAAGCATTTTGGTTAGACTCGAATGTATATTTCAGCCATGGCTCTCACGTTATTGACTCGTTACGTGGTTTGTGGTAAGTATGTATGTGTTTATGTGTGTGGGTGACAATACATTTGCGTTGCCTTCTATGGAAATCCATAAACATGTGTGTTTGTATGAGTGATGGCATATACGGCTACTTGAAGCGCTACGCTGGAAATAATGACTACGGTAATTGAGCTCATGAGTTTTTGCCAAAAAATAATCATAAAATAATAAATAAAAATTCGCATGAAGGTATAACGAAAAAACAAGCAGCCTTAAAGCAGCCGTTTGCATCTAAAAGAGTAGAAAAAGCTTTGGGCTTATGGGCGAACTTGTGAGTGCCCCTTAGCCTACTTGTGTCTAATAAAAGAAGCGCACACCTGATGCTGACGTTCGGAATTATGGGTTTACCTTTAGCTATTTGTGTTCATTTTTGTTTAGGTTTTACATTTGAAATAAGCTACCTGTGTGTATCTATGTGTTTGGTATGCGCAACTGATTTGCGTGATGTGCGTTCAATTTAGTGTAAAAGAAGACAACCAATTTCACTGGGTGCAAAGCTGGCTGCTTTATTACGAACGCAAGTACCCAAATATAAAAAACAAGCCACCATAATTTCAGTAGAGCAAAAGCAAGCTTTGAGTTTGGCCAATAATTGCCAATGTTGAGTGCGTTTGAAATCCAATGACCTTTTCTTCCTTTGTATGTAAAGCCTAGTAGGCGCAGCACTCAGATATTGTATTGCAACCTGAGTTTACCTGTTCGTTAACTTTAAATCTACCCGACCTTCACAGAAATCTGAGTAGATCCTTTGGTGCCAAGCAGCCAGTGTGGTTGCTTCTCAACACAATTGTGCCGTATTTTGCACACCGAAGTGAAGTGAAAGCGAAGCGAACATAGCAAATTGTGCACCGTCTCATCATTCTCCTCCTTAGGCAGGACAGAGCGCACTGACAAATACGTATTACTAGATATAATTATATTTAATTTTTATGTTTTGCTCATAAAAAATAGTCCATGATTAGGTAAACTAACTGCCTGGAGACAAAAGAAACTGCGAGGATTAGTCGAAAATGTCAGAAAGTATCAGTGTCATCCAACTAGAGCCACTGTCAAATTATAAGCTCGTTACATTAACCCTTTTGTTAACAGTGGCTCCGGTAACTACAATTGGGAATGCAGCACTAGAGCCCATTATGGCTTAAAATGTTTGAGGATTTGTTCATTGGCGCACACGAGATTTCATTTGAGCCCAATTTCATTTGAAACGATTTTTGCCTCCCTCTTGCTCGTCGACCTCCAGCTTTAAAATATCGGCAGTAACTATTTTTAAAGGTTGACAACCTAAGTCGCTCAGCTGGTACTCGATGCCAACGAGGCGTATGAGTAACATACAATTCATTTAATCTTTGCTGATACTCAAGTGATGGATGATGGACGCAAAGGGAGCGATAGATAATAGATGATAGATGATAGATTATAGATTATAGATGATACATGATAGATGAAAGATGATAGATGATAGATGATAGATGATCGATGATCGATGATAGATGATAGATGATAGATGATAGATGATAGATGATAGATGATAGATGATAGATGATAGATGATAGATGATAGATGATAGATGATAGATGATAGATGATAGATGATAGATGATAGATGATAGATGATAGATGATAGATGATAGATGATAGATGATAGATGATAGATGATAGATGATAGATGATAGATGATAGATGATAGATGATAGATGATAGATGATAGATGATAGATGATAGATGATAGATGATAGATGATAGATGATAGATGATAGATGATAGATGATAGATGATAGATGATAGATGATAGATGATAGATGATAGATGATAGATGATAGATGATAGATGATAGATGATAGATGATAGATGATAGATGATAGATGATAGATGATAGATGATAGATGATAGATGATAGATGATAGATGATAGATGATAGATGATAGATGATAGATGATAGATGATAGATGATAGATGATAGATGATAGATGATAGATGATAGATGATAGATGATAGATGATAGATGATAGATGATAGATGATAGATGATAGATGATAGATGATAGATGATAGATGATAGATGATAGATGATAGATGATAGATGATAGATGATAGATGATAGATGATAGATGATAGATGATAGATGATAGATGATAGATGATAGATGATAGATGATAGATGATAGATGATAGATGATAGATGATAGATGATAGATGATAGATGATAGATGATAGATGATAGATGATAGATGATAGATGATAGAAGATAGATAGATGGTAGATGGTAGATGATAGATCACAGATGATAGATAGATGATAGATAGATGATAGATAGATGATAGATGATGGATGATAGATGATAGATGATAGATGATAAATGATAGATGATAGACGCCAATTTCGGCGTTCATCTATTTAGCATCTGTATATAAATTTGCCGTTTTTAGGCCTCTTTCTAAAGTTAGCAATTGTCGCAGATTTGCCCCAAAAGTAATATGTACAGTAAAATGTGTTTGGTTGCTTAATAACTTTGCATTCAATTTAAAAATTGTGAAAATATTAAATTTTTCTTGCGAAAATGTTATCAAGGCCACTCTGATAATAGAAATTTATGGACATTTCTTCAGAAGTAAAAGGTAAAGTGCCATCTGCGGTAACAAACCACAAAACAAGATTTGTATACAAAAATACACAACTTTTTAGTCATGAAAAGACATAAATATTTCAAATCAAAATAAATCCAAAAGAATGAAAGAAAGTCTCACCAAACATTTTTTACATTGTGTACAAAATTGTAACGTCTGTCATTGCTCTCAGCTATGATAACTTTGCCGACTTCACCATCTCATTTTTCTAACGCCACAAATTTAGCTGTGTTTGTGTGTTTGTGTGTGTGTGTGTGCGCACGCAACCTTGACGAATGTTGGCTGGTTTTCACGCAGCCGTCTGGCACTTAACTTTACAAGTTACACTTCACATTTTACATTCTTTGTTTTAAGCATTTGATTTATTTTAATTTTCCACTGGGTGACAAAAATTTGCTGAAAGGACCAATTTTTGACACTCAACCATATTTCGGCTGTGGTTTAATATTTACAAATAAAGCAGCATACAATATTAACTTTAAATTTCTTTCATAAAAAAGTTGCAAAAGAAAAACAACTGAAATCATTGACATTGTCACCTTTGGCACATTTTTAGCTTTGCGCTTAAATTTAAAAAGACTAAACAAAACAACTTGACGGCATTTTGCATTTGTTGCAAAACAAAGGCGTCTACCGTAGCACTTTATGACGTTGACAGTTCTCTTTCTTTATTTTCTCTCTCGAATTGCTACTTTCAGCTACGATTTGTTGTTGTGAAATGTGCTGAAATTTGCATATTCTTTTGTTATTTTATTATTTTAAAGAAAAGCAGCGTTTGTAGTTTTTCTTGTGTAGGTGGTTTGTGTTGCCTAAAAGTATGGTTTGGGCGTAAGGAGGCACAGAAATTTTATAGAAGTAAAGTAATAAAACTAATTTTTATTATTTTAACATTGTTTGTAGTAATTTTAATTAGCAGTACTAACAAAATTCGTCATTTTGGCGACAACCATCGAATATGGAGGAACAACGAGCTGTATGAGTTGTTAAAAGTCATGGAAATAGCACAGCGAATCCGGAACCAGCGTAATGCCTCGCATATATAGAATCCTCCGCGCGTTGGCTCGATTAAAAAAATATATCCTGTGGCTATACTAGCTGACCATGTCTCCCGTACAGACGAAGAAGCTCTGACGAAGAAAATGTTCAATGCGGTAATTGCAGGTCTACGACGAAGAGGGAGACCGTGTTTTGGTTGAAGGACCACAACCAGACCAGATAAGTCATAGCCCATGAGCGATATATAGAATTTACCAGCTTTACTAATCCTTTAAGAATTTATAAGTAGTCCAACAACGCTTCAACGGCTTCAGAAATATGCAATTCATCTGACTAAAACTAAACCAAAATGCACCAAAAGTCTGTTCATGTTCAGTAGGGAAGCATTGGCAGTTTTGGTTGGGTTGATTGAAGTTCATTGCATTCTGAGAAGTCATGCTAGAAGATTGGCGAAGACCACCATGCAAATGATATCTGCCGTAGCTATAGAGGCAAAGAAAAAATAGAAACAATTTTCAACTAACTTTTCATATTTTCCGCTATTTGTGAAGAGCAAAGTAGGTTAGACCATCAAAAAATTATTTTTTTAAGCTAAAGAGGTATAAACGACTTTCAAAGGTTCTCTGCTTACTTTTCATCCTTCATGCTTTTTGTTAAAAAATAAAAACAACAAAACAGAACAAAAGTTTTGTAAATTTCAAAACTTGTTGGGGCTAGTTTGAAACTTAAAACAAAAGATGCGAACTTATAGTATAACTGTGCATAGCAAAGTTAGTTTCATGTTTTATTCTTTGGAGACTTAAATAAATTTGTATGGTTTCGTTTTTGCTGCACATATTTTTTTATATATTCTTTCTTGGGAATACCCAAAAAAAATTTCGATGTTTTTTTTGCTGCTTTGCAGCATAATTCAAAAAAAATTATAAAATATATTTAGTTCAAAGGATTGTCCATCATAAATTACGACTCTATTCTTCTTAGAATGGATTATGCGTGGAACCAATTCATCGTCTTTTGAGGCGATCCAAGAAACATTCAAATCATTGTCTTCTTATGAAAACAAGTGCTGCTCGTGCAGGCTATAAGTCATGGAGTGGAAAAGGTAATAGTGCATGGAGCAATGTCTGGTAAATACGGCAGGTGGGAAAGGACATCCCGTTGAAGCCCCTTTAGTGTTTCCTTAAAGACTTTTGTGTCAAGAGGCTGCACGTTGTTGTGCAGAAAGATGATTTTAGTCTGAAAAATGTGTATTGTTGGCACTGAGGTTGTCATGTATTTGTGCAAGAGTACAATAGAGTTTAAAGAAAGTCTCTACAAGAAAGGAAGAAGTAAGTGTTTATACTTTTACAAAATTACCCAAATTAATTTTTGTAACATGAATTCAGTCACAAAAAGGCCCCATGCCATTTAAAGCTAGCAACGCCATCTTATGTAAATGGCTCAAAATCTCTTTGTACCCTTTTTTATCTTATACAAAACTTTTTAACACTTTCAGCACCGTTTTGCAACTTTCAAAAGTCTGCTGCTAAAAAAAATTCCAAACACGAAACAGCAAAATTTTCAGCATAATTTTCAGCAACCACGCAGGTAAACATATGGTTACCAACTTTTCTGCTCTGAATTTTTGGCGCGTACAACAAATTTGCAACCACGTAACCAATATGTGTTGAACATACAACACGCTAAAAATATGTAACACAAGCAGAGACCATGAAAAATTGAATAAAAAACCATTGCAGTGCTCCAATGAAGCATATAACTGCAGCACAACGCTGGCTAACCACTGGGCGAATGGGTATAAATATTTTTTTTTAGAAAGTTGCAGTGAGTTTACTGCCAAACGTGTGGCCACTAAAAGTAGAATCTGCGCAGTTGCAATCATATACGCGTTTTTGGATTATAAACATTGCAAGCTACAAAGCACATAAGAGGCTTAGAAAACGCGCAAAAAAACTTTGAATATGAAAAATTTGAGCTTTCTTTGTTGACTCATCTTTGGCGAAACAGAAAACTTTACTTTTGTAATATCAACACTGATTTCCGCCACTCAAGCGGCAGACAACTTGCACGCGTTTGTATTGCTTTATAACGAAAGAAGAAGAAGAAGAAGAAGAAAAAAGTGCACAGCCGGGTATTCAGCAAATCTCTACATTACTCTAGTTTTGCATTGAAAGCATTGCCAGCACTACGCACTCATTATTCCTTCACCTACAAACACTCTGCCGCATGTTACGTATACGCCCAGGTGTGCAAAACAAAAACTGAAAGCAGCAAAGCAACTCAACCCAAGCGCAAAGTTCGCATTCATTCACTGCTTTTGCAGCCATTTTTGACCTACTAAGCAGAACTCAGTGACCTGCACTTCATTTGCTGCTCACTTTGCAAAACCAACATTCTCATTGACCTTCTGCGCACCATTCGTAATTCTATTCGTAATCCCAACATTTCTTTCAACAGCCTAAGGCCAGTTTTTTGGCCTTATTTCTTCAACAATGTTTTGCCGTTCAGTTGGCAAGGTGAACAAATAAACCAAACAGCAAATGGTCCAATAGCAGCGCCTCGAGTTGCACTGCCTAATTAGTTATTTGTTGAGAAATATCAAACAAACAATTGGCGCCCATTACAGACGCTGAAGCCGTTGAATTGGTTTTTGCTTCAACCTGAAAATGTTTTTCCATGACTTTTTGTGCACTTTTAGCAGACTTTAGTGAGCTGTGAAAATTAAATTAAAACAAATGCTTTTCGGCTTTCCATCGTTAATTTGTAAATTCCACACAACTACAAAGCAAAGAGCGAGGGAAACACACACAACGTGTTGTTGCTTTTAGCTCAAATTCAAAGCGTGTTTACTTGTTTTTGTTTTGCTGCGCGTATTTTACTGTATTCGCGTACGCGTTTTTGTGTATGAACATTTAATTTTAATGCGCATAAATTTGTGATTTTATGTGCTGAGCGCGTCGCTGCTCTGCACGTTCGACCAGCGTTGCTTTAACGGTTTTCTGAGCGCCAACAATTTTTATTTGCTCGCTGTGTGCGGCGACTTGGTAAAATGTGATTTTTCGAGAACGTTGCTTTAGTGATGTGGAATCGATTTTTGCTGAAAAATCTTCACACAAGAAATAAATGTGCTGTTTAAAGCGAAACGATAGTGTTGGTATTTTTTGGGGGTTTGCAATTGTTTGAGATGTTTTTCGTGGCCTCTCATACCAAAGGCTCCAGGTTCGATTCCTGGCTCGGGCTGGTAAAATACTCGTCTACTTCTATCGCTATCCACATGAAGGGAATGAGAATTACAAGAATCGCACAAGTGCGCTCTTGGCAGGCAATGGCAAAAAACGTCCAAGTGTGAACGAAAAACTGCCAATCGCCGTTCGGATTCGGCGTTAAACTATAGGTCCCCTCCCCCTTTCCCCGTCCGCTTGAAATGTGAGCGGTAACATATGTTGGCAAAAACAGTGTTGCATACACAGTTCAAAAACTGGTGAAATATGTGGTATAACAATGGGCCTTTCAGGCCTCCGAGTGTGTCTCTTATAGAGGCAGCCACCGCAACCTAACCTTTTCGTTAATGAAAATTAATTTAAAAAAAATTAGTTTTAAGAAGCAGCTGAAATTAATCGAAAACTGTTGTCACAAATGTTGTAGATTGGCTTCTATACAAATTAAAATTTTTATATATAAAGCTTAAATATTTGTGGCGAGTTGATTTTCCCTTTCCTTGTGACGAAAAGCCAACGAAGAACGTTTGAGAAAATTGGACGAAAGAAAACTTCATCTCGTTTCGCTGAGAGGAGAAAGCAATAAACCAGAATAAGTTTTAAATCTGAAAACAAAAATCTGTAAAACCGCATATAAGCTGATGTCCGTGGTACAGGGTGGCGCAAAAGTCATCACACTACCGGCAGATGCTATAACTTTTGCAAATGGTGGTAAAATAAAATTCTGCTTTAATATTCATTAATTCATTCAATTATTTATGCATTCATTCATTCATTCATACATACATACACACATACATACAATCATACATACATTCATAAACACATTACAGCTCAAGAACATTAGAGAGACATGAGAGAGACTACTAAGCATTAAGATCTTGATTCACTTTACTTGGTTGGACTTGATTCGTTTTAGTTTTGTCTCCAATATTCCTTGATGAGTTTAGACCTTTTAAAGCTAAGGCAGACTACTAGCATAAAAAGTGTTCGCGTGTTTCACACTCGTTTTCTTCCCTACAGCTTATGAAGTGCTTCAGTCTTCTTCCCCAATGCAGCTTCTGCAGAAGGACTTGTGAGGAATACCTAAACTCGCAGCGTGTAGACTAATAAATCAGTGATCCCTGACTCCTGTTGCTAGTTTCGAGACATTGTTACGAGAAGAACAAATCGTTGGTTCCATGACAGACAAAGCTGAGCAACTTTAGCACCTCTGCATCTCAACAGATTTAATCAATTTCTGTTGGCTAAATTTTTGCAGAAAGTGGTCCTGTATCTATCTTTTCCTTGCGCTTACATGTGCGTAACATGTTCACATCAGATCCTACGCTGGCCAACTCATCAACCTATAATAAGCATGACAGATAGTTAGGTCCATCTGACAGCCCACCAACCTTAGTAACGATTTACTCTATGTTAGACTCATACTGATTTCAATTTTACTAAAAAATTGATGAGTGCCACTTGGTTGTCAGAAAAGATATAAACAGCCCAACCCGAAACGTTTCACTTTCTTAACTGGTCATAACAATTTGTTTCTGGCGCCTCTGCCAAGAGATAATAGAGCGTTCCCAAGTTGGTCCTTCCATCGAATACATGATCATCTTTTCATTGCAGACCTACAACTACCGCAAGACGTTTCGCAGTATGAGAATCCTGCAGGTTTTTTTTTATTTTTACACTAGAATGCCCAAGGTTGTCATTTTGACTACATTGAAGTCTTTTATTGTACATAACTTTAATTGCATCGCTTTCTAAAAAACTATCTTACTTGACTTTTACTAGCTTTTAAAACTTAATGGAATAAATAGATGAAAAATATTGTAAACAAATTTTTTACCCCAATTTTGCAACAACAACAATAACAAAGCATATTTTTTCCGTACACTTCGTGGAAATGTCTCATTTACTTTCTCCAAAGAAAGTCCTACCTTACTTCCTCTTGGACGTTTTCCAATAATGTTTCCCCACAACAAACCCTACGACAGTAAACTCGCAAATTATCGAATTCTTTTTTGGAAAGTTGAAAGGTCTTTCTTACAGTTCACACAGTTCATCTTTGAACCGTCTGTGTGCAGAGTGACTCCTATCTTTGTAAAAATTTATGCGTACCGCTTCAACTTGCTGCCAGAAGAGAAAAGCATGTTGAACTTTACGTAAAATAGGGCACAATTATAAAAACTACAATTCAAAGAAAGGTATTCCAAATCGAACAACCGCTTTCATGCAATAAAAACGTAAGTCTTTTTTATTAGTTATTAGAAATATTACATATAATTCTATACAAGTTAAACCTAATTGATGAATGAATTGAGAACGGATTCTTTTGCAATAAAAAACATCAGCATAAGAAATGTTGTTCAGAGAAAAAAATGTTCCCGACTCATTGCTGGTCGAACTTCAACTGTTACCTCGTCGCATTTCACATTCGTTTGAAAAGTTGCATACTCCTTTCAAATGCATGAAAATGTGCTATCAGAATGGGCCCTGCAGACCTAAATGCGTCTCAAAGAGCGATAGACTCCGTAAACGAGCCTTGGTACTACTCAGATAACACCGTGCGACAGACTTCCGCCTTTGTTTTAATAACTTTCGAACCAATAAAATTATAGTAATGAAATTTTGACACGTGATCAAAAAGATTTCGAATTTTAACATACTTAGTTTTCAAGAAAATTTGATATAAATGTTCAAAGATATAAAGGATTAAAATTTTCAAAGGACCTTTCTTACCAGTATGCGCCTATGAAACCGGTAATTATTTTTGAAAAAAACACGTTTATTGTGAGGAAATGATGTAATCATTTTATTCTTCAAAGTAATGGCCATCGCTAGCTACACATTTTTCCCATCTCTCAGGCAATTTATGGATGCCTCGCCAAAAAAATTTTACGTCTTTTGCCTGAAACCAATCATCGATCCCTTTTTTGGCTTCTGCGTGAGAATTGAAGCGCTGTTCCGTTAATGCGTGGCCCATCGATGCGAACATGTGATAATCCGAAGGCGCCAAGTCTGGTGAGTAAGCCGCATGAGCAAGAGCTTCCCAGTTGTACGATGCAACCAATTCTTTGGTGGCTCTAGTGCGGTGTGGTGGTGCGTTGTCATCGAGGAAAATCACTTTGTGTTGCCTGGCTTCATATTCTGGGCGTTTTTGGCGTATAGCACGATTCAAATCGGCCAATTGTTGTTGGTAACGTTCACCGTTAACCGTTTCACCAGGTTTTAGAAGGTTTTTTTCTTCAAATGGTAACACAAAATTAACTGTGTCCGCAAATCGTAATTTGTAGGCACGTAATCCGACATTATCCGGAGCGTCAAACAATGCGTTGTTGGATGAAACTTGACAAATTGTGAACTGAATATTGTTGACATATGACAGAAGAAGTAAACATGACATTTGGTACGGTTCCGAAGTTTATAAATATTCGGCTATTTACCGCTAGATGTCGTTACCGTTTCATAGGCGCATACCTGGTATATCCTTTTGTTACAAATGGATAAAAAAAAAACATTTTATTTAAATTCTTGAGTCTTTCATCTTTCATTTGGTACACATATCGCCATATTCTTACAAGGTTAGATTTTTTTTTATTTTTTATTTTTTTATCCCTGTATAAATGAAAAACTGTGTACGTAGCATTACTATATTTGGTCTCTGGTTTCACGCCCATATGGATTTTTCCGGTGGGAAAATTTTTTTCAGTTTTGTCGCATGGTTTCGGTTTTGCATCCAACATTCGGAACAGGAATTGAAGAATTTCGAATTAAAATATTGATGTGAATTTTTTGGAGAAGATTCTCTCTCCATTGCTTCCTCTGCGCCTATTCGGTCTCATTCTGAACAAGAATTGAGGCACTTAAATTTGAGATATTGATTTTAACTTTTTGGAGAACATTCTCTCTTCATTGCTTTCCCTGCGATTATTCGTCCTAATTTAAAAGAGAACGCAAAGTGCAACGTGTACTCGTTTTATGCGCCTTTATCAATCTCTCTGACTGGATTTAGAGGTCACATAGTCATAGAAGGTAACACCTTTTCACACAACACAGCACTTGCCGATAAAAGTGTCAACAAAACTGCGCCTACGAGCTAATCGGTTTCTGATACATTGCCACTGAAACCAGCCAACCATTCAGTAATTCAAAAATCATAAATAGCTTAGTTTATTGCGATATAATGTCTTAGATAGAAGGAATAAATAAGTGGCATAGAACGTGCGCTGAAGTCAAAATGGTTTTAAAAATAATTTATATTTTATGAGATTTTTATCATGTGGGAAAATTTTGTAATATTTTTATCTTTATTATATTTTTATATATATTTTGATATATGTTTGTTTCAATTTTTCTTACAAATAAATCAACGAAAGCACATCAATTTCATTTTCTTATATTTACTAAATTTTATATTAATGCCATAAATTACTGGAAAGCATATTTCTGTCAACACACAATGGCAACTCACTGGAGCATAAGAATAATATGCGCACATAAGAGGCATAATTTTGCTAATTTAGTTCAACTAATGCTCCAATGTGTGCATAATACAGGCAATTTATCTTTGCAAAAACCCAACAATGCACAGATACATTTGCCACACAATAAGACCGACGGCAATAATAGATCCAATTCGTCATTCATGCGGATGGATGGTCTGGCGCCTAAATCATGCAACCAATTCAATATAATTAAATTAGCCATGCAATAACTTAATACGAATCGAAAGTGCCATTGAAACGAGCGTAAAAGCAACATTACGGCATTGCTTTTACTCGGCCAGACATGGCAGAAAGCAGGGCGGCACAAGTGCACTCGGGTCGATTCGGTGCTGCTTGTACGCACACACACAATTGATGACAAACTTACGCAAATTTACATTTTCCAAATTGCCACAATACAAAACAAGCAAACACTGAGTTCTGACAGCAAGGCAGAGGCGATTTGAATGCAGTGGCAGCTTGTCAAAATTTTGGGCGCACGTTTGTTACTCATACGACCCCATGTGCAAGTGCATCTGACTATCAACTGCAGACAGTTTCAATTTGTAGATAACTGGAAAATTTTTCAAATTTCGCTTTAAAAAATATTTGTATTGTTTGGTTTTCAAGTTGTTGTAGAATTTTTTGGTGAAATTTCACTGTTTGCATTTCTGACGTATATCAAAAATTGTCATTGAAAGTAGCATAGCTCACTTTGCGCTTACTTTGCAAAATTCAGATATCCATGTTGCCTGCAAATACAATTATACAAACACACAGACACATACAGCCCACACACACACACACATACATACATTCATTCATTCATTCTTCTTCATAGAGTTGCGGCAACGCGGCATCAAAATTGATTCACCTGACAAAATTCAAATATTGCGCTGTGTTCGCTGTTTTTCGTTTGCTTGCTTTTCTGCTTCCATTTGATTTTTTGTGCGCCAAAGTTTTGCGGTATTGTTGCTTCTATAATTTTCCATGCCATTATTATTTGCCTTGAGAACATTTCAACTTTGAAGGATTTCACTTGATTTTATTTTATTTCATTTTCAATTCAATTTGATTTGGTTTTGTAGGCAGTGTTAAGAATCTACAGCGTTGAGATGTTTCGATTTTATATGCAAAAGTGTGTGTGTGTAAGAAAGAGAGAGAGAAAGAAAGAGCGCAATGTCAGCAGTGCGCGTATTGCAAACTTTTTAATAGGATAATTGAAAAATTGCTTTTCTTGCTTGCTTGAAGTTGAATTCTTTATTTTGTGGGTGTGCTTTGGGTTCTTCACTTTTCCTTGGTTGCGTTTGGTATGGAAGTTTGTTCTTTGTGCAAATAAATTCGATATTTAAGTAAGTGGTAATTGTGCGGTCATTGTATATCTATTGTTGGTGTTGTTGTTGTTGTGGTTATAATTTCAATATGATGACATGATAAGCAGAATAATGACAGGGCTAGGAAACTGGAAAATGTCTAATAAAGTGTGGTCATAAAATATTAAAATTGAAATTAAGCTCCAGAGAGCTTAAACTTGAGTTCAAATTAAAAAACAACATTTCTTAAGAATTATTGCACACGCTGGAATTATTTTCAAAAAGAAGCTAAACTCAGCACACTGCTCCTGAATTAGTTTACAATTCGTGAACACTTGGCATTATTTTCTCTTTATTTACTCCAGTTGGCAGCAAAGAACCTCAATATGGCCAGTGCTTGCTGTTGATTGCGTTAATTTATTGAAAATCTGCTAGAGTGGGTAATGAGCTTATTGCTAGCAACCTTAGCAAATGGCACTGAAATTAATCATTCATTCCCTCTGAGATTTATACACAACGCTTTATGCAAATTTCATTTGAAACGCGAGGAGCATTAAAAAGCAACATTGACCTACTTTCTGTGTCTGGTTTTGGAACAGGCTACGCTCTCTTTGGACTTTTGTCCCCAAAGACCTCAAAACAATTTTAATTATGGAGATCAAGAAGTGTATACAGTTCCTGAAACTCATAAATTGAATTTTAAATACCAGAAAATAATAATTCAAAAGAAAATGTGACATCACAATGGCACTTTATGTACTAATTGTGCCACCTAGCTGTGATAGCAACCACCTAACTCATAAACCAACCATTTAAAACCATATTTGTCATAGATGTTGTTGGGGTTTGAGACTCGGAAAAACTACTTGCTTGCTCCACTTGCATTTATATGTGAAAGTTTATTACTGGGTTGCGTAGAGCGCCTTATGTTCAACCAATCCTTTGCTGCTAGATAGCAGATGTTGTTTGAACATGCTTTGGTTGGTTGTTGTCTTTGATAAGATTACTTTGGTGCTAGTGGTTTTTTTGTTGTGCTACTTAGTACAAATACAAGATATGCAAATCTGCTGCGAGCTACAATTGAATGGAGTGGGACGAACAGGAGTTTGTAAAGGATTGTTAAGAATTTGTCTGAGTATTGCTGAAGGAAATTGAAAATATAAATTGAAGTTGCAAATTTGGGAAATTACGGAACGAAGTCAGATAGGAATTGAACCCACGGACTTTTGGGATGGGAATTCAATGCACTGCAGGCATCAATTGCGATTGCTACCTTAATTGATTGATTGACATGCAGTAAGCCAGGAACTTACAACTTACAACAACTCTTTATATTGGGCTATCAGGGCAGTGGTCACTTGACTTAAACCTACCTAAGTCGTAGGTACTGGGAAATACTTCATCATGGATATCTCTTTAAAATCGTGCTGTACGTTCAATAAATCCACTCTATCTCTCTTTTTTTCTGTATTGTATCAATATGAAGTATCAAAGCTCAAAGTTTTGATCAAATTACCTGTGGTATATGTTAGACAGGGCGCATTCCATTGTCTTGCTTTCACCGAGATTTAAAATTCTTTAGTCTCGTTTCTCAGTAAACATCGTCAACAAGTCTAACATCCATCAATGCCTTTGGAAGCCACTCACTAAGTAATCTTTTATGCTCAGGATACACAGATCACATGACAGACATGACATGATGCACAAACTTTATTCGTAAATCAAGCATAAAAAATTTTTTTAACAAATTTTAATTTCTCAATAATTGGGGGTTTAATTAACTCACAACTAACCCACCAAATGTCAATAATTCCGAAATAAACATCAATACAAAACTAGCAGCAACTTCACGTCAGAAGTGTTTTTCAATTTTAGTTTATTTATATTTACTAAAAAAAAAGTTTGCAATTTCAATATTGCCAATAAAAACATTGAACATTTTGTTTAAAATCAAACCAAAATTCCATAAATTTCCATTTGTCAAAACATTTCCAAAAAACTCTACTTTTTCTACTAAATAACTACTACTGAAATAATGAATTAGTTTTCATTAATGAAAGTGAATTCAATATCAAATGATTCCAAAAAAATTTTCCTCATACGCACAGATACACTCACAGACACTCAATCACACACTCAACCACACATTCACACACGTACATGTGCCATAAATTCGCATTAATTTCACACTTAATACCGTTTAACACATGAATACTTTTTCCGGTAGTTAGTGTGAATTCCAATTACTACTTTTTCCGCACATTAGTTTCAGTATAAATTGAAAACAAAAATTTATCTAAACTAACATTTAACACAATTTCCGGCTTATTTGAAAATATTTATTTGGCTTTGAAATTCCCGAAACTGACACCAATTGCTTCATACTTAAAATCATACATTATTGATTGCTTTTGTTAGGATTCAACAATTCTGTGAAAATTTAATTTAACCCTAATCCGTCGTTCGGGTGATTTTTCACCCATTTTAAACTTTGAGATGCTATAACTTTCCTATATATTAATCAAAATGATTAAGGTTTCTTGTATTTGTAGCAAACCAATATAAGTTTTAGAATTTATCTACAACATATTGATTATTTGATTATAACGGTGATTACAAAAAAAGTTACGTGGGCGACGTTCGGGTGATATTTCACCCATATTGTGTTGAATTCCCATACAAATTGTATGGGAATTCAACACAACATATACAGAAAATGCCATAAAATTACGTCACTGGACTGAAAGTTTTGAACTGCTTTTATAGGCAAAACCTTTTTATGGATCAATGGGCCTCCTGAACTCAACGGAAAAGTAGGAGCCAAGTATTTTATTTCAACTAAGGTTGGTATAACTCGTTATGCTTGAAGTCGTGTGTCAGTAATAAAAGATGCTAATGAAGACCAATGTTAAAGATAGTAACTGACAAAACTAATGTTGAAGGTTTGCGAGTTTTTTGGAAGTGCATGGATCAGCGTTGGTGATATTTAGGCATAGTTTGGTATTTCAATTTTGAGTGGTGTTTATAAGTCGAATGGAGAATCCCTTGATAATCTGTAGGGGTACACAACAGGCAGACCAATTTTTCGTTCTATCGGTGACAAAACCATTCGGCAAGAACGTAACGATTGTAATCAAGAATGAAGTTCGTTAACACCCATAAGAGATATATGATAAAAGTGGGCTTAGCGACAACTGCCATGTACGTCCTATGAAAAGGACACACTAAGTTAACAAGAAGAAGATGCCCCTTTGAACACTTTTCATCATAACCAGGATATGTGGGTGACAAAAAATTACCTGAAATTTTATCGTTTGTCAATAAGTCAAAAGCAGTAGTTGACACTTAAGACCAATTGATTGTTCACTAACTTTACTCTTAAGCGAAAAACTAATTGCTGTCGATTCCATCTGGATCGCTTGTACAAAAAGTACAAGCGGCGAATTTTTGTTGAAGACTTAGATTTGAGTTAAGTAAAGCTAAAGGTTTTGCGTAGAGCGTAGTAGCGAAAGGAAAATCTTCATGCTGACTTCTTATCTCAATACAGCCATTTTTGCAAACCTTGTCAGAAAGTCAGAGCGTAAAAAAGTAAAAAAACTATTGGAACACGGCGCCAATTTGGTATCAAAAACGATCGAGAGGAATATTCTGCTTGCAATCCTTGAAAAAAGTTTACATGTGGTGAACACAAAGTTTTAGTTAACTACTGCCCTTCCTTGCCCCCTTTCCCCATCCGATTGAAATGAGTGCTGTAACATATGTTCGAAAAACAGTATTACATACACATTGAAAAACGGGTGAAATTGGTGGTATATCACAACGGGTCTCATAATAGGCCTTCGAGTGTGTCTCTTACAGAGGCAGCCACAATAACCTAACCGAACCTAGTTGCCTTAATTGGAAAAAATTATAGAAAAATGTGTTAACTTATTTATCTGTAAGATAACAAAGATAATAAAGATTAAAGATAACATAGTATTTTTTATTATAATTGGTCAAAAAATTCAACAAAGCAATGCAAATTCATTAAAGCAATGCAAAGTACCATATGGGTGAAATATCACCCGAACCTCTTATGTGTGAGTTTTTTTGAACGTTGGATGAGGGTTAAACTAACTAATCCGCTTAGGGCCATGAGCCTTTCTGACCGTGTTTGACTTTAAGTTTTGGTCGAGTAAATCAATTACAAGTGTTATTTTGTCGAATAAATTTAATCATGTTTTGCTTAAATTAACTGAATAAAAGATGAGCATTAATTTTCTAAACAATTATATTCAGTCATGCAAGATAATGAAAACGCAGCCAAATATTGTAACAAAATAGCTATTTGTTGATAACAAATCCTTAGAAAAACTTCAATTTAAGATTTCACTTTTCACTGAGGAAAATTTGATTATTTTGTATTTTACAAGTATTACCTACTTTTTTTCTATACACAAACATCATGTGAACGATTCCTCCCACCAGACATTTTTTGTTGCCGGCAATAAGAAAACGAGTCGCCCCCGGCAACAAATTGATCGCCGGTAATATCGGCGGTAATATCGGCGGTAATATCGCCAGCGTATCGATTTCGTATCACCAGTCGTTCTAAAACGTCCGCCGAAAGCAACTCGCCGTGACGAGTCGTTTTCTTATCGCCGTGACGTGTCGTTTTCTTATCGCCTGGACGATTCTTTTTCATATCTAAATACAATTATATTGTTTGGAAAATTATCAATATATAAAAAGTCAGTAAGCTTTGGTTGGCATAGAATTTCATTTGTAACAAAATACTCAATGTTACTCGCATTGTTTTATGTTTTAATCAATGCTCTTGATCAATGAAATGCGATCAATCTCACTGAAATACAAAACATATAAATTCGATATTTCAAAGTCCTGGAAAACAACGTGTTTTTGGAACATGTTCCTAATTTGTCGCTGCGGCAATAAATCAGAGAGTTGCCAATTTGTTGCCTATTTCTCACCTTTTGCTTAGTGGGATGAATATGCGAATTTTTGGTCAAATATTACTTCAAATAAAACTTTAAGGGATGCAATTTAAAATGTACTTATTCTATTAGTAACTTTTTAATTATATAACTTTTGAAAGGACATCAGATCAGAAAATTAAAATCTTAGTATGTCAGATAACTATAAATAATCTGTAGTTAGCCGACAAAAGTGTTTTTTTCGCAAGGTGTTATTCTTAGATGATTTTGATATTTTTATATATTTATTTTATTTTTTTATTTTATTTTATTTTATTTTATTTTATTTTATCTAATTTATTTTATCTTATTTTATTTTATTTCTTTTTCTATATTTATTGCTATTTTCTTGTTTCTTTTTTTATTCTTATTTTTGTTATTCTTATTTTTATATTTCTCATTTTTATTATTCTTTTCTTTCTTATCTTTTATTTTATTTTGGTTTCTTTTATTTATTTTCTTTTCTTTTATTTTCTATTCTTTTCCTTTTTCAATTCTTTTCTTTTCTTCTTTTTTACTTATTCCGCTGTTTTTCTCTTCATATCCTCATATCCATCTTTATCTTCAATTTAATCTTTAATATCATCTTTAATTTGATCTTCGTCTGCATCTGCATCGTCATCTTATTTCATCATCATTCATTTATTCGTCATCTTATTTCATCAATTTCATCTTCATCTTCCCTTCATTTTCATCTTTATCTTATCATGTATCTTCATCTTTACGTTTATCTTCATCTGCATCTTCATCTGCATCTTCATCTTCAATTTCATCTTTAATTTCAATTTAATCTTCATCTTCAATTACATCTTCATCCTCATTTTCATATGCATCTGCATCTTCATCGTCATCTGCATATTCACATTCTTCTTCTTTTTCAATTTCAATTTCATCTTCATTTGGATCTTCATATAAGTATACCTTCATCTTCATATTGAATTTCATGTTTATTTTCATCTTCGTCTGCATTTTCATCTCCATCCTAAGGTTCTCTTTCATGATCTCCATCCTCGTCTTTTCCTTTATTTCTTTCTTCTTCGTGTATACATTTTCTTTTCATTTTTCTTTATATTTTTGAGTATCATTATTATTTTTTTTTATTTTCCTATCCATTTTTTTGTATCTACTTAACCTTTATTCAGGTTATAACTTTTTTATTGTAATTTTTTTTACATAATTCTTCTTGGTCTTCTTTTAGTTTTTCTTTTAAATTTTTTATTTTTCAGATTGTTCTTAATTTTTCTTTTTATATCTCTATCTATAATTTTTATATAATTTTATAAATTTTTTATTGTTTTTTTAAGTACCTAAATTTGTATTATTTCAAAAATTAGTCCTTCATTAATTATAACTTAACTCCTTAGTTCTTTAGTCAGATTAGTCTTTCAGTCATTATTTCTCAATAGATTAGTTCTTCAGTCATTAGTTTTCAAATGCTAAGTCTTTCAGTTATTGGTCCTCAAAACTGATTTCTTGAATCATTATGCACTCAATCAACACTTCTTCTTCTTCTTCCTCTCGCATGACCCACTAAAAGAACTCGCTGACAGCAGGAAACAGTAGCCAGTCATTTCCATCTCAGCGGTCCTCAAAGCTAAAGTGGCCATTCAGAAGATGCTCGCCGCACAAGTGACATTTGTTGCTGTCATTTTGGTCGGCATTAAATGCCACCAACAACATTTCTACTTACTTCATGTTGCGCGTGTTTGTCATTTTCACTTTTATTATCCACTCCCCCCAGCCCCGCCTCCGTCCACACCTTGCAGCAAGCAAACCGCGCAATTTAAGCGATTTGTTTGTACTGTTGCGTGTTGATGGCATTTTTATTTGGCGCTGCGTTGACGATGTGCCGACACTTGTGTGGACCACTGGCCGAGGGGAGCCGCAACAAACAGCGAAAGGGTTCAGCGCAATTGCGGTCGTAAGTAGACAACAATTGTGGAGAAAAATTGACTTGAAATTTGCTAACAACCGAAGCCAACGAAGGATATTTTCGACCAGCGAGAAGATTCCTGTATGTCTGTCTGGCGTCAAGTGCGTGTGCGTGCTGACTGCTAGCTGTGTACAGGGTTGCCATTGCACAAGATTGTGCAGAGCGGAAATGACATCGCAGAAGAGGTGCGGCGAGCGGTTGCGGTCATAAAACATAAGGAAAATGTCAACTTATTTATTACTTTGGACATTTTGAGTTATTTGCTTTGCTTCCATGGACATTTCGCTGTATGTCCCTTCTGTGTATATTTGGTGTATGTGTGTGTGTTGGTGTTTGTGCGTTTGCCATTGTACAAATGCGTTGCAGGGGAATATTTTTATTAGCGCACTTTTAGTGTGGAAAATTCATTTCTCTTCATTGTCCATGCGCTTCCTGTTGGTGTTCTCGGTTGTTGGTTGTCGGCTGTCATTTGTTATTTGTCATTTGTTGGTTGTCTTATTGTCTGAGTATTTGTGTGTTTGTGTGTTTGTGTGGGCGTGTCAGCCAGTCTTTATTGCGTTTACAGCGTTGGTGCTCATGCGTCCGTGTCGTGCTGCTATCTACACTTCTCTTTTATATTTATGAGCTGCACAACCTTTTGATGACTGTCATTTGGGCTATGGGACGAACGCGATCCAAATGTTTGCAGCACTTTCATTCAGTGCAATTTTGTGTGCTCGGTTCTGTTTGTATTTCGACGGAAGCAGGAAGTGGGCAAGAACAGTGTAGGAATATAAGAAAGTTAAATATATAACAAATGAGATTTTAGTTGCCTTTTAGTCCGTCAATAACATTTTAAGAAGCACAAAAGCACAAGGATTCAAGAGAAATTCAATTGGAGTACATTTTTTTGGTGAGAAAATGCATACAACTTTTTACACAACGAGTATGGTGCTGAAAGAGAATTTTAGATGAAAATTAAGGACATTTAAACAAATTTTAAATGAAAGAAAATTAAAAAAAATGTATGACAATTTTTAAGATATTAAAACAAATGAAAGTTTGAATGACCCCACCAAGCAAAATGTGAGAAATAGGCAACAATTGTCAGTGGCAACAAATTGGCGACTCAACGATTTATTGCCGCAGTGACAAATTAGCAACATGTCACGAAAACACGTTGTTTTTCAGGACTTTGAAATATCGAATTGATATATTTTGTATTTCCGGGAGATTGATCGCATTTAAAAAATTTGTATTCATTCGTCGACGGTTCATTGATCAACAGCATTGGTTCAAGCTCAAAACAATGAGAGCAACATTGAATATTTGTATGCAAATGAAATTCCATCCCAACCAAAACTGACTGGCATTTTATAAATTGATAATTTTCCAAACAATATGATGTATTTAGATATGAAAAATAATTGTCCAGGCGATAGGAAAACGACACGTCACGGCGATAAGAAAACGACTCGTCACGGCGAGTTGCTTTCGGCGGACGTTTTAGAACGACTGGTGATACGAAATCGATACGCTAGCGATATTACCGGCGATCAATTTGTTGCCGGGGGCGACTCGTTTTCTTATTGCCGGCAACAAAAAACGTCTGGTGGGACTTTTTGTGTGACTCTCAGGTGTTTAATTTACTTTAAGTTTAAAAAACAATTTTTAAATCCAATGGCAGCAAAAATTATTTTTAAACACAAATCTTTTTTACATTAAAAACGCAGATCACTTTTGTATTTTTTGTTTCTATTTTTAATTTAGTTTAAAATTTAAAGAAAATTAGTAAAAGCCAGCAGCAGCAAAAAGGATTGCTATGAATTTTCATGTAAAGAAGAAAATAATGAATTTAATTGGTTTAACAATGTGTAGCTGCCTTGCCAACTGTTGCCTGAAACAGAATCCTATGCACACTCACACTTTCTCTTACTCACAGATACATACACACACACACACACACTAGAATCGCACAACATTAGCACAACTTAATTAAATCGCCAGTTTGCTTGCCTGCCAGCGAGCTTGTGTGGGAGTCTGAATTCATGCCAGAAATGCCGGAGAGCAAAATTATTGCGACACACACACGTACAAGTAATCACATATATATAGCTACATACAGTGGTGTACGCAAGAGGCAGCTTTGGGATTTCGAAGTACCCAAATATCTTTTTACTACTGAAATTGTGTGTGGCAAATATGATTTCCAATGGCATTGGAATCAAAAGTTGTATACAGAAGCTCTTCAAAATGAAATCCTGTGAACGCCACTGACTGAACATACGAGTATGTGACAACCAAATGCTGTGAGTGCGTACACGTCCAATTGCAACGATCATGATTACAACGAAACACTTTGTACACATTGTGCAACGACAACTAAAGACACAGATGCTTTGTTATATTTGTACATGCTGACAAATATTTATTAAAATGAGCGAATATGAAGCGGAAACGTTACGGAAACAATTCTGATTGTACGCAACAGAATGTAGAAATCATGATTGCAACGACAAGAACAAGGATTTATGACTCATGAATCAGCCAGTTTTACGTATCTTTAGTATACTGAAGTAAGCTAAAGCGTTGTCACACAAATACCCAGAAATATAAAACCATGTCTATTTAATCTGTGAGTAGATTCGTATTTAATTTATTTTTATTGAATTTTTTTTAGATAACAAAATGAGTTCTATAGTAAACAAGATTTTTGAAATAATGCATTTTCTGATGGCGCCACCTATCTGTAATGTTTCTATGTGTAAAAGTACATCTTACGACTATTCCTAGTCAAAATTTTATAATCTTTGATTCATTAGAAGTGAAGTTATTACATCTGAAGTGACATCGTGCCAAGAGCCAATATTAAATTTTGTTTTAAATTTTTTATAGTGAAGTTTATAGTGATGATTATTTACAGTGGCGCACACATGAGTTCATTTGGGGGGTCTGCGTCCAATTTTTGAGCAAAATATTCGAAATCAAATTGTATACCAGCAATTGCTGTATTTGGAAGTTCAATGATCTGAAGGACATAAATGATGACCAACTTGCTGACCAAATGAAATCAATGATAACTGCAGAGTACATCAAAACTGTGTATAAATTCATTGAAGAAAACCCAAAATTTTTAATAAAATATTTAAAATTATATTTGAGCACAATAACAACTACGGCTTACTGCTTTTTAACCGAACATTTGACTGGCAAAAAGTATCTGTACGGCTTATTCCATACAAATTATCTGACACCAACTCATTGATCAACACTGGTGACCAATTTTGTTTTTACTAAAACCCACATTGTAATCATCAATCACTTCCCGTATTTTCCATATTTGATACCGTGTGACTTTAACAATTTTCAAAAAACATTCATTAATCAATAAGAAGAATGCATTTTGAGGACTTTGAAGCCATTCAGAAGACTTGTATCGACATACTGAACAACATTCCAGCCAATTATCTAAAACACTCACTCGAGATACTTTGTAAGTATGCATTGAGCCTCAAGATGACTCAATATCGCAAATTTCCTACAAATTTCCTTTTCAAAAACATCAAATTCAGCCTACAGCCAACAATTAATTGAAATTGTTTACCAAACTACTTTAGTTTCATTGGAATTTAACCGCATTTCAGTTGCTCTGTTGGGTGATTTTGTTGCCAATGCTAATGTAAAATCAATGTAATTAAATTTTGTGACATCATAATTTTAGAGACAAGTATGAATATTGCCAATTCATGCTGAAATTTTGGCCTGAATTTCATTCAAAGCAAAATATTTTGCAATAACAAAAAATGTTGCATGTGTAATAGGAATTTTCAAGCATTATGCTAAATTTTGCGTTCATCGAAAGCAGCCAACATAAACAAAACGAAAGCGAAACGAACTAAGTTGAAGCAGAGAATGGCACACACATTGTTTCTAATGAGAACGATTTATGATGGAATGCCTGAATGTAGGCTTGGATGATAAAGTTGATTACAAATTTTATGAGTTATCGACAATGCTACTGCGCAGCAAACTGGTTATTATTGGTCGATATGTAATTTTCTCCCAGAGTTTCTTTAAGATGTAATAAGTGCAGTCATCTATATCAGAGTTTTCAAATTGAGAATGTAAACCTTCTTGCCTTTACTGCCTCATAGCTTATTTAATGCCCATAGAGGTTATTTTCAGTTGGTAATTTATACCAAGAAACTTCTTAGTCTCATTGTCTAATGACTTATTTGACAGTTGGCAGTACTACAGACTAATGTCTAATGACTTATTTGACAGTTGGCAGTACTACAGACTCAGTATCTATTAATCTGTTTAATCTTCTATGGATTTGTCGCAAGTAACATTTTCCACTCCGTATTTATGTATAAAAACTTCTTAGTCTCACTGTCTACATTATATACATTACATTAGATTGTATTACATTACATTACATTACATTACATTACATTACATTACAGTACATTACATTACATTACATTACATTACATTACATTACATTACATTACATTACATTACGTTACATTACAGTACATTACAATGCATTACATTACAGCACATTAACCAATGTCGGTCTCGATCCGTAATCACTAGATTATATTACATTAAATTACATACATAACATTACATTGAAATACAATTACATCACATTACGCAATTACGGTCACGCTCCGTATTTATTAAACTACATTATATTACATTACATTATTTGATTCCAGATCCCGATCCGTAATCATTACATTACTTTAAATTACATTAAATTATATTACATTACATTACATTACATTACATTACATTACATTACATTACATTACATTACATTACATTACATTACATTACATTACATTACATTACATTACATTACATTACATTACATTACATTACATTACATTACATTACATTAAATTACATTAAATTACATGAAATTACATTACAATTCATTACATTATATAACATTACATTAGATTGCATTACATTACGTTACGTTACATTACTTTGAATTACATTACAAAACATGAGTCAATCTTCTACTCTGAAGTCGTTGGAGTCATTACCGGACTCCGGTCTATTGGGTCCATGCTCATCAAAGTCTACAGTATCTGTGGATATGAACCAGAGGTAGAAATTATACAACAATTTCTGTAATACTGCTCCGCACTGTAGGAACACGGACTCCTTTCCTGGAGTAAGACTCGTGACAGATCTGACTAGTGTGATGAAAGTTCTAATTTGCTCGCCTTCTTTATTAACACTTTTGCAACTGCAGAGACACTGGTGTCCCACACCAGGTTCAACTGATCCCAAAAAGGGTTCTCCAAAAGTTGAAAATAAAGTTTGTTGCAAACTCTATGCAAAAGTAAAATCCTTAGCGAAATGGTTTAGAGTTCCAGAGGTTGAAATGGTTCGTCACAGATAAAAACGGTTGGTTAACTCCTGAGGACAAACAAGCAATGGACCCACTGGTCCATTTTGGCGTTCAAGTAAAAGCGCAATCTGTGCTACACACACAGTTTCCTAACAAAATACAATGCAAATTTATTTTAAAGCCTACTTTTAGGCATTTAAACTGCTTTTCTTATACAACTTAGCATTATAAGCTCATGTGAGTCAAAGAAGGCACAATTAATGTTGTGTAAAGTACAAACCACAAAATTTGTTCCCAAACACATACACACATACTCATACATACACACTTATACAAAGCCATATACATATGTATGTGTAGCAATGTTCAATTTTAAGCTGACTAATTGCTATAGTCCGCCTTTAGACTTTTAATTAATACATATTTCATTTAATACAAAAAATTAAATAAGGCAACTACGTGCCTGCCAAACAATCAATTAGACAGCGACCCGACATTTTTCGATCGCCCCCTTACAGTCATTTTTTGTTCTCTTATTTTTGTAATTTCTTAGACTTCTATCTTAAGTATTTTTTAAGCTCATTTTAATGTATCGCTTTCGGGCAACAACATTTTCGGCACTTTAAAATGCTGTGGGCGCATTGTTATTGTTGCTGTCGCATAGCTTATTATTGTTGTTGTGTTATTTTCAAATTCAATTACTAGACTACGCTGCCTTCATGCAGCGCGCAATTAATTTTCACTAATTGAATTATGTGCTGGACTTGTTGGTGGATTTCATTTGCTTCGCCCAATTTGTGTCGAATTTATTTTTATGCATTTCGGCAACAAAAAAAAGCCACACAATTTGTATTGTATTTGTTGTTGCTATCCTTATTGCTGCTTTGAGCTGTACTTGTCAGACAAGTTTGACTTATTTTTGGCCTTTATGCAAATACGAGAATGTTTCAGCAAATATTTTTTGTTTGGTTGCTGTTGTTGTATTTGGATGTTCAGTGTCGCAGTGCAGAAATTAGTGAGCAATTTTTTTCACTTGTTACTTTGCCCAAAAAATTGCCGAAAGGCTATTTCTGTTGTTGACTTTAACTTATGTTTCTCATTAATATGCCACACGAGTATAACTTTGGTCTGCAGAATTTGGACACAGACCTTTGTGATGTCTGCTTTGAAATGTTAAAATGTCCAGTTGTTCAAATCACTGACTTTTGGGGGTTTGTTAATTTTTGGTGTGTTGAAATATTTAAGGAATAATTTATTACAATTTTTGCATATTATGAAATAATTGTTGGTATTTTCAGGTCTAGATGAAAAAAAAAATAAATTTATTGTTAAGTAAAGTTTCATAAATCAAATTGTAAATAAATAAATAAATTGAAAAATAAAATAAAATAAAATAAAATAAAAGAAAATAAACTAAAATAAAATAAAATAAAATAAAATAAAATAAAATAAAATAAAATAAAATAAAATAAAATAAAATAAAATAAAATAATATAAAATAATATAAAATAAAATAATATAAAATAAAATAAAATAAAATAAAATAAAATAAAATAAAATAAAATAAAATAAAATAAAATTCATTTAATGATTATAAAGTAAAGTAATTGAAAGAAATCCATAAATTTTGCAAAAGATGGCTTTAGCTATGTTTATCCCTCTAAGTGTTAGGTTACGCCAGAAAGAAAGATTTCTTACTTGAAAGTCTTTTCAGACAGTGTTCTGATTGCTTGAGTCAGTTTGGTTCGATTGCGCTTCAAAGATGGACGCTTTTTCTTCTGTAGGGCTGAAAAAGAATGCCGGGTGGCTGAACATGTCAAAAAATTTGGCTCTGGCTCGAGGAGTGTAAGAATCATTTGCACGTAATTTTTGTTTTTGTTTTTAATCTATTTCGGTTATTTGAATATCAAAGAAACGCTCTGAAAAGCTAATCGTAGAAAATATCCACAAAATCATAAAAATCTTCGAATCGAACTGTAATGTAAGCACTGTTTCGACTACCCAGAAGCCAAACCTGGAACATTAAACCGTTTGAAACCATTTGAATACAGCTGAATACTTACAATCATACATACTTACTTTGATTGACGAATGATTGCAAAAACCTTATGGATTACATTTTACAAAATGCAAATTGCAACGAAATCTATCCAGTTTTGAAGAAGAAGAACACAGGTGATGAAAAGTGGATATCTTCAGACAATGTCAAAGGAGGAAGTAAGTATTTAGATCAAAGTAGGCTGACGAAAACGGTGATAAAGCCAGGATTGACGATCAGGAAGGTTTACCTGTTTGTTTGGTCGAATTGATAGGGAATCATCTAATATGAACTCTACTCCCAAACGGCCAAATTCTTCTTCTTCAACTGTTACCAGTTAGATCGACTGAAGCAAGTAATTACCCAGAACGGCCAGCTTTGGCCAAAAAGGAGAGAAGTTGTGTTCCATCGGGATAACGCCAGACCACACACATCGTTAGTGGTAGAAGCTCCGGGAGCTTGGTTTGACAGTTCTTAGGTATTCACCTTATAGTCCAGACATGGCATCAAGTTACTTATTTCCACATATTTTTGTTCATGGCAAATGATTTTGATGGTACAAAATTGTCCTGAAGAAGTTTGAGAACATCAACTGTTCCAGTTTTTTACTTCGTAAATTTTTGATTTTTTTTTATTTTTCAATTTTTTTTAATTATCTTAAAAAGACAAAAGTTTATAGAACAAAACGATACATCTTTGACCCAAATTGAATCTTTCATACTATGCTAAATAAAGCCTCCAGTTTAATTATATATTTTAATTTTCCTTTTCAAGACATTATTCTCTCTTGATAACTTTTTCACTTAATTCTGTAAACTTTTCATTGTTGTTGCGCTCTCATTCTTTCACTCACATAATTATCTCGTTCTCTCACAAGTCGACCTCAATTATCAACGCTGTCAACGTGTCCCATACGCTCATTAACATTTCATCCAAAGACAAATATTTCTCGCGCGGTCTCCATGTCGTATACGTTACTTGCATTTAAGTTTGCCTTTTTTTGGCGGTTTCCTTTTTCTGTTTTTGTTTTTTTTTTTGCTTTATTTTTTTTGGTTTGCACACAATTTCACTTGGAATTGCGGATTCTCATTACTGACATTGACATATTTTTTTCGTACATCATTTACACCTCGTCGCGCGTCTGTTCATCCCTGACGGGCGCGCGCATTTTTATGTAATTTAATGTTTTTTTTTGTTCTGTGCATTTTTAATTTTCTCGCTGTGCCGACGCAAATACAAAAATGTAATGAAAGCAACCGGCAAATGAGACTAACGAGCCGTCATCCACCAGCAACACTGCTGTGTGCCAAATTATGTGCACTGTGGGAACAATAGAAATCATTTAGGTTATTCTCGGAATTCTTGCATTCGTGGCCAGACCAGACTCTCTTGGGTATTTTTTGTCGGTTAATTTCATAAAAAAATATAAAAATCCTTAAAAGGTGTAGTTAAGGAATCCAGACGGAAATATATGCACAGCGATTAAATAAATTATGTGCACTTTAGCCAAGCATTAGCCATCTCTTTCTAGATAAGTTGCACATTGTTTGCACAATTTTCTTAACAGTTTAGGATGAGAGATTGCAAATTAAAATATTATGAAAATTTTATCAAAATTAGACAAGGTGGCCACATACAAATAAAAGCTCTTTTGTCAAAAATAATATCGCAAGTATTTATTTATATATTAAAAACGTTTAGCAGAGAACTTACTTTTCATTATTGCGTCATTTTTTGTTAGATTTGAATTTAAATTTGATTTGGTGTCCGAAATGAGCTCAAGGATGTAGAGCACTTACGACTTGATTGTGCATAAACAGTCGAGAATCCACAATTCCCTCACAATGGAATAATAAAATATTTGTACAGATACAAATATATTAAAAAATAATAAAGAAAAATATATAAAAATAATAAATATAAAAAATATATAAAGTGTAAAAATATTAATATAAATCTTGGGAACCCAAAGGTGATAAAGTTGCTTAAATAGTTCAATGAACGTTTGCCTACTGAGAGGAAAGTTGTTAAAGTTAATGGAAAATGTGAGAAAAAGGCTCAAAAAAGTGGTAAAAGCACTTAATAGATTATATTAGATTAGATTTGGGATTCGGAAAACACCTGCCCGAGACATTGCGTCCAAGTGTCATCTATTGTGTCATGTCCCTCTACGTTACAGGAGGAGTTCGTGTCCTCCAATGTTATCTAGGAACTCCTTTAGTTTCTTTAGATTCACTTCAGACAAATATCTCGTCTGTATTACCTCCTTCCCTAATATTCGCTTTCTTGTTCGTATTAGGGCAGGGCATTCAGTTATGATATGTACAGAAGTCTCTTCCTCTTCCATACAAAATCTGCATAGCTCGCTGTTCGTTAGTCCCAGACGCGCCCTTTTAATATTTAGCAGACAGTGTCCACTTAGCATCCCCGTCATGACCTTGAGCTCCTTTCTGCTTGGGTCAATTAGGTACTTAGATTTCCTTTCCGAGTAAGCTTGAAAGAAAAGCTTGGAGCATCGTTGCCTCATTGTGTTCGACCATTTGTGGTTTGCTCGATTAATGAATTCCTGTTTAACACAATGTCTCTAATGGGACTTGCTAACACCTATGATTGGTTCAGGTCCGTAGGGCCGGCAAGCAGCCCCATCCTTTGCCAATCTGTCCGCCTTCTCATTACCATCGTGTCCACAGTGCGCAGGTATCCAGAGTACTATCACTTGGTTTTCCCTTGAGAGATCTTAGAGAACATTTGCTGTCTCCCAGACCAGTTTGGAGTCAAATGTCATCGAGCCCAGGGCCAACATTTACTAAATCGAAATTTTTGACTTTCTAATAGAGATGTGGCAAAAATTGTGTCTATATTGCATGGATGGTTATGGAAAAAAGTTCAACATGAGAGAGACAGCGAGAGTGAGAGTTCCATTAATAGGAAACAGAAACGACAACAATACAAAGAAAAATCACCATACGGAGTAAAAAGTTTAAAATTGTAAATAAAATTAAAACTGGTTTTGAAATGCGTTGAAAATTTTTAGTGTGTTTTATTTTTGAGCACAATCCAGGAAAACGAATACGCCTGCGTTAGGTAGCTGAATTAATTTTCATAACAAAACGATATCATAGCCCAACGTGACACTGTGACTGGGCACTTGAAAGAGTTTGATGTTGTGATGGTTGCTTATCTTCACAGACTGTCAGCATTCTACGACGCATCTCGATTTTAAAATGTGAGAGTCTAGTGATTTATATGATCAGGTTGGCTGGAAGCAAATCGTCCGGTTACACTGTGCGACAGAAATAAAAAAATTACAAAACACACAAAAAATCTATATACTCGCAAAACTAGGGGCAAAATGTAGTAAAACTGTGTTTTTAGTTTTTCTTTCTGAGGTCAGCATTTTTTTTTTAAAGGACTTTGAAATTTCAAGGACATGTTTATTTAAAAAATTTTTTTAAATTAAGCGCAATGTAGAATAACAATTTGGGTATCTAATGAAAGAGAAAAATGCTTAAAATCTTAAAAAATTTAATGTTTTGGTGCAAAAGGACGAAGAAATATTATCCTTAAATATTCTTCGAAATCTCCAATGCTTTTGGTATGCTTCGCTTTTGGTATGTCTTCTTGTAAAAAATCCTATCTTGTTTGGACTGGATTTTAAATCTGGCATAAATGAAAATTGACCTTGAAGTACCATTTCGAAATGGATTCATGTTTGTTTCCAAGGTATTTTTATGTATCCAAATGGGACAAAAAACTATAACATTTATATAAAACAGTGCTAAAAGATACAACTTATGCTTTGAAAAGTTTTCTCAAAAATTCTGTCTTGTTTTGACTGGATGTTACAACCTGTCACTATGGAAACTTGGATTTGAAATGGTACAAAGATTTGGTGGCATTTTTTCATATCTACGTGGAACAAAAAATCACAAAATTTATGTAAAACCGTGCTTAAAGAAGCAACTTTCCCTTTGGCCTTTGTGAAAGCACTAGTTTTGGTTATATTTTACAACCTCTTAATAAGGAAACTCGGCTTGAAAGAGCTAAAATTTGCCTCAAAGCAATTAAATTCTTGAAATTGCCCTTAGCATCGGTCAATTGAAAAAAATCCGATCTTTATGGCAAAAAAAACTGCTTACAAAAAGTCAAGTTACCTTAAACGAAAAATAATGCAAACTGAAATCACTAATTCACTAAAGCCTGAGAATTTGCAAATACTTCCACAAAATAACTAAATTTTCTTACTTTTCTAAAGTGCTAGTCACAGGCTTTTAGGAAATATTCAACTTGATTGTTTCTTTTCATGTATATGGATTTGATCACAATTTTAGTAAAAGGCTATTGTGTTCGGCTATTATAATGGCTGTCTCAGCATAGCTGACAGTGCTTCGTGTTTTAATTTGCGTGATGTTTTTTCAACATTATTGAAACAGATTTCTTAACCACTTCTTTGGCAGCGCTTCAAGCTTTTTGGCCAAGTTTTGATGACTCGGTCCAATATGTGTGGCATTATTCCGTCAATGAAATCTCGAATGTAGACCTCGAGCTCGTCCAATGCTGTTGAATTGTTAGCGTAGACTAAAACATGGAATTGACGTACCTGTAGAACAAATAACCGAGATGTCTCAGGTCGCATGATAGCAACAGCCACTTGATGGACGCTTTTCATAGATGATAAAGAAATCAAACTTGCAATTCCATTTGGTATTTAATCCTTAAATTTTCATGTTGCAATTAAACTGCTTAACGTTTCTTTTAAGCGTATCCAAAGCGTTTTGAAATTTTCATGTCTTAATTTGCCTGATTACGTTTTCTAAAATTAAATTTTAAACACAATTCTTAACCATTTAAAATTCCTTTTATATGATTACGATATCGTCATTACGTTTTATAAGCCTTGCATCATTTAATATTAAAAGCAATGCCAGAGCAACGCAAAATTTGCCATGAAAAGACATTCAAATATTAAGATTGCACAGCAAATTGCAGAACAACAACAACAACAGCAGGATATTAAAAAGCATAAAAGCTACGCCATAACATTTTCTCATATTTACTGTACGTGTGTCAGGCATTACGTTTCCTACTCTTCATACGTTTTTGATAGTCGCCACTTGCCTCGGTTTAGTGTCCGTTTGTGCGTTTTGATTTTGTTCAAATCATGTTTATGCGCTGCAATTTGACGATATTTTTATTCTTTTAGCCTCGATTCTTTCATTCTTAACGATATTTCATACTTTTCTCGGTAAATGCCGTCTGCAAATAGAAGCTATAAACTTCAAGCCATTCCAAATCACTACTGTGACAGAACTTGAGTCCGCTTACGTTGGCAAGAAAAAAGGATGAAATTGAAGCAAGAAATGTGCATTGCATGCTTAATATGGCAGGCACGATTTTGTTCGAGTGCCGGAAGCTTAGAAGTGGTTATTTGAACTGCTACAATATCATATATCGTTTTATGTTGACTGATATGTGCAGACTGATGTGCAAATATTGATGCAACAACTATCAAAAATGTGTTGTGAAAACTATACACAAAGGATTGAGTATTGAAAGAAAAGGAGCAGAAAAATTGCTGAGAAGGTAGTAAATGTGTTAAAGCATCGTAAATGTTTTGATTGGAACATTAAAATAAAATTTGTGATATAACTGAAAATGGCAGACTAGGAACTTTTTACGGTGTGTGGTTTTTATGTTCTGCCACGTTTCGAATTGATCGATAGAGAAATAATTTTTAAATCATAAGCTGTGGAGCTTTTTGTGGCAAATTTAACTAGACTAAAATATAATAAGGGTATTCATAAAAATGTTTAAAAGTCGTATAAAACTGATAAACCGTATAAGTTTATCAGCTCATAAACTAATTGCAAAAATTTTTATGAAAGTTCATTTATACAAATGAGATAAGTTTCCACAATGATTTCGGTGCGCAAACATTTACGGCGATGAGTGAGTGACGTTCAATTCGAAAATTTAAAAAAATGCAAAACAATAAGCTGAAAAATTGAAGAGGTAAGAATAGAATTTAACAAAATTGGTATTTTAGGTATGTAACTTTTTTATTTCGGACAATTCAAAAAGAAAATTAAAGAGGATGAATCCCTCCCACCGCTGAAGGCATTTACAGACTTTGCAAGCAAAGTTCGATGCAGTCAAACAATATCCCGTTTAAGGTATTTGTTTGAGAAATTTCACTTTTTCGGTGATTCTCGGCATTTGAATTTTATGATTTTGACAACTAAACACCTGATCGATAAAGAGCATTTACACAAATACTTTTATACGTGCGTTCATATAAAACAATGAATACCCTTAATTTGTGTGACTGCAATTAGTCCGGAATACTATTAAAGTACGAAGATTCTAATAAGATTGCCATAGTACTGCCAAACCTCATTTGAAGTTTCCCAGCAAGCAGTCAAAGATTGTGAACACTGAATACTTTTCTGCGAAGGACAAATCCCTCGAAAGTTGCCCAAAACCTCGTTTGATACGATGATGAAGTCAAAAATGGATTAAAATTAAAATTAATCCAAGAAATGATTTCTGATGAATTGGGCTTGAATGCCATGTTTGCATCGCAAATATTAAACAATCAACCAAGAAACCAGCTCCATGGGTTTCCTGAACTTTTTTCGGTGGGTCAACACGACATTACCTAATTTGGAAATTTGGACACCGGAACATTAAAAGCAGCTGTAGAGCGATCTAGCAAAGTAAGACACTACCACAGTGATCCTTGGAGGCAAGGAGACGATAGAACTCACATAACTCACATAGCTCAGAAACGCTGGTATAATCTCTTCCCATGTTCATCTGCGAGGCTTCCATGACCAAGTTATCATAAGAAACGTACATGGAATATCTTTTTAAATCCTTGACCAATGCAGTATCTATCAGGCGCAGATAAAGACGCTACAGTCGCCTATCTAAGCCTGAACCCAATGCTTGACAGAAGAAATCAAGACTTTTTCAAAGTTGTTTTTCTCGGATAGGCTACCTAAGCTAAAAACAAACCAAATTTCTCACTGGGTGTAGCAGATCTTTCTTCATGCGACTTCCAGGCTTACATGGCCCAATTATGATAGGAAACGTTCATCTGTCTGTTTATCAGCCTTAACCCTTAACTTTGACAGATTGTTTGCACAACTTTATTGTCAATTGTTGGAAAACTTAATAGGTTTATAATACAAATTACAAGTTTCAAGGACAACCAAACATGTCGTGCAAGATGAGTGTCCTTGCAGTAGCGAAAGGGTTAAAATCAATTCTCCATTTTCCAATTCTTCCGTTCTCACAAGGACCCTAATTCATCTTTCACTAAGACTAAGAAATGTAAGTACAAGGTAAAAGGTAAAAGATAAAAGATAAAAAATAAAAGATACAAGATAAAATACGAAAGATAAAAGACAAAAAAAAAATAAAAGATAAAATATAAAAGATAAAAAATAAAAAATAAAAAATAAAAAATAAAAAAAAAATAAAAATACAAAAATTAAATAAAGAATAAAAACTAAAAAAATTTAATAAAAAAAATTTAAAAAAATAAAAAATAAAACAAAAAATAATAACAAAAAATAAAACAAAAAATTAAAAATAAAAATTTAAAATAAAAATAAAAATAAAAATAAAAACGAAAAAATTTAAAATTTAAAATAAAATATAACAAGTAAAAAAAATATAAAAGATAAAAGAAAAAGGGTAAAAGATAAAAGCTAAAAGTTAACAGATAAAAGAAGGTAGAAGATAGAGGTAGAAGTAGAAGACTAAGAGAAGGCTACACATGCACTAAAGCAACCATTTCCACAAAAACTCTCAGAGATATTAAATACCTATTCAGATTCATAACATTATCCAGATGTTTTAACCAAGAGTTGCCGAACTCAACCCTTTTAGTGCCGGTCGAAAAAGAGGTGCCTATGCGAGAACAACCGGCCGAATTTCAAAGTTTTACTAGGGTTTGGGAAAGTGCTCATAAAAACCAAACGAGAAACAATATTTACATGATTCAAAAGCAGTATACTAAGGACGAAGTAGAGAATGAATGAAATTTTCTAAATCCTGTATTGCTAATTGTTGGTTTGTCAAAAACAACAATGTTTGACACAAGCGGAGAACAGCGGCAGTAACAAAAATGACGCTTTCAAACTGCAACTGGGACGAAATATACTGTTCACAACAACGACCGAGGAGATCATAGCTGATCCTACGTCTCGCTGCGGCAATGCAACGTTATTTTGCAACAGTCTTCAAACAGTTGTTTACATAACACACAGCTGAAAAGCTCCGATAATATGAACGTCCACAAAGAGTTAAAACAAAAAACAATTTTTTTTTTATTCTCTCGTAATGAAATTAGATCATTCCTAACGTATTACAAATTTATTTTGGATAGAGTTCTCCCGCAATGCAAATAGTAAAGCGGTACAAGGCTCTTGCTCCACAAGCGAGAAGTGCCAGATCCGATATATCGACCCGCGCCTTGTACCGCTTTACTATTCGCATTGCGGGAGAACTCTATTCATAATAAATTTGCTCGCTAGTGGAGCAAGAGCCGATATATCGGCCTCCGGCACTAAAAGGGTTAACGCCAACAGCCATTTAAAGCCAACAATTTGTGGTATAGCTGAAAACATTATTCAAAGCCTTTTAGAAAAATCTCCTAAAATACTTTCTGTACGTCATCTCTTTCAACTTTTCAATTAAACTTTTCAACAATGAACATTTTTGAAGCAAATATTTTTGCTCTAAAATACGAACATTCTACAATTTCAAATTTCATTTTCAAATTTTGATGTTTCCCACATTTTCAAAAAACATTTAATTTTGTGCTAAAATACTATCACTTGAAAAACTGCATACTTTCAAATGCAATTGCAATGCTCCATGGATGCGCAAATTTATTGCTCATACGCCACGTATGCCAAAGCACGTATCGTGCACAATTGCGTACATATGCCACCGCTGGAGCAGCTGTCTTAACAGCCCATACACACACAGGTGACATAGAATATTACAACAATAACAACAACAAAAACCACACATATTGCTGACTCTTGCAAACTTTATGATGCAATGCACAGCAAAAATTTTAATGACTCTGAATTACTGCGAACGCGAAACGAACATATGGAAACAATTTGCAGCGTGAAGCGTACGCGACTGGTACTGCTGCCTGTGAGGGCGCAACCGGCAGCAACATTGCCACTGGCAAAGTGCGTGCAATCAGCGCAACAGCGGTGCACCGAAAAACGTGGCTGCCTGCTGGAATGCGGAGCGCATCAGTAGCGCATCACGTAGCGTCATAGCGTGATGCGCTCATCAGCGGATGGCACATCCAATTGGTGTCATGAAAACGCCTGCATGCTGCTGAATGAAAGCGGCAAATGCTTGCGGCAGCGGCGCTATAAAACCGACGCATAATAAACGCATTGACATTATGCAGCTGTGCACAAGGTGCGCGCGCACACACGACAAAAGCACGCAAAATAATGTCGGCGGGTAAAGCGAAAAAAAACACAGCTGCAGCTGCTTCAGGCAGCGCGCTGGCATGAAGGGAAAATGCAAAATAATGGCACAAAATTGCGGTAGAATCGTGCGCTGCATGCGTCATTCCATATGCAGTCATATGCGAGTTAACCATAAAAGCAAATGCTGCTCGCAGTTGGAATTTGCTCGCATTTCCGGCAACGCAACGAGACCGAGGAAGCGAGGTGCCAAGCATTTCAATGTCGATGCTAATAAGATTAATTAAATTGAAATTTATGGCAACATGGCTGCGTTGATGGAGCGCAATGTGCGACAGAGCATGCAAATTAAAGGCCAACAACTTTTTAGAAAGTTTGACTGGTTGTTTTCAGTTCATTTGTATGGAAATTTCTCAAATTAAAAATTTATAAATTATAAATTTTTTGTTAGTATTTGAAGTGGAAAGTTTGTTCAAGGTTTTATTGAATTTTAGTATATTTTTATTTTAATCTTCTTAATTGTTTCAAGGAGAATGATAAATTAATGCCAACAAGTTGTTTGAAGTCAGTTGGGAAAATTTTCAGTTGATCAATAATGCTATGTGAAATAATTTAAGCTGATGTGCAGAAATTTTAGCATTTGTTCAGCTGTGTGAATGTGAAATATTGAAAGCTATTGGAAAAATTTCAGTGCAACTTATTCATGGAAATATAAAAAGTTAACATCAAAGCAAACACACTTTAAATTAAAAATATTTTTTTCAAAATATTACTGTTGTTGGTTGATGCTGTAGGATTTGAAGTTTATTGAAGAATGAAAACTTTTGGAAAATAAAAATTTTCCTATTGAAATACAAAACATAGGGATTCAGTTTTTCCAAGGTCCTGGACACAAAGTGTTATTGTTATATCACAATATTTCAACAATTACCTATGAACGTTTGATGTTGTAAAGTCAAAAAAGTCTCGCTTTACATTTGTCTGGTCCGCTCGAAGTTAGAGTATGCCTCGTTTATTTGGAGGCCATATCACTATTGCAACGTTAATCGTTTGGAACGTATTTAGAAGGTTTTCCTACGTTTCGCTCTGAAATCTCTACACTTTCAGGATCCTGTTCCATCTTACTTATCGCGTTTTAAGCTCATTAATTTAAAAACCTGGCAGGTTAGAAGATCCATCCTATCTTTGTTATTTGTTTCTGATGTTATTTGCGGGTTAGTTGACTGCCCTTCTCTCTTAGAGAGGATTAACTTCAACATCCCTTCTAGATCTCTCCGGCACTTTGATTTGTTTAATGCTTGTTCCGTCAAAACAAATTATGCTTTAAATGCTCCTCTTTTGCGAACTCGAATAGAATTTAATAAGATCACAAAAAACTCTTCGATGGACTTCACTACTTTTAACCCTTATTCTCATACCCGGGTACCCGGGTGCCCACTGCGATGTATTTTCGTGAAAAAAACTGACAAATAATGAAAATTTTTTTTTTACCTTCCGGATCCTCGTTATTTAGGTGAAAAGCGAACAAATCATATCAAAATTTTATAAACACTTTTTAATTAACAAAATATTGAAAACTTAAAAATTTCATGAAATGGGTACCCGGGTACCCCGGGTGCCAAACGACGTTAGTAAGTTTGGGTATGAGAATAAGGGTT